>CM062809.1:987911625-989111625 GCA_031772625.1 Pinus tabuliformis
ACATACAAGACCCTTGTACAAAGGTTTCTTGCCGACTCCAAGTCGTTTGGGGAAAATCACAGATTAGATCTTTACTCGGGGCTTTTGACAAGGTGTATCAAACCTGTACATCATCTTAATGTGATGGAGCTTCCTTGCTCATCGACTTACCATATCCCAAGATGATGTCTATCTGTTGGAGCAACTGACGAATATGGATTCCTCAATAATCGAATCCCACCTCTGGTTGTTACAGAGAATCACTGTGGTATCCAATGTGAATCCAAACAGCTCACTGAAGAGCTTGCGCAACTAGACTGCCTCACACGAGGTTATGCTAGCAACAATATATCCTACTTCAGCGGTGCTCAAAGGCACCGACTTCTACTTCCTGCTCATCCAGGATATCGAAGCAGATCCCAAGGTGAAACAGTACCCGGAAGTGCTCTTACGGTCCACCACACTGCCTGCCCAATCAACATCAGTATATCCAAGTAGTCTCACATCTCCGACAGTGTATCTTAATCCATGAGAGATTGTATCCTGAAGACATCTCAGAAGATTCCTGGCATCAATCCAGTGAGGCTCAACCAAATATGAGCTCACAATGCTAACTGCAAAACATATGTTTGGACGGAGGTTCACCAAGAACATCAATGCGCATGAGTTTTTGAAACTTAGAGGCATTTCCCAAGTCTGGTCCAACATCAATACCATATAACTTCTAAAAGTTAAGATCCTCGAGGTAGTCACAGGCTTGCATTCCATCATACCGAATATTTCCAATATATTTACCACATATTTTCCTTGAGATAGGAAAATTTCCCTTGGCTTCCGCCACACTTCAAGTCCTTGGTCCTTCATTTCAAATTCAGAAGCCATCTCCCTCTTACATTTGTGAATGAGAGGGTTTGCACCTGTTAGAAAGAGGTCATCCACATACAACACCAGTATGAGAGGCTTGTCATCTTCAACCTTAAAGTAAAGGTTAGGATCAGCTTCACTCCTAGTGAATCCCAGCTTCATCAAGTAGCTATCAATCCTCTCATACCATGCTCGGGATGCTTGCTTCAGCCCATAGAGAGCCTTCTTCAACCTGCATACATGAGATTTTCAATCATAAATCTCAAATCCTCCAGGTTGTTCCACATAGACCTCTTCTTTGATAGAACCATGCAAGAACGCAGTCTTAACATCCATCTGATGTAGGTTCCATCCTTGTGAAGCCACAAGGGCTATGATCAAGCGAATGGTCGTATATCTGGCAACAGGTGCAAATATCATAGTCTATACCTCCCTTCTGGGATAAACCACGAGCAAAAAAATGAACCTTATACTTTTCCATACTTCCATTTGCTGCATGCTTTATCTTGTAAAGCCATTTTGAAGTAACAATTGTCTTGTCCAGGGTCTGGGAACTACTTCCCAGACATCATTCTCCATAATAGAATCATATTCTATGGTCATAGCATCCTTCCATAGTTAATGATTGACGACATCTAAGAATGATGAAGGCTCATTTTGTATGATCGTGCTCATGATGGTCAGGTATCCCTGATACCTGTTAAGTTTCTTACTTTGATGGAAGGTTCCTCAGGGTGCAGCATGTCCTTCAGCATCATCAAGTATCCCCCTAAGCCATGAAGGCCTCTTCCTAGAAGAGGAAGGTTCATGTGGATGAGGATCAATCGGATCCATGGGTTCTTCTACATCAGGCATTGATTCATCATCCTTTTCTTTCGGTTCCCTGGTGTCGGCTTCTTGAGAGCTACTCAAAGTCAGCATATTGTCCACCTTGTTGAGAGCCATATCTTTGTTGAAGGTGACATCATGACTAATCATGACTTCCCTTTGACCGGTGGTGAAATTTTCTTCAGTAGTTTAGGAACCCAATGCTTGATGAGGGCATCGATTTTGTACATATACGGCGAAGATTGTAGTTTCAGCCCATAGAAACTTTGGAAGTCTTTGATCATGTAGCATGGTCCGGACAGCTTCCATCATCGTGTGGTTCTTCCTTCCCACCACACCATTCTGCTTAGGTGTATGTGGTGTAGTAGTCTCCCTCTTAATGCCAACCTTAGGTATGCCTGAGTAAACCAATTGTAATATATCAGAGGTCTTGCTTTGGCTTGAGGGGAATGGTCCCCTTTGAGCTTTCCTTTGGCACATCCCGGACATACACCTTCTTTCTCTACTTGGAATTCGGGCATCCCTGTTACCATCTGTCTTACATCGGGTAGAGCTTTGTAATGAAGGTGGGCAAACCTCCGATGCCAAAGTTCGGGTTGAAGAGATGTGTCATAAGACATGACACCTAGTAGACTTCCATCGACCTGATATAATGAATCATAACTAAACCCAAGTGTAAAGGCATATTTAACATTATTTTTCCATATACGTACCTTGCCATCACTGAAGGTTACCTTGTAGCCTTTGTCTTCCGTTGCCGAGATGGACACTAGGTTCTTTTTGAGGTTAGGTGCATTTCATACATCCTGGAATTTCTAGCCTTCTTGAATGCTTGCCCTCTTCCTTGATTTCCCGCATTCCTTTTTCCTTTGTTGTTGAATTTTCCATTCCTTCGATTACCATGAGAGGGATTTTGATCATCGTCATGGTGAGAGTCCTTTCTATCAGGGCATTCCCTTGCATAGTGACCTGCTTTATTGCAAATGAAACATCGTCCTTTTCTTCCACCCTTAAATCCAGCCTTTCTTTTCGATATAGACCCAACATTATTTCTTTTCTTAGCATGAGAAGAAAAGGCAACAGGAGGACCTTTAGGCATGGGCATTTCTTGCACTTCTTCCCTTGTTTCTTCTTGAATGCATCTAGCCATTAATTCCTCGAAACTAGGAATTACATTATAGTTCAAAAGAGTAGTCCCGAAAACATACCATTCAAATGGCAATCCTCCAAGAGTTGTGAGTGCCATTTCTCTATCAGTAATAGTTTCCCCAATAGATAGGAGATCATTCTTGATCTCGATGATTCTTAAGAATTATGCTTGCATACTTTCATATTTACCCTTCTTGATTTCCCTCAGCTTATTTCTAAGAAACAAAACTTGATTTGCATCATTAACTTTAAATAAACTCACCAGTCTATCGTAGATTTCCTTGGAGGTGTCTAGTTCAGAGATGTAGGCCACCAAGTGCTTGTTGATAGAGTCCCGGATGATCTTCTATTGTTTTGACTTCTCCATTTTTCATTTGTTCCAGGCAGCATCGGATGCATTTGATGGAGGCTCAACAATATTTCCTCTCACATGATCCAACACTCCTTGATTCTCAAGGGTTAGAGCGATAGACATCTTCCATCTGTGATAGTCATCTTTCTCACGGAGCTTGTCTTTAGCAGGAAAGAGTGTTGAGGACCCCATATTTCTTTTAGGATAGCCTTGCCAATATTCTCTTCGATGATTGCTCTTGCTCTTGCTCGGGCTTTGTCTTCACCTCAGCTCCGATACCATGTTAAGTTATGGTATGTTCTATGCTTATAATAGTTTACTTCTTTTTCTTATTATATTCCACCAATTAGAAATCACATGTACATAAAGTAAAGTGCAGATAGAACATTAAACGATCGACAGAAAACAAGCCAAGACAAGAGACACAAGATGTGGCAGCTAGCCAGGGACAAACCCCACAATGTGTGGGGAAACCCTTTGATCAAATCTTCTTTTATCTTCAATAATTCAGCAGAGAGAAATAATACAATAAATCTGATTCATATCAGTAATAGCAAACCCTAGATCAGTAGCATCAGCATTAGCGGCTTCATTATCAAACTAGGGCAGACCATATCTCACAAACCAACAGTCGAATTGAATTCATTCCACCACCAAAAGTTTCAGCTTCCAGAGGAGGTTCAAATGAACCTACAACGCAGTTCAGATGTGGATATCTTCTAGGCCACGCAAGTCAATCTTTACTTCTGCAGTTGTAGCTTCAGTTTCAGCAGTTTCCGGCTTCAAACTAGGGTAGTCGATATCTTGCAAACCGTTCGTCGGATTGACTTCATTCCACCACCAAAAGTTGCGGATTTCAAAGGAGGTTCAGATGAACCTACAACACAGTTCAGATGAGGAGATCTTCTAGGCCACGCAAGTCAATCTTTACTTCTGCAGTTGCAGCTTCAGTTTCAGCAGTTTCCGGCTTCAAACTAGGGCAGTCGATATCTTGCAAACCGTTCGTTGGATTGACTTCATTCCACCACCAAAAGTTGCGGCTTTCAAAGGAGGTTCGGATGAACCTACAACGTATTTCCAAAGAGGAGATATTCTAGGCTACACAAGTCAATCTTTACTTCTGCAGTTGCAGCTTCAAATTCAACAGCTTCCCGCTTCACATGTGAGAGAGAGAGACCCATTTCAGCGCAGTAGAGAAGAGACTCATATTTGTGCAGTAGAGAGAGAGAGATGTGATAAGATGAGTGAGTCCAAATGAAGAAAAGTCCTCTTATATTTATACACAACGTTGGTGGGTGAATAGATGCGACTGTTGGGCTTCTGAGCCTACATGAGTTTTAGGTTGGTTTGATAATAATTCCATAATCAAAATAAATTCATACTCCATGAATACTTATCAGAATTGGATGATCTTTATATCAATCCTACACCTCTCGATGAGAGGAATCTAATAAAAATATTATTAGCCATGAATAAGATGACCCACATGAAGTTTTTCCCTGGTTGTCAATTTTAACAATTATACCTTCCTCAAACTTTGTTACATGAAATTAAAATTTATTGTAATCATGAACATAAATCTTTTTTGTTTCATCCTTAAATATGATCTCAATGCATATTGTTTTAAACCATGTTACTACATATTAATTAGAATATACTTAGATCCATTAAACCTTACAACTCTCCAAAGCTTAGGTTAATTTCACCTAAAAAGAAGGAACCTGAATGACTTTTGCAATTTAGACTCAATGCTTACAGATAATGATTAAAAATGGAAGAACCCAAATAGTATGATAACTTTTACCCACCCATCAATTTCCAAGACCTTTTCTATTATTCTAAACCTAAACAGGGAGAGTAGAAGAATAAGACAAGCCTAGATGAGGTGAACCCTAACCTGTTTGATAGTTTTCAAAAGTTGGGCCTTCCCTTGACTAGAAGAAGAGATTGACCAACATTGTTGTATATGTTTTTTTTTTACAGTGTTTTCATTTCTACCATCCATAGGTAGGATCTATAAGTAGTTGATGTTATCTTTTGCTCCTTATAAGAGGTAATTTAGGAGTATCTTTATCTAGTTAGGAAGTAGCTTGGTAGGGTTGTTCCTCCTGATGATAACTATTATGCTGCAATGCATTTTTTTTTGGGGATAACTCCTTCTATGAAATCCCCAAGCACACTTTGTCACCCATGGAAATATCCACTTATTTCAAGATGAATGAGATGGAGACCAGGCAGTTTGAGAGGACTCTTATTGTTGTAGATGAGAGGAGTTCTATGAGGTGAGAGGAGTTCTGTGACATATATTGAAGGATGCAATGCACCATTTTATGACACCAATCATCTCCATTCCGCAATAGTGGATCTATATTGCACCGAGGGAGCAATGATAAAGTATTCCATTGTAAATAATTGGTATTTCAGGGATGAGGAATGCAAACATGAGATTTATAATTTTATTATGAAAAGAGGTTTCTGTGATGGATACAAATCAAGGATTTCATGGACCTGAAGAGAGAATAATTCGATAATCACTTGGAAATACTTAAGCATTGTTTTGAAAGGCGATGATGCAATTGGAGGGTTTGATTTTGTTGCCTTGAAAAATGAATATCAATAGGGGGGACAAAGATGATTCATATGGGGAAGAATTGTAGGAGTAGGATTGTTTCCAAAATTATATCTACAGGAAAGTTAAGGAAGTACTACAGAGGATTAGTGCAGGTGCAACCAAATAATCATAATGCAAGGAATTTTTCACAGTGTGATTCGATGCTCATCGGTGATCAGGTAACTGCAAATACTTATTGTTATATTTAGGTAAATTTTGAGTTACATTCTAAAGTTTCTAATTTAATTTATTGATAGTCCTTCTTGTGTCCTGGTCTCTCTTAATTTCATTGTGCTAGGATTGGCATGGGTTAAAAAATCAAGCATATCATTGAGTAAAATAGACACCCACATGTCACTACATGTAATTGTGCATACTCTCTGTTTTTAATACAACTAGAAGTGAACAATATGATGTGTGCACAACTAAAAATCCTAGCAGGCATGATGAATCTAGTCTTAACATGGAAATAGAAACCAAGAATCATAAAATATCAATAAAGTTGTGACACAAAATAAAAAAAACCAATAAAAGATTAAATGCCAACATTAACTATTTAGTGCAAGATACTACTAATATTTCATAATTTTCAAAGATGGTGGATGTCATGAAGATGCACTCAAGAAAAGTTACTGACTTGAAGATAAGATGGTCAGTGCATTTATTTACTTTAAATATTATAAATTTAGGTAATTAAAACAAATTTGAAAATCACTATAAACACCACCCCTGTTTATTTTAAATAGGCTAAATTTAGGTAATTAAAACAAGTTTGAAAATCCCTAGAAACACCACCCCAATTTCACTTTATTTCCATTTGTACAACATAATATTGAATAAAATTATGAGCACTTCCATTTAAATTGACCTTAAATAAAATAAAAAACAAGGTTGATGCTTTTTACAACTATATCCATCTTTAAATATATGATATGACAACAATGGCTCATAATTTTAAAGGTTATATCGATCACCAACTATAAGATAAGAGTTAATGAGATGAGAAAAAGTTTGTCTTGATATAACATGTAAACGTCATATTACTTATAACTCATGCATATTGTATATTATTGTGCATATGTTAATCGTATAACTTCAATATCGGTAATTTTTTTACATTTAAATTGTCAAATATGTAGAAGTTACATTATAGTATCTTAAATCCTCAAACAAATAAAATATCAGAAATATGGCAGGGGAATGAGTAAGCATTTTCACGCTGGTTTTAAAATTTCCCCTTGTTGGTGAAGAACCAATTCAATGTGATTTTTGGTGGAGTATTAAGTTATTAACCGAAGATAAAAAAATGTTAGTCTCTGAAATGACTGAAAAAGGATATTTAGAATGTTATATAGAAGTTACATTTCACGTAGTTATATCTACCCTGATGTAAATATAATGTTTCAACTCCATTTTTTTTTATAGAAGTTACATTTCATGTAGCTATGGAAGTTACATTTCATGATTCTATAGAAGATACATTTACGTGTTTTAAATAGAAGTTACATTTTACATAGCTTTATCTACCCTCACATAAATATAATATTCCAACTCCATTTTTTTCACACTTTTCAACATTTTAAAGATTTGTCTATTTCAGTTTCATTATGCAATTAGATAGTTGATATTGTTTAAGGGATCTCCTATTTGCAACATTCTGAATTCTTAAGTTGGATCTTGGGTAGGATTTTGTTACTACCATATATCGTGTTTTAAGTAGATTGTATTTTATAATTCACCCAAGAGACTTTAGGAGAAACCTTGAATTGCATGCTGGTTTCGATTATACATCTAATATTTGCAACCCTTTCCACATGAAGAACCCAATAGCCCATGTTGAACATGAATCAAGTACCTCAAAAATTGGGGAATATTAGTTATTCTATTTCCATAGGGGGCTAGATCTAGAGAAGATAACGACATCTATCATAAATGGCTTTTTTTGGGTTGTATTTAATGAAATCCCACTAGAATTTTCTACTAAAGTAAATCAATTGATGAATTTGAAGCTTGAAGGTAGTGTTGAATAGGTTTTTCATGGTATCTCTATAACACTATCTATCTACATGATTCTAATTCCATGAGATGGTGTCTCAATAACACTATTGTCCAGTAACGGGTGCTAGATGTAGATAGCCTTCTCATGTCCTACAGGTAAATCGTATCATTATATTTCTACGAAATATCAGAATATGTTCAAAGTTTGTCTCAGATAAGGAAATATGTATGTACTCTTGAACTTATCTATGTTGTAATCACATCAAGAATAAAGTTGTCATTGCATATAATTGGGATCTACCATGTAAGTTTACTTCACTACATGAAATTCTTGATTTGTTAGATCCCATCTAGTTAGGGTCGAATTTATTTTTGTTGTAATGAGATTAAGAATAAAGTTGTCATTGTAATCACTAAAATCTGCCATGTAAGATTTATTCACTACATGAAATTGTTTATTTATTAGAGCGCGACTTTTTAGGATTATGAAGAGTCATATTTCATGACAATATTTATGAATGCTCTATTCTTGCTCAAAGAATTACATATTACAGGAAGGTGGAAAATAAATGAGATGAAATTGAATGGTTTCTGTTTTAAAATGTGTGGAGGGAGTATAAAATCATTTTGAGTTTCATTCAAATATTTTGGAGCACCCACTAAAGTTCTTCATTTCCCTCCTAGTTAATTCCATTTCTACTATCCCAATGCTTCTAGAACTTCTTCTCTAAAGTGATCTCTTAACTATATTGGATGGAAATTTATTACTTGATTGGAGCCCACATATTACAATTTGATTAGGAGCAAGGGATGAGAAAGCTTCATATTCTTCAATATTTTCTACAAGTTAAAATCATATTGAATGATTACCATTGTCTTTAATTAATACGACAATCACGCGAGTATTTTTTAGTTTGAGACCTTTCTCATTGATTTTTTTTTCTTATGAAAGTTATGTTCTCAATTAAAGAAATTAAGGCAAAGGTGAAAATGATGCAATGTCTTTTGTTTTAGTGCCTAAGAATGCCTTGCTAATGTGAAGGGCTTGGTATATTCTTGACTCACGATTAGTCACATTTGACTTCCTCGCATTACTTTTAATTTCATTTTCGTTGTGTTTATATTTCTATCCTTGAAGTTGGTGATCTACTGTGTGTGTAATAGGAAGTATTAAGTACTAATCACTATGAAAGGTGATATGGATGGATGACTAATTTTAAATGTCCCTACTTGACACTTTAGTATTACATGATCATGCAAAGAAATTATTAATCAATATTAAAGGGAATATTATTAGTGTGAAATGTTTCTTGGCTTGTCATATAATTACTTCATGTTGGCCCCCAATACTATATTTGAGGCTACTTTTTGGTTGTTACTTGTGGAGCTCCCTTTGGCTAAGAAAAAAATCGAGGATAAATGTCCATTTCATTGGCATTAGACATCATCAAAGCGGAATTAACCAAAAGGAGTAGAGGACATGGGAGAAATTGGTACAATGAGCAGATAACCTCTAGAGAAACATTGAGGCACCATAATTTCTTATATATTTTGATTCAATCGAAATTAACTAGTCACAAAAGTAGCTTTTTTCCTGAATATTTTCATGTATACATAAATACTAAAAACACAATTTCAAAATAATTATTTAAACTAATAATTATTTGATAGTCATAATTTATAATTAAATAGTGTAATACGATTAATATTATAGGACACAACTATAGGGTCTAACTATGAGGGGCATTGTGACAATATATGTACACTTATCATTGTATTAGACAATCATCTCTTAGAGTGTGATATCCATCCAATGAAATGTACTCCTAGAGACCATTATGGGATTGAAATTTTTTCTTTCAGTGGAAAAGTGGTAATATATTTTCTTAGGCCTTAGTGTTATGCTTCTATAAGGTTTTGACACTACTCACAGCTAGCACCTTCATTCAACCAAGTGAGGTACTCATCTTGGAAGGTTGGATCATTTTGTCTCCATAATCCAATATGATGTTGGATCAATCTCATGATCCTAAAAACATAGGTCATAATAGTGAGGAACTTTTACTGTGGGAAAAAGAGAATCCAAATTTAAGGAACATGACTCTTTTAGAACAAAAAATAAGGATATTTTTTACACTAATCTTTTTGTTTTCCATTTGTTTTCACAAGTTATATATTGCCTGATATTTTTTAACATGTAACTTAGTTGGTATGATTGTTCCTAAGGTTTTGTTGAAAGTTGAACACTAAGTTCGCAAGATGTTATTTTCTATGGTGACGTTTTATTTTCTTTGTTTATATAGGTCATCTAGCTGCATAGTGGCCACTATCGAATGTTGAGGTATATGTTGTATAAATCTTTTGTAGTCTACTTTATTTTATATTCAAGTATTCATCGTCTTTCATGTCTTATACTATGCATTGTATCTTCTTTCATTTTTAGGAGAGCAACTCAATATTGATGGTAAGAAGGAGCAATTGAAGAAAGAGGACAACAATAGCACTCGAGCAACAAATGCAAAATGACAGAGAGAAGAGAATATGTCTAGTGATACCATTATAGCCAATATCTTGCATAAGACATAGTCATAGAGACTGATGGTCAAGCCTTCAGAGTTGGTGAATTCACTTGCAATGGTTTGGCAACATAGTGAGAATGTTTTGAAATGATGAAACAATATTTCATGAGTAAATTGTAGTCCAACCGATATTAAGTTGTAAACTCATATTGTAATACTTGATATTTTATATAATAAAATTTATATGGTTGAAATTATTTTTATTTGCACTTGATACTATTTAGTCTTGTAATTAACATATGTAACTTTGCATTATCTTGTACTTTGCATAGGGACCAAGACTAGCTGCATGCGTTGTACACTTTCATCTGAATACTACATGATAAACAAATTTTGGAGACGACGAACAAATCTATTACTACTAAAACCAGGAAATACCTAAATTTTCAATTTTTTGGCAGATTACAAAAGATATACGAAGGCAACAAGCATTAATACCCTTCAAAGGAACAATATATAGATTTGCAAGAAGGAAAAAACTATCAAACAAAAGACCTAAGGGCCAAACAATAAATGACACACACTAACACAACGCTCAATAGTGGCAAGAAAATCGTAACCCATGAAAATTGTAGCCCTAATAAAAATCACGCTATGTTTAAATACTGCAGGAAATGAACCTAAACACCTATCAAAATTTATCCACAAGCAGTGAAAAGTCTCTAGATAGTTTGGATTTTCTTTACTAGCAGAGGGGCCTATTCCTCTTGCTGAGTAGATTCCATCTTGCGTTCAATCTTATGAATTCTTCCTAGTTCAGTGGGCATGGAGATTTTAGCCATTTGTACATGGGTATGAATTTGAACTCTTGAGAGTTCTTCCTTTTTACTAAAGATGATTTTTGTTCTTATGGCTAAACAATTTCAAGGGTTTATATGATCAAAGCATAAATTTCATCAAGAGTTGAGGTTTTAATGATTATGATAATTCAGATTTGATTGCTGCCAACAATTCATCAAAAGGAAATGCACAAGTAAGCATTTTGCATGTCCTTATTGCACAAAGTGTTTAATGATTATGATAATGCAGATCTTGATCGTGGCCAACAATTCATCAAAATAAAATGGGCAAATAATCATTTTTCATGTCTTCATTTTACAAATCACTTTGCTCCTCCCTAACTTTTCTAGGGTCAGAATGCATGAAATGTTATTTTTTCTTTTCACATTTTTTTACTAGTTGATTGTTTGTGTAATGGAATCTACCATGCCCAAATTCAAAGGGCTCGAGTGATGCAAGAAAATTTTCTGGTAGGATGCAAATATTATACCTTCCTCAAACTTTGTTGCATGAAATTAAAATTTATTGTAATCATGAACATAAAATCTTTTTTGTTTCATCCTTAGATTCTGATCTCAATACCTATAGTTTTAAGCCATGTTCCTATATTTTAAGTAGAACATACTTAGATCCATTAAACCTTACAACTCTCCAAAGATTAGGTTTATTTCAGCTAAAAAGAAGGAACCTAAATGGCTTTGGAAATTTATACTCAATGCTTACGAACAATGATTAAAATGGAATAGCCCAAATGGTGTGATAAATTTTACCCACCCATCAATTTCCAAGACCTTTGCTATTATTTTGAACCTAAACAGAGAGAGTAGAAGAAGAAGAGGAGCCTAGATGAGGTGAACCCTAACCTGTTTGAAACTTTTTAAAAATTGGGCATTCCCTCAACTAGAAGAAGAGATTAACCAACATTGTTGTATATATTGTTTTTGACAGTGTTTTCATTTCTACCATGCCTAGGTAGAATCTATAGGCATTTGACATTAACTTTTGCTCCTTATAAGAGGTAATTTAGGAGTATCTTGATCTAGTTAGGAAGTGGCTTGGTATTGTTGTTCATCCTCCTGATAACGATTATGCTACAATGTATTTTTTTTAGTGATAGCTCCTTCTATGAAATCCTCAAGTACACTTTGTCACCCATGGAAATATCCACTTATCTCAGGATGAATGAGATGGAGACCAGGCAGTTTGAGATGACTCTTATTGTTGTAGATGAGAGGAGTTATGAGGTGAGAGGAGTTCTGTGACATATCTTGAAGGATGAAATGCACCATTTTATGACCCCAATCATCTCCATGCCACAATAGTGGATCTCTATTGCACCGAGGGAGCAACGACAAAAGTATTCCATTGTAAATAATTGGTATTTTGGGGACGAGGAATGCAAACATGAGATTTATAATTTTATTATGAAAATAGGTTTGTGCAATGGAAACAAATCAAGGATTTCATGGACTTGAAGAGAGACTAGTTCGATCATCACCTAGACATGATCAAGCATTGTTTTCAAAGGCGATGATGCAATTGGAGAGTTCGATTTTTTTGCCTTGAAAAATAACTATCAATAGCAGGGACAAAGATGATCCCTATAGGGAAGAATTGTAGGAGTAGGATTTTTTCTAAAATTATATCTATAGGAAAGTCACGGAACTACTACAGAGGATTATTGCAGGTGCAACCAAGTTATCATAACGCAAGGAATTTTTCAGAGTGTGATTCAATTGTCATCGGTGACGAGGAAGTTGCAAATACTTATCGTTAGATTCAGGTAAAATTTGAGTTACATTCTAAAGTCTCTAATTCAATTTATTGATAGTCCTTCTTGTGTCCTTGTCTCTTTTAATTTCATTGTGGTAGTATTGGCATGGGTTAAAAAATCAAGCATATGATTGAGTAAAATAGACACCCACATCTCACTACATTTCATTGTGCATACTCTCTGTTTTTTATACAATTAGAAGTGAACAATATGATGTGTGCACAACTAAAAATCCTAGCACGCATGATGAATCTAGTCTTAACATGGAAATCGAAATCAAGAATCATAAAATATCAATAAATCTGTGACACGAAGTAAAAAACACAATAAAATATTCAATGCCAACATTCTCTGTTTAGTGTAAGATACCACTAATGTTTCATAATTTTCAAAGATGGTGGATGTCATGAAGATGCCCTCAAGAAAAGTTACCGACTTGAAGATAAGATGGCCAATGCAACTATTTACTTTAAATAGGATAAATTTTGGTAATTAAAACAAGTTTGAAAATCACTAGAAACACCACCCCTATTTATTTTAAATAAGATAAATTTAGGTAATTAAAACAAGTTTTAAAATCACTAGAAACACCACCTCCATTTCATTTTATTTCCAGTTGTACGAGATAATATTGAATAAAATTATGAGCACTTCCATTTAAAACTACCTTACATAAAATAACAAACAAGGTTGATACTTTTAAAGCTATATACATCTTTAAATATAAGATATGACAACGATGGCTCATAATTTTAAAGGCTATACCCATCACCAACTATAAGATAAGAGTTAATGAGATGAGAAAAAGTTTGTCTTGATAGGAGTAGGATATGAGTAGGATGTTTTGGTGAATTGAAATGACCATCCTATACAAGGAAATTATTTTTTTAGGGACTAACAAACCCCTGTAAATGAAAGACAAAAACCTCATGAGGTAAAATCCCCTAAGGTTTTCACTGCTCTTAGTGCCCTATCAATGGATAGTTATTTTCTACCTTCCATGTCTATGTGAGCCTTGACTTGTGCTTTTGCTAGGAAATACTTTCGACCATAGCCCTTCACCTATAGAGGATTCAGGGGTCTTGCCCCAAGCCTCTAAGAAGGAACACACTTGTATCTTGACTTAGCTAAGGACGTAAGTTATATTTGGGAGTTAAATTCATTTAGTTGACCATGATACCCTCTCGAGTAGAAATTATCAAGGGAGGGACACCCAATGACGCTGGAGTGTAGGATTAGTGAGCCACAATGGATTTTCAGACATTCAAGAGTGATATTTTACAATTCTCAGACTAAATGGACCTATCCCAACCCTTACCAAAATAAAAAAAGATACAATTATATGTGAAAGAGTAGAAGGGGAAGAGGAGGTACCCACATGAGGACTTGATTAACTTTTCGTAGTCACTAGAGAAATTTGCACCTCCTTATCTTCCTTCTTTGTCATCTTCTACTAAAGCTACCACTCCTCTACAATTCTAGTAGGTTGATGAGGGATGGTCTTCTACTGGTTCTATGTCCTTGCCTTAGACCCCTTCATATCTTCAATACTCCCCTCCATGGGAGAGCCTCTCTTAAGAGGGGGCCTTTGTCTTGGGCCCCTGTTTTTACCATGAAGAGGTAGAGCATATATTTGACAACATTTCCATGCAGGTGACATCTCCTACATCGAAAAGGGATTCCTTCATAGTCCAAGATCTAACAATTAGGAAGGCACATACATAACAGTTCCATTTCTGCTACCATACCTTCATGAGGATCCAAGGACACAAGAATGTGAGTCATTGGAATCTCCACTATGTCTTAGAATGACAAATCAACTTCAAGGAAGTTTCCAAGTTTGTTGTTGATAGCGTGAAAGACCTCCATGGACTAGTATTGTACATGTAGACCTTGGAGTCGAACCCATAAGGGAGCCATATCAAAAGACTCTATGCTTACATCAATGAGTGGTGTCCAATTCTTCAAAAGTATCAAATATGATTTAATATGCCAAGATTGACACATAACCTACGTAGTAGTTTCCTTCAAGCTAAATAGGAACAAAATCCAACCTCACATCGAGGAGGAAACCTTTGTCAATTGTTTTAATTTCTTTCTGTGGTCCCAATGCATTCCTTTAGGATTTTTCACTAGAATCTTTTGCCTCTCACTCATCCCAAAGTCGCCAAATCTGCCATTTGAATTACCTCATGAAGTTGCACATCTTTAGCAAGAGCTATCATGTTTCATTTATCCCTCATTTATTTTCACCCAAAGATTCTTTATGTTCTTTACACTTATGGCTCTCTCGAATCCAAATGTGTCACCTCCTTTTGCATTGGGCACACATCGTTCAAGAGTGAAACCCTACCCTTTGATGAGTTTGACATCATTGATCTAGGAAGAGCCAGTTATCCAAGGTCAGTGCTATGAAGTTGTTTTCACAAAGAGAAAAGCCTTCCTCTAAATGTGGTAAAAAAACCCATGTGTGCCTAAGACTTGAGATACCCTTTCCATTGCTTGTAACCGAACTGCTTCAAAAGAGTTTAGTTGCTACCACGAAATGGGATAAGCCCCTGTAGGTTTTGTAAAACCTTTTTAAGAAATTGCAAGTAAATGCTCCATTACAACAAGAAATGGGATTCTTGTGGGAAAAATCCTATAGTCAATAAGGAATTTGCCATCCAAAATCGTAAACCGAGTCTCAAATGGCTGATATCCTACCTCATGTAGAAGTTATGTGTTAGGAATAGGAATTGATTCACCCTCCAAACCCTAAAGTACACTCCACCCCTATGAGGGAGAAGCTCCAACTACTACATCACCTAACCCCCAGACACTGTAACCTCAGAGGTGGTATTGCAGCTACGATATAAGCCAAGAAATATAGTATAATTAAATATATTCAATAATAAAGCAATTAATTGAGTTGTAATTGCATACATTTTGCGCATACTAGCCATCAATTACATACATTGTACCATTAGTAGAAATTCCTATTCTTCTGAATTGCCTATATGAATTTTGTGTCATGTTTTAGTAATTTGTGGTGTAACCATCCTCCCATTTTTATTTAGGAATAAACTTCAATACAACTCTCCATAAAAAATAGAATAAGAGAGTGTTTTCATTATTATTTCTGGATGAAATTTTATATAATTAGAAAATTATAGAAACTTCCTTTAACCTCTATAAACTTTTAAACAACTTTATCCAATAATTTCAATATAAAAAATTACTTAATAATTATCAAATTACATATTAAACTATAATCATATTTAATAAGTATGAAAATATAAATATAATTTTAAAATACAAAAAATATTATTTATTCTATACCATCAATCAATATTAGTAATTATGAAAAATATTAATATACAAATATTACCCCGTGCATATAATTAACCAAAAAAATATTAATATACAAAGGTACCCCTACCCACATGAGCACTATACTAATTGTTACATGTAATCATCAACGAACTTATATCCATCATAAATTTAAACCCAAAAAAAAAATATTTTTTATATTTTTAAATTCTTTACTTATAAAATTACCTAGTGCAAATATTTAAAAAATGCCAAAAAAGTGCCCTGAAATTATGACGCAGGATGTGGCCGACGAATAACGAAGCCATTGAAGAACTCTAGACGTGCATGTTGCATATAAATAAGCTAAGCAACGGCGAGATACGAGCTGACATACAAAGATCAGGTCACGCAACAGATATTCAGCGAAAGTATATACAGTGAATATATAGTTTCAATTTTTCGTGGCAATTAAGGGTTCGAGAAGGAAGGAAGGAGTCTGTACGTACCCATTTACACAGACAACGACAATGTCTGGCAAGCAAGGTAACCACTTCGTTCCCCTTTCCGCCGATTTCCCCCCGCAGCGTTTTTTAGTGTTTCACTTTATCTTCTCAGCGGTTAGGTCACCATAAATTCACATATGCAAACCATCATAAATCCGTTGTTGCTGAAGAAATTTTTTGTTCTCAAAGCTACGTATTTCCGACAATCCGGAGAATTATAAATTTCACGTGTGGTTGTTCAGGTGGAAAGGCTAAGCCCCTCAAGCAGCCAAAGAAGGGTAAAGCGGAGTATGACGAGGTGAGTTCATGTTATATATTTGTAATATTTAAAATCTGGAGTAGTTACAAGGTTATTTTTTTTGTCAGGTTTCAATTGAATGATATACTGAGGTCGTCTGGTATTTTGGCTGCAGGCTGACCTAGCTTATCTTCAGAAGAAAAAGGAAGAAGAGAAGGTACGTTTTATTATTATTTTCTTGAACTTTCTTTAGTATTTATTTAGTTGATAAAGGATCATAGTTCTAATGTGTTGCCATGTTTCTTTATTTTGTTGAACTTTATTTCAGCTTAGCTAGGATTTTATATACATTTTAATTTTTACGCTCTTGATGACAGGCTTTGAAGGAGTTGAAAGCTAAGGCAGCAGGGAAGGGTGCTTTTGGTGGAGCTGGGTTGAAGAAAAGTGGTAAAAAGTAGATTTCTATGAATGGCTTACACCACATCATGTAGCTAAAAACATACTTTTGGGACTGGTTAAGGGAGTGTTTACTCAATTACAAGTATATTATTACTCTTAATAATGGATCTTGGGAACTATAAGTTCATTCGACCTTGTGAACTATAAGCTCATTGTTATTTTAATGTGAATAAATATACTATTACTGTTAATAATGGATCTTGTGAGCTATAAGTTCATTGGATGACAAGATGAAAGCTCAACTTAATTGCACCTTTAAAATGTGACATAAAAGTTTAATTGGTAATTATTTATTTAGTAATTTGTACATTGTTAATTGCAATTTCTCTTGAAAACCAATGTTTATATCAAAATTTTAAAAATTAACACTCACTTCTCCGGTGTTTCTTTATTTGATCGTGGTACTCAAGATTGCCTTTCTCCAAAGTATCCAATGTGAAGATGATATCTTATGTGTTTCCGTGTTTCTTTATTTGATCATCGTACTCAAGATTGCCTTTCTCCAAAGTATCCAATGTGAAGATGATATCTTATGTGTTTCCACTTTCTCAGTAGGTTCATGTGATTATTATTATTTTTGGTGTTAATGTTTATGTTTTTTTATGCCCATCCATTATTTATTATCTAAACAATGATTGAAAATCCTTAAGTGGCCAATGTGGAAATTGCAAGGTATGCTGAGAATTTGGTTATCTAGTAAGCTTAGAGTCATTCTTGAGTCATTATCTTTACCATCCCAAACACCAGCAGTTGCAATGATAAGCCTTCCTCCAGCATTCCATAGCTATTGAAACAAAAAATTACCAGTCTAAATCAAAGAGACACATTGTGACCAGGTATTTTTTCCTCCATTAAATGGATAAAATCCATCCCTTGCCATTGCAACAATAATACACAATATATCACCTTCCCATTACTGTGAGAATGTGGATGCCTCATAAGCATGGAGTTAAGTTTGATCCCTGAGTTTTGCTACAATTCTCAACTGTAGAAATATTGAAATTCTTAAGAAGACTCTCGCCATTTCATAAGAAGCAACTGAGTTGACAGCATAGTTTGTCTTTGTCTGTTGCTGAGTCCCAATCATAGAGATGTCTATATGAGTTATGTCAATGTCTAAGTAGAGTTGTTGAATATGGAATGTGGGTGTAAGTCCTCATCTCTGTCCAACTTATGTCAAAGCAAGGATGCTACATAGGAAGAAAGAATTGGTTAATCGGTTGTGGATGATGGCATTTTTTCTAGAAAATGCAATACCTCCATCATTGATGGTCTCTTTTGAGGGGAAGCAGAAGCACAATTCAATGCAATCCCCACAGACACTAAGATTTCTTCCCTTCCTTCAACCTCTAGTCGAAGAGTAGGATCTATGATGGCATTTTTTCTAGAAAATGCAATACCTTCATCATTGATGGTCTCTTTTGAGGGGAAGCAGAAGCACAATTCAATGCAATCCCCACAGACACTAAGATTTCTTCCCTTCCTTCAACCTCTAGTCGAAAAGTAGGATCTATGATGTGCAAAAGGCAATACTTGTCATCTACAAAGTTTTGACCCCATGCTGCAAAATCCTTATTTGAAGCCAGCATGCACAGAAATGCCCTCAATAGGTGTGATGTAAGTTTGACAGACAAGAAGCTCCCTTTACTTTTATAATTTCGAAAAACAATGTGATAGAATTGAATAAAATATCATAAAATATCATAGATTGAAATGAACAAAATTATAATAAAATATAATATAATAGAATAAATGAATAAAATTAAAATAAAATATTGAACAAAGAAAGTAGCTAATATTGCAGAGGGAAATCCCATCATATTACAGAAATCCCATCCTATTACAATTAAAACTGAAAAATTTCATATACCACAATACAAGTAAAACTGAAACCAATCTTGTAGAGTGAAATCCCATCATATTACAGAATGAAATCTCATTCTATAGGATTTACTAGGGTCATTACAGGGAAAATAAACATAAGTGGATAGCTGATTCACAAGGCATGACATGGACTCTGTAGAGTGAATCCCCTAATCTTGTAGAGTGAATCCCCTAATCTTGTAGAGTGAATCCCATCATATTACAGAATGAAATAGCATTCTAAAGGATTTACCAGAAACATTACAAAGATCGCTATCACAATGGAGAGCTGCTTCACAAGGCAGGACATGGATTCTACTTACAAGATGTAAGCCCTGCAAATATTCTCATCTATGAGGAGCTTTGGGGGCCTATAGATTACAAGAGAATAGTAGAAATTCTTCACCAAACATGTTAGTAGCGTACTGATCATCTTGGTTGTTGGAGACAGAACTGGTGTTGAAGCTCTCTTTCCTCACAAACCCAATAGGGGCTTTCTTGTGATAATTCTGAGTAGAGAAAGGTTGGGCAACCGAGCTGTATGGCACGTATGGCCACAATTCTGTTCGGCTTCACATATCCCATGAGTGTCACTTTCTGCATCTTTCTATTTATATACACCATTTGAACTCCTGCACAGAATGTCCCACAGAAGAGAAACAAAAGTTATTACAATCATCAAAACCCCAACTTATATTAACATAGAAAAGAAAATGATGGGACACTTTGGCTTGCGGCTTAGAGGTAATGAGCAAACATAGATCCTGAGGTGCAACTTTTCAAAAGCCCAAAGCTAAAAAAATTGGTAAAACAGAGCAAACATGAACTCTGAGCTGAAAAATTGAGAAACTTTAAAGAATTAATCAGCACACAAGTAGTTAATGCTGAAAGCATTTGCAAGGCAGTGTGTCATTCTTCCACTTTGATCTGCATTTCCACCATATGTGTCAGTTCTCCTTGTGGTTTAAATAACCAAGCAATGCCTCTTAGTTTTCTAGTATTGAACAATGAATTTCAATAAGAGTTTCACCAGAGGCGAGGGAAAGATTTTAGTTAAGTAGTTTTCAAATACTAGGTTTCCCTAATCTAGATACATTTGAAGAAACATCTTTGTTAAGCCATGGAGAATTAGTATGTAGATTTGTTTTTCAACTGAAAATACTTAGGCATCCATATGCACACATTAAAGATATCAAAACCTACAACTATAATTTACTGTATGTGCTTTTGTGAATATGGACATTGCAATTCATAAGATACTTTTGTTTGGAATTAAATAATCAAATAGCCATTTGGAATATGGAAACAAGTATAAGAGTTTGACACAAGCTACATTGAGGATTTGAACAAGTATCTTTGAGATGGGTTGCTCTTCATTTGAAATTAGGTTTTATATCATAAACCACTTGTGAATTTGCTTAGCAACTTGGAAGGCTACTCAACATAGTTTTTAAAGAAATTAAATTAATAAGATCTTCCACAAATGTTTTACATCATAAACCACTTGTGAATCTACTTAGCAACTTGGAAGGCTACTCAACATAGTTTTTAAAGAAATTAAAGTAATAACATCTCCCCATGACCTCTGTAACAACGACTATGGAAATATAGTGTCTCACCCCTATGCATGAGTGAAATTGGTCTGGAATTTGTTGCACATAATATGCCCATATGGAAGGTTCACATAAAGAAAGACAATATGGAAGGTTCCTTGTGGCTTCTAGACTCAATGTTTGTGATATTATAACCTTTCTTGATCACTAATATACCTAGTCTTTCTTTTCATTTTTACAAAATTGAAAAACACAAAAACCCAATACCACACATAATTCTCACAAATTTAAATTTAATTCCTTTTGACAAAATTTAATAACATGGAAAACCCAAAACCACACAAAATTTTCAGAACTTAAAACTCTAGCAACTTTGAACAATTCTCTTACAAAAAACCAATATTACACTAAATTCTCACAACTTAAATTCTAGCAATTTGAATTCTCGCAACTAGGTACTTGCTACTTTGTAGCTACACTTGTTTAATAATAGCAGAGGACTCTATGAAAAAAGTGGTAGATAACCCTTTCTCACTAAATATTTCTCTTGGATGAAAGATTAAAAGTGTGTTTAAATTTTTTTATATGATAAAAATGATTAAGTAATTTTTCCATTAGTCTATGACACATAGTTGATATTTAGAGAAATTATAAGAGAATGACTTAAGAATTTTATGCAGACCTTTAGAAAGTGAATACAAGTTGTATTTCTCAAGTGCACCATCTATATAAGGTGGTTAAATAGTGTCCAAGACAAGTTTGATTTCAAGCATCAAATGAAAAGGGAAGGAAATATTTAAGTATCACTCAACCTTCTTATATTTATGAACACACTATTTGACCAAAAAAAGGTAATAAGAAAACATTTATTGAAATATTAGTGAGACAATCATATGAGTTGAAAAAAACATAGTTCTGTGATGAGACTTATCCTACCAAAAAACATTGAATGAAAATGAAAGGAAATATTTAAGTATCACTCACGCTTTTTATATTTAAGAAGACACCATTTTGACTATATATATATATATATATATATATATATATATATATATATATATATATATATATATATAGATATATAATAAATTATTAAAATATTAGTGAGACAACCATATCACCTGAAAAAAGCATAATTTGGTGGTAAGACTTATCCTATCAAAAAGCAATTATAGGATTAATACATCACATTAAAGTGATAACATTAAATTATATTTTTGAAATAAAGATATAAAAAAGATTTAAGAAACAAATGTAATGTTAATGAAAAGTATTGGCCACATAAACTAATAGTTTGGACAAGCCATCCTTAGATAGTGAAAGGTAAGGCATGGTTATATAGTGTAAATGCGAGAGATTGATTATTGTTAAAATGGAGTTGCACACTATTTCCCAGTTGATGTGTGTAAGTTTGGAACTATGATAGACTTCAAGATAGACTTCAAACCTATGTTTATTTAACAATAAAAATTTATTGCGACAAAATATGATACACGACATCTCCAAAATGCTTAAGATGTGCTCTTTAGAAAAATTTTACAGCTGAATTTTAAAACGTCGGATTATGAAGTGAAAGGATTTAATGTGCATCTCAAAACATTATTGCCAAAGTTATCAGAACCACACAGGTCAAGAACCAAAATTTCCAAATCATAACATAAACTGTACTTACCAAAAAAGTAGATTAAAACATTGGGCAACCTAAAAATACATAAATTCCCATGGATCGGTGTCATCCAGTAAAGTTGGAAAACATAGCTCCAAACCAGTTTAGGGGCAAAATTGGTCTGAATCAGAACCGAACAGTTTTCATAACTATGGTTCATGTAAGCTGGTAAGTGACGTACATCAGCTGGTCATCGATTAAATCTTGGTGGATTGGACCATTGAATTTCAGAAAGAGATAAAACGAGAATGACTCGAGCCGGTGGAGTCACCAGGAAGATTCTGGCCTTGAAAAGTATGGCAGTTTGGATAGTGCAGCGCTAACCATGTGCAAACTACTTTGCAGAGACCCAAATTTTGTTTGTACTTGTGGACCCCTCCCTTGGCCCTTCTAGAGGCAAGCCTCTAATTTTGTACTGTTTCCAACGTTTCCAATTTTTCAAATTCCATAACCATGCACTTTTTGGAATGCATTGCTTCCATAAGAGTGACAGAGTTCAGATAACAGGATGTCTTCTCGTATAAGTGAGAATTCAAATCTTAATCCATGTGAATACACAGTAAGGCAGACCTTAAATTGAAGATTTGAGAAATTTTCCATTTGGCCAAAAATACAAACCTCCAAAATTCTGCTTCAACAATGCATACCTATGCCTTTCCAATGATGCCAAAATGAGCAAAGAAATTCACGAACAAAGAATATCTACGTTGCCTGGCATACTCTAACTTCTAAGAATGTCTTAGCATTGGAAAATAAGATACTTTAATTTGATCTCGAGTTTGGAAGTTTGAGCATGGTGATGGCGAAACATTTGCAGAAAAACCCTCAAAAAATTCACAATGCCAAATAGTTATTCCTTGTGGAATACCTTCCAATTTAATATTTGAAAGGTAGATGTCGACAAAAGGGGTCTTATGCAGGCCCTTGAAGGATGGTGCATTATGTATTTCTTTACCCACAATATCTCTTATTATTATTCCCTTGATGAGTGGAAGAGAATTGAGGTACCAGTTACTATCTGGGTGATCATTAGAATTAGCTGTGAACTTGATGGGTATCTTGACATTTTCCATTGTTACGTTAGAGATTGTGATATTGGTAATATAACCACCTCTCCCAATATCAGTCTTCACTCTGACACCTGCAGATGCATTATAAACATTCAAGTTTTCTACCAGTACACTTTCTATTCCCCCAGACATTTCACTTCCAATTCCAATCCCTGAACAAGTTGGAGTTGTTCCTGTCACTCGCCGAATAATTATGTTTGAGCTTGGATGCCCCACAGCTATTCCATACTCGTCCCATCCACTCTTTATTGCTACAAGATCATCACCACTGCGAATGTAGCAGTCTTCTATACAGACATTTGAGCTTGAATCTGCCCACAAGTATATGTGCTATGATGTTAGAGATAGACCTAGAATAGAACCTAAAGAAATATTAATACCTTACAAAACAGCAGAAGTGACAAGGATCACAAGAATGCCCCGTAATTAAGAAATTTAAAACTTGTAAGCAAATAACACAAGTAATAAGGATCACAAGACATAAGGACGAAGAAGCTGAACAAGCATATGAGATAGTACACCAAAAAGTGAGTCAGTAGGAAGGATTTGCACCTTTTTTTCAATATCTTATTACAATATGCCAATGTGTAACCTTACAAGAAATATTGTAGTTTAAGACCCAAGTTTAGGACATGCTTCTCTCCCTGGATCGTATGTGAAGACAATCAGTGTCTATGGTTCAAAGGCTTGGACAAATGAAAGGCACATGGGCATCCCTCTAGAACCAGGCTGCTCTCCAGGCAGCTTCTCTCCTTGGATCATATGCAAAGACAATTGGCAGCAATGGATCGAAGGCTTTGACACATTGAAAGGCACATGGTCATCCCTCCAAAACCAAGTTGCTCTCTAGGTAGCAATAAGTAGCCCATACAGTAGAAGCCACTGAATCTGATCACTCCTCATGATGGTTTTCTCAATTAGTTTGTTTATCCTCATGCAACATTTTTGTTTGTTTTAGTTCCTTATAGGCCCTAAAGGCCCAGTTACATTTTTTAGACTTCTAGATATAGTCAACAGGGCTAGTTTTTGGACTAAAACTCTTTTGAAAAGATTGAAATTTTGTATCTGGTTGGGCCTGTCCAATGGAAGACTCTATCAACACTAAAATGTAACCCTATGCTATCAGGCAATAGAAATACTTACTTCACAAGACAAAAAGGAATAAGGTGATACCTTTTCACTTCTAGCCCTAGGAATGAGAATATGGTGAAAATTATTAATGGTCATCCTCCTAACTAATAACCATCAAACTCTATCTTGTCATTGGGCTTACTTTGGTGTTAGACATGGAAGCTCCTAAGAGAGATGAATCCAAATTGGTGACCCCAACTATGCATCATGCTTTCTATGTCCTCTGTTGAGCCGCAAGAGCAAGTCAGTGTTTCCATACTCTTAATTTTCAGATTTGATAAGTCCAAAAACTTGCCATGAAATATCTAATTCCACATCATCTAATGAAAAAGAAGAATTCGGTTCTTGCAAAGCACATAAAACCCAATTGGCACAAAGAAATCAAGTGATTAAGGACAAGTAAATCATTGAAATAGCAAAGAACAAGAAAAACATAACAGGGTTAAGGTGACCTTAGCAATGTTTACATGTCAAGAAAGTCAAATAATCACATCACTAGTCAGTTTCATTAGAAGATGTTTACACCATGATTGATAAGGATGATTCCATATTCATTCAGGTTATGAAAGAGAGATCATTGAATTGGAGAAAGATCACTTGAAAAAACCTTGACGCAAGATACATCATTCAACAAAAGCTTCTTCTCACGGGAGATGAAAACATCAACTACATTCAGTAAACTTTTAGTGGAATGTATACAAGGAAGAAGTGTCTGACGTATCTCAGAGATTTTGCCTTGGAGATAAAACTGAAAGTTTCCGGTAAAAGTTAAACTTCAGTTGGTTACTTAAAGTTAGTGAGGTCAAGAGTTAATACCCCAAAAGCAGAAAAACTATTTGAGAATATGTAGGATGTTAGATAGCCACATAAATTTATGGATAATATACAGAAAAAATGCAAAATGAACTTCGAACTCATGATAACCTGATGCATACTATAGCAATGCTCATGATGGTCCATTGTTTAGAGAATATCAGAGGAAAGAAGGTTCAGAGCATATGTCCAGTACTAACGTGGCATTCTTATGGTCCTAGTATATGCTTCTTTATATTAGCAACTATCCAAATTGAGGTTATTTTGACCAGACTTATGGCAAGTTTTCAATAAACAAAGGGTACTTTGTTGGCATTATGATTCTGGTATGGCTCTATGATACAGGTGTTGTACTTGATGGAAACTCACTCAAGTGGCAATGGTCTGTTCAGGCTCTCAAAATGATGGAAATTAAGAGGCTCGCAGGTGAATGGTTCAAAAGGTGTGGACCCGTAGGTTCACCATCCAGGATGTGCGGTCATACACGCAGGTTACCCATTCAGAAGGTGCGGACCCCAGTTCACTCACTTCAAGGCAGAGAAGCGCACTCACTTGGGGTTTCTTATGTTTTGGCCCGTGGTATTTAGCCCGCCGTTCTTGATCCTATGGTTTTGGCCCATGGTATATGATCTATTTTAGCCCCGGTTTGGATCCCTTGTATTGGTTATTGATGGTTTTGTCCCATGGTGTGAATAAGGGCTTGACTATAAATAGGGAAGGAGATCACTTGGCTAAGGTATCTTTGCAAATTGAATATCTTAAGATCTGAAATATTGGGTTATCGGTTTAAAAGCTTGATCTATATAAAAGTGAAGTTGAAAGTGAATCTATGAAGTGTGATCTCTCGGGCGCATGATCAGATCTGGGCATCTGACTGTCAGTAGCACATTGGAGGGTTGTTAATTCAGTTCAAATCAAAGGTCCGCAGTATTTCACGGTTCAGGTGCGAAGGATCGCAGCTCGCTGAAAGGTGCTGTGCAGTGGTACGCGGTTCTTAGAAAGGTACAGTGCGGGGGCTCGCAGCGTGATCGAAGACGCAGTGCGTAGATGCAGTAGAGGTACACAGTGCAACAGAAGGGCACAGTGCGGACGCACGCGAAGAAACAAAAGAAGTGCGGAGCAAGATCAGAGGTATGCGACGCGATAGAAGGAAAGCCTACGGAGGTACATAGAAGTACGCAGCGCGATAGAAGAAGAGGGTGCGGAGGCACAACAGAAGTACGCAGCAAGACCGAAGGTGAATTACGGATATATGCAGTGAAGCAGAAGATGCTCTGCGTGGGTACGCAGGAAAACAGAAGGTGGGGTGCGAAGTCACGCAGTCCAGATAAGGAAAAACTGCGGATCTATCTTAAAACATTTGTTGGTTATCTTTTAGCTCTTACTGCAGAATTCTGGGTTTATATTTCTGGTACTATCTTTCTGTTTACAGCATTTTGAGAAGCTGCGTGATTCTTGGTTGATTGTACAAGGAATTTGGGTGATTTGCATATACTTGATAATTATTTGATATTCTTGGATCCAGTTTGAAAATTTATGAAAAGTGGTCCTTGAAAGAAAAGAAGTAGGGGGTTGTAGCTCCCTTCCAGGAGAGACTGGAAAACGAGAGAGAGTTGTAGCTCTCTGCAGGTTGCAGCCTGCGTACTGGTAAAGGACTGCACCAGTACAAAATCATTGTAAAAAGAGTTTCTAATTGAAAGAAGATAGAGACATATTGCAGCAGGTGGTTTTCACCCACATTGGGTTTCCACCTTATATCTGGTGTTCTTTGGTGTGACTATCTGTTTTTCTTGTTCATGCTCATTATTTTATGGTACTGACATACAAAGTAACGATCAATATTTGAAGAATAATTCAAAGTATAAATAAGGAAGAAATATTGAAAAGAATTTGATAATACTGATTCACCCCCCCTCTCAGTATTATTTCCAACAATTGGTATCAGAGCAGGTCCTTCAGAGAAGCTTGATCGCTTGAAGGAAGATCATTCATCATGAGCAACTACGAGAGGGAAGCATCAATCAGGCCACCAATTTTTGATGGGACAAACTTCAATTATTGGAAGGTAAGAGTTACTGCCTATCTTCAATCTCTTGGTATAGAAGTTTGGGATATCATAGATACAGGCTACACTTTTCCTTCAGCTACTCCTACAGATCTGGCCGAGAAGAAGAAATATGAAACAAATGCTAAAGCAGTCAATACTATGTTGGGATGCTTATCTCAAATAGAATTCGTGAAGGTTATGCAATATAAATCCGCAAAAGAAATATGGGACAAGATTGTCTTGAGCTACGAAGGAGATGAACAGGTAAAGCGTGCTAAACTTCAAACCCTCAGGATTAAGTATGAGAATCTCAGAATGTATAATGATGAAAGTGTGGCTAACTATTTCCTTTGGGTAGACGAGATTGTTAATTGCATGAAAAATTTGGGTGAAGAAATAAAAGAGGCTATTATGGTTGAAAAAGTTCTAAGATCATTGTCCCCCAAGTTTGAATCTAAAGTGTCTGCAATAGAAGAAAAGGAAAATCTACGAACTCTTACTATGTCTCAGCTACACAGAATTCTAACTGCTTATGAAATGAGAAAAGGAGGTCCATCAGACAGGAGAGAAGCTGCTTTGAAGGCTTCAGGCAAAGGAGACTACTATGAAGCAAGTCACGTGCCAGAAGAAGAAGAAGAATCAAATTTTGTCAGAAATCTTCAACGGGGTACTGGAAGGTTCAGAGGTAAGTTACCTTTTAAATGTTTTTCTTGTGGAAGAGTAGGTCATTATGCTGCCAAATGTCCTCATAAGGATAATATTGACAAAGGAAAGGAATCTACTAGATGGAACAAGAAACAGAATGCAAATAAGAAAAGCTACTACACTCATGAAGACAGTGGTGGTCTATCAAATAGTGATGAAGATGAACGAGGTAATGACTATAAACTTTTAATTGCCTTTGAAGATGATGATTACATGTATGTTATAGATGTGGATAGCTTTTATGAAGAAATTTCTAGACTCAAGACATGTATAGAAGAAAAGAATATGATCATTGATACTCTACAATTTCAAATTGATGAAAAAGAAAAATATCTTGAAAAGTTAGAAGGTGAAATTGTTGGCCTTAGGAAAGAGATTGAGAAAACAAAGGCTATTAATCTTAAGTTTGTCAAAGGATCTGAAACTCTGGATGAGATCATCAATGTACAACGTTCTCCACTAAACAAGATAGGTCTTGGGTATAATGGAGAAACTTCTCAAGCATCCACATCAAGGAGTTATCTTGATGCAGCAAGAAGGAATGAGCAAAAGCACAATGAAGATCACCAGGTAAAGCAGGGACGAATTACATCAAGAACAAACAAAGACTATCAGGGGCAATCCATATTAAGGGTGAACAAAAGCTACAACTAGCCACAGGTAAAATCTTCTCAATTTGCTTCAAGAATGGATGACAATAGAAATTACAATCATTTGGTCGGTAGATTTGATAACCGCAGAAGTTTCTTCAATGGACAATGTTTCTCTTGCCATAACTTTGGTCACAAAGCAGCTCAATGTGTTGCATATAAAACAATCATGACTAGAGAAGCTCAAAAACAAAGAAGTATGACTGGGATTACAAAAAGGACCTATAACAACTTTTCGGCTCTTGAAAATGAAGTTGAATGTTCTATTTGCAATAACTTTGGTCATGAAGATTCTAAATGCAGGAGCAGGTTTCAGCAGAAAAATTCAAGCACCAGAACATGGAGAATAAAGGAACCGCAAACAAAAAGATGTGGGATAGCCTTTTATGCAGAAGGACAGGAAAATCTATGGTACATCGACAGTGGATGCTCGAAGCATATGACAGGTGATAAAGAAAAACTTGAACCGTATTCTGCTTTAGAAAAGGGAAAGAAAGTTTCTTTTGGAAATGATACTCCTGCAACTATAAAAGGAAAAGGCACTGCTCAATTGAAGGAAAAGGTCAAAGCTGGAAATGTTTTGTATGTTGATGGATTGAAGCATAATCTTCTGAGTGTCAGCGAGATGTGTGATCAAGGAACCGAGGTAATTTTTAGATCAAATGGATGTCGTGTTCGTGATCTTGATACAGGTGAAACAGTGATCAAAGGTAGAAGAACTCCAAATAACCTATACATATTTGAAGAAGGACAACAACAATGCTACTTGAGCAAGGATGATGAACAATGGTTATGGCACTGGAGATTGGGGCATCTAAGCTTTTCACAAATAAGGAAAGCATGCAAATACCAGGCAGTTCGTGGTCTTCCAGATATCAAAATTCCAGAAAACATCATATGAAAATCATGTCAGTTTGGAAAGCAAACCAGAACTAACTTTCCGGAGAAGGAAGGATCAGCTAGCATGCCTCTTGAGCTAGTCCATACAAATGTATGTGGTCCTTTTAGGAAAAGGACACCTCGAGGAGAAGAATACTTGATATTATTCATTGACGATTTCTCCAGGTTTGTTTGGTTAGGACTTATGAAACACAAAGACGAAGCATTTGAAAAATTCAAATCCTTCAAAGCCTTGGTTGAAAATGAATCAGGTTACAAAATTAAGTGCCTCAGGTCCGACAGAGGTGGGGACTTTACCTCAAATGAATTTTTCGATTTCTGTGAAGAACATGGTATAAGAAGAGAATTCTCTATAGCTAGAACTCCTCAGCAAAATGGAGTGGTGGAAAGGATGAACAGAACAGTCCAACAAATGGCTCGTGCTATGCTTGATGAGTCTGGAACTCCCGCAACTTTCTGGGGTGAAGCTACATATGCTGCGGTTGTTATCCTCAACAAAACAAATGTCCGAGTGAACAGCACTCAAACTCCTCATGAGCTCTGGTATGGTGAGACTCCTTCGGTAAAGCATTTCAAAATCTTTGGGAGCAAATGCTATATTAAGAATACTGATGAGCAACTTGGAAAACTTGAACCTAGAGCAGATGAAGGCATTCTTCTTGGTTATTCTCCACATAGAAAAGCATATAAGTGCTACAATAAAAGACTTCGAAGAATTGTTGACAGCATTGATGTAGTGGTTGATGAAAAGGGATACATTCCTAGGCAAGTAAATCATGAAAATATTGAAGAAGATGAAGACTACCCTCAAAGACAAAATGATGAAGAAGAATAACCTCAAGAAGCACTAGAAGAACAGATAAGGATAGAAGAGAAGACTCCATCCAGGTATGTTCATAAGAATCATCCAGAATCTTAGATTTTGGGGCAGAAAGAAGCAGGTGTTCAAAGAAGAAGAACAATTGCAGAAGCTTCAAGCTATTTGGCATTACTCTCATCCACTGAACCACAAAATGTAAAAGAGGCATGCAAAGATGAATGTTGGGTCAAAGCAATGGATGAAGAACTTGAGCAGATCGAAAAGAACAACACTTGGGAGTTGGTTCCTAGACCAAAGGATAAGAATGTTATAGGGACAAAATGGGTCTTCAAAAATAAGTTGAATGAAAATGGGGAAGTAATTAGAAACAAGGCCAGACTTGTTTGTAAAGGGTATGCGCAGCAAGAAGGAATAGATTTTGAAGAAACTTTTGCTCCTGTTGCAAGACTTGAGGCCATCCGAATATTCCTTGCTCTCTCAAGCTTTCAAAAGTTCAAAGTATTTCAAATGGACATGAAATCAGCCTTTCTGAATGGAGACTTAGAAGAAGAAGTATACATTGAGCAGCCAGATGGTTTCATTCTTGGAAATGATCCAAATCTTGTATGTAGACTAAAAAAGGCTTTCTATGGTCTTAAACAAGCTCCAAGGGCTTGGTACTATCGTTTGGACAAATATCTTCATCAACAAGGTTTTTCAAAAGGATCAGCAGATAGAAATCTTTATATAAAAATTGAAAATGACAAATTGATAATACTTGTTGTGTATGTAGATGACATTATCTTTGGCAGTAATGAAGAATCTATGAGTCAAAGCTTTGCCTTGGTGATGCAGAAAGAATTCGAAATGTCCTTGCTTGGAGAATTGACATATTTTCTTGGTTTGCAAATCCAACAAAAGGAAGGAGGGATCTTCTTGTCTCAAACCAAGTATCTCAAGCATATTTTGAAGAAATATGGCATGGAAGATGCAAAACCAGTATGTACACCCATGGTCACAGGATGTAGCCTCAGTGAAAATGATGAATCAGCAGCAGTGCATCAACCAACCTATAGATCTATGATTGGAAGTCTACTTTATTTGACAGGTACCCGACCAGACATCATGCATGCAATGGGAATAGTTGGAAGATTTCAGGAAAATCCAAAGGAAACTCATCTTCAGGCAGTGAAGAGAATATTTAAATATCTTCAAGGGACTCAAAATTATGGCTTATGGTATCCTAGAGATACAGATCTCACACTTCATGCTTATACAGATGCAGATTGGGCCGGAAGTGTGGATGACAGGAAGAGCACAAGTGGTGGTGCGTTCTTTATGGGTTCCAGATTAGTATCTTGGTTTAGCAAGAAACAAAGTTCGATTGCCTTGTCTACAGCTGAAGCGGAATATGTTGTTGCTGCATCTTGCTGCACTCAACTCCTTTGGATGATGCAGACCTTGCAGGATTTTCAAATCACTTGTACACCACCTATCTCCATCTTATGTGATAACACAAGTGCAATCAGCATCTCAAAGAACCCAGTCATGCATTCAAAGACCAAGCACATACCGATCAAGTATCATTTTCTCCGGGAACAAGTGCTTGAACAAAAGGTCAAGTTGGAGTATGTTCCTTCTAAGGAACAAGTTGCTGATATACTCACCAAACCATTGCCCAGGGAGACTTTTGAATACCTCAGGCAAAAGCTGGGGGTTGTTGATGCATCATCTTGTTGTTGACTCTCTTCTGATTGTTGGTTGTACGCAAGGTTCATCTGGGGTATATGCGTACATTTGTTGAGTTGTGGATTGGTCGAAGATCGAATGGCATAGGTTCAGGGGGAGCATATAATGCATTGTTGGCATTATGGAGGAAGTACAGAAGGAGATCATGGATGCTGGTCTGAATATTGCTGCAATATGTCTCTATCTCTTTCATGGTCATTTATGGTGATTGGTGGATTATGGTTCTTCTTTGCAGATCTGGTTTATAGTCAGGGGGAGCACGTTCTTAGGGGGAGCCTAACCCTTTGCCCTTGATGTCAAAGGGGGAGAATGATGTTGAGGATCTTGAGGTTGCCATCAAGTCCAAAGGGGGAGATTGTTGGCATTATGATTCTGGTATGGCTCTATGATACAGGTGTTGTACTTGATGGCAACTCACTCAAGTGGGAATGGTCTGTTCAGGCTCTCAAAATGATGGAAATTAAGAGGCTCGCGGGTGAATGGTTCAAAAGGTGCGGACCCGCAGGTTCACTGTCCAGGATGTGCGGTCATACATGCAGGTTACCCATTCAGAAGGTTCGGACCCCAGTTCACTCACTTCAAGGCAGAGAAGCACGCTCACTTGGGGTTTCTTATATTTTGGCCCGTGGTATTTAGCCCGCTGTTCTGGATCCTATGGTTTTGGCCCATGGTATATGATCTATTTTAACCCCTGTTTGGATCCCTTGTATTGGTTATTGATGGTTTTGTCCCATGGTGTGAATAAGGGCTTGACTATAAATAGGGAAGGAGATCACTTGGCTAAGGTATCTTTGCAAATTGAATATCTTAAGATCTGAAATATTGGGTTATCGGTTTAAAAGCTTGATCTATATAAAAGTGAAGTTGAAAGTGAATCTATGAAGTGTGATCTCTCGGGCGCATGATCAGATCTGGGCATCTGACTGTCAGTGGCACATTGGAGGGTTGTTAATTCGGTTCAAATCAAAGGTCCGCAGGTATTTCACGGTTCAGGTGCGGAGGATCGCAGCTCGCTGAAAGGTGCTGTGCGGTGGTACGCGGTTCTCAGAAAGGTACAGTGCGGGGGCTCGCAGCGCGATCGAAGACGCAGTGCGTAGATGCAGTAGAGGTACGCGGCGCAACAGAAGGGCACAGTGCGGACGCACGCGGCGAGACAAAAGAAGAAGTGCGGAGCAAGATCAGAGGTACGCGGCGCGATAGAAGGAAAGCCTGCGGAGGTACATAGAAGTACGCGGCGCGATAGAAGCAGAGGGTGCGGAGGCACAGCAGAAGTACGCAGCAAGACAGAAGGTGAATTGCGGATATACGCAGTGAAGCAGAAGACGCTCTGCGTGGATACGCAGGAAAACAGAAGGCGGGGTGCGGAGTCACGCAGTCCAGATAAGGAAAAACTGCGGATCTGTCTTAAAACATTTGTTGGTTATCTTTTATCTCTTGCTGCAGAGTTCTGGGTTTATATTTCTGGTACTATCTTTCTGTTTACAGCATTCTGAGAAGCTGGGTGATTCTTGGTTGATTGTATAAGGAGTTTGGGTGATTTGCATGTACTTGATGATTATTTGATATTCTTGGATCCAGTTTGAAAATTTATGAAAAGTGGTCCTTGAAAGAAAAGAAGTAGGGGGTTGTAGCTACCTTCTAGGAGAGACTGGAAAACGAGAGAGAGTTGTAGCTCTCTGCAGGTTGCAGCCTGCGTACTGGTAAAGGACTGCACCAGTACAAAATCATTGTAAAAAGAGTTTCTAATTGAAAGAAGATAGAGACATATTGCAGCAGGTGGTTTTCACCCACATTGGGTTTCCACCTTATATCTAGTGTTTTTGGTGTGACTATCTGTTTTTCTTGTTCATGCTCATTATTTTATGGTACTGACATACAAAGTAACGATCAATATTTGAAGAATAATTCAAAGTATAAATAAGGAAGAAATATTGAAAAGAATTTGATAATACTGATTCACCCCCCCTCTTAGTATTATTTCCAACATACTTGTCAGATTTGCAGCATGTTCTCACTATCCAATTGTCAATCAATTAATGTCCGATTGTGTGTACACCAGACTTTACTAAGCTTTAAACATGATAGGTTAATCCTTTACTTATCCTACTTCAAACTCCCTGACTGTAATTCCATAGTAGCTTGGGGTCATCGCAGGGCACCGGTGACCTGACTCTACAATCACGATAAGGATGACCCCTGAAACCTAGGGATAAATAACATTTGTTATTCTCAGTTGTGAATGAAAGCTCAGTTTGGCTTTGTGTCTGGGCCCTTTGATGACCCAAATCTACAATCATGAAAATGATGACCCCTGAAACCTAAGGATAAATAACATTTGTAAATCTCAGTCATGAACGAAAGCTCCGGTGGCCTTCAGAGAAATGTTAAAATTCAAAATCCTCCATCAAGTAAGGTTCTCCCATAACGATTAACAGATCTTCATCTACCATTGTTATTGCTAAGGCCATGTTGTCAATCCTAGAGCATTCAAATAAATGAACAAGAGAAGTCCTGGTTTATTTCAAGTCCTGGAAGAGAGGGATAAAACCTACTTTCTAAAATGTCTTCAGAAGTGAAGACTCAAACCAAATTGTAGAGAATCATGACACAGCCGCTTATGTACCCTAATGTTCATTTGAAATCAAATTGTAGCCCGTCATTATGAGGGTCTTTAGCTACCCGAAATATTGTCTGAAACTGCTAATATAAACTATCATCACGGCCATAAGGTCTCTGATTCTGTCAATGCATTTAACAAGAATGTAAATTTCATTTTTTTTTTATATACAGGAGAAAAATCAGAGATCTAAAAAACAAATAAAGCATAGTTCCCAAAGCAGTTTCAACGAGGAATCGATATAAAGAGATAGTTACCAAGGTGGTATCAACGACATCCATTTGAGTAGAAAAAACACAGAGCATTTTGAAAAAGCGACCTCTGGAAAGAGTTGCAATCTTCAAAGAGAAGCTTTGATTGGTTTTCATTACTCTTTTGCTTGACATTCCCCATAATTTAAGAAATCTTCAGATAAATTTCCTCAAAACCAATCATTCTTTGGTAGAGAGAGAAAGATCTGAACTGTAAGTTGTGTTCCAGCTTGAGCAACTTAAAATTGATATCACGGCATGCTGTCATGGGCTATCTATTATTTGGATTCATATGTTTCCATTATCTATCAAGTATATTCACAGTGATGCACCCCATAAATTCACCAAATAGAGAAAGATCATAACAATACATAACATACTAGAAATTAGGTGGGAGAAATCACCAAAGCTTAAGTTGATAAACAAAAATCCTATAGTTCATCCCTTGATTGAATCCACATTCTTTGTACTTTTCACATCATTTCTGTTAGGCAGCAATTTAGCCCTAGGCAACATTCTAAACAACATTCATGATAATTGGACAAAAAGAAAGTATCTAGAAAATGAGATAGAACTAGGAGTGAGTTCATCAAAGCATGCAAACAGAACCACTAATAAAACTTTGTTAGCAGCGAAAACTACCTGGATCAATCCCATTTGTGTTAGGGGCATCAAGGGAGCCAATATCGTCACATGTTTTATTACCACATTCCTGCAGGACAGTATGTAGGAGAAATGCTGTGAATAAGAACAACATCTATTCCAATGTATTCTTATTGCAAACAAATACAAATCAACACAAAACTTGCTTAACTCTCACACTCGAAATTCTTTTTATTAATTACCAACCTGCAATAGACTGGATGTATGTTCCAGAATGGCAAGTTAAGGAATGTAACATTCAAGAATTAAGATTCAAAACTTGAAGACTAGATAGATTACAAAAGTTCTCAGGCAATGATTTTATTGGAGTGTATGACAAATCCAAACCTTTAAGTGACAGGATACTACAGAGGCTGTCAGGAAAATCAGCAAGCTTGGAGCAGTTAGACAAGTTGAGAAACTGAAGCTATTGAAGTTGCTTCAAGGTTGGCAATCCTTTTATTGGAGTGGATGACAAATCCAAAACCTGAAGAGACGGGGTATTGTTGAACAATTCTTCTGGAATATTTTCTAAACAAATATTGGAGGCTAAAACAAAACTCCTCAGTTCTGAACATCTCAAATCATTTGGCAGATCACGAATAACATTATAGCCCACCGATATTCGTCTGCAATCCCTGGAAACTTTGTCAGTCGGAAAGCTCTGCAACTGTTGACCTGCTGCAAATAAGCATGTTCCCTCCTTTTGGCCTATGTCAATTGCCATGTCACGAAAAGCTTCATGAATCTTTAAATACTCGACATTGTGATAGTCATCATCAACAATATACTCCACACGCTCCACCAAGCACCTTCTTACCAGTTCATCAATGCATTGCCCCCCAGCATCCATAAAATAAGGTGTCCCTGGCTTGTTGAGGAAGCCATCCGCGTCCCACATCTGCACCAACGTCTCCACAGCAATTTCTTCATCTTCCAGAAATGCTGCACAATTTAGAAAAAAAAATCTTTAGATGGAATTCTGACAATTCATTGCAAGTCCATCTTAACACTTGATAAAGCTCTGCGTCAATGGCCCTGAGATTTGTTGGGATGGAATCATCTCTCTTTCTCATCGAATTTAAAGCATGGCTCCACTCATACTCACTCTTTTTAAACCTCATCGCTCCAGCAACTACATTTATGGCCAACGGCAAGCCTCTGCAATCCGAGGCAATTTCTCTCGCTCTAGCCTCTACAATATCATTCTCAGGTCCATTTTCAAAAGCTCCTTTTCTAAATAAGTCCTAGCCTTCATTTGAGGACAAGGGTTCTATCTCAAGGGAGTAATCCTTTGCTCCCATCTTTTCAATCACTTGTGTGCTGCGGCTGGAGAGTAAGAGTTTGCTACCAGTGTTATCCCCAATTCTAACACCCACTTCACTAAGTTCTATTTCCTTACCAATGTTGTCCAATATAAGAAGCAATTTCTTTTTGTCTAGAGATGCACTCAATTTCATCTTTTTCGTCTCAGGATTATCATTTTCCTCCATACTTATATTCAGAGCCTTCGCAATGGAAGCCTGCAACTATTCAATTTCAAAGTTCCCACAAACTGTAAACCAAATGACGAGATCAAAGAAACGACTGACCTCTTTCTTGTAGGTATTGTAGATGGTTTTCAGCAAGGATGTCTTACCCACACCCCCTTTACCATATAGACCGATTACACGAGCTTCCCGACGAGCTCCCTCCAACCAACCCTGCAGCTTCTCCCGGGCAGATTTAATGCCCGCCCCTACGAATCCGTAGTCAGGCACAGGTTGAAGAAGGCACTGTGCTCTAGGAGCGGCTGAGGACACAATCTGCTTTGCATTGGAGGACATTGAAAAAACCATTTCAAGCTCTTGCGACAGGGAAGCAAGAGTGGAGAAGACGAAAGGGTACCCAGGCTTCGATCTAGCAGCATTCAGGCGTGAACAATTGCAACCACTTAACTACCTTCCCTTGATCGAACAATTAACAATCTTCTAATCATCTAACACATAATCTAACGACACACAGGGATGACATGTGGATTTTAGAGAAGTTCATTTCAGAGGGAAACACCTTACGACGTGATAATACAATTTATGTATTCTTCTACATATCTACTACTAAATTATATAATGTTTAATAAAAAATGAAAGTTCCATACAAATTTCACATTACCAAAACATAAATGAAGCCATATTTACAAGCAATTTTCAAAATATATACTTATATTCTTAATTATTTATTCTATATAATAAAAATATTAACATTACACTTTAATAGCTCGTTCATTCAGCCCACTCAACTGTTATAAATTGAGAACCGGATTGAGAGCCAATTTCAGGCGGAGTTGATTGAGCATCACTATACTAAACACTAATATTGAAGGATAAAGAAACAAAATGACCCACTCTAGAGTTTAAACCCGGGCTAACAACACAATCAATTGAAGGTAACAAAATCAATCCAAAGCTAGTAACATGAATACAAACAAGAGAACAACATTAGGCATAATATTTCAAATAGAATAGTCATGTATTTATGAACTCGATGCCTATGTTTCTCTTTATTAATTAATGAATGGAAGAGGTGGAACGACTTATAGGTGAAGCATTTCCCTCCTCAAAATATGTGGTCCCAATCTCCCTAAATAGTTTACGTGAAAATAACCCAAATACACACAATTATCTATTGCACAACTTACACCAAATGACCTTAACTAAACACTCTTCTCACAAAAATATATTGAACATTCCACAAGAATCTATGAAAATAGGACATGCACATCCAAAATAATACCAAAAATTAAAAGAATCCCAAATAAATTTTTGTAATAATGAATCAAAAAACCATACCAAGCGAAGTGTAGTCCTAAAAATCATTTAGAGTAATCATCACAGTGAATGAATAGAAAAGGAAAGAGGAATTCCAAAAATAGCATGGTGTAAAAGAGGGTCATGTAGGATAGATAGTGTGGAACAACCTTCACCTTCATAAAATATAGAAAGCCATTCATGGTGGTAATGGTGATTCGAGACATATTAGGAGATACGTTAACCTCCCTTGTGAGATTTATTATTCCTATACATAGTCCTACCTTCTTAGCCCCTTTTAAAGCAATTTGTTAGGCCTTATAATTTAGTGAACACCAGTCAATATCCATGGCTAATATATGCTTAAGGTAGCCACAACAAATCCATTCAGAAGAGAGGTCTCGTCAATGACGACAACTAAATAAAAGAAAAAACACCCATTCACCATTTTTACACACTTACATTTCTATGTATCTAAAGTCACCAATTAGAGTATATTTCCAAAAAAAATTATGGGAAGGTTTTTTATCCATCGATATCTTGTTCTCAAGCCAAAAAATAAAATAAATTATCATAATTTATACTTATTTCCCATCAAAAATGTCAAAAGTAGAGTGGAATTTTTTTGGTGGAAAATAAAGGGTACAATAACATAGACGTGTAACATTTAGTTAAATCACTACATATATACCCAAACCATCAAGATGACACACTTTTTTGAGTAAAATTATGAAACACCATGGAACAAATCCACTTAGAACTTATAGTCAATGCATCAAGAATTAGAATAGACTACTTGTTGGGTGTTTTAATGGTTAGTTAAATCCCTGTCATTTAATTAGTCAACATGCGAGTTTCGTAAATTGACAAGGTATACTTGTACTATATGTACTAGTTGGTTATCTTTTAGATTAGATTAATCTAAATTCAAATAAAACTAACAAATTAAATCAATCTAATATAATCCAATCCAAATAAAAAATAAAGAAACTAAAATCACACTTGCATAATTAATTGAAAGCACACATGCTAAAAGTAAATGGAAACTTGCATGAAAAGAAATAAAATTAAAAAACTATAATATGTTACAATGTACACATATGTGCAAACTGTGGTTGATGTGGGCCCTCTATTCCTCAGCGAGCACATCAAATTACCATCATATCTTCAAAGTAACAATATGCTGGAGAATCTTGGACTGAACTATTTTATTGGTTGGAAGAATAGAATGCATAGATATATAGATGGGTTTCTTTGAAGGATGCACCCCTATTTATAGAAAAACTCACGATGACTCATCAATAAATGCAGATCCCTCAAATCCCTCCTAAATCCACATTTATCTCATGTGGTTAAAACCAATCTCCTAAAAATGTGAGATACATATCCTCTCAAAATCCTCTCATCCACGATTCTTTTCCTTTGAATATGCATAGATAATGATCCTCATCTTCTATAATTACTCCACAAATCTTCATGAGTTGGAACTTGAAATTCGAATTTGTAGTTAGGAGGCCAACTAGGACCCTTCTAGAAGCTCCAAGTAGGACTACAATATCCCAAAACTTATACCACTTTCATGTATATATGAAAACATGTTAATTTTATAATATTTAATCACAAATTCACTTAAAATACTTAAAATAAATCACTTTGGAAAATATAATGCTAAACCCATATGATCATGAAAATGGTTACTTAATGTAGGTTTATGTATTTACAGAGTTGTGGAAGGAGGGTAAAATGATGGACATTAAGGTGAAAGTGGATGACATTTTTTAGGCCCAACAGTGCTTAAGTGATCACAATAAAAATTATACACATTGGAAAAATCATATACACACAGATCATACATACCAAGATAGATTGGTAGCTAAAGAAACCTCTTCCTACACCTAGTGTCCTAGATGGCTAAGGATAGGTGTCATCAAACATCTTCCATAAAAAAATATTGAATAAGAAAAAAATTGTTGTTTTTGTAACAATATTAATGAAAAGGTGTAATTTATATCATCTAATAGCAGTAGGTGCATTTGAAGGAGTTTGCATGACTTTCCCCTGCACATAATCCAACACTTCATGTTCTTCCAAGAACAAATCAAAAGTCATTTCCCAAGCATGATAATCTAACTTGTCACTGAGCTTAGTATTGAAATATGAGGTAGAAACCATAGAGATCTGTCCCAATAGTCCTTGTTCAACAACATTAAATATTCCAACAGTCACTTTATCATTTACTTATTGATAGTAATTGTAGATAGAACATTATCAATGCACAAGAAGACAAGCCAAGGTAATGAACATGGGGATTTAGACTAATGCCAAGGAAAAACCCCATAAGGGGGAAAACCCAACTTATCCTTCTTGTTGATTTATATTAAATGTTCAGTAGGGTGAGAAAATCCAATTTGTACAATAACGACAAAGTCAAAGTCAAAACTTTGACTATTCAAAGATAGATGACCAACTAGAATCAAAGCTAAAACTAGATGCCTAATCTGATCCAAATCTATCTTTGTCAAATATGTAATTTTGAAGTATATGAACAACAATACACTTTCCCTAAGTAGATTTTTCTTGGATGCAATTGAGTCTTACATAAAGAAAAACAAAAATATGAAATTTGTCATTCCCAACTTTCATATTTGTTTACCACATTAAAAAATGAGTCAAAATCACAATGACATTTTTTCATGATATTTAAAGTTCAATGGAAAACTACAAAAGGATAGAAAATAAAAGGGAACGCACTTTTTGTTTACCTCACCATGGTGTAGGATGGTCTTGAACTTATTTAGAAAAGGAGAATGTGTCTCATCATTAGATTGCATAAGAAAATATATTAAGTTAATAAACAATGTCATTCTCTATACAATACCTAAAAATGTAGCATGCATAAATATAAAAAATGTTCTAAATGAGCTTATGCATCCTCCTAAAAAAACCTAGAAACAACAAAATATTATTGTAGGACCTGCGAGATAGCCTATATGTTTTGTATGTCTCGTTGTATGGATATGTAAGACCCCATCTAGAAGATTATATTTCCCTTATTACATGCTCTATCTCTCTTTCATGTTTCTGTAATAGCCTCCACCTTTCCCTACATTTATAATTTTAGCAAATAAACTATTTTTAAGATTACTCCTAGTTTATGTACAATTTTAAACTGTTAAAATAAAAATTTCACTCTTTTATTGAAGTAAATCACAAAATAGAATAATGTTTCCAAAAGTAGGATCACTTTTCAAAAAATATCTCAAATTACTTCTCATATTTTCACAATGAACATATGTGGAACTTGCTATTCGAGCTATAATTCTCAACATGATCATTTCTTAATGTGGGCTCCAAACAAACAAAATTGAAAATAATCTTCACTGAAAGCTACACAATTAAGATAAAATCATATAATGTTAACAAACTAAATGAGGGATTTCAAAAGGTTAGAAACTAAAGCATCCCAAAAAACATAGTATTGCTAGTATTAAAAATGGTGTACATGATCTAAAGATGAAACAACACTTAGAGACGGAAAAATGTTACACATAAGACCATATCACATATACCTAATATTTTTGTCACCAAAAACTTTATAGATTTGAACGTGTTGTCATGTTAGACAACTTTCCAAATGACACAAATTAAAATCTCTGCTCAATGATAAAATGTGACAATCAGACAAATTATACCAGAAATTAAAAAAATTGAAACCATAAATAAAGAAATTACTTAAAATAAACTACAAAACATATGCTTTCCAAAAATATGAAGGCAATAACAATGCAGTAAAATAGAGCAGTTTTCCAAATAATATTTCACAATTGAGAGTTCAATTACATGTTTCCATCATCATTTCTAATACATCTCATCTAAGATGCACTTCTTGGACACAATAATTACACCTAAATTCTTGTGTTGTTATTAGATGAAGGAGGCCAATATTCTTCAAGTTGGTTGGGATTAAAATAGCAAGTAAAGACCCTTATACTTTAGTGAATCATTCATTTCAAGTTAAAAGTACATCCTCCAAGTAGAGTTTGAGGCTCATCCTCTGCACCTCAACCTCCAGTCCATGTTCTAATGGATTCATGAAGAGAATTAGTTCAGTCAACATAGATATGTAGTTCCTAATTTCCTTTATTTTCATAAATAAAATGGAATTTTTTTTTTCCTTTTAAAAGCCTTAACCATTGACTTTGCCAATTTTCCCTTAGCCATAAACACATCAGGTGATGCCTACTAGGATATTTTTCCCAACATTCACCTTGGAATAACTATCCCTTTATCGTGGTCTTATTTTTCCTATACTAACCTTTATTACATGAAATTTTAACCTGGTTCTCTTATAATGAAATTGCGCAGAAGTCAACACATTGGAAGGATGCAAAGGATGCTAAGTGTTAGATGTAATTTCCCTATGCAGTGCATGGACCTCCACATAAGAAAACCATACACGACTCTTGTTCCTTACCACATCCTTCTTATCATATGTTGTGTCACCCCTCACCTCCAAGTCATCATCCCAACCAGCCCTCCATGTGGCTGGTCCCATGTGTTGTGTTAGATTTAGGTGACTCGAACTTTACCAAATCAAGTCTTGTAATGTGTCTAGGCCACTATATCTATCTATCTATCTATATATATATATATATATATATATATATATATATATATATATATATATATATATATATATATATATATATATCCATGGTTCGTATTCTCCTTGTCATTCTGCTCTGGTCACTGCATAGTCTCACTCTTGCGCCTGTCTAAAAACCTCACTCATTTCCACAAAATTTTAAAGCACTAATTAGGAATTTGGAATCGACAATTAGTTGTTAATGGAAAATTTAACCTTTTAAGGTTATTTCTTTCACAAACCTTAAGATTTGGGATTCTAAACCAAAACCCTTGCTCTCCTCTTGAGACCTTGTTTTATTGAAAAACTCTAGCTTTTCATAGATAAATCCCGCATTCAAGTTGAATTTACTGTACAAGCAAGGTCATAAGTCAAATTCTCATCGAAACTCATTGAATGCAAACTCATGTTCATAAATCCCATAACTTCACCTCTTGTGTGCACTAGCTTGTTCGACCCTCCTTTTCCCTTTTTTATTCATTTTTATCAAAATAGTGTGGGGAATTGATCACCTAGATGAGAATTTTGACTACCAACCGCAAAGCAAAATGGCCATCAAACAAGAAGGCTTTCTACAACCAGAAAATGAACTTTGGCCCTTGGGAAACATGGTTTGAACTTCCTCTAATACCACTTCTAACAAACCTAACAATTATTACAATGAGAGTTTAGGGATTATAAGAAAAGGAACAAGCCAATGTAACCTAAAAATGATATAAATATTATATGATGATATGAAGCATGATTATTACAATATAATGTGATCTATTTATATTACATTGAAGATATGGGTCACAATGAATAGGTGTGACCCAAAGGAAAGGAGGCTAACATATTATTAACTAGGAATTTAATCATTAATATTAAATATCCTAGTTAGTGGGTCATAAATATGCATTTAATAGTATATACTTAGATATGTTACACAAATAAAATTCATGAATCCAAAGTTATTTAAGTTTATTTAGAAATGTTTGTATCAACATCATATTTAACTAGGTTTACCTCCACATCTCCTAAAGTTGTTTCTTGCTTACATGAAGAGCTTACTCTTGAGCAATTAGCCTCAATATATTAGAAAACCCTTTTTTTCCATTATTAAAAAATGGGTGAAAACTTATTCCCCACACAAACTCAGCAAAGTGACACACCTCACAAATTCTTTATTCATACACTATTTTTGGGTATTTCCATCTAAAACACATTCCTAATGAACAAAATTTGTGATTCCAAAACAAATGATGCATTCATTAAATATCATTAAAATGTTTGTATCCATATCTTCTCACATGACCAGTTCATCTCATAGAGATGTATCTTGCTAATATGAATGGATTTCTCTTAGACATTTATCCTCAATAAATCAAGAAATCCTTGTTCTTCATTATTAAAATCAGTGAAGAAATTATTCCCCAAACAAACTCAAACAAATGACAAACCTTTGTCTTTGACATAAATGTATGGGGTACTACTTTAATTGTAGCTAATTGAGAATTTTTGGAGAGAATTAAGTCTATAATTCTACAACATATGAACCATTATAAACAAGTCATTTCACAGATCAATTTCCAAACCAATTTTGGTGCTCATCCTTTAAGAACATTTCCACGCTTGTTTTTTTCCTTCACAATATTTGCACTCTAGAGGAATGAGTTACTTGACATCATAGATACCCGTATTTGAATCTTTATTCTCAAAGGGTATTTCTTCTCTAGGTAGTTGAAAAGAAAACTCGAAGTTTGGTTAAAATGGCTAGATGTATGCTTTATTGTAAAGGATCAAATAAATGGTATTGAGATAAATCCATTCATTTTTATAACTATATTTTAAATAGAGTGCCAATTAAGGAAGTTTTGTAGGCTACTCCTAAAGAAAAATGTAATGGAAGAAAATGCAACATAACTTTAAGATATTTGATAGGGAATGTTCGTTTGATATTCTTGATGAAAAATGGAAAAGATTAGAGCCCAAGTTTGACAAATGTGTTTCATTATTTATAGTGAGTATTCTAAAGTTTATAGGTTATTTGATCCATCCACCCAAGGTGTAATAATTTAGTCTCTATATCGTCTTAAGTAGACACCTAGAGCTTGGTATGAGAAAATTCATAATTATTTCTTGAAAAATGGTTTCAAAAATGTATATATAATCTAAATCCTTATGTAAAGTAATTTAGTGATGATGGCCTCATTGTTGTATTATATACGAATGATCCTATAATTTTTAGTAGTCATATCACCTATATATAGCAATTGAATAATAAATTTAAAATGACAGATTTAGGCATCTTGCACTATTTTCTAGGTCTTCAAATTTGGCATATATATTTATTTCACAACCTAAGTATTTGATAGATTTACTTGATTAGTTCCATATGAGTGATTATAAGCCTTCAAAATGCCATTTCAATCTCAGATGAATTTAAATATTGATTTTAATACTCCTCTTTGTGATGCTACTCTTTCTTGTAAGCTTGTGGGTACTTTGAAATATTTGACACACAACTAGCCTGATATCTCTTTTGTTGTTAATATGGTCTCGAGGTTTATGCAGAAGCATCATGAAATCCATTGGAAGGAAGCAAATAACATTCTCAGATATTTATAGGGGACAATGAATTAGTGTGTTTTCTATTCAAGGAGGGGTACAATTTCTCTTCTTTGTTATATAGACTTTAATTGGGTAGGTGAAATTTTAGATACATATTCTATTGCAAGTTGCATCTTTCATCTTAGTTCAAGTCCGGTTTCATGGTGCAATAAGAAGTTGATAATTGTTTCTCTTTTTTCATGTGAAGCAAAGTACAAGGTTGCTAAGGAATATACTAAAGAAGCAGTTTGGTTGTGATGTGTCATTACTGAGCTTGGACTAGTTCAGAAATCAAACACATAACTAATATGTGATAATCAAAGCGCAATCAAGATTGCATATGTTATTGTCCCATCACTTGGAAAACATAATTGGTAGCATAGAAAGATTTCTTTTGACCATTCTATTTGATTATATGATATATCATCCTCAAAATTGATAAAATGTCTAATAGTGCATAAAATGATATCAAAAACTTGAATCCTATCTATCCTTTTAGTGGTGACCTTGTTGCTTCTAAAACAAAAGTAAAGACAAAAAAAATAAACCTTTAACTTGATGGTGGGTCCACCTAAATGGTGGGAGGTGCTTACATGTAATCCTATAAATTGGAAAATCCAAATCCGCATTCTTGTTTATTGACATAGATACCGTGTCTTCAAGTTTGTAGAGTTGCCGATAATGAACTTCATCACTTATTGCTATGTTTTTTTGACCTTTCCACGAGTAATTTCCCCATGAAGGTTTTGACTTGAGAGTATAGGCCAATGGATTGCATGTAATGACTCTCTCTTATACAACTGTTTCTAGTGTTGGGGATTCGATTTCTTAGTTGTTCCCAAATTTCATTATATCATGAGATAGACCTTCTCTCCATCCTACACTCTCCCTCTTCTTGGTGTATCTCCTCGTGAATTTCAAAGGGGACATTAGCAACATAGATTGAACGAGAGCGCTTTCTAATAGGTTGCATATTGCACTGTAGAGAAAGGGGAGGAATGAACCCCACGCTGTGACCCTTGTATCTGAAAGGATGGTGAACTCAAGGAATACTAAGATAAGACAAGGGATAAAGAAAGAGGGAACAAGGGTTAAAAGTGAATAAGGCAAGAAAAACCAACCTACCATGACTAATGGGACTAGGATACTCAAGGAAAACAATGAACCACCAAGGAGTTTCCTAAAGGGTCTTTAAGTTGACCACCTCGATGAAAACATAAGTAATGGAAACCATCAACCAACCTCAAGGAAAAATAGAGGAAGTGAGATTGAAAGGCTTGCATTTTAAATGAAGTGTAAGTGACCTAAACTTAAGCAGAACAATGCACCTAGAGTTGACCCAAATATAGTAGCCATAAAAACAGACAAAACAACGAGACAGGGACCAGAGCTAGAGCTCCAAAGAAAGCAAAATCAACAAAAATAAAGCTAGGGAGAAGAAGACATCGAAACCAATCCCCTGAAGAAATCTTTGTCACCGTGACCTGAGATATGTTGATTAAAGATGAATAACTCTTTGATTAAATGAAGTAGATAATTATATCCAAAAATCCATGCTACTTATCTTAATCCTAGACTTCCTCCCAAGCCAATTTCTTAGCCTAAATTTGCAACACATCAAATAAGTCACCTCAAACGTTCCCTCAACGCAAACAAAAAGTTGGTTTGGCCTTAAGAGCTAGATACAAGGGGAATAATCATTCCAAATTGCAGAATATTTCCTTTCTCCCATTTCCCAACAATTATTACTTGCCATGCCTCTCTCCACCTTCATTACCGAGATTGCAAATCCATCACTGTTTGTACTAGCTTTAAAGGAATGGAGCACTGACGAGGCCACCAAACCATCCAAACACCAACCACATTGGATTCAATCATTAATATGTTTGGATGAATTAACATCTAGATCATTTTCACGTGTGTGGGTGGTTATGGCCATGATCTCCACTCACTATCACATCTTTAAACATTATCATGGCTATATGTCACCCCTATAGGAAAATGTTTTATAAAATTGTTTAATATTGAAATATTAAATTTAAATATTAAAAATAACATGATAATTTTTTTTATTATTTTATAAAATTAAAAAGTTACACAATGAATAACTATCCATTTCAAAAAAAATTCAAAACTACAATCATCACCCTCCCTCCTAAATTCAAAACTACAATCATCACCCTCGCTCCTTTGCTTAACGGTGCTTAAAAATTCAAAACTACAATCATCACCCTCCCTCCTAAATTCAAAACTACAATCATCACCCTCGCTCCTTTGCTTAACTATCCATTTCAAAAAAATTCAAAACTACAATCATCACCCTCCCTCCTAAATTCAAAACTACAATCATCACCCTCGCTCCTTTGCTTAACGGTTGCTCCGACGGATTTAAAAGTTTTTGGAAAACTGCATATAATATCTGCCATTGAATTCAAATGTATGTTAGAGAGGCCGCCTTTGCCATTGAATTCAAATGTATATCAGAGAAGCCGCCTTTGTTAAACGAGGAGGGAGCGGCATTGGGCAGTGGAGATATTTTTGGTCTTTGTTTGCCGAGTGATCCATTGAACTTGTTTTCCTTTCGTGTGTTGTGTTCTGTTAGGCATGGCCATGTCTGTTGTTTTGTTCTGAATTGTTTGTTTCTAATTGCTGTGTTCTGATTTTTTTCACTGTTGTGTGTTATTTTTCCTTTCACTCTGAATTTTGTTGGCTGGTATGAAGGTTCTTTTGGTTATGTGACGGGAGGATATGAAGCTATGATACTAAGTATGATGAAATGAGCAGATTGAAAGATGAGGTATTCACTCTTTTATTAGTAATCTATGTTTCATTACTCATGCATGTATTCTGTAATAATTGTGTAAGATATTTTATTCCAGCCGCAGAGTTTCGGGCCTGATCTATATTTAAATTGTAATAATGTATGTATCGTGTAATAATTGTGTAAAGTATTTTATTGCAGGGGCAGAGTTCTGGGCCTGGACGGGGTTTTTGGGGCGGAGGAAATTTTTCTGTGAGTGACCCTAGCCCTGATCTTAACTTATTAATAATGTGTGCAGAGTTCAGGCCTGATCTATGTTTGAATTGTAATAATGCATGTATCCTGTAATAATTGTGTAAGGTATTTTCTTCCAGGGGCAGAGTTCCAGGCCTGGAGAAAAATCAGAGGCAGAGTTTTCGGGCCAGAGGAAAAAACGCGGAGGCCGAGTTTTTGGGGCGGAGGAATTTTTTCTGTTAGTGACCCTCGCCCTGATCTTAACGGGCGGAAACAGAATTTCGCTGTTGCAGGTACGCTTTTCATTTTTACACGTAGTTTTTAAAAGTATTTGACCTCAAGTTTACATTTATAGAGCGCTGATAAAGATTAATATCCATGGGTATACCAATTTTAAAATTAACCTTTGTTTATTTTTTATTTTCTTAGTTTTTATTAGTATTTAGGAAATTATTATATTCCCTAACCCTGGTTGTTCTGCTTTCTCTATTGCTACCCAATTGCATTTGAACATAATTTCTCTATTGCTACCCATTTTCATTTGAACATAATACATCAGGCGTTAGCAAGGGTGGGTATCGGGGAGGGAAATCCACTGCCAGCTGCAAGGGGAGTCCCTTATCATGCTCTACAGACAATTCCGTTGGACCCTTCGTTGTTCAGGTAGTGATTTGGCTTTACCTGATTGATTATGTTGGAGTGCTCCCCTTATTAAGGGTTTATTAACCCTTCGTTGTTCAGGTTCTTGATTGATTATGTGGAGTGCTCCCCTTATTTAGGGTTTATTAAAGCTTCATTGTTCAGGTAGTGATTTGGCTTTACCTGATTGATTATGTGGAGTGCTCCCCTTATTTAGGGTTTATTTCTTATACTCTGTACATAAGGAGTTTTTGGAACTGCATTTCTCTGTATGTATTTGTTTGCATGAACTACTCCTACTGTTGGGCAAACCAGTGAAGCAATAGAATATACAACAACTGCCATTGACATTGCTTCTCTACTAGCTACCTTTGCTTCTTTCGTTCCTACCCTTGCTTCTCTTATTTTGTGGCTGGTCCTGGATGAAGTGCCCGTGGGGTTGATTCTATGTTGCGTAGCCCCTTGTCATGCTTCAGCTAAAATATTGATCACTTAAGTGAATATTAGCATAAATTTAAATCTATCAGTACATAATTGTTTTCATATTGATCACTTAAGTACATATGGGCATAACCTTTTCACTAAGAAGACCGGTTTTCCTGGTGAAGACCTTGGCAACGATTTGGGGTTGAGATTATCGTGGGGCAATACCGATCCCCCTTATACCCTGCATTTCACTTCAATAGTGGACAACTCTGTTGGCAGCTCTTGTTATTGGATAAGAAAACCCACTTTCTGAGGCTGTAGGTGTTGCACTGAAGGCCCTCGATATGACATGAGGCATTAAAGCATAATTTAGAGGCCAATTGAAAGAGTTGGGTGCAATATGAGAGCATGTCACGACCTAGGAAACGTTTTAAACCCGGATTCGTGCCCGACCTTAACGGGTTTTGTGTCATCAGAAGGCCACGGAGCTCGCAAGTGTATTGGGTCAGGGTTTATCACCGAGATCCACAGTGTGTCGCATGGAGAAATTCTTTTTTCTGAAGCAATGCACAGCATCCACAAACTTTTGTGTGATGCTATACATCAATTCATGTAAGCCGAAGAAGCTTAGTGTACGTCTCAGTTTCCCTCGTAGTTTTTTATCTATATAACCATAAACAACTGATTGGTTGTGAGAATCTTTGTGATGAGACGTGTTGTTGTACAACCGTCATTACCTTTGGCCGGCGAGAGGTTGCACTTCAGCACTATTCCTAGACTTTAGATGAGACATAGATACGAATCATAAGAAGTTGCATCACCAATATTGAACCTCAAGAAGTTGCATCACCAATATCGAACTTCCTTTGTCTTACTTACTGCCAGGTCTAAGGGCATCCAAGAAATAAAAAACTGGTTATGGGACATGATATTCTTCTCAATCTCTATCCCAGTCACAAACATATGAATCCTAATCTTCACCACCAGTTTTTGGGTTTGCGTCTCTCTGTATGTTTTTGTTTGGATTAATTACATCAACTACTTGTCCCGCTGCAGGGCGAAGGCCAAGAAACTCATTTTGGAACTGCGTCTTTTTGAATGTGTTTGTTTGGATTAATTGCATGAACTACTTGTCCTGCTGCAGGGAAAACCAACAGAATATACAACAAGCTCTGGTTCCAGTTTCTTGTTCTTTCTGTTTTTTTTTTACTTGTTGTCATGTGAATTGCATGAACTACTTGTCCTACTGCAGGGTAAACCACTGAAGCAACAGAATATACAAGCAGCTCTGGTTCCAATTTCTTGTTCTTTCTGTTTTTTCAACTTGTTGTCTGGTTAATTGCATGAACTACTTGTCCGGCTGCAGGGCAAACCACTGAAGCAACAGATCTGGTTCCAGTTTTTTTTTCTTCAGGTTGTTGTGTTCAGCTCGTTGCCTTCAACGCGATTCCTGCACTTTGGATTAAGTGTCAATGGAAGAGGTTTTCGAATGAAATTTCAATATAGTATTTTTAAGTTTATAGGGCTTCTTACTAGAGATTTGGTAGTGAAATCATAATAATAATATATATATATATATATATATATATTAAAGAGTAATTTGCTAAACAAAGTGCATATAAAATCAATAGGTCTTTATATTAAACAAAGAGCAAATCAATAGGTCTTACCCTCTACAGCTGGATTTTGATTTACTCTGTGGACTGTAAAAAAGTCGACCATCAGCTTTCTGTTTCAGATTATTGCTCTTTCATGTTCTTTTCTGGGAGAGATAGCCTCGGTTATAGGTATTTAAATTTCTGTCCTTTTCCATAAGTTTCTTCATATAGCAGACAGATAGTTCATATGTGAAGGTCAAGGTTGTAAAACTGTTTTGAAAGCTCATCCCTCTGGACATTTCGGTTTGAACCACCGACACTGAATTTTTTGTTACTGTACTTTACAAATAAAAATACAAATGGAATGGACGATTTCTCTCTTTGGGAAAAAAATCAATAGGTTTTACCTAATGTAGCCAGACGGGTATTCTTGAGCAATTTACCACCGGTGTTACTGTAAGTTTAGATTATCTGTATTTAAGTAATTAAGTCAAAAATCAAATAAAGATATGAATCGGTATTATCATTTTTTTTTTTAAATTGCTAAAATTTAAATTAATGTGTTTAATGGTATCCTGAAATCTATATATGTTTTTATTTGTTTACATTTTTCAAATTTGAACTATATAAAAATTTAGATAATAAGTTTATTAAAATTCTTTATTATTAATATGTTTTTCTTTTTGGGTTTTATCCAAGAGAATAAAGGATGATCTCCAGTCACTCATAATACAAGGAGATGGAATGTGATATTAAACTAGTAGTAGAAAGAGGAATAGGTGATTTTTCAAATTTTAATAATATATAGATTTAGATAACATGTTTATTAAAATTCCTTATTGTTAATATGATTTTCCTTTTTGCGTTCTATGCAGGAAAATAAAAGAGATGACCCCGGATCATAATACAAGGAGATGGAATGTGATATTAAATTAGTAGTAGGTAGATCCATATGTAATCCTATGATACATAATTTTACTTATTTATTTGTAAATCATGTTGAGGAAAAACTCAAAACTCTACCTTAATAAAATTAGTATTTATTTTTGAGGGGAAGGGGTTTTCCCTTCCCTAGAGCCCTCATCAAAACCATGGCCATGGCTATTGGTGAGGCATGTCTTTATTGGTGTGGAATGTTTTGTGTGTGTTTTTTTACTAAATTTTTTTTTCTATACATTGTGTATGTAATGGATGTAGTAATAATGAAAAATAATAATAATAATGTGTTTAAATATGTTGATAAAATCTGGTTGAAATTTCAATTATATTATTTGAAAACTTAATTGTGAATTTAATATATATTTTTAGGTTGTATTGAAAATCAATTTTAACAATATGGTTTTAAATTTATAATATATGTGTTATTTAATTGATATTTTAAGATAATGCTATAATTCTAATACAATTATTTTATAAACTCTTCAATCAATAGAATTTACAATTTTCAAAACTTTAAATGGCTCCTAATATCCCAATACATTTCAAACACCTACAATAAAAATAAATTCTTTACAAGCCTTATCAAACACTCTACATTTTCAAAACTCATCACAAATTTTCCTTTTTAAATAAAATAAATATATTTAATTGAAAATAATATTTTAAAATTTACTCTTAAATAAATAAATTAAATATACATTTAAAAAGTTCATTTAAAAAGTTAATTTATTAGAAGATATTTTATGATGATAGAAAGTTTAGATGTTTATTTTGTTTGCATATGTGTTTACTTCTTTGTTGTATTTATTTGTGTTAATTATGTGTGTTTATTTGTTTGTTGTATTATGTGTTTTCTTGAAAATCAATTTTATAATTATTTGTATTTTAATGTTAAGGTTTTAAATTTACAATGGATGTGTTAATTAAATGATATTTTAAAATAATGTTATAGTTCTTCTAAATAATACAAACATTTAATAAACTCTTTTAATCAATACAATTTACAATTTTAATTCATAATGTCACAATATATTTCAAAAATACATGACACTACAACAATAATCATAAATTATTTACAACCCTCATCAAACACTCTACATTTTAAAAACTCATTACAAATATTCCTTTTTAAATAAAATAATTTGTTTAAATTGAAAATAATATTCTAAAAATTACTCTTACATAAATAAATAAAATATAAATTTAAAAAGTTAATCTATTAGAAAATGTTTTATGATGATAGAAGTTTAAATGTTTGTTTTTGGGTTGCATATGTGTTTACTTCTTTGTTGTATTATGTATTTATTTGTTTGTTGTTTTGTGTGCTTGTTTGTTTGTAGTGTTATGTGATTGTTTGTTTGTTTTTGTTATGTGTATAATTTTACACATATAATATCTTATGTAGGAATTATATTTCAAATGAGTTGAGTGTTGTATTTTAATTTATGATGATGTTTAATTTCATAAAATATATATATCATTTTTTTAAGCACTAGTAATTGCTATGTAAAAATAATATTTCAAATGAGTGGCATGTTGTGTTTTAAATGTTTATATTTCTTGTATAATATGTTTGTTAAGTGTATTTTATTTTTATCTTGTGTTTGTGCAATAATTTTATACACAATGTTAAATGTTATATGAGAATGTTATCTTTCAAATGAGTTTATTTTGAAAAATGTTTTATAATGATAGAAGTCTAAATGTTTGTTTTTGTTGCGCATGTGTTTATTTCTTTTGTTGTGTTCTGTTTAATTGTTTGTTGTAATATGTGTTTTCTTAAAAATCATTTTTATAATAATTTGTATTTTAATGTTAAGGTTTTAAATTTATAATGGATGTGCTAATTAAATGATATTTTAAGATAATGTTATAGTTCTTTTAACTAATACAATTATTTTATAAACTCTTTTAATCAATACCATTTACAATTTTTAGAAATATGAATGACTCATAATATCACAATACATTTCAAAAATACATATGACACTATGATAATAATCATAAATTCTTTACAACCCTCATCAAACACTACATTTTAAAAACTCATCACAAATATATATATAATTTTAATTGAAAATAATATTTTAAAAATTACTCTTACATAAATTAAATAAATATACATTTAAAAGTTAATTTATTACAAGATGTTTTATGATGATAGAAATTTAAATGTTTGTTTTTGTGTTGCATATGCGTTTACTTTTTTGTTGTATTGTGTGCTTATTTGTTTGTTGTATTATGTGTTTATTTGCTTGTTTGTTTGTTTTTGTTGTGTATAATTTTACACAAATACAATATCATATGTAAGAATTATATTTCTTTTTTTTTGTAAGCTTAGGTGGGACCTTCTCATTAGAAATTTAAATGTTTGTTTTTGTGTTGCATATGCTTTTGTGTTTACTTTTTTGTTGTATTGTGTGCTTATTTGTTTGTTGTTTTATGTGCTTATTTGTTTGTTGTATTATATGTTTATTTGCTTGTTTGTTTGTTTTTGTTGTGTATAATTTTACACAAATACAATATCATATGTAAGAATTATATATATTTTTTTTGTAAGCTTAGGTTGGACCTTCTCATTTTCGAGTTTTTTACATGTCCCTTATTCACCCCATTTCTAGGGAGGGTAGCACAAGAATGGAACCCAAGATCTCGGTGAGACTTCATTTCCAATGCCATTGCCACTTGAGCTACCCCATGCGGACTATGTAAGCATTATATTTCAACTCAGTTGAATATTATATTTTAATTTATATTTATGTTCAATTTAATAAAATAATACTTAAAAATTATATTTCAAATGAGTTGAATGTTGTGTTTTAAATGTTTGTATTTCTTGTATAATGTATTTGCCAAGTGTATTTTATTTTTATTTGTGTTTGAGTAATAATTTTATACATAATGTTATATGAGAATGTTACTTTTGAAATGAGTTTATTTTTGTATTTTAATTAATACTTTGATTCAATTTTACAAATTTAATTAGTATATATATGGAAAATATAAATAGCCATAACAATATAAAGATACCTTTTTAAAATATAAACATTATGACATCATGACTATGAATGATAAGCTTATTGAACATTTACGGTTACAATGAGTAAAATGCTTAATTCTATTGATATTGATGTTCCATTTAACCGTGTTTGTATTTTGATTTTGTATTATATGTTTGTAATGAATTCATTATTATGTGTTTGTATATTTTTAATAATTTTATGTAAGTTACATGTTGTATTTTCATTTATATTGATGTTTAATTTAATAAAATTGTTTTATGTAAAATTATTAATTTATTAATTATTATACTTGATTTATATTGATGTTTAATTTAATAAAATTATTTTTTGTAAAAATTATTAATTAATATACATTTCAAAAATACAAATGACTATGAAATTAAATGTTGTATTTTAATTTATATTTTGATTTAATTTAATAAATTTGATTTTTTTACAAGTACTATTAATAAATATATGTTTAAACTGATTTGAATGTTGTATTTAGTTGATATTAATGTTCAATTTAATAATATAGATTTTTTCCTTAATATTATCAATGAATATACATTCAAATATCTTATGATATAATTCTAAATATTTGTATTTGTATTTTGTATTATAGGTTTGCTAATTTTATTTTTATTTTTATGTTTGTGTTTAAGTTCGTATTTGAACAGTAATTTTGTGCTTACATAATATCATATACAAGAAGTTGATTGTTGTATTTTAATTTGTAGTAATATTTAACTCAATAATTTTTTTTTTGCAAGTACTACTAATTGATATGTAAAAAATATATTTCAAATGAGTGAAATGTTGTGTTTTAAATGCGTATATTTCTTGTATAATGTCTTTGTTAAGTGCATTTTATTTTTATGTGTGTTTGTGCAATAATTTTATACACAATGTTATATAAGAATGTTACCTTTCAAATGAGTTTATTTTTGTATTTTAATTTATACTTTGATTCAATTTTACAAATTTTAATTGGTATACATTGGGAAAATATAAATAGCCATAACAATATTATGATACATTTGAAAAATATAATCATTAAGACATCATTGTTATGAATGATAAACATATGGAACATTTACACTTACAATGAGTTAAATGCTTAACTCCATTAATATTGGTGTTCCATTTAATAGTATTTGTATTTTGATTTTGTATTATATGTTTGTTATTAATTGTATTATTATGTGTGTGTATATTTGTAATAATTTTATGTATACATAAAATCATATGAAAAAAGTTACATTTTGTATTTTGATTTATATTGATGTTTAATTTAATAAAATTATTTTATGTAAGAATTATTAATTAATATACATTTCAAAAGTATAAATGAATATGAAATTAAATATTGTATTTTATTTTTTATTTTGATTTAATTTAATAAATTTGATTTTTTTACACACTATTAATAAATATATGTTTAAACTATGAAGTAATACACATTTGAAAAGCTTATTTTGTAATAATTCCAACATTGAGAGAAGATGGAATCAAGAAGGCCTTGATCCCTATCCAAATCTATCAATGATGCACTTAGATTGGGGTCATGAATAGCGAGATGGTTAGCCAATTTAATTCCCTCTTAACAAACATGAGAGAGGAGGGTGGCACGAATTTGAATTAGGAGCTCTACTATGCTTGTTACTCGAGCTCCCAATCTCAAGTTATTGGTTTTTTGGGATGGGTTAGAACCACATTGGATTCTTTAAAATATGTTTGTTATTGTTTTCAAATTGTATTATTATGTGTGTGTATATTTGTAATAATTTTATGTATACATAAAATCATATGCAAAAAGTTACATTTTGTATTTTGATTTATATTAATGTTTAATTTAATAAGATTATTTTATGTAAGAATTATTAATTAATATACATTTCAAAAGTATAAATGAATATGAAATTAAATATTGTATTTTATTTTTTATTTTGATTTAATTTAACAAATTTGATTTTTTTACACACTATTAATAAATATATGTTTAAACTATGAAGTAATACACATTTGAAAAGCTTATTTTGTAATAATTCCAACATGGGAATCAAGAAGGCCTTGATCCCTATCCAAATCTATCAATGATGCACTTAGATTGGGGTCATGAATAGCGAGATGGTTAGCCAATTTAATTCCCTCTTAACAAACATGAGAGAGTAGGGTGGCACGAATTTGAATTAGGAGCTCTACTATGCTTGTTACTCGAGCTCCCAATCTCAAGTTATTGGTTTTTTGGGATGGGTTAGAACCACATTGGATTCTTTAAAATATGTTTGTTATTGTTTTCAAATTTCCCTCCATGATGAACTTGGAGTAACACTTTCCTATGGCCCTGAAGAAGCCTTATTCAAGTGCTTAAATTTCTGAAACAATGTTGGTAGTTTGAACGATTGCTCCCACATATATGTGAGTGATTTGAATGTGTGCATTGTCTAAGAAATCTCCATAGCTAATTAGACCTAGATTCCCATTAGATGCATCATCACATTCCAGATCTATCAATGAAGCACTTAGATTGGGGTCATGATTAGCCAGATGGTCAACCAAGTTATTTCCCTCCTCACAACATGAGAGAGGAGGATGGCAGGAATTTGAATTAGGAGCTCTACTATGTTTGTTACTGGAGCTCCCAATCTCACGTTATTGGTTGCTTGGGATGGGTTAGAACCACATTGAATTCTTTGAAATATGTTTATTATTGTTTTCAAATTTTCCTCCATGATAAACTTGGAGTAACACTTTCCTATGGCCATGAAGAGGCCTTATTCAAGTGCTTAAATTTCTGAAACAATGTTGGTAGTGTGAATGATTGCTCCCACATATATGTGAGTGATTTGAATGTGTGCATTGTCTAAGAAATCTCCATAGTTAATTAGACCTAGATTCCCATTAGAGGCATCATCAAAATTTTGTTTGATGAAGTCAATGTGAGGGGGAGACCAGTAGGTAGGGCTAGAGGGAGAGGAGGGAGGGTAAAGTTTATTTTTTCCTAATTCTAACATTGAGAGAGGAGGGAGTCAAGAATACATTGATCCCTATCCAGATTTATCAATGAAGCACTTAGATGTGGGTCATGATTAGCCAGATGGTTAGTCAATTTATTTCCCTCCTGACGAACATGAGAGTGGAGGGTGGCACGAATTTGAATTAGGAGCTCTACTATGCTTGTTACTCGAGCTCCCAATCTCAAGTTATTGGTTTCTTGGGATGGGTTAGAACCACATTGGATTCTTTAAAATATGTTTATTATTGTTTTAAAATTTCCCTCCATGATGAACTTGGAGTAACACTTTCCTATGGCCATGAAGAGGCCTTATTCAAGTGCTTAAATTTCTAAAACAATGTTGGTAGTGTGAATTATTTCTCCCACATATATGTGAGTGATTTGAATGTGTGCATTGTCTAATAAATTTCCATAGCTAATTAGACCTAGATTCCCATTAGAGGCATCATCAAAATTTTGTTTAATGAAGTCAATGTGAGTGGGAGACGAGTAGGTAGGGCTACAGGGAGAGAGAGGGGGGGGGTAAAGCTTATTTTGTCCTAATTCAAACATTGAGAGAGGATGGAGTCAAGAATTCGCTGATCCCTATCCATATCTATCAATGAAGCACTTAGATTGGGGTCATGATTAGCCAGATGGTTAGCCAATTTATTTCCCTCTTAACGAACATGAGAGAGGAGGGTGGCAGGAATTTGAATTAGGAGCTCTTAGAATGGGTTAGAACCACATTGGATTCTTTGAAATATGGCTATTATTGTTTTCAAATTTCCCTCCATGAAGAACTTGGAGTAACACTTTCCTATGGCCATGAAGAGGCCTTATTCAAGTGATTAAATTTCTGAAACAACGTTGGTAGTGTGAACGATGCTCCCACTTGAATGTGTGCATTATCTAAGAAATCTCCATAGCGAATTAGACCTAGATTCCCATTAGAGGCATCATCAAAATTTTGTTTCATGAAGTCAATGTGAGGGGGAGACGAGTAGTTAGGGCTGTGGAGGGGGGGTTAAAGCTTATTTTGTCCTAATTCTAACATTGATAGAGGAGGGAGTCAAAATTTCCTTGCTCCCTATCCAGATCTTTCAATAAAGCACCTAGATTTGGGTCATGATTAGCCATATGTTTAGCCAATTTATTTCCTTCCTAACGAACATGAGAGAGGAGGGTGGCATGAATTTGAATTAGGAGATCTAGTATGTTTGTAACTCGAGCTCCCAATATCAAGTTATTGGTTTCTTGGGATGGGTTAGAACCATATTGGATTCTTTGAAATATGTTTATTATTGTTTTCAAATTTCCCTCCATGATGAACTTGGAGTAACACTTTCCTATGACCATGAAGAGGCCTTATTCAAGTGCTTAAATTTTTGAAACAATGTTGGTTGTGTGAACGATTGCTCCCACATATATGTGAGTGATTTAAATGTGTGCATTGTCTAAGAAATCTCCATAGCTAATTAGACCTAGATTCCCATTAGAGGCATCATCAAAATTTTGTTTCGGGCAGTCAATGTGAGGGGGAGACGAGTAGGTAGGGCTAGAGGGGGGGGGTAAAGCTTATTTTGTCCTAATTATAACATTGAGAGAGGAGGGAGTCAAGAATTCCTTGATCCCTATCTAGATCGATCAATGAAGCACTTAGATTTGTGTCATGATTAGCCATATGGTTAGCCAATTTATTTCCCTCCTAACGAACATGAGAGAGGAGGGTGGCACGAATTTGAATTAGGAGCTCTAGTATGTTTGTTACTCAAGCTCCCAGTATCAAGTTATTGATTGCTTGGGATGGGTTAGAACCACATTGGATTCTTTGAAATATGTTTATTATTGTTTTAAAATTTCCCTCCATGATGAACTTGGAGTAACACTTTCCTATGGCCATGAAGAGGCCTTATTCAGGTGCTTAAATTTCTGAAACAATGTTGGTAGTGTGAACGATTTCTCCCACATATATGTGAGTGATTTAATGTGTGCATTGTCTAAGAAATCCCCATAGCTAATTAGACCTAGATTCCCATTAGAGGCATCATCAAAATTTTGTTTGATGAAGTCAATGTGAGGGGGAGACGAGTAGGTAGGGCTAGAGGGAGAGGAGGGAGGGTAAAGTTTATTTTGTCCTAATTTTAACATTGAGAGAGGAGGGAGTCAAGAATTCCTCGATCCCTATCCATATCTATCAATGAAGCACTTATATTAGGGTCATGATTATCCATATGGTTAACCAATTTATTTCCCTCCTAATGAACATGAGAGAGGGGGGTGGCAGGAATTTGAATTAGGAGGTCTACTATGTTTGTTACTTGAGCTCCCAATCTCAATTTATTGGTTTCTTGGGATGGGTTAGAACCACATTGGATTATTTGAAATATGTTTATTTTTGTTTCCAAATTTCTCTCCATGATGAATGTGGAGTGACACTTTCCTATGGCCATGAAGAGGCCTTATTCAAGTGCTTAAATTTCTGAGACAATATTGGTAGTGTGAACGATTGCTCCCACATATATGTGAGTGATTTGAATGTGTGCATTGTCTAAGAAATATCCATAGCTAATTAGACTTAGATTCCCATTAGAGACATCATCAAAATTTTGTTTGATGAAGTCAATGTGAGGGGGAGACCAATAGGTAGGGCTAGAGGGAGAGCGGTGGGGGGGGTAAGGCTTACTCTTTCCTAATTCTAACATTGAGAGAGGAGGGAGTCAAGAATGCCTTGATCCCCATCCATATATATCAATGAAGCACTTAGATTGGGGTCATGATTAGCTAGATGATTAGCCAATTTATTTCCCTCCTCACGAACATGAGAGAGGATGATTACAAGAATTTGAATTAGTAGATCTACTATGTTTGTTACTCGAGCTCCCAATATCAATTTAATGGTTTCTCAGGATGGGTTAGAACCACATTGGGTTCTTTGAAATATGTTTATTATTGTTTTCAAATTTCCCTCCATGATGAACTTGGAGTAACACTTCCATATGGCCATGAAGAGGCTTTATTCAAGTGCTTAAATTTGTGAAACAATGTTGGTAGTGCGAACGATTGCTCACACATGTGTGAGTGATTTGAATGTGTGCATTGTCTAAGAAATCACCATAGCTAATTAGACCTATATTCCCATTAGAGGCATTATCAAAATTTTGTTTAATGAAGTAAATGTGAGGGGGAGACAAGTAGGTAGTGCTAGAGGGAGAGGAGAGGGGGGGTGAAGCTTATTTTTTCCTAATTCTAACATTGAGTGAGGAGGGAGTCAAGAATGCCTTGATCCTTATCTAGATCTATCAATGAAGCACTTAGATTGGGGTCATGATTAGCGAGATGGTTAGCCAATTTATTTCCCTCCTGACGAACATGAGAGAGGAGGGTGGCAGGAATTTGAATTAGGAGCTATAATATGTTTGTTACTCAAGCTCAAAATCTCAATTTAATGGTTTCTTGGGATAGTTTAGAACCATATTGGATTCTTTGAAATATGTTTATTATTGTTTTCAAATTTTCCTCCATGATGAACTTGGAGTAACACTTTCATATGGCCATGAAGAGGCCTTATTCAAGTGCTTAAATTTTTAAAACAATGTTGGTAGTGTGAATGATTTCTCCCACATATATGTGAGTGATTTGAATTTGTGCATTTTCTAAGAAATCTCCATAGCTAATTAGACCTAGATTCCCATTAGAGGCATCATCAAAATTTTGTTTGATGAAGTCAATGTGATGCGAAGACCAGTAGGTAGGGATAGAGGGAGAGGAGGGGGGAGGTGAAAAGACATAAGAGGAGAGATGAGGAGAGAATCCTAAGGAGGAGAGGATGAATATTTCGACATGATTAGAACCCATTCCTTATCAACCCAAGAAAGAAAAATAATTGATTTCCTTAGGTTGTTGAGAATAATTTGCTAGAGATTGTGAAAAGAGATAGTGTTGTTTTTGAAAACTATTTCTCTTTCAAAGTGTTTTAGAGAAGGAAACCTAGCAGCTTGTTCCAAAATTTATTGTGATGGGATTTGTAAAGGAAGAGGCTAAACTTGAATGCAAAGTAGAGGTGATACTCGTAGGATTGTGACCAGATTGATGGAATAGGATGGAAATATTGTGTAAGAAGGAAGCAATGTAACTATTGTTGTTGAAGAGGTGATTACTAGATTTAAAATTAGAGAGGCTGAGGGAGTAGGTTGAAGTTTCATAGAATCCATGATGTTGAATCTTGTCCCAAGCAAGAGTTTTGTTCCAAAAGAAAATCTATAAGAAGAGGGTAGTTTTAGGTCAATCTCTAAGATACCATAGCTTTTCCCACATGGTACAATATTCATTATGATTATTAGGGGAAGGGAGGCTACAAGCTTATGAGAGGTTGAAATTTCCTTTATGTTAGCACACCCAACGAAGAATATCTACTCTTCCTTGAAAAATATTTTTCTGATCAACTAGAACAGGAACCCAACTCTAACCAATTGGTACAATCTATCCAGCTGCACCACTAAGAAGAATGAGAGGAGGAAGAGCCCTAATAGTAAAAAAATAGGTTAGTCCTTGGGCGAGAAGAGAGTATTTGATAGGACTGATATGATTTTTATAAGATAATTTTGGCCATTAGTGCCAAGAATCCTCTCAGAATAGCATGCTTTAACCATTTCTTACTTCCCAAAAGATACACTCCTTGATGAGATTTTGTGTTCCCACGAAAAATTCAAAATACGTGAGATTTTGATATTACCTATCAGTTAGAGTTATAATTCTTGAATGTTTGGGGTGTATTTATGTCTCCACATGTTACACCAGAGGGATTATGAATTATTGATATATCTCTACCGTTTTTTGTTTTTGTGTTGAGTGCTTTACTAAGGGTTTTTGGATATCTTGGTACAAATCCACCTTCAAGCTTTGGTTGGCAAAGTTTGTCCCAAGTAGTAAGAGCCCACATTTTTTCTCTCTTAGCACCCCCCAAGTGGATTTAAGAGAGCGGATGCGTTCATGTGCAAGGATTACACTATTCATTATTTTCTTTCCTTCCATGTATCTTGTTTTCTCTAGGGAAATGAGAGAGAGGATGATGGGATTCAGTTTGTTGGCAATGACATTGGAGATGATTTTCTATATGATGTCACAAAGGGAAATGGGATAATAGTAACAAGATTTGGCTCTTGATGATTTGGGGATGAGCATAATGAATGTGACATCTAAGGTTGAGAGGATTGGGGAGGAGCACCTAGAGTCTTATACTATTTGCCATATATCCTGACACAATTGGTTAACAAGATTGGTAAAAAATTATAGTTAACCCATCGAGACATGGAGAATTTCATTTAGGCATCTCCACTACTACAATTTACACCTCTTTCATAGTCAAAATAGGTCATTATACCCTTTGGTGACAATTTTGGGTACGTTTCTAGTGATTTTTCTAGTGGTCAATCTTCTGTCAAGGGTGAGATCGATTAGGAGGGTTTGAAAATGGTTGAGCAACTCCTGAGTGATTTCAACATGGTTTTTGGTTTTGAGGTTGGTGGTAGATTTGATGGTTGATATATAATTTTTTTTGTTAGTGATTAATCATTGGTGTGTGGAAAAATTAAGTGTTCCTTTTCCTTTCTTGAAGCCATTGAACTCCTGATTTTTGTTTCAATAAAATTTCTTCTTGCTTTAAGCATTACTCCAATTTTAGAGAGGTGACTATATCTTGATGACTTAGCTCCTCTATCTTTCATACTAAATGAAAGTGTCATGTATGGTAGCCATATCTTTTTGTAAATGTGTCTTGTATTTATGAATGTTTCCAAAGTTGGATAGATTCTAGTATTTGAATTTTTTTTTCTTGACGTATTCGAGTTGTTGTTGAAAGTGAAGCATTATTGTTCCTAAGAAAATATTTGAATCTCTCCACCAAGTTTTCGTGTTAGGGAGAAAGTCTAGTTTCCTTAACAAGAAGTCTTCGAACTTCAAGGGTATGTTCCTCAGGTTTCCCAACCAATTCATTGATAGTTAGATAAGCCATGCGGGTTAGAACCATGAATTGGCAAGATTATGGCTTCAAAATTGGTGTTTGAAATCAATGGGGATTTTGTATTTTGTTAATCCTGGAAGCAATTTGAGAACTTCCCTTGTTTTGTTGTTTTAGGTATGTATGCCATTTTGGGTTTTGAGATCGACTGTTTGGGAGTTGTTTATGAAGTCATTAAAATAATGAAATTTCTTCATCTAGTTTGTGGATCCCTCCTTTTTTTCTTTTAGATTTTTTTTCTCATATTGAAGTCTCCCCTTAGAATTTAAATGTTGGGAATTGGATAATCTAGCGCTCCGCATGTGTTTCATGACATGTGCTTAAACACCTTTGAAGGATCCATTAACTCTAGTGATGCATCTGTTTACTAACACCTATGGGTTTTTCTATAATGACAATCATGATTACAATGATTGGTATCAGAGCGAAAGATCTCAAGTTTGAAATACCCTCGACTCATGTTGGGGGTGATATTGTTGGGCATTGGATAATCCAGTGCCCCCTATGTGTTTCACAACATGTTCTTAACTGCCTCTCAAGTATTGGTTATGTGTCCATTTATTAACACTTGTGAGTTTTGGTGTAATGGAAATCATGATTGTACTCTATGTTTTGATTCTCCCTTTCTATATTTTGAAGATTTTTTTTAAGAGGAGAGCTTAGGCCATAGACAATGGATATTAAGTGTTGGGTGGTAGGACTGATGGGTTGGATGTTAGAAGTGAGGATTTTTAGGAGAGATAGAATTTATCAGGGTTATAGTAGATGGGTTCCATATGATAGTGAGGCCTCCTCAGGTGCCTGTGGAATCTTGGGCTATATCTTCATTGTTTCACCAAATTGTAGTAAGATAATTGTAAAGAGTATTTGCAAAGCATTTGGATTTCTAGATCATGAGGATGTTTCAATGTTATTGCTTTATTTAATGTTTTAAGAATATGTGCTTAGGTTTATCATTAATACCCATAATGTTCCAAGTGATGACTTTCATTGAGAATAGTGGGAGGAGGGTTGGAAAATAACATCCATGATTTTCGCCCATCCAAAATTGACTAAGACATCACCTAAATCTTGTAACTTAGTTGACTGTTTCTTTTTCTTTCTTTTTTCTCTTGGTTCCCTTGCATTATTTCTTTGGTCCCTAAGGAAATTTATTTGTTTTATGTGAGGGAATAAAGGTGGATGAAGGGAGGGAGTATCACCTAATTCTTGAGCTTGACTAATTAGGTGCTCAGTGTTTAGCTCAAAAATCAAAGTTCTCAGAATGGCTCGAAACCTAAACGACCGTGTATGTCTCAGTGAAACAATCCCAACACAATTACTTTCATTGAAAACTGAGTTTGTATGAGGAAGATAATGAGTTATGTCCACTTTGCCAAACATAAGAAATTTTTGAAAAAAATTGCACAGTCACTGCATAGTGAGTAGTCCATACTGCTGATGTGGTAGGTGACTATGCAAAGTCAACAATGGTCAAGTTTGCAAAGTGTCATGTTCTTATTGGATATCAGGTGCAGTGTGTTGGCAAGTTTTTATTGGTTTAGAATAGACCAATGAGGAGGGGACAAGTGGCAAGCCCGGAGGCCACCATGTGTCCCTCCCCAAAGGTCAGCTCAGTACACAGTCTACCAAAAATTTATGGCATGCCAGGGGGTCAAACCCGGGACCGACCCCCAACAAACTTTGTGCCATACCACTACACTATTCTATGTTTCTTAACCCATATAGCTCACCGCACAAAGTGGTTAGGAGGGCCAACCCTCCCATGTGAACACACATTACGTAACCACTAGGGTTAGCTGTTCTCTGAGAAGGTAGTGTAAACCTCTGACATTCAACTCGCCATGTGAACACCTCGGCGGTAACATCAAACCATTATCCAAACGGTGGACAACAAACACCATAAGTGGTGGCAACATAACCACTAACATTTAATACATCACATGTGACCACTCATGGAAAAACCACAAGCTCATAGCTAACTAGCCACGTGATTAGCACTAGGTAATCTGGATTAACTCTGAGTTAAACACACCTTATCCATAATTAAACTTGAGTTTAATTTGGCGGCACTTTTGGTGGAACCCACCAATTTCGGCGCTAACTCCAAAAATTGGGAGATTAACTGGAGTTCCTCCAGTTTTGGAGGAGGTTTTCTAGGAGAAAGCAGTTTTGGTCATAACTTGAGCAAATTTCAACCAAATGGAGTTCAATAAAAGGTGTTCCTTGCTGATTTCGACATTTAAAACACATTGAAATAGGTTTCAGGAGCAACAAATCTTTGTAAACAACAATTTTTCCATATTGAGCTAATAAAGAGGTCCAAGCCATGGAAGCTGGACCAAGGAGATGTAGCCCATGCAAGTTGGACCAAGGAGATATTTTGAAAAATGCATTGTCAAGATGCAAATTTGAGTTTCATAGAGGCAGGATCAGGGTAGAAGATAATTTATTTCTTGTTGAGGAGTGTTGAAAATGAAACAATAAAATCCTAATTTAATTTTGTCCTTGAATTAATTTTGTATGAGTTAACTAAGTTAATTTGACTTTTTTGGCTTAGTTAATTTGAGATGAGGGTCTAACTTGAGTCATGTAGAGTGTCTCCTATATTATAGGATCCCTGGTTAAGTTTATTTTGAGTTGCAATTAATTAATTTAGTTTAATTGAATTCAAGTTAGTTAAACTAGTTCCAAATGTTGGAGGAACTAGTGGGAGGCCTAGTAGTGTGGTGCTGCCTACAGTGATCAACTAGTAAACTGATGATTCACTCATAAATAAATCATGCATGTCAGATCTGAGAGTTACCCAATTGATATTGGAGTTCATGGATAGTGTACTATCAATTGTATAGTCATTTGAATTGTACAGCTGGTGCATGTAGTCAGAGGAAGGCCTACGAGGATTGCATAGTTCGAATTGAGTAATTTCCCTAATTAATAGGGGGATAATTACCAAGGAAATAATGCAAGAAAATAGGGAACCGGGCAAGCATAAATTGGTTAGGCATTGGCATGGGCTTGTCTAGGAAGCAGTGAGACACATAGAGGTAGTGCAGAGGTTGCTTGGGCTTCAACAAAGCATTATGATCTTCTCATATTTTCTAACTAATGCAATATACAAATAGTAGGGGTTTTTAGCTGTGGTCTTCCTGAGAAAATTATTTTGTAATGTGTTGATTGAATTCTTTCTCTTGTATGCTTCATGATTTCATGATCATTTCATTGTTCTGCTCATGAGTAGAGTATATTCAAGTTTATTGTTTTAGCAAATTACAATTAGCAGTTTGAATCTACAAGGAATTTCTACGCAATGTATAGATTTAAAAATTCAGATAAGAAAAAATAAACACACACGCATACAAAACATTCCTCACTATTAAAGACATGTATCACCAATAGCTATGCCCATGGTTTTGATGAGAGCTTTAGGGAAGGGAAAACCCCATCCCTAAAGAATAAATACTAATTTTATTAAGGTAGAATTTTGAGTTTTTCCTTATCATGATTTACAAGTAAATAAGTAAGATTATATATCATGAGATTACATATCCATCTATATACTACTAATTTAATATCAAAATCCATCTCCTGGTATTATGAATCAGGGTCATCCTTAATTTTCCTGCATAGAACACAAAAAGGAAAATCATATTAATAATAAGGAATTTTAATAAACATATTATCTAAATTTTTATATTGTTAGAATTTGGAAAATCACATATCCAACTATCAACTACTAATTTAATATCACATTCCATCTCCTTGTATTATGAGTGAGTGTCATCCTTTATTTTCCTGCATAGAACACAGAAAAATAAAATTATATTAATAATTAAGGAATTTTAGTAAAGAGATTATCTAAATTTTTATATTGTTAAAATTTGGAAAATCACCTATAATAGAATTGGAAATAAAATCTAATAAACAAATAAGAATATATATAGATTTCATGATACTATTAAGCACATTGATTTAAATTTAATCAATTTAAACTTAAAACGCTAATACCTATTCATAACTTTATTTGATTTTGGACTTTATTACTTATATATTTAATATTTAATATTTACAGATAATATAAACTTACACTAACAGTAACACAAATGGTAAATTTCTCAACAATACCCATCTGGCTATATTAGGTAAGACCTATATATAGATTTCATGATACCATTAAGCACATTGATTTAAATTTAATCAATTTAAACTTAAAATGCTAATACCTATTCATAACTTTATCTGATTTTGCACTCAATTGCTTATCTATTTAATATTTACAGATAATCTAAACTTACACTAACAGTAACACAAATGGTAAATTGCTCAACAATACCCAACTATGGATTTCATGATACCATTAAGCACATTGATTTAAATTTTAACAATTTAAACTTAAAATGCTAATACATATTCATAACTTTAATATTTACAGATAAGCTAAACTTACACTAACAATAACACAAATGGTAAATTTCTCAACAATACCCATTTGGCTATATTAGGTAAGACCTATTGATTTTTTTTACCAAATAGAGAAATCGTCCATTCGATTTTTTTTTAAGTATAACAACAAAAAAATTCAGTGTCTGGTGGATCAAACCGAACTGTCCATAGAGATGACCTTTCAAAACAGTTTTACAACCTTGACCTTGACATATGAATTGTACGCTATATGAAGAAATTTATGGAAAAGGATAGAAGTTACGTAAGTTTAAATGGCTATAACTGAGGCTATCTATCCCGGAAAAAACATGAAAGACCAAAAACAATAATCTAAAAGTTGATGGTCAACTATTGTACAGTCCAAAGAGAAAATTATATCAGATTTAAGAGTGAAAATCAAGCTAAATCAGCTGTAGAGGGTAAGGCCTATTGATTTTATATGTAGTTTTTTTAGATAAGAGCTATTTATTTTATATGCACTTTATTTGACGAATTACTCTTTAAAAAAACTACTATATTATGGTTTTCACTAGAAAATCTCTAGTAAACAAGCCCTAAAAACTAAAAACTATTATTTTACGATTTCACTTGAAAATATCTTCCTTTGGAAACCTATAGTTCCACCATTGGAACTTCATCTGAAGTGTAGGAATCATGTTGAAGACAACGAGCAGAACTCACATGAAAATAAGATGAAAAAAAGAAAGAAAAATAAATTGGAACTAGATCTGTTGCTTCAGTGGTTTGCCCTGCAGCAGGACAAGTAGTTCATGTACTTCACATGACAAGAAGTTGAAAAAATAAAATGAACAAGAAACTGGAATTAGAGACAAGTTTTCCCCACAACAAGACAAGTTGTATATTTTATTGCTTTAGTGGTTTTCCCTACAACAAGACAAGTTGTTGTATATTTTATTGCTTTAGTGGTTTTCCCTACAATAAGACAAGTTGTTCATGCAATTAACCCTTTCCTCTGATGAAGATTATGAGTTTCTTGATCTTTTCCCTGCAGTTAGACAAGTAGTTGATGCAATTAATCCAAACAAATACATACAGAGACATGCAATCCCAAAAACTAGTGGTGAAGATTATGAGTTTATTTCTCTGGTTAGTGATTAGGATTCAGATGTTTGTGACTGGGATAGAGATTGAGAAGAATATCATGTTCCATAACCATACTTTTATTTCTTGGATGCCCTTAGACCTGGCGGTAAGACAAAGGAAGTTCTCATATGAAGTCTAGGAATATTGTTAAAGGTAAGGTGTTGAACTCACATGACAACAAGTTGAAAAAAATAGAAAGAAAAAGAAACTCGAACTAACATGTGTTCCAAGGAAGTGCAACCTCTCACCGGCCAAAGGTAATGATGATTTTTCAACAATAGTTAAATGAGGGAAACTGAGATGTACTCTAATCTTCTAATAGGTCTTAGTTGATTCGGGTTCATCAGATTTTACTTCATATAATTAATTTATTCGATTCTAGCTGATAAATTTAAATTTATTCTAAAATTTATTTGTGTGATCAATATTTTAGTTAAAGCATGACAAGGGGCTCCGCGACAGAGAATCAAACCCATCGGTACTTCATCTAGGACTAGCGACGAAATAAGTTATGGCGCTAGTCATGAAAGAAGCAAGTGTAGCTACTAGAGAAGCAACATCAATGGAATTTGTTGTATATTCTACTGTTTTAGTGGTTTGCCCAACACTAGGAGTAGTTCATGGAAAAAAATACATACAAAGAAATGTAGTTTCAAAAACTCCTTATGTATAGAGCATAAGAAACATACCCTAAATAAAGGTCTATGTAACATAGAATCGACCCCATCGGTACTTCATCTAGGACTAGCTACAAAATAAGTGAAGGTGATAGTAACGAAAGAAGCAAGGGTAGCTACTAGAGAAGCAACATCAATGGAATTTGTTGTATATTCTATTGCTTCAATTCTTTTCCCAACATTCGGAGGAGTAGTTCATGCAAACAAATACATACAGAGAAATGCAGTTCCAAAAACTCTTTATGTAAAGAGCATAAGAAACAAACCCTAAATAAGGGGAGCACTCTACATAGTCAATCAATTAAATCCAAATCACTACCTAAACAATGAAGGGTTCAACGAGATTGTCTGTGGAGCATGATAAGGGACTCCCCCTCGAGTGGGGGGGAGATTTTCCTCCTAGATAGCCCACCTGTGCTAACGCTTGATGTATGATGTTCAAATGCAATTGGCTATGAATAAAGAAAGCAAAATAATTGGGGTTGGATAATATTAATTTCCTAAATACTTAACAAAAACTAAGTAAGTAAAAAGTAAACAGAGGTTCATTTTAAAAGGCAAATCCATGAATTTTAAACTTTATCAACACTCTATAAATGTAAACTTAAGGCCAAATACTAACTTAAATCTAGTATACCTTGTTTAAAAACTAGATGTAGAAATTAAAAGCTTACGTGCAACAACTAAATTTTGTTTAGGCTATTAAGATTGGGGTTGGGCTTACTAACATAAAAATAATCCTCCAGCCCAAAATCCCTGCGTCTGTGTTTTCTCCTCTAGCCCAAAAACTTTGCCTAGGATTCTCCTCCAGGCCCGAAACTCTACCCCAGAAATAAATTACCTTACACAATGATTACATAATACATACCAACAATTGTCACAAAAGGGTAGAATGACCTATTTTGACCATGCAACAGGTGGAAATTGCAATATTGGGCATGCCTAAAGGAAATTCTCTAGGTCTTGATGGGCTAACTATAATTTTTTACCATGCTTGTTAGCCATTTTTGTGTCAAGATATATGGAAAATAGTGCAAGACTCTAAGTGCTCTCCCTCAATCCTCTCAACCTTAGATGTCACATTCATCATCGTCATCCCCAAATTATCAAGAGCCAACTCTCCTTATCACTATTGGCCCATTTCCCTTTGTGACATCATATACAAAATCATCTCCAAGGTCATTGCCAACAAACTAAAGCCCATCATCCTCTCTCTCATTTCCCTAGAGAAAACTAGATACGTGGAAGGAAGGAAAATAATGGATAGTGTAATCCTTGCACATGAACACATCCATTCTCTTAAATCCAACAAAACCCTTGGTATGCTCATCAAGCTTGACATGCCTAAAGCCTTTGAAAACCTCAGTTGGAAATTCATCTTTCATATACTCATAGCATTTGGATTCGAAGAAATATGGATTCATTAGATACTTTCCCTCATCACCAAAGCCTTCTTCTCCATCTTAGTCAATGGAATTCCCTCCATCCCTTTTGTTCCTTGAAGAGACATTAGCAAAGGGGGTGTCACCTCTCCTTATATTTTCTCCCAATGGTTGAAGGCCTCGATTGCCCGATCTTTGTTTCCCTCCAAGATGGACTCTTAGAAGGTCTCCCTCTAGGATATTCAATCCATTCTTCCACTCATCATCAATTTGTGTATGACACTTTTCTAATGGGAACTCCCACTATCAAGGAAGTGCCAACCTTAAATCACATCCTTATTACATTCTCTAATGCATATAGAACTTCCATTAGCCTAGCCAAATCCTAAATATTTTTCTTTAACACTCCACTACTTATTCAAACTCACATTTTCTGGCCTCTTGGTTTTCAAAAGAGCTCCCTTTTCGCCAAATATCTCGGTGCCTCTCTCACTACCAAATCTCTTAGGAAATTCACTTGGGATAATATTCTTCAAATATTTGAAGCTCATCTTTCCTGTTGGGCCTTTTTCTTATTAAATTTGATAGGTCACTTCACTCTCCTCAAATCAATCCTTCAATCCTTTTCTACTTATCTCCTATCCACTTTTGCTTCTCTAAAGGCCATTCTCAACAAGATACAAAATATTTAGTGATGCTTCCTCTTAGGGGCTGCTAAGAGAGAAAAAATGTGGACTCTTATTGCTTGGGAGAAACGTTTCCAACCAAAGCTTAACGAAGAATTTGTACCAAGAGATCCAAAAACTCTTAGTAAAGCACACAACAACAAAAAATTGGTAGAGATGGATATAAATCCAAAATTCCTCTAGTGTAATATCTAGAGACACAAATACACCTGAAACATTTAGGAATTACAACTCTGACTGATAGGTAATATCAAAGGCTCACATATTTTGAATGTTTCATGGGAGCACAAAATCTCGTCGAGGATGGTAGTGTATCTTTTGAGAAGTAAGAAATGGTTAAAGCATGTTATTCTAGGAGGATTCTTGGCACTAATGGCCAAAACTATCTCATAAAGATCATCTCAATCCTATCAAATACTCTCTTCTTTCCCAAGGACTAACCTCTTTTGTTGAATATTGGGGCTCTCCCTCATCTCATTCTTCTTAGTGGTGCAACTAGATAGATTGTACCAATTAGTTAGAGTTGAGTTCCTATTCTAATTGATCAAAAATTCATATTCAAGGAGGATAATATTTTATTTTTCCACAACGCTAACCTTAAGGAAATTTCAACCTCTCAGAAGCGTGTAGCCTCATTTCCCCTAATAATCCTAATGAATATTGTAGCATGTGGTAAAAGTTATAGTATCTCATACATTGGCCTAAAACTAACCTCTTCTTGATTTTATTTTGGAACAAAACTCTTACTTGGGACAAGACTCAATGTTATGGATTCTATGGACTTTCAACCTACTCCCTCATCCTCTCTAATTTTAAATCTAGTAATCACCTATTCAACAACAGTAGTTACATTGCTCCCCTCTTAGGCAATATTTCCATCATATTTCATCAATATGATCGCAATACTATGAGTATCACCTCCACTTTGCATTGATGATGAGCACCTACCTTTATAAACTTGTTGATGGTGTTGGACCCACCGACATTTAGGGGATCACCCTGGTATTAAGTCCCAACTAGACCTCACACCATTTGGTGTGGGAGTCCCAACCAGTATGATGGCCCGGATTCCATTGTCTTAAGGATTTGCCTCAACTCTTGCTTGTCAGCACAGGAGAGTGGTTCGCTTTGTCTTCAAGAAGTGATGTTCACATGCCTAGTGAGTGTAAGTGTCACTTGTGTCAATTATTCTTTCATTGTCGAGGGAGACGGTGAGAGTGAGAGTGAGTTCAAGGTCGATAAGCAGTAGTCCCAACACTACTGGGAACACATAACACAACAGGACATGCACAACTTCCGAGGGAGAAATCCACACAAATGCAGTAGTCACAACATACAAGGTAAGATAACACGTACAACACTCACGGATCAGTCTGAACGAGTGAAACAGTTGTTACAACAAGCTTCATGTGAAAGGTTTGTCTGATGTCTAGGAGAGCAGTCTACACAAGCGAGACAACGTTAACAACATATACAACACATTTCCATTAATAGATTATGCATTACAACAATGAAGCAGTTCAGATGTAGAACACAAGTTAAAGCAACATGTGTTACAAGTGTTAAAGATCAGTCTTACAACAAATACAATACATGTGTGAAAATGCATTGGCCTATTAGTAGGCTTTTGAATTAAGCAAAAGTTCCAAGACACATTGTTACACCATACATCACTAACCCCGAGTGTGGGGCGTTGGAGCCACTATTTACTCAAAGAAAATATTACAGTCTCTCTTGGCTATGTGGGAGGAGTTGAGGTGAAAAGTCCTTTGCATGTACAAATGAGGGTGTATTTATAGCCAAGGGTGAAACTGACCCTTGTGATTGTTTGTCTACCCTCATGATCATTTGAATTCCATGACTTTTCGACTTACATGACTCTTTGTTCAACAAGTGGGTCTCTTGGACTTCCACGTTACATAACATTGATTAAAAATAAGCTCATAATGGAGATTTGGGCGACATGACTCATGACGTGACTCAAAATGACTTGACATGAAAATGCTAGTACATTCGTGTTGCTGTTGGAGTGCATGTTGAGCTATAGTGCTGCTGGGCGATGGATGTCTTCATGGTGTATCATAGCTTCACCTCTGCATGGTGAAGTGCGTGGAGTCTTCAATGGTCCTTGGTTCGCTTGATGAAGATTTAGTATGTTGTTCCTTGCTTGCATGTTGGAAGTCTTGACAGGCTCATATGTTCGCAAAGGTGCATGTTCGTCGCGTCCGTCTGCTTCACATACTTCGTTTTTTCGTCTGTTGATGAACCTGTCCTTCTGCATGTGCTCCCTTCGTTCATCCCATTCGTCATCTTGTCATGTTTGTTGGTGTACCTGTACCTACAGTCACTCATGACGAGATGACATCAAATCCAAAACCTCCTAGTCTACCATGACATATGATCATTTCGGATGCAGGTGACTAGGAAAGGAAACAAGGTTGTGATGCAGGATAATGGTTTCGGGAACTGTTGATGAAAATTGCACAAGAGTCACTGAGAGATGGAGATGGGCAATTTGAGTCGATAGTGACTCTCTGCAAATTCTAGCTTGACTAGGAGGCAAAATTTCTCAAATTTTGGGAGGAACAGTACTGGCTATTGAAAGGCAAGGAAAGCATACTCTGTGCATTTTTCAGAATGAATGAGCAGCGGGGATGGGCAGCCAGATTTGTGCAATTTTCGAAAGGAACGGGCCGAGTTGCATGAAGGTTCAGTAAGCAGGGATTGCACAGTTTGTCTGGGGAACTGCCCAAGAGACTGGGAGACAAAACTACGCAATTCCTAGAGGGCACTGCCAGTTGGCTGCTGGGGTCAGTGGCAGCCAAAACTGTGCAATTCCGAGAGGGAACTACCATTTGGTTTCTGGAGTCACTGGAAGCAGAAACTGTGCAATTCCTGGAGGGAATTGGCAGTCTGCTGCTAGGGCTGCTGGCAAGGAAAACTGCACTAAGGCCGGGAGGCCGGTCTGCTGATCATCCCTGTGCAATTTCTGAGCTAAGCTGACTGATGGGCAACGAAAGGTATGAACATAAACACTCTATAATTTCTAAGATGAACAATTGGTCGACTATCGGGATGACTCGAAGAAAAATTGTGCAATTTTCTGAGGGAGACAGGGACGGGCACTTGGTGTCTGTCCAGTGTGTCTACACAATTTTCTCAGTCAGTTGAGCAGGTGAGGGCAGTGGCCTTTGTGCAATTTTTGAATGGAGTTAGTCCCGGGGTGATTGTCAAGTCCAACTATCCAGGTGGCCAACATGAGAGATGATTGCATTGCTTGCGGGCATCGCAGCTTGAAAAGACTAGCTTGGTGCTACGCTATTTTGGTTGACAGTCGATCGAGTCAATGGTAGGGTGATGATCCGACTGTCAGAGGGGAGTCAGGTAATGAGAACCTTCAGCAAAAATGGCTAAGTGTGTGAACAATCGAAAGATGCATAGGTGATCATACGAATACACGCTTGCATGACTTGACGACGAAATGACCAAACCATCCATACACACATTTTCAACAAGACTGAATGATGGTGTAAGTGACAGCGCAACACTCATGATTGGTCATTCATTGATCGAGACGATGCCTGCGCAACAAATAATGTGACTCTGTGTGTGAGTGCGACAAATGCTTTCATACTGAACACAACAAGCATATACGAAGCGAAGACTTTGAGCATAACTAGAACATGGTCACAAGAATGACTTAGACATCAACATGCAGAGACTTGAATGCGATGACAAGCAAGGTCGATGTAAAGACTCACACGAGCTCACGGAGTGAACCCGAGTGTGTGCAGTCATCAAGTGAAACTCTTCAAGGGAGGCTCCGAAATTGGTGTAGGCCAAAATTTTGGAGGGTGGTTGTAGCCACTACAACACTTGGCAACACACTGGTAGAACTCCAAATTCTCTGTTTCTGTTCATTTCTAGCACAAGGCCTTGATATTTCGGGGAGTATTGAATCGTTGTGTGGGTTACTTCATTTTCCCCAATTACCCCTTAGACATACGTGGTTCACCCTTTGCCAACTCAGTCAAACACAATCAAAAGTTCATCTTGAATCTTAGTGTTTCGAATCCGGGAAGGGTAGTTTAGCTCACGAATTGAAGATTTTCAGAGTATGAGTTTCCATCTCTAGTGTTGCTCCACTACCAGCAGGCCTAGACAGTACCTTGGTAGAGTCAAAAAAGAACACACAGATTGCTCCACTGCCAATGAGCCTGGTTAGTACCCTAGTGGAGCTGCATGCTTCACCTCTCTACGTGGGAATCCTTTCTCTTCTTTAACCTTTATATTTTTCAAGAGGATTGTGCATAGGCACTTATTTATTTTTGGGGCGGAAGACAGATCTAAACTTATTGAGAGAAGAAGAGGTTGTTCCTTCAAAGAATCATATAAGACCTCTCACATAGGTTTTTTTGTTTAGATTTCCTCTTCTTCGTTTCTACTAGTTGGATGAGCTTGAACACACATAGCAGAAGGTTGAGTATAGGCATGGGGCTTCCCAGTGTGGACATAGGTTCATGGTTGGACCAAAACTTTCCTTGCAAACAGTTCATATTTTCCGTCAAGACTTCATCGGATGAAGGTTACAACCAAGCATGGAGAAGGCAGACACAAGATTGGCCAAGTGCTGCAGTGTCACGAGTTTCCTCAAATTTCAGCCACATACTCTATTCAAAAGCCAAGACATAGTAGTTGGCAGCACTTATTTCCATAAACAAAAATAATAATATATCAAACAAACAAAATGAACGTGAACAAAAATAGTAACCAAAATCAAACAAATCAAAAGCAAAGATAATAAGCAAAACAAACCAAATGAAACAACAAGCAGCAAGCAGACTATGTACATGGCATGGGCGCGACCCGAGCTACTAAAAATAATTCTTGAGATCTTGGCCATTGACAGGAAGGTTGTCAATCCTCCTTCCCAGTGATTGCAAATGATACGTGTGTGGGCCAAGCTTCTCGTATATCAGTGCAAGTCCATCGGACTATGCTACCGAAACCTAGTGGCATTCTAGACGACCTTCAAGTGAAGATAACAACATTGTTTCAGGCACTGTGTACAACATGGGCTCGAATGATGGCACGAGGTAGTTGTTTTTATTCAGGGAAGGGTTCAAGTTTCCAAAGTCGATGCGTAGGTAGATTTTCCTAGATTTTTTTCGTGCGGGATTTAGATTAGAAAACCAAGTATGATGACGAACTTTGCAAGTAATCCAAACATTTAAATGTTGGTCAATCTTTTCGGTGAAAGGAGTGTAAACAACATGTATGTGTTACCCATTCTTTGTTGCAATGGTTTGTCTCCTGCTTTACCTGGAATCTCATGATGGATTTCTCACCTGTGGCATGTACTCAAGTCATCATTTACTCATGCAGACCCATCCCGATACTGTTCTATCAAGTGGTCAATGATTTGTGGTTGTTGTAGTGTGTATCTTGTACCGAGATTGGCCATCTTCGAATCGTGGTAGGTTCCTAGGTTGCTTTGTTTGTTCGTAGTGTTGTTCCTTTGTGTTTTCAGCATGAGTGCTTCATACTCGGCATTGTTTTTGGTGCCTTCGAACTTCAAAAATCTTGAAATCATGCATTGTCCATTGTTTTGGATGACTGAGTTACACTTGGTCCTTGAGCCATCATGTGTTCCCAATTTGTCAAGACTCATGGTCCACAACTTATATGTACATGGACCGTTTTGTGTGCTAGTATTGCTACTACAACTGCTATTATTAGAAAAACAAACTGCACAAGTTCCATTACCATCAGTTGGGCGAGGAAGGAGTCCCAACTGCTTGTCTGATGAGGTTGGAGCTGGCCATGGAGGATAACGCTCCAATGTATTTTCTAGGAGGCAGTTTCCAAACATGATTTTTACGAAGGCCAATGATTCATTCTCACTATTAAGGGGAGTGACATTGTGTTTCATATACCTCTCGGGTAAAAACCTGGATTTGGTTGCATCTGACCTTGTACGGAAGCCACATGTGAGACGAGTCTGTAGCAAAATGTCCATCTAACTTGCTGGACCAGTCTTTGCTGAGTAGGAGGCCATATGCTTCCAGTATGTCCACAACAACTATGTTGATGCATTGGTGGACTCGACCATCATGGGATAGTCGAATGATCACGTCTCGAAGCTCACCAATGGCTGGTACTGAGGTTCTATCAAGTTGGATGATTCTCGTGGATGTTTCACTCCATCGTACATTGATCTTCTTAGCAATGGAGAGCGACATGACGTTGGCTACCACGCCAGAATCAACCAAGCAGTTGTGAACATTGTAGTTGAAAACTTCGAATGAAAGCAAGAATGGGGGGCAACCTGAGTTTTCTTCTTCCATCCAAAGTGTATTTAGAATAGTAGATAGTGATTCGGGAGGTGTGCTTGCTCCCTTGCTGGTAGAGGTTGCGGTGTCCATTGTTGTTTGTCCCAACACACGCAGCAGGATATCTCGCTGACTCTGGACTTTGGCTAACTCGAACAAACTAATGTTTACACGAGTGTTATTCATGTCATCAACTATGTTGTAGTCCAGAGGTGGTAGACTCACCAAGGTGTCAGGGGTGGAACAGATGTTCATGTTGTCCAACAGAGTGTTTTGAAACTTGTTGCTCATGGATGTACTCTTATTAGCTATTATCTTCCCAGACTTGCTTGGTGTTTGTTGCTTTGAGACAGCCGGTGGATCATCCTTCTTTATCAGTTGTCTCACTTTATCTTTCATTTCCCCAAGTGTAGGGGGAGCCCCTTTACTCCTAAGATTGTAACGATCATTTTGCTTTTGGGGTTGCTTCTCGGTGTTTGTCTTCGAGATTACTTGCAAGCACTGATACACATTCACCACATGCCTAGAACTTGGTGTTTCATCAAGTGCAACCTCTTCGCTATCATCAGTGTCTTCTGGCTACTCCTGTATATCGCCTTCCGCATCGAGTGTATGATTACAGATAGAGGTAACGACTCAATTCCAATATGAACAAGAGTTTTCAGGGTGGAACTCTTCGTGGAAGGAAAAGAAATTAGGATCAACACATTGATCGAGTTGGAACACAAGCTTCTTTGCACATTTGGAAGAGAACCGGTTGTTTCTTGATGAGCTGGTTGATGAACTACTTGCTTGTCTCTGACTGGGAGATGGCTACTTTCGAATGTGTCCATTTTCTGTTGTTTCCTTGTCTCTACCCTTGCTCGTCATTGCTTGGGGATTTTTGCTCGCATACTTGGAGTCATTCGTTGATACATCATCCCTTGATGAATCCAATTGTGTGCATGTCTTTTTCAACAACAATAGCCTCTTTACTACTTTCTAAAAGATTTGGCTTCACAGCTCACTTGAAAAACTGCGCAATGGTGGTCGACAATGCAGACGTGTAATAGTCAACATTGATGGAGTCATGAGGTTTAGTGTTTGTTACAAATTTGTTCAAAATATGCATAAACCTCTGATTGAAGTCTTTCACTTTCTCTTTTCCCTCCATCCTAAGGCTTCCTAATTCCTTGAGCAGCATGGCTGGGATCTTGTCATCAACAAACTTTTCGAGGAACATACGTTTGAAAGAACCCCAGTTTTGTATGGAGTTATAAGGATGGTTGTGATACCAAGTAGCTACGTAGTCATCCAAGGTACATGGGAACAATCTACATGCTACGTCATCATAACATACCTCAAGGGTCTACAACTATAGGCAAAAATTGTCTAGGTGGTCTTATGCCTTCACCACATTGTCAGGGTTGAACTTAATGTTCATTCTCTTTGCTCACTTCGACATCTTGTGCAGAATAGTTGGGAGAGTCAATGATCCCTGAGTCATCCATTCAAGATTTGGGTCAGCCATATCTTCATCTTCTTCATCCTCTTCCTCTCCTTCATAGTCTGATGGTTTCGGATCTCATTCTGTTGGTTTGTCTCCATCTCCACCTCCTTCATTTCCTTCCCCTCCACCTCCTATATCGGAGTTCGATCCCAAGATCACAAGAGTGGCTTGTTCGTCTTCAAGGAAGATTGGAGGTCCCTCTCCGTCTTCAATAGCTTCCTCTAGACCTTCAAGCGTGGTAAGGACTACTTCTTCCACTGATGATACAACAACTCCTGTGGGAGTGGCTTTTGGCTTCCTAGATGTGTGTGGAAGATGTTGTATGCCTGGGATCAGTCCGACTGCTTTCACAAACTGGCAAGTGACGGGTTGGACGGAGCGAAGGTGTTGATATGAAATCTTGTGTTCAATTCTGGGTGGTGAGGAGTAACCAACTGCATAGTCACATGAGAGGGAGTGCGAGTTACTACGTTGACCAAATGATTGATGAGTGAGTGTGAGGGGAATTTCAGCCATGTACAACTGGTTGCCCTCCTATGTTGATGGTGTTAGACCCGCCAACATTCAGGGGATCACCCTGGTATGAAGTCCCAACTAGACCTCACACCATTTGATGTGGGAGTCCCATCCGATATGATGGCCTGGTTGCCATTGTCTTAAGGATTTGCCTCAACTGTTGCTTGTCAACACAGGAGAGTGGTTCGCTTTATCTTCGAGAAGTGAGGTTCATGTGCCTGGTGATTGTAACTGTCACTTGTGTCAATGGTCATTTCACTGTCGAGGGAGAGGGTGAAAGTGAGTTCCAGGTTGATTGGGAGCAGTCCCAACACTGTTAGGAACACAAAACACAACAGGACATGCACAACTTCTGGCGGAGCAATCCACATGGATGCGATAGTCACAAAATACAAGTAAGATAACACGTACATCACTCACAGATCAATCCAAATGAGTGCAACGGTTGTTACAACAAGCTTCATGTGAAAGGTTTGTCTAATGTCTGAGAGATCAATCTACATGGGCGAGACAATATTAACATCATATACAACACATTTCCATTAATAGATTATGCATTACAACAAATGAAGCAGTTCAGATGTAGAACACAGGTTAAACCAACATGCATTACAAGTGTTAAAGATCAGTCTTACAACATATACAATACATGTGTGAAAATGTGTTGGCCTGTTAGCAAGCTTTTGAATTAAGTGAAAGTTCCAAGACACATCGTTACACCATACATCACTAACCTCGAGTGCAGGGCGTTGGAGCCACTACTTACTCCTCAAAGAAAAGATTACAGACTCTCTTGGCTATGTGGGAGGAGCTGAGGCGAAAAGTCCTTTGCATGTAAAAATGAGGGGGTATTTATAGCCAAGGGTGAAACTGACCCTTGTGGTTGTTCGACTACCCTCATGACCGTTTGACTTCCATGAATTTTTGACTTACATGACTCTTTGTTCAATAAGTGGGTCTCTTGGACTTCCATGTTAGATCACATTGATTGACAACAAGCCCATAGTGGAGATGTGGGCGACATGACTCATGACGTGACTTGATATGACTTGACATGACAATGCTGGTACATTCATGTTATTGGAGTGCATGTTGAAATATAGTATTGTTGGGTGATAGATGTCTTCATGGTGTAGCATAGCTTCACCTCCGCATGGATAAGTGTGCAGAGACTTCGATGGTCTTGGGTTCACTTGATGAAGCTTTAGCATGTTGTTCCTTGCTTGCATGCTGAAAGGGTTAACAGGCTCACATGTTTGCGAAAGTGCATGTTCGTCGCATTCATCTACTTTGCATACTTCATTTGTTTTTTCGTTGGTGAATCTGTCCTTCTGCATGCGCTCTATTTGTTCATCCCATTCATCGCCTTTTCATGTTTGTTGGTGTACCAGTACCTGCAGTCACTCATGATGAGATGATATCAAATCCAAAACCTCCTAATCTACCATGACACATTATCATTTCGGATGCAGGTGACCAGGAGAGGCAACAAGGCTGCAATGCGAGATAATGGCTCTGGGCACTGCTGATGAAAACTGCACAAGATTCACTGAGAGATGGAGACGGGCAATCTGAGTCAACAGTGACTGCCTGCGAGGTTTGGCTTGGCTCGGAGGAAAATTTGCGCAAATTTTGGGAGGAATAGTCTAGGTTGTTGAAAGGCAAGGCAAGCATGCTCTGTGCATTTTTCAGAACGAACGGGCAACAGGGATGGACAACCAGATTTGAGACATTTTCCAAGGGAACGGGCCAGGCTGCATGAAGGGTCAGCAGGTAGGGATTGCGCAATTTTTCTGGGGAACTGCCCAGGAGACTTCTAGACAAAATTGCGCAATTCCCAGAGGGAACTTCTAGTTGGCTGCTGGGGTCAGTGGCAGCCAAAACTGCGCAATTCCCAGAGGGAACTACCAATTGGTTGTTGGAGTCACTCGCAGCAGAAACTGCGCAATTCCTGGAGGGAATTGGCAATCTACTGCTAGGGGCTGCTAGAAAGGAAAACTGCACTAAGGCCAAGAGGCTCGTCTGCTAGCAAGAAAAACTGCACTAAGGCCGAGAGGTCGGTCTGCTGATCATCTTTGCGCAATTTCTGAGCTGAGTTGAGCTGATGGGCAATGGAAGGGCTGCACATAAACACTGTGTAATTTCTGAGAGGAACAATTGGTCCACTGTCGAGATGACTGGCTAGGAAAACTATGCAATTTTCTGAGGGAGACAGGGATGGGCACTTGGTGTCTGTCCGGCCTGTCTACGCAATTTATTTGGTCAGTTGAGCGGGAGAGGTCAGTGGCCTTTGCGCAATTTTTGAGTGGAGTCAGCATCGGGGTGACTGTCAGGTCCAACTATCTAGGTGGCCAACATGATAGATGATTGAATTGCTTGTGGGAAATGCAGCTCGAAAAGATTAGCTTGGTGTTTTTGCGCTATTATGGTTGATAGTTGATGGTAGGGTGATGATGTGGCTATCAGAGGGGAGTCAAGTCATCATAACCTTCAGTAAAAATGGCCAAGTGTGTGAACAATTGAAAGATGCATAGGTGATCATACGAACACACACTCGTATGACTTGACGATGAAATGACCAAACCATCCATACACACATGTTCAACAAGACTGACCAACGATGTAAGTGACAATCGCGACACTCATGATTGATTGTTCATTGATCAAGACAATGCTTGCGCGACTCTGAATGTGACTCCATGTGTGATTGCGACAAATACTTTCATAGCGAACACAACAAGCACGTACGAAGTGAATACGAACATAGCCAAAACATGGTCGCAAGAATGACTTAGACATCAACATGCAGAGACATGAATGCAATTAACAAGCAAGGCGGATGTAAAGACTCACACGAGCTCACGGAGTGAACCCGAGTGTGTGCAATCATCAAGTGAAACTCTTCAAGGGAGGCTCCAAAATTGGTGCAAACTAAAATTTTGGAGGGTGATTGTAGCCGCTACAACATAACCACATCACCAATTAAGCATGGAACAAGCTCCCTTGTTTCCTCCTCTAGAACACTTGGAAAGAGAAATAGTTTCTAAAAACAAAACACTCTTTGCACAATCTTTGGCAAATTATTCTCAAAAACCTAAGGGAATCATTTCTCTTGCTTTCTTGGGTTGATAAGGATTGGGTTTGTAATCCTGTCAAAAAATTCATCCTCTCCTCCTTTGGATTCTCTTGTCATCTCTTCTCTTATGTCCCTTCACCTCCTCCCTCCTCTCCCTCTAGCCCTACCTACTCATCTCCCCTTCTCATTGACTTCATCAAACAAAATTTTGATGATGTCTCCAAAGGGAATCTAGGTCTAACTAGATATGGAGATTTCTTTGACAATACAAATTCAAATCCCTGACATATATGTTGGAGAAATTAGTCACACTACCAACAATGTTTTAGAAATTTAGGCACTTGAACAAGTCCTCTTCATCACCATAGGAAAGTGTTACTCCAAGTTCATCATGGAGGGAAATTTGAAAATAATAATAAATATATTTCAAAGAATCCAATGTGGTTCTAACGCATGCCAAGCAATCAAGAGCTTGAGATTGGGAGATTGGGTAACAAACATAGCAAAGCTTCTAATTCAAATTCCTTCCACCCTCCTCTCTCATGTTCTTCGAGAGGGAAATAAAATGGATAACCATATGCCTAACCACGACCCCAAACTAAGTGCTTCATTGATAGATCTAGATAGGGATCAATGCATTCCTACCTCCCTCCTCTCTCAATGTTAGAATTGGGACAAAATAGACTTTACTCCACCACAATGGTTGCACTAATGCTAGCCCTCCCATCCCACTCTGATATAATGGATGCCCATCAAAATAGAAGCTCCACTAAGAAAGTCATTTGGCAAGTGATTGGCATCTTTATTGCCTCAAAGGACCAATAGTCAATCTAAGCTCTTAATATTAACATATAATATTAAACCTCTTATATATAATATTATTAATGTATAACATTATAAACACATAATAGGAAACAAATATAAACGTTTAGAATTGTATGATAAAATATTGAAATGTTGATGGAAAACAATCGTTAAGTTAAATTGAACATCAATATAGATTAATCATGATATTTAACTTCAAGGTTATGTGAAATGTATATCACTTGATAATTTAAATAATAATAATAAATTTATTAAATTAAAGATCAATATAAATTAAAATACAACTTTCAACTTATCGCATATTATATTATGTATGCATAAAATTATTTATTATATATAAACACAAACATATATACCAATAAAAAATATTTTATACAAAATAAAAATATGCGATATTTTGATTTATATCACAAAATGTTAAAATGTATAATGATAGATAATATGTGGGAAAAAAAGCTTATATTATTAAATTCAATATCAATATCAATTAAATACACCATTAATCATTTTAAATCAAATTTATTGAATTAAAGCAAAATAGAAATTAAATTTCAACATTTAATACTTGACTTCATAGTCATGTGTATTTGTCAATTGGACATTACAATTTCTAATTAATTAGTTTATCTATTATTTGATGATAATAATTAATAATAATATAAACTTTTTTTGTGTTTATTTTTATATTATTAAAATATTTTATAGTATTATCTAATTTGTTATCTGTTTGGAATTTAAGGTTGCATCTCATACTATAATTAGGTGATATGTTGATCTTATTATTCATCTTTTTCTTAACTATGAATCTTAGTAGGGCTTTGAAACACATCCATCTTAAGACATTGATGTGATTTTTCAGGAAGAGTTTATTTAATCATGAATCAAAGAAGCCTCCATTATGAGATAATAATAGACATATAATACAAAATAAAATACAAGTATTCAGAATTATATCATGCTATATTAATATATATTGATTGATAATACTTGGGTAAAAATCTATATTGTTGAATTCAACATCAATACCAATTCAATATATCATTCATCATTTTAAATGTATATTATTTAATAAAGAATTAGAATTTATTAAATTAAATCAAAATTAAAATTAAAATTCACTTTGTAGTTGTGTATTTTCAAATGTGTATTACTTCATAGTTTCTGAAAAAACATATTGAATTAAATATTAATACAAATTAAAATACAACAATCAATTTCTTGCATATGATATTATGTAAGCACAAAATTACTGTGCAACTACAAATGCAAACACAAACATAAAAATGTAGTTAACAAACCTATAATACAAAAAAATGCAAATATTTAGAATTATACCATAAGATATTGGAATGTATATTCATTGATAATATTTAGGAAAAAAATCTATATTATTAAATTGAACATTAATATCAATTAAATAGAACATTCAAATCAGTTTAAACATATATTTATTAATAGTGCTGGTAAAAAAATCAAATTTATTAAATTAAATCAAAATTAAAATTAAAATACAATATTTAATTTTATAGTCATTTATATTTTTGAAATGTGTATTGATTAATAATACTTACATAAAATAATTTTATTAAATTAAGCATCAATATAAATCAAAATACAACATGTAACTTTTTGCATATCATTTTATGTATACATAAAATTATTACAAATATACAAACACATAATAATACAATTAATAACAAACATATAATACAAAATCAAAATACAAATACTATTAAATGGAACATCAATGTTAATAGAATTAAGCATTTAACTCAATGTAATTGTAAATGTTCCATATGTTTATCATTCATAGTCATGATGTCGTAATGATTATATTTTTCAAATGTATCATCATATTGTTATGCCTATTTATATTTTCCCAATGTATACCGATTAAAATTTATATAATTGAATCAAAATATAAATTAAAATACAAAAATAAACTCATTTGAAAGGTAACATTCTCATATAATATTGTGTATAAAATTATTGCACAAACACACAAAAATAAAATACACTTAACGAATACATTATACAAGAAATATACACATTTAAAACACAACATTTCACTCATTTGAAATATAATTTTTACATATCAATTAGTGGTACATGCAAAAAAAATGTATATATTTTATTAAATTGAACATCAACATAAATTAAAATGCAACACTCAACTCATTTGAAATATAATTCCAACATATGATATTATGTGTGTAAAATTATACACATAACAAAAACAAACAAACAATCACATAACACAACAAACAAACAAGCACACAAAACAATGAACAAATAAATACATAATACAACAAAGAAGTAAACACATATGCAACCCAAAAACAAACATTTAAACTTCTATCATCCTAAAACATCTTCTAATAAATTAACTTTTTAAATTTATATTTAATTTATTTATTTAAGAGTAATTTTTAAAATATTATTTTCAATTAAACAAATTTATTTTATTTAAAAAGGAATATTTGTAATGAGTTTTTAAATTGTAGTGTTTGATGAGGGTTGTAAATAATTTATCATTATTGCTGTACTGTCATGTATTTTTGAATTATATTGACATTGTGAGTTAAAATTGTAAATTGTATTGATTAAAAGAGTTTACAAAATGATTGTATTATTTAAAAGAACCATAACACTATTTTAAAATATCATTTAATTAACACATCCATTATAAATTTAAAACCTTAACATTAAAATACAAATAATTATAAAATTGATTTTCAAGAAAACACATAATACAACAAACAAATAAACACACAATAAGTAAACACATATGTAACACAAAAATAGAGATCTAAACTTATATCATCATAAAGCATCTAATAAATTAACTTTTTAAATTTATATTTAATTAATTTATTTAAGAGTAAATTTTAAAAGATTATTTTCAACTAAATATATTTATTTGATTTAAAAAGGAATATTTGTGATGAGTTTTGAAAATGTAGAGTGTTTGATAAGGGTTGTAAAGAATTCATAATTATTGTCATGTATTTTTTAGATGTATTGGGATATTAGGAGCCATTTAAATTTTTGAAAATTGCAAATTGTATTGAATGAAAGAGTTTATAAAATAATCATATTATTTAAAAGAATTATAACATTATCTTAAATATCAATTAATTAGCACATATATTATAAATTTAAAACCATATTGTTAAAATACAAGTAATTATAGAATTGATTTTCAAGACAAGATAAAAATATATAATAAATTCACAATTAAATTTTAAAATAATATAATTGAAATTTAAACCAAATTTTATCAACATATTTAAACAAGATATTATTATTGTTTTCCATTATTACTACAACCATTATAGAAATAAAAATTAAATAAAAATAAATAAAAATCTAAACACACACACACAAAACATTCCTCACCAATAAAGACATGCCTCACCAATAGCCATGGCCATGGTTTTGATGAGGGCTCTAGGGAAGGGAAAATCCCCTCCCTTAAAAATAAATACTAATTTTATTAAGGTAGATTTTTGAGATTTTCCTCAACATAATTTACAAGTAAATAAGTAAAATTATATATCATGTGATTACATATCCATCTATCTACTGCTAATTTAATATCACATTCCATCTCTTTGTATTATGATCTCAGGTCATCATTTATTTTCCTGCATAGAACAGAAAAAAGGAAAATCATATTAACAATAAGGAATTTTAATAAACATATTATCTAAATTATTAAAATTTGAAAAATCGCCTATCCATCTTTCTACTACTAATTTAATATCACATTCCATCTCCTTGTATTAGGAGTGAGTTTGTATTAGGAGTGAGTCTAGATCATCCTTTATTCTCTTGCATAAAACCCAAAAAGAAGGAAAACATATTAATAATAAGGAACTTTAATAAATTTATTATCTACATTTTTACATGGTTGAAATTTGCAAAATCCCCTGAATTGAAAATAAAAAATAATAAACAAATAAAAACATATATAGATTTCATGATACCATTAAACACATTAATTTAAATTTTAGCAATTTAAACCAAAAATGCTAATGCCTATTCCTATCTTTATTTTACTTAAATACAGATAATCTAAACTTACAGTAACACCGTGGTAAATTGCTCAACAATACCGATCTTAGGTAAAACCTATTGAATTTTTTCCCAAAGAGAGAAATTCAGCGTCCTGTGGATCAAACCGAAATGTCCAGAGAGATGAGCTTTCAAAACAGTTTTACAACCTTGACCTTCACATATGAACTGTCTGTCTGCTATATGAAGAAACTTATGGAAAAGGACAGAATTTTAAATACCTATAACCGAGGCTATCTGTCCCAGAAAAAAACATGAAAGAGCAATAATCTGAAACAGAAAGCTGATGGTCGACTTTTGTACACTCCAGAGAGTAAATCAAAATCCAGCTGAATCAACTGTAGAAGGTAAGACCTATTGATTTTATATGCAGTTTTTGTTTAAGATAAGACCTATTGATTTTATATGAGCTTTATTTAGCTAGTTACACTTTAAAAAAACTACTATATTATGAAACAAATTACTCTTTTAAAAAAAGATAATATATTATGATGTCACTAGCAAATCTCTAATAAGAAGCCCTAAAAGGATAATATATTATGATGTCATTCGCAAATCTCTTCGCTTCATCTAAAGTGCAGGAATAGTGTTGAAGGCAACGAGCTGAACACAACAAGCTGAAGAGAAAAAAAATGGAACCAGATCTGTTGCCTCAGTGGGCAGGGGGACAAGAAGTTCATGCAATTAACAAGACAACAAGTTGAAAAAACAGAAAGAACAAGAAACTACAACCAGAGCTTGTTGTGTATTCTGTTGCTTCAGTGGTTTACCCTGCAGTAGGACAAGTATTTCATGCAATTCACATGACAACAAGTAAAAAAAAACAGAAAGAATAAGAAACTGGAACCCGAGCTTGTTGTATATTCTGTTGGTTTTCTCTGCAGCAGGACAAGTAGTTCATGCAATTAATCCAAACAAATACATACAGAAAGAGGCAGTTCCAAAATCTAGTGGTGAAGATTATGAGCTCCTTGATCTTTGCCCTGCAGCGGGACAAGTAGTTGATGCAAATAATCCAAACAAAAACATACAGAGAGAGGCAATCCCAAAAACTGGTGATGAAGATTAGGATTCAGATGTTTGTGACTGGGATAGAGATTGAGAAGAATATCATGTCCCATAACCAGTTCTTTATTTCTTGGATGCGCTTAGACCTGGCAGTAAGTAAGAACAAGGAAGTTCGATATTGATGCAACTTCTTGAGATTCGATATTGGTGATGCAACTTCTTATGGTTCGTATCTGTCTCATCTAAAGTCTAGGAATAGTGTTGAAGTGCAACCTCTCACCGGCCAAAGGTAATGACTGTTGTACAACAATAGCTCTCATCACAGAGATTCTCACAACCAATCATTTGTTTATGGTTATATAGATAAAAAACTATGAGGGAAATTGAGACGTACTCTAATCTTCTTCGGCTTACATGAATTGATGTATAGCATCACACAAAAGTTTGTGGATGCTATGCATTGCTTCAGCAAAAGAATTTCTCCACGCGACACACTATGGATCTCGGTGATAAACCCTGACCCAATACACTTGCGAGCTCCGTGACCTTCTGATGACACAAAACCCGTTAAGGTCGGCCACGAATCTGGGTTTAAAATATTTCCTAGGTGGCCACGGGCTCTCCTATTGCACCCAACTCTTTCAATTGGCCTCTAAATTATGCTTTAATGCCTAATGTCATATCGAGGGCCTTCAGTGCAACACCTACAGCCTCAGAAAGTAGGTTTTCTTATCCAATAACAAGAGCTACGAACAGAGTTGTCCACTGTTGAAGTGAAATGCAGGGTATAAAGGGAATCGTATTGCCCCACTATAATCTCAACCCCAAATCGTTGCCAAGGTCTTCACCAGGAAAACCGGTCTTCTTAGTGAAAAGGTTATGCCCATATGTACTTAAGTGATCAATATGAAAACACTTGTGTACTGGTAGATTTATGTTTATGCTAAAATTCAATTAAGTGATCAATATTTTAGCTAAAGCAAGACAAGGGGCTCCGCAACATAGAATCAAACCCATGGACACTTCATCCAGGACCAGCCACAAAATAAGCTAAGGCCCCAGGAACGAGAGAAGCAAGGGTAGGAACGAAAGAAGGAAGGGTAGCTAGTAAAGAAGCAACATCAATGGCAGTTGTATATTCTATTGCTTCACTGGTTTGCCCAACAGTAGGAGGAGTAGTTCATGCAAAGAAATACATACAGAGAAATGAGTTCCAAAAACTCCTTATGTACAGAGCATAAGAAATAAACCCTAAATAAGGGGAGCACTCCACATGATCAATCAGGTAAAGCCAAATCACTACTTAACAATGAAGGGTTCAACGGAATTGTCTGTAGAGCATGATAAGGGACTCCCCCTGCAGCTGGGAGTATATTTTCCTCCCCGATACCCCACCCCGGCTAACGCCCAAAGTATTATGTTCAAATGCAAATTGGTAGCAATAGAGAAATTATGTTCAAATGCAATTGGGTAGCAATATAGAAAGCAGAATAACCAGGGTTGGGAATATAATAATTTCCTAAATACTTAACAAAAACTAAGAAAGTAAAAAATAAACGAGGGTTCATTTTAAAATTGGTATACCCATGGATATTAATCTTTATCAGCACTCTATAAATGTAAACTTGAGATCAAATACTAACTTCAATCTAGCATACCTTGTTTCCCCTGTTAAGATCAGGGCTAGGGTCACTAACAGAAAATTTTCCTCCGCCGCAAAAACCCCGCCTCAGTGTTTTCTCCTCTGGCCCGAAAACTCTGCCTCTGATTTTCCTCCAGGCCTGGAACTCTGCCCCTGGAATAAAATACCTTACACAATTATTACAGGATACATACATTATTACAATTCAAACATATATCAGGCCTGAAATTCTGCCGCTGCAATAAAATATCGTACACAATTATTACAGAATACATGCATGAGTAATGAAACATAGATTACTAATAAAAGAGTGAATACCTCATCCTCCCTTCACATATCCAAACCCAAGAAAATATAAAATAACCCTGACTAGAACCTTCGGAAGAGCCAACAAAATTCAGAATCAAATGAAAAATAACACAGAAAATAATAAAATACTAGAACAGTGAAAAAAATCACAATACAGCAATTAGAAACAAACAATTCAGAACAAAACAACAGACATGGCCATGCCTAACACAACACAACAGAAAGACCAAAAATATCTCCACTGCCCAATGCCGCTCCCTCCTCGTTTAACAAAGGCCGCTTTTCTAACATACATTTGAATTTAATGGCAAAGGCGGCCTCTCTAACCTGCAGTTTTCCTAAAACTTTTAAATCGGTCTTTGACAGGCTGGCGTAGTACGTTAGGCAAAGAAGGGAGGATGAGGCTGGCCTAAGAACCGTTAGGCAAAGGAGGGAGGGTGATGATTGTATTTTTGAATTTAGGAGGGAGGGTGATGATTGTAGTTTTCAATTTTTTTTGAAATGGACAGTTATTCACTGTGTCACTAGTTAATTTTATAAAATAATAAAAAAAATATTATGTAATTTTTAATATTTAATTTTAATTTTATTAATAATTTAATTTCAAGTTTTTACCTAATTTATTATTTTAAAATTAGTTTTAATTATTTTTTAAATTAATTTTACAATTTTTTTTCAAAAAAAATTACAAACAAATAATAAAAGTGGATATATTTTATTTTATAATAAAGATCATTGATCTTATTCAAATTCAAAATAAGCATTATTAACATAATAAAATATATATAATTAAAATAAAACATAATAAAATATATATAATTAAAATAAAACAAAATTGAAATGTAATAACATATATGCATTAAAATTGAAAAGTTTAATATCAATATTAATATGAAAGTGACATTAACATAATATACGTTCTTTTTTTAAAATACAAATATTATATAATAGAATAATACAAATACATATAAAATTTAACATAATAAAATATAATTAAAATAAAACAAAATTGAAATGTAATAACATATATACATTAAAATTGAAAATTTTCACATCAATATCAATATGAAAATGACATTAAAAAACATCCATTCTTTTCTTAAAATACAAATATCATATAATAAAATAATACAAATACATATAATTTTTTTTTTTAGTAGGTAGGCACCCACGGGGGATGTGGTTAGTGTTTGGATGGTTTGGTGGCCTCGTCAGTGCTCCATTCCTCTAAAGCTAGTACAAATAGTGATGGGTTTGCAATCACGATAATGTAGGTGGAGAGAGGCATGGCAAGAAATAATTGTTGGGAGATGGGAGAAAGGAAATATTCTGCAATTTGGAATGATTACTCCCCTTGTATCTAGCTCTTAAGGCCAAACCAACTTTTTGTTTGCGTTGAGGGAATGTTTGAGGTGATTTATTTGATGTGTTTCAAATTTAGGCTAAGAAATTGGCTTAGGAGGAAGTCTAGGATTAAGATAAGTAGCGTGGATTTTTGGATACAATTCTCTACTTCATTTCATCAAAGAGTTATTCATCTTTAATCAACATATCTAAGGGCATGGTGACAAACATTTCTTCAGGGGATTGGTTTCGATGTCTTCTTCTCCCTAGCTTTATTTATTTTATTTTTTTTCTTTGGAGCTCTAGCTCTGGTCCTTGTCTTGTTGTTTTATCTGTTTTTACAGTTATTATATTTGGGTCACCTCTAGGTGCATTGTTCTGCTTAAGTTTAGGTCCCTTAGACTTCATTTAAAATGCAAGCCTTTCAATCTCACTTCCTCTATTTTTCCTTGAGGTTGGTTGATGGTTTCCATTACTTATGTTTTCATCGAGGTGGTAAACTTAAAGACCCTTTAGGAAACTCCTTGGTGGTTCATTGTTTTCTTTGAGTATCCTAGTCCCATTAGTCATGGTAGGTTGGTTTTGCTTTCCTTATTCACTTTTAACCCTTGTTCCCTCTTTCTTTATCCCTTGTCCTATCTTAGTATTCCTTGAGTTCACCATCCTTCCATATGCAAGGGGTTCATTCCTCCCCTTGCTCGAGAGTGCAATATGAAACCTATTAGAAACCACTCTCATTCGATCTGTGTTGCCAACATCCCCTTGGAAATTCACGGGGAGATATACCAAGAAGAGGGAGAGTGTAGGATGGAGAGAAGGTATATCTCATGATACAATGAAATTTAGGAACAACTAAGAAATCAAATCCCCAACACTAGAAACACTTGTATAAGGGAGATTCATTACGTGAAAACCATTGGCCTATACTCTCAAGTCAAAACCATCATGGTGAAATTACTCGTGGAAATGTCAAAAAACATAGCAAGAAGTTCTCTTATGCATTGATGAAGTTCATTATAGGAAACTCTACAAACTTGAAGACAACGTATCTATGTCAATAAACAAGGATGTGGATTTGGATTTTCCAATTTAGAGGATGACGTGGAAGCACCTACCACCATTTAGGTAGACACCATATAACAAGTTGTGTCCTCTCATCCTGTTTTGAATCTTCGCACATCTATCATGAATGTTGTCACACTCATCCCTCCGCGATGTTTTTCGCATGCCGAACCTCTCGACATCATGAGGGAGTTTTCTGATCTCTTGTCCAAATTCACGTATGATGGTGAAGGCGAAGTGGCCTGGACTGCGTACTTACAAGACTTATTTACAATTCTTGAGAATGCAGATGAATGCTCTCATGAAGAGACCAACATGTTGCTTGCATACACACTTCACAAATCCCCACAACTGTGGTGTTGGAGTCTGCCACCCGATAGCGTGCACTCACTTGAGTAGTTATGTGATCTCATTGAATCTACTTTCCATCATTTTGATCCAGAACCTCTTGATCAAAAATTGTTAGAATAATGGAAGACCCTGCAACAATTGCCTATGAATTTTTGAGACCGCTTCAGTGTGTTGCAGTTTCAAGATCCGAAAAGTTAGATGGACTTCTAGTATCTCGTGGACAGATTTGAAAATTTCCTTACCAAATCTATCAATCCTAAAATGAATTTCAAGCTCAAGCCCCGCTCAACATACTTTGGTGATGGAGCTGCGCAATCACAGACGGACACGGTCGTTGTCACAAGTGATTGTCCATCGTCCCCTCATCAAACAGCTCTACCACTGCAGACTAATATGGGAAAACATGCAGACACATCTATTCAATTGTCACATCCTTTCAACATCACTTCTCTCATTTTTCGCGCAGATTTGGTTTCCAAGCCCATCGATTTTCATATGCATGTCTTACCTCAACCTCTGTCTTCGTGTTCTACTGATCCTCCAAATTGCATTGTCTTGTGTTATTCCATTCCGGACTCTACACTTGTTGTGAACGGGGATCAAGTTATTGACATAGTTGGTGTTGCACAACCAACCTGCACTGTGATTCATGGAGAGTATGACTAGGAGCCAGAGCATCAACCCGCGACGAAGGATGATTCCCTTTTGTCCATGTCTCCTCCATTTTTCCCTGACACCTTTGGTGATTCTACCATCCCTGATTTCGCATGTGTATCTCCATCTATGGATGCACCCATTGTTGATCATTCCTAGAACACACCGGATGCTAGTCCATCATCCGACAACGGAGAGGAAAAATCATTCTTTGAAAATCCACTAGATTTTTCATCTACCTTTTCCGGAAACATCGAGGGTGAATTTTTTCGCTTCTCATCTACCCCTCTGTTTGATTCATCAGATCATGAGGATGCCAATGAAATAATTGATTTCTCTAATCGTATATTTTGTGATCTATTTACCCCTGTATTCGATCACAATGACGGTTTTATTGTTATTGATTTTTCAAAGCCACATGTTTATGATGATCTATCTGTCGACGAATTCGAAACCCCTCAGGCTATCGAGGCACTTCAGCCCGAGCTGATGGTTATGTCACGCCCTCGTTGTCCTGAGGTTGGTTTCACTTTCAATAAGGAAATTGTTGAAATTCCCAAGGCTCCTCATCACTCATCTGTATGCATTGAAGATCAATCTCACACACAGATCATGCTTCCTCCACTCGAACTACACGATCCCATCGCTCATGCATTGGAGGAATCTTACATAGAAAAAACACGTGCACGACGCAAGTTGTCTTTATTTCTTTCATTTGCTTGCATGTAGCAGTCAAGAGTATGCTTATGCTTAACAACTTCACACAGTGTCGCACAACATCATGGTAAGTTGACGAACTACATGACATGCACTTGCACTCACTTATGTTATGTTCACGAATTTAAACTCGGAGTGTGTCTATCTTCATTGTTATATCTTTCTTGTTTTTTGGTTCGCACAGTTGTGTTGTTCACGAACCATACCTTCAAAAAAATGGAAAATGAATCAGGCGAAAGAAGAGAAAGGCTTCCTGCACAGAGAGGTGATGCAAGTAACTCCGCCAGGGTACTGACTAGACTCGCTGGTAGCAGAGCGATGTTTGTGTTCCTGCGTGACTCCGTCAGGGTATTGTACAGGTCTTCTAGCAGCAGAGAAACACCATAGATGAAATTAAAACTTTGACAACTGTTGGAAATACTAAGAGGGGGGGTGAATCAATATTTCTTTTCAATTGTTACTTTTACGAGTTAGATCACTTATATTTAAAACACAAAATGAACAATAAGAATAAATTATTTTATTAATTTATTTTTCACAATAAATCAAGTACAATGTATATAGGGCTCCAACCCTAGATGAAGACACCAATCTTCAATCTCCCAGGCTCCAATCTGTTGCCAACGCCAACTTGGACTTTTGTGAGGCTCCGACTTCTAGGCACCAACCCTATCTTCTCAAGGCACCAACCTTGCATTTAGAGGCTCCAACCCTTAGGGCACCAACCCTTCAAGCTCCGGCCTAGTTTCTTGAGGACTCTGATCCTCTAGGGCTCCAACCCTATCTTATCCAAGGCACCAACCTTGATTTTAGGAGCACCAACTCCAAGGAAACAAATCTTATATTTTCCAAGCACCAACCCCAAGGGCTTCAACCCTATAGCTTCACTTTGTCAAGTTATGTTTGGTTGTACTTCATGGCTCCCAAGGTCTTCTTCACTAAGCCCTGTCAATCTTCAGCTTCAATGTAGTCTTCAAGCTACATCACCAATGACAATATTTTCATATAAAATGTGTCACCACTTCTCTTCATCATACACAAGCAACTTCTCCAAGTCACCTCATGATGACTAATACATCATGGTATTCAACAATCTCCACATGTATTCAATGTGACTTCAATGAGCAACCCTTGTTCTGCACGTGCTCTAAGCCTCTTCAAAGGGATTTTTCAAGATCTTCTCACAAGGGCCCAATAAGGTATTTCTTCACAATCTTCAAGGTACTCCAAGATGTCTTCAAGATTCTTTACTATGATGTACCAGGTCTACTCCAAAACCTATTCTTCAAGTGCTTCAACGTGCTCTAGGATGATACTCCAAGGTCTGCTCAAGACTATCCCAATACAACTCCAAGATGTATATCAAATTTGTGTCTACTCAAGACTATCTCAAGACAACTCCAAGATGTATATCAAATTTTCTCCAAGATACTTCAAAGAGCTGCTCCAATTCCCTGTCCAAGTTTAGTCTTCCAACAAGTCTCAAATTATGCTTCAAGGTGCTGCAATATGCTCATGGAGATCTTCATGTGATGCTCACCTACAACTCTTCATGTTTATTATATTCTACTCCAAATATGTCACTGTAGGTCTGCAATGATGTCTTCTCAAGTCTGCAGTCTAATCCGAGTTCTGCACTTAAATATGCCTACAAATTATGCATTGATTTAGCCTTCCAAGATCTTCAATTATTAACAACAAGGCCTGCAACTTAGTCTTTAATTTTTTCATGCTTACTGCTCCACTTGTTCTTGGCAGTTGTGCACTTTTCTGAGTTTATGACATACTTGGTTAGGGCACACATCAGCCCTATTTTATTGATGCAAACCTCTGTATTTACCCTTCAAAATAGTCCCAGACACTTTGCTGCTCCTCCCTATGTATGCGGCCTAGACTGGGGTGCTTTCTAGGTTGTTTGGCCTCCACAAAACAAAGATATGAACCCTGGAATCTCCACAGAGGATCTACAGCCTGTAACAGAAGATAAACGTACCTTAGAACAACACCTAATCTGCCGAGATTTCTTCCCTACAGCCTCGGCTTCAATTCTCCTTCTTTCTTCTTCACTTTCCCTCTGAAAACTTCACCAAATTTCTTGCTAAAATGAGGTTTCCAAACTCATATTAATGTTGGTTTGATGTTTAAGATGAATGGACGTGTCTTATGGAGGGAGGCCAACATGACGGGCCTAGCACAGGTCGGCTCAAGGACTAGATTAATATTCCTAACCTAAAAAATTAATATCTCCCAAACTGTTTTGAGTTTTGGGCCATGTAATAGCTCATTGGAAAGAGAAAAATATGCTTTAAATGATGGTGAAGGTCTCATAGATAAATTATGCTTCTAAGGTAGTAAAAAATATTTCTTAATGTGACTAGTCATTTATTGGTGCAAAATTTAAGGTAGGGCCGTTAGGCTTCTTGTTAGGTTTCTTCATCATAGGCTTATAATGTCATCAAGATAGTGATATGCCATTAGTCATATGCAGCATTGAATTTTCCATGTCATCATAAAGTCTTCCATCATCAAGATTATCCGAGGTAAGAACATCTAAGGTTATGGCTTCATCATCAAGATCATCAAAGGTACATGATTGGCACTTCTTCATTAGTGTCTTGATATCTTCATGAGTTATGACATCATTTGGTATCTCAAGAATATTTTTCATCTCGTTCAATACCATATTGACATCAATGACAACCTAGATTAACAACGACCATAAGGCTTGTGCACCAATATACCCCTCATTCCCAATCGAAACAACTGTGCTGGCTTGGCTTGGAATGCGTGTTGACCGACCAAGAGCTGGGCAGGTGCTACATCTTACAATCAAGAAAGTGTGGAAAACAAGACGAACAAAGAATTGAACAATACTTCTAGAGGTGTTAGACTTGCTTTTCATGAACAAGGTACATTCAGAGAGTTGGATTTGTACTAGTATGTCACCAAGTGTTGCAGCGACTACAACCACCCTCCAAAATTTTGCCTTAAGCTTCATTTTGGAGACTCCCTACCAACCATCCTAACAACTCCTTCTCTCGCTAACTCTATTTTTGAATCTACTCTTACATGTTATGCACTGCATATGAATTTTACATCTTCATCTCTTCCGGATTTCACTTCACTCTCCATCCATTGCCCCCTCATCTCACACCTTCCTGTTATCTCAACTACTCCTCCCTCCTTCCCTCCCTTAGATCATTCCTCTCCTGCTGCCCCATCGTCAATCCCTAAACCCCCGCACCCTTACAACCTTCGTCCCCATTTCCGTCACCCTCCTGTGTGCTCTGTTTCCTCTGGGTTGGGCCTGACCTCCCCCTCCTATGCTCCCAAATCCACCAAAGGGCGTAAATCCCATATGTCAAATGCCATTCTATTGGTTGGGGTAGAAGTGGCTTCGGGAAAACAATCATCTCTTGATCAGGTACTTAGAGCACAAAATACCTTTCCAAAGTCTCCCCCATGAAGTGGCTCTCCTTTAACTGTCAGGGTCTGACTAGCTCTCCCAAAAATCTAGCCCTCAGACAACTCTTTGAATCTGAGCCTGTAGACATTATCTTTCTACAAGAAACCCTAGGGTTGGCTTGTTGGGGTTATGATGTATGTGTTGTACTTGATGGCAACCCACTTGTAGTAGAACAACTCACTTGTATATGGTAACTAGATGAATCTACAAAAGAGATATCAAATGTGACAGAATGTGATGAAATGTAGGGCAGCTTCAGATGTGATGAAATGTAGGGCAGCTTCAAGGAATCAATTCAGAAGGCAACTCACTTAGATGAAAGATCACAGTATACCAGGAAAACAACAAAGAATGATAGATCAATCTTCACAGAATGAAGAAAGAGAGGTATACGCAGGTTCACCATTGACCAAGCCGCGTATACACACAGGTTAACAGAACAAAGGTGTGTATAATGTACACACACACTTTAACAGAAAGGAAAGCGTGTATACCTTGGAAAACTAAGTTTTGTTCCGAAGTATTTGGTCCATGGTATTTTGATCCATGGTATTGGTCCATGGTATTTGATCTGAGGTATTGACCCTAGGTATTTGATCCAAGGTATTGGTCCTAAGTGGTTTTGGTCCATGGTATTGAGAAAGGCCTAAAACTATAAAAGGAGGAGAAGATCATTAGGCCAAGACACTCAAGTATTGAATATCTGATGAAGAGTGAGATCTAGTATGCAGGTTATTGGGTTATGGTGCATTGCTGGATCTGAACCAAGGAGGAACCTTAGCAGTTGATGGAGGATAAGATCTAATGATGGATCGGGATCTTAAGGCATAAAGTGAACTATCATTATGTGTTTTTGCTCATGAATATTCTAGATCTGAATACTTATGCATATATTATTCTGTAAATGATATGATCTGGGTATAGCTGAAGTCTGGTATAAGTGCAGAATTATGAATTAATATTTGCATATGTATACGCTTGTTGGCTTTAAGGAAAGTGAGTATACACGTGGGTTCAACACAAGAAAGTAGTGTATACCTTATAATCTATGTTTTAGTTACTGCTATTTGTTGTTGCAGTATTCTGGGTTCTGGCTTGGGTTCTGGTTACTGTATTCTGGTGACAACATTCTGAAAGATCATATTGATGGGTTGTCAAAGTAATTGATTGACTTGGTTGTGGTTGGTTCAATAGGAGATTGGTTGATACAGATATATTTGATGATTGAATGATGTTGTTGATGGATCCAGTCTGAAAATTTATGAAACGTGGTCCCTGGAAGAAAGGAGAAGGTTGTAGCCTTCTGTAGGCCAGTACCTACGTACTAGTAAACATATTAGCTAGTACAAGAGCTAGGGGGTTGTAGCTCCCTTCTAGTAGAAGCTAGAGAATGAGAGAAGGTTGTATCCTTCTGCAGGTAGAAGCCTGCGTACTAGTATAAGGCTACACTAGTACAAAAATTGTAAACAAATTTTTTCTTATTATTAAAAGAAGACAGAGACGATTTCAGCAGGTGGTTTTCACCCACATTGGGTTTCAACCTTATATCTTGGTGTTTATGTGTGTTGCTTATGTGTGATGCTTTATTTTTCTCTTACTGCACTGTCTAATGAATTTGTTGATATACTGATTAAAGTTCACTGCATGATAATTTGGGTAAATCAAAAGATCTCTGCATATACGTTGGTTTCATTAAGTATAGTTGCGTATACATGCTAGTTCACTGAGCTGAAGTAGCGTATACAAATCAGTTTTGAAAATTAAATTATTGATCTGATAATACTGATTCACCCCCCTTCTCAGTATTATTTCCAACAATTGGTATCAAAGCAGGTCCTTCAGAAGAAGCTTGATCGCTTGAAGGCAGATCCATCATCATGAGTAATCAAGAAAGCGGGGATCCATCAGACCGCCAATCTTTGATGGGAGAAACTTCGTTTATTGGAGGTTAAGAACCACAATCTATCTTCAATCTCTTGGAACATATGTCTAGGAAATTGTGGAAGGAGGATATACATTTCCATCAGCAATTCCTACCGATGCGGTAGGTAAAAAGCAATATGAAACCAATGCCAAGGCTGTCAATACGTTACTAGGAAGTCTGTCACAATCAAAGTTTGTCAAATTTATGCAGCTCAAATCAGCCAAAGAAATATGGGACAAAATCATTCTAAGTTACGAAGGAGACTCTCAGGTAAAACATGTTAAACTACAAGCTCTCAAAATTTAATATGAAACTCTCAAGATGTACAATGATGAAAGTATAGCTAGTTACTTCTTGCGTATAGATGAGGTTGTTAATTGCATAAAGAATCTGGGTGAAGAGATAAAGGAAGTTACCTTAGTTTAAAAAGTCTTAAGATCCTTGTCTACTAAATTTGAATCAAAAGTATCTGCCATAGAAGAAAATCAGGATCTACAGACTATTACTATGACACAGCTTCACAGAATCTTAACTGCCTTTGAGATGAGAAAAGGAGGTCCATCAAATATGAGAGAAGCCGCATTTAAAGCTTTAGCAAAAGGAAAAGAAGAACTCAATGACTATGGACATATATCAGAAGGAGAAGAACAAGCAAACTTTGTCAAGAACCTTCAACGGGGTTTCAGAAGATTCAGAGGTAAATTACCTTTCAAATTTTTTGCCTGTGGTAGAGTCGGTCATTATGCTGCCAAATGTCCTCATAAAGATAAATATGATAAAGAGAAGGAATCTTCAAAATGGAATAGAAAAAAAAGTGTAAGTAAAAAGAGCTACTATACTCATGAATATAGCGATGGTTTATCAAATAGTGATGAAGATGAAAATAGTAATGACTATAGACTTCTGATAGCTTATGAAGATGATGATTTTTTGGATGCTTTAGATGAAGATGACCTTTATGAAGAAATCTCTAAACTTAAAATATGTTTAGAAGAAAACAATATGATTATAGATACCTTGACATACCAACTTGTTGAAATAGAAAAACACAATGAAAAACTAGAATGTAAAATTGTGGGTCTAAGAAAGGATCTTGAGAAAACAAAAGCTCTCAATCTCAGATTTGCTAAGGGATCAGAAATCTTAAATGAAATTTTCAAAGTGCAGCGTTCTCCTTTGATAAAGATAGGTCTTGGATATACTGAAGAAGCATCTCAATCACAGAAGCCGTTAACCTCCACTAAAAGCAATCTTGATGCAGCAAGGAGCAGTGAACAGTTTGACAATCGTCAGCAAAGGCATAAAGCAGATCACTAGGTAAACCAAGCTCAATTTACTTCAAGGATGAATAGAAGCCACAACCAACCTCAGGTAAATCGTACTCAATTTGCTTGAAAGATGAATATCAATAGAAACTACAATCACCAGGTCAGTAGATTCGATAATTGCAGGAACTTCTTTAATGGTCAATGTTTTTCATGTCATAATTTTGGACACAAAGATGCTCAATGTGTTGCTTACAAAACCATAATGACTAGAGAAGCATGAAATCAAAGGAATGTGACAGGGATCAAGAAAAGTTCCTATAATAACTTTTCTCTGCTTGAAAATGAAATATAATGCTCAATCTCTAACAACTTTGGCCATGAAGAATCTGAATGTAGGAGCAAATTTCAGCAAATATCTCAAAAGGAGCAAAATCCATTGAATCCCAAAATATGGAGAAAGAAAGAACCACAAACAGAAAGACGTGGTATAGCCTTATATGCAGAAGGATAAGAAAACCAGCGGTACATCGACAGTGGATGCTCAAAACACATGACAAGTGACAGAGAAAAACTACACTCATATAATGCCTTAGAAAAGGAAAAGAGTCTCTCATTTGGAAATGACACTCCTCTTGTCATAATAGGTAAAGGCTCTGTTTTCTTGAAGGAAAAAGTTAAAGCTCTAAATGTTATGTATGTTGATGGCTTAAAACATAACCTATTGAGTGTGAGTCAAATGTGTGATCAAGGAAATGAAGTAGTGTTTCGATCAAATGGATGTGTTGTTCGTTAGCTTGATACAGGAGAAACAATGATTAAAGGTAAAAGAACTCCAAACAACCTATACATACTCAAGGGAGGAAAACAATAGTGTTATCTAAGCAAAAATGATGAAAACTAGCTATGGCACAGAAGATTGGGACATCTAAGATTTTCTCAAATAAGAAAAGCATGTAGATTCCAGGCTATTCAAGATCTTCCAGATATCAACAATCCTGAAAATAATATATGCAAATCATGTCAATTCGGTTAGCAAACCAGATCTCAATTCATCGAAAAGGAAGGATGAGCTAGTAAGCCGCTTGAACTTGTTCATACTGATTTATGTGGACCATAAAGGAAAAAGTCACCTCGTGGAGAAGAATACTTTATATTGTTCATTGATGATTTTTCCAGAATATGTTGGATAGGTCTTCTAAAGCATAAAGATGAAGCATTTGAAAAGTTCAAAGCCTTCAAATATTTGGTTGAAAATGAATCAAATCGCAAAATAAAATTCCTTAGATCTTATCGAGGAGGGGAATTTACCTCGGATGAATTCTTTGACTTCTGTGAACAACATGGAATAAAAAGGTAGTTCTCCACCACAAGGACTCCTCAGCAAAACAGAGTGGTAGAAAGGATGAACAGAACTATTCAACAAATGGCTCGTGCTATGCTAGATGAATCTGGAACTCCTGCAACTTTCTGGGGTGAAGCTGCATTCACCGCCGTCACTATTCTCAACCAAGAAAATGTTCGAGTAAAGAGCACTCAAACTGCGCATGAACTTTGGTATGGTAAAACTCCTATGGTAAAGTACTTCAAAGTTTTTGGAAGCAAGTGTTACATCAAAAGGACTGATGAAAAACTTGGTAAGTTTGAACCTAGAGCAGATGAAGGCATTCTTCTTAGCTACTCTTCCTGAAGTAAAGGATATAAATGTTATAACAAAAGACTTGGGAAACTTATTGAAAGTATTGATGTTGTAGTTGATGAAACATGCAAAAATCCAAAACATATAAAAACCAAAGATCATGACAATGAAGAAGATGAGGATCATTTTCCCACATCAAATCACATTGATTCTGAAGAAGAAACCAATGAAGCACTAGAAGAAGAGATACTGATAGAAGAAAAGACTCCGTCCAAGTATGTTTAGAAAAATCATCCAAAAACTCAAGTTTGGGGGAAAAAGGGGCAGGTGTGTAGACAAGAAGAACTATTGCCAAAACCTCAGGCTATCTAGCATTACTATCCTCCACTGAACCTAAAAATGTGAATGAAGCATGCAGAGATGAATGTTGGGTCAAGGCCATGAATGAAGAACTTGAGAAAATTGAAAAGAATAATACTTTGGAATTAGTTCCTAGACCTCATGATAAGAATATCATAGGAACTAAATGGATATTCAAAAACAAGCTGAACGAAAATGGAGAAATTATTAGAAGTAAGGCCAGACTTGTATGCAAAGGATATGCTCAACAAGAAGGTATATATTTTGAAGAAACTTTTGCACTTGTTGCTATATTTGAAGCCATAAGAATGTTTCTTGCTCTTTCTAGTTTTCAAAAATTCAAAGTATACCAAATGAATGTAAAATCTTCCTTTCTTAATGGAGACTTAGAAGAAGAATTCTATATTGAAAAACTAGAAGGATTCATTCTTGGAAATGACGAAAAACTTGTGTGCAAACTCAAAAAAGCTCTCTATGGTCTAAAACTGGCTCCAAGAGCATGGTATTACTGTCTTGATAAATATCTCCACCAACAAGGTTTTTCAAAGGGGTCAGCAGATAGCAAGCTATATACAAAGATGGACATTGATAAATTGCTAATAATTGTTGTGTATGTTGATGATATCATTTTTGGTAGCAATGAAGAATCCATGAGTCAAAATTTTGCCTCAGTAATGCAGCAAGAATTTGAAATGTCCTTGCTTGGTGAGCTCACCTACTTTCTTGTTCTACAAGTTCAGCAGAATAAAGATGGTATTTTCCTCTCACAAACCAAATTTCTCAAACAGATCCTGAAAAAGTACGGCATGGAAGACTCTAAACCAGTATGTACCCCAATGGTAACAGGATGCAGTCTTAGCTCAAATGATGAATCAGCAGCAGTACATCAACCAACTACAGATCCATGATTGGTAGTCTGCTTTATCTAATAGGTACCCGACCGGACATCATGCATGCAGTGGGAATAGTTGGAAGATTCTAAGCAAATCCTAAGGAAACACACCTTCAGGCAGTCAAAAGGATTTTCAAATATCTTCAGCGAACACAGAACTTTGGTTTATGGTATCCTAGAGATACAGATCTTACACTTCATGCATATACAGATGCAGATTGGGCAGGAAGTGTTGATGACAGAAAATAACTAGTGGTGGTGCATTCTATATGGGTTCCAGGTTAGTGTCTTGGTTCAGCAAGAAACAAAGTTCGATTGCATTATCTATAGTTGAAGCAGAATACATGGTTGTTGCATCTTGCTGCACACAACTACTTTGGATGATGCAAACCTTGCAAGACATTCAAATCACATGTACTCCACCCATATCCATTTTATGTGATAATACAAGTGCCATCAATATTTCAAGGAATCTAGTCATGCACTCCAATACCAAGCACATACCCATCAAATATCATTTTCTACGTGAAAAAAGTGCTTGAACAAAAGGTCAAATTGGAGTATGTTCCCTCCAAAGAACAGGTTGCTGATATATTCACTAAACCACTGCCCAGAGAGACATTTGAATATCTCAGAAAAAAGTTGGGAGTAGTTGTTGCATCATCTTGCTATTAAATCCTATCTTCTTCAGTGAAAAGTGGTTATACGCAAGTTTCATGAAGCGTAGTCGCGTATATACATTGGTTTTTGTGGGTACAGACACATATATGCTGGTTTGAAGAAAAGCAATGGGCCAGACTCAGGAGAAAGGGGTCTAATATGGTTCAATGAATTATCTTCTCTACCTAATGATAGTTACAGTCTGTTGATGACATGTGGAAATATGTTGGCTCTCATAAGTTGTTGATAACTTGATATATATCTGATTGATGATGATTCCTTGATAATTCTTCTAATATATGAAATAATCATATCTGACAATGAACATCTAACATAGGTTCAAGGGGAGCATATGCTTCTAATAATGCATTGTTGGCATTATCTTAGAAGATCTCGGTGCAGATTTTGTTTTAGGTGGAACATGTTCAGGGGGAGAACATGGTTGCTGATGTGGATGATGATTGATAGATGTTGTTGATAATAGTTGTTGATGTTATATATGTCATGTATATATTTTAATGTAACATCCATGAAAAAGACCTAATTTGTAACCCCACTATGCATGGGATGGATGATGTAATGTTTCTTATTTTTGTCATGTATAAACAATTGATATATTCCCACTTTGGTATGCTCTTGACCTGCAAGAAGATACCAGAATACCAAATATGCGAAGAAATATACCCAGAACACAAAACAATAAGAAATAACAACAAGTATTTTATTATTTAGAAAGGAAAGCAATGTTCACTTGCCTCTTCGAGGGGGCATCCTCCAATAGAGCTGGGCTCAATTACAAAATAAGACACGATGCTACTCAAGGGGAGTCTCTATCCTTTATATAGGATTCATACATGCAATACCATGGGTCAATACCATGGTTGTTATTAATACCATCTATCTAATACCATGGCCCATTTGCAACTAACTGTGGTCCCTTCTTTAAATGTGGTCAACCACTTACAATTATTAATATGGGCTTTATTGACTCTTTAATTAACTATAACTATGAATCAATCCTATTACATAAATAAGGGGGTTAGGGTTGGACCCTAACATGCCCTCCCCAATAAGAATAGCCTTGTCCTCAAGGCTGAAGTTGCGGAAACTGCTGAAGGACAGTGGCTGGTTCCCAGGTTGCATCTTCCGGAGAGGTTTCTTTCCACTTGAAAAGGACTTCCTTGATCATGTGGCCACGCAGGTGCCATTCTTGTGTGTCAATAACCTGTTCAAGTTGGAGCCAGATTGACCCTTCTTCATCCAATTTAGGTAGACTAGTTTGAATTCGGCAATGGTTCCTAATCACTTTCTTGAGGCATGAGACATGGAAGACTGGATGGATTTTTGTAGTGGGTGGCAAGCTAGCTTGTAGGCGACTTCTCCAATGCGCTGAAGTACTTGATACGGTCCGTAGAATTTTGGAGATAATTTTTGACAATCCTTATCTTTAAGTGATGTTTGCTTATATGGTTGCAACCTCAAAAATACCTGATCCCCTTCTTGAAATTGGTGTTCTGAATGATGTTGATCTTCCTGTTGCTTCATGTGGTTTTGAGTTTGATGGAGATTCTCTCTGAGGTGGGCCAAAATGGTTGTGTGGTTCTGTAGGAGTTGATCCACTGCTTGTACCTTCGAGCATCCCTTGATATAAGAAGTAGGTGAAGGAGGGAGTTGACCATAAACTGCTTCATATGGAGTCATTTTGGTGGTGGCATGATAGTTGGTGTTATACCCCCATTCGACTTGAGGTAACCACTGTACCCATAGATGTTGCTTTTCTGAAGTGAAACACCTAAGGTAGGTCTCCAAACATTTGTTGACTACTTTAGTTTGACCATGAGTTTGGGGATGATAGGAATTACTGAGTTGTAGTTGGGTACCTTGTAGCTTGAAGAGTTCATGCCAAAAGTTACTGGTGAAGATATGGTCATGATCAGACATAATGGAAGTGGGAATTCCATGCAATTTGAAGATCTGGTCCATGAAAGATTGAGCTACCAAAGTCGGTGTAAAATGGTGGGGTAGGGCGCAAAAATGAGCATACTTAGAAAGTCTGTCCACAACCACCATGATGACTAACTTGTTGCCTCACTTCGGAAGACTCGTAATGAATTCCATAGAAACCTCCGTCCAGATTGAGGCCATGATGGGAAATGGTTGTACTGTGCCTGTGGATTTGTCTGTTTCTCCTTTGTGGCGCTGACATACGTCGCACTCAACTACAAAAGTAAGAATGTCCTTTTTCATGCTTGTCCAAAATAATGAACGTTGAGTGTGAGCATAAGTCTTCTGAAAGCCCAAATGGCCTGAAGTGGGAGATGAGTGTAACTCCGCCAAAATGCGACTTTTGAGAGTGGATGTTGGTGATATCACGACTCTGTCCTTGTAGCGAAGAATCTCATCCTGCCAATAGTAGCCCGCTGTGGAATTTGGATTGGCCTGCAATTTATTAATGAGTTGGGCGAGCAAAGGATGTGAAACCATTCCTTGCGAGCCTCTTCAATCCATTCTGGAATGGGAAGGGAGATTGCGATCAGGGTTCTTTCCTCCTCAAATTGGCGTGATAACACATATGCTATGACATTTTTGCGCCCTTTCTTATAAATTATCTCATAATCATATCCCAGAATTTTGGCGAGCCATTTATTTTGTTGTGGCGAGGATAGGTGTTGCTCCAAAAAATATTTAAGGCTTTGATGGTCTGTGCGGATTTGGAAACGCCACCCCAATAAGTATGGTCGCCTGGTATCTACTGCATGTAAGATGGCCATCATCTCCTTCTCATAGGTAGATTGTCCTAGATTTGTCCCACTTAGTTTATGGCTAGTAAAGGCCAAGGGTCGACCTTCCTACATTAAGACCGCCCCAATACCCGTACCTGAAGCATCACATTCAATCACAAAAGATTTGGTGAAGTCGGGTAGTGCTAATACAGGAGTGGAACACATGGCATGTTTGAGAGCTATAAATGCCTGTTAAGCTTCATCATTCCAGAGAAATGAATTTTTCTTGAGGAGGTGAGTGAGGGGTCTAGCAATGCGACCATAATTGCAGACAAATTTGTGATAGTAGCCCGTGAGACCCAAAAATCCTCTCAATCTCTTCAAGGTCTTTGGTTGAGGCCCATCCTGCATTGCCTGGATCTTTTTGGGGTCCACCCTGACACCTTCACACCCCACAATGTGGCCCAAATACTCAAGTTCTTCCATGCCAAAAGAGAACTTGGACATCTTGATAAATAATTTATGCTTCCGGAGTAGTTGCAAGAGTAGATCTACATGCTGAAGATGTGTGGCCTAGGTGTGGTTGTAGATGAGGATGTCATCAAAGAAAACAAGGACAAATTTTCTGAGATATGGTTTGAGCAGGTGGTTCATGAGGCTTTGAAAAGTGGATGGGGAATTACAAAGACCAAATGGTATGACCAGGAACACATAATGGCCTTCATGAGTTCGAAAAGCAGTCTTTGGAATGTATACTTCTTTCATGCGAATTTGGTGATATCCCAAGCGAAGGTCGAGCTTAGTAAAGAATTGAGCCCCATTTAGTTCGTCCAACAAATCATCGACAACCGAGATGGGAAATTTATCTTTGACCGTCAACTTGTTGAGGGTGCTGAAGTCTGGACACATACGCCATTCCTCATCTTTCTTGAGCACCATGACCACAGGCGATGAATAAGGACTAATGTTAGGACGAATGATGCCTACTTCCAAGAGTTCCTTGATGAATTTTTCAATTTAATTCTTTTGGGTGAACAGATATCTATATGGGCACACATTTGGTGGTTGGGCCCCTAGGACCAAAGTAATGCTATGATCATGTTCCCCTCTCAAGGGTGGAAGCTCATGAGGCTTGTCAAAAACTGGCAGATGGTTGTTTAAGATCTATTGCATCTCAGGATGAATATGAAGAGAAGTGGGTTCGAAGGCATGGATGGCATTAAATTGGGTTATAACTCCATGGTGGCCCTTTTTTAACAATTTTTCCATCCTATGTGAGCTGATGATAGAGGGATCACCCGCCTGGAGTCCGCGGAGGGTATGTGTGTGGTTGTTCTGCTTAAATCTCATATATAACTCCTGGAAATCCATTGTGATTGGGCTGAGTGTGCGGAGCCATTCAACACCCAAGACAATGTCACACCCTCCCATGTGTATGGAAAACATGTGGGTCTTTAACTGATAATCCCCCATTTGAAGTTTGACATTTTCACAACGGCCTTCACATTTCATTGTCCCCCATCAGCAATTTTGACCTGGAAGTTAGAGATTGCTCTGACAAAACAATGCACTACTTCCGCGACTATTTGATAGATAAAGTTATGCGTACTGCCACTATCAATCAAGACTACTATAGGGCGATGCTTAATAAAACCTCTAATTTTTAGAGTTTGGCGAGAAGAAATCCCTGCCAAAGCATGAAGCAAGATAACTGGTTCTTCCGGTACATTGTCCAGCTGGTTGTCCTCGTCTTCCTCCTTTGGTTCCTCAAGTGGTGGGGCTTCCTCCAATGAACTGTGATCAATAACATCAATTTGAAAGAATTTGGACTCCTTGCATTTATGCCCAGGGGAGTATTTCTCATCACAATAGTAACAAAATCCTTGCTTTTTTCTTTCTGCCATTTCTGTTGGGGACACCTTTTGAACCTTGAGTGTTTGGGTAGTGCTTTGAGCCTGGGTGGGGCGACCCTTGGCTATGAAATTTGGGGGATTGCTTTAAACTGTAGAGGGATTTCTTTAATCTACAAACATATGTTTCCCTATAATGTTCCTAAAATCATTGTCATTGTTCCACGTACACCTTTTCCTTAGGTATGTCATGAATAAAGTTTGTCTTCACATCCACTGATGAAGACTCCAACCTCGATTAGCAGTAAGAGTAATGATGGACCAGATGGTAGTGTATTAGGCAACAGGTGCAAATATCTCATCATAATCTTCTCCCTCTTTTTGGGAGAATCCTTGGGCCATGAATCTCTCTTTGAACTTCTCAATGCTACCATCAACTACATGTTTAATTTATATATCCACTGGGAAGTCACAACACATATTCCCTCAGGCCTCAAAACAACCTCCAATACATCATTTTTCATGATAGACTCATATTTTTCAGCCATGGCATCTCTGCAAACCTATTCCTTCATTGTTTCTTCAAAGCTACAAGGTTCATATTGTATTATGTTGCTAATCAAAGCAACATATCCCTAATTTTTGTGAGGTTGCTTTCCCTCTTTTTTGAAGGTGCCTCTTGGGGTAGAATTTTTCTCTGCATCTTGTAAAGTATTGCAAAGCCAGAAGGGCCTCTTCCTTATGGGAGGATCACAAGGAGGAGGATCCAAAGGATCCATAGGTTCCATAGGCTCATTTGCAAGATCATTCTTGGGCATGGATGGCTCTGCATCTACATCCATTAATCATCTCTTCCCTCAATCTTGGCAAGGATAGGAGATTCCCTTGCTTTTCCAAGGGTAGAATCCCTATCAAAAATCACATCCCTACTAAACTCAATGTTCCTTTGAGTTGGCACATATATCATGTAAGCTTTATAATTTTCATAGTAACCAACAAACATACCTTAAATATTTCCAGAAGCCTCTATATTTGACTTATTCTCCTTCGACACATGAAATTAGACAGGACAACCAATGATTCTCTAGTGTCCAACTTTTGTTTCACACTTGTAAATACTTCTTTAGGAGTCGTGCTCCCAAGACTTGATGAGGACACCTATATTGGACATACACTACAGTATTAGTAGCTTCTCCCCGTAGAAACATCAGAAGTTTTGATCACAAATCGTGGTTGTGGATACTTCCAAGATAGACCTATTCTTTCTCTCAATAACTCCATTTTGTTGAGGGTTGTACGAAATAGTCACCTCCCTCTTAATATCGACATCTCTAAAAAATTATTTGAAATCATTTGAATTGTATTCACCTACATTATCAATCCTCGAGATCTTGATCTTCTTTCCTGTTTTATTTTTCAAAAGATCCTTGAATTCCCTAAACATGTTGAAAGCCTCATCCTTGGTATTTAAGTAGAATATCCAAGTTTTATGGGAGAAGTCATCAACAAAGATAATATAATATAAGTATCCTCCAAGAGATGTCACTGGCATGGTCCCACAAAGGTCCAAATGAATGAGTTGAATAATCTCCTTAGATTTGTTGTTACTAGAAGGGAATGGTGTTGAATAATCTAGGGCAATTAGATATAGTAGGATTATTCTAGACTTGATAACAATTTATTAAGCACTTTTACAATTTATCTTGTTAAACTAATCTTCTTCTCTTCTTATTAATGCATGTGTGTTTACTTCATCAAGCTGCTACCAAAACACATGAAACAAGAACACAATATGTTGGCTCTCTGCCAGGGAAAAACCTCTCTCTCTTAGAGAGGAAATCCCTTTCGAAATTTCTCTTCTTGAAGCTTCTATTGATCAATGACAAACCCTAGACCCTTGACAATAATATCCTCCAAGAACAAGTCAAGTCCTTCCTCCTTCCTGCACTTTGTTTCCCTGTCACTTTGTCCTCCTTCTTCCGACACTTCATTCCCCGTCACTTATTCCTTCTTTCAATTGTTTATAGCCCTTGGTATACTAGCTCTAGAAGAGACTCCAAAATTTGATCCTTGGTGAGATCCTTTACCAATGAAGACAATTTCCTTATCTTGACAAACCGAGCCTTTTCTTGATGTGAGGTTGCAGACTTGATGTGACAATATTGCAGCCCTAGTTTCTCGCACGTGTGAGAGGTTTCCTTGTGTACTTGATCCTTTTCTTCTTCACTTGAGAGAGAGTCTTCTTCACTTAAGTATGAGGCATTGTAGGCCTAATTTTCTAGCCCAAACTGTGAGAGATGAGAAACTATGATGTGGTTGTTGTATCGACCGATAAAAACCCTCCTTTCTTCACATGTGTGACTGCGATTCACCCTAAAAATAGTCCCTTCAACTTTGGTTATCTCTCCTCCTTCTTTGCTAAACTAGAGGCTCCTTATCTCGCTTTTCCGTCACTCTTTTCTCGACTCTTTTTCTCGCTAATTTAAGAGATGTGATGGCTTATAGTTGGAGGAGTGGACAACCTCTATATATAGAGGATTATCCCTCCCTTATGCCGACTTGAGTTTTCTTCATTGTTTTGGCTCCTTTTGGTGATGTCGTTGCATGGAGAGGACTTGACTGTTCTTGGAGGAATATCTTTTGACTCTTATACAAATATATACATGGTGTAACATGCCCTTAAGGGTCTTCAACATTTTCTTTTGACTCTTTGACTTACCGATAATACTTTGAAATGTGTTAGACCTACTTCAATGAGAAAGAAACTCATTGATAAATATAACAAAAATAATATTTCTTTTCTTGAATAAATAAAAATATCAAAAGTACATTTATGAAGACCGAACCTAGTTACACTTTCTTCAACACTCCCTCTTAACTAGGGAGGTATTCATAGATCATTACAACGTGTTTGGCTATTTTTAAATCTTAAAGAATTCACATAAGAAAAACCAGATTGGCAATCCATATGTCATAGCATCATAGTAACAAACATTTTTCATAGCAAGGCCTTGACTAACAGCTCTATCTCTCATAAGATCAGAGCAAAATGTTGGCGAAACCAATGACTTATAGACACCTTATTCCTTGTCTCTCAAGGTACATACCCACCCGAGTGTTCACTGAGTATGACCTTATAGGACTATTCTTGTCTTGGGTTCCTAACCCTCTAAGAATATTGGTCCTCTTGCCTACTCTTGTCTTGGATGTCCTACACCTCCTCAAAGAGCATCGGATGCTAGATGAGTACCCAATCACCCTATTATTTCTTCCCAAGAGAAGGCAAGAATGTTGTGTCTATCTCTTCCTCTTAATTGAGGAAGACATGCCCAAGTTTCCTCTGACAAGGAACTTGCCCAAGCTCCTTTGTAGTTGGGAACTTGTTAGAACTCTCTCTTAGTTAGGGACTTATTCATTCATCAACAACTTCTTCTTCATGGGTCCTTCAGTTTCTTGATATCCTTCTTTCCTTCGATCTCATGAAGCCTTTGTTTTAACTTCTTCTTGGTAGGGCACTGACCATCGATCACTTTCCTTCCTGATTTGTCATGTCATTGCTCCCTTCGTGGAATGTGGCCTTCTTGATATATATCAGGTCCTCTTGTCATCTAGCTACTCCTTTGTCATATTTTCTATGTTTCAGAATAGTTTTCACATGGATGCTTAGTTGTACTTTATTGTTCCCATACTTTGATTTAGTAGCCCTTCATGACTTCCTCCTGATATTGCTTCAACATCAAATGGTGCTTTTGCTAGATGGCTTCTTCATCACGACATCTTTGTAGAGTTGAATAAGTTATTTTCACCTTACTATCTCCAAGGCCTTTATAGGTGTCAAGAATCCTTTGATCTTTTTCTTCCTTTGTCAGTGTTTTCATGCCTTCTTTCGAGAGATGTCTTTAATGGATCTTGTCAGATAGGGATTCTTTCTGACCATGGTGTTCTTCATATGCATGATCTATTTCTTAATTATCTTCTTCTCATATAATTATTCAACCACCTTATGCTCCTTATGGGAGAAATTCTTTATGTTGACCTTCGTTGCATTATAGTACATGCCTTCGAGCATGTCATTGGCGAAAGAGATACTTTTACACTTGATCATTTCATAGAACTATTCCCATGACCCAATAATATATCTATATATATATATATATATATATATATATATATATATATATATATATAGAGAGAGAGAGAGAGAGAGAGAGAGATATATGATGATATGATGACATGACTTAATATTTGATGCATACATACCTCATATTGATTTTCCTTTGATCATATCGACTTCATTTGATGGTTCTCGTTGATTGGTGTAGCCTTTCTTGCTTCATCTTTTCTTGCCTGCATATCATCCTTTATTGAATCACATGAATGGGACTCTCAATGAGACATCTACTCTTATTTATGAACCTTCTTTTGAAGATTCTATTAGAGGATCTTGAAGACCCTTATCCTGCAAATGTTTCTTCCTTTTGATGATAGAGGCCTTCTAAGATTTTTAATCACGATCAATTATTCTTTCATTGTGGATGAGGTCCTATAATATGTATGCTCCTTCTACACGAAAATCTTGAGCTATATCTACACCATGCTCCTATATTCTAGAAGATATCTTTAACCATGCATTCTATTCTATTTCTACATGCTCCTATACTACTCAAAATTTTGAAACAAAACTTAAAGTAAAGAGGTTGCCTTAGTCATAGTAGAGATCTGGAGGATCTTCCTTCTTCTGCTTCTTGTCTTCTTCTTTCACTTATTGAGTTACATGAGCTTCTTCCCTTTTTCTCTTGGTATTGTTGTCCTTCTGTAGTTTAGGACAATACATTTTGTAGTGTCCATATTCTTGGCATCCAAATCATTGGACTTTGGACATATCTCTATTGCTTGATCTTAGCGGACCAAATCTTCCCTTTCTCTTGGTCATGGTAGAAAATTCTTGCTCCTTTTATCCTACATCATCTTTTTCTTTGAGTCTAGTTTCTTCTATCTTGCATAGAGACCATAGTTCACTTAGTGGGGTGACTTCCTTCCTAGCTCTTGAAGTTGATCCCTCAGGTCAGAGATCTTCATGAAGTAGGGATCTATTCCTTCCTTTGATATCTTCTTCTTGTACAAATCATTCTGTACATATATTACTTCTCCAGTTGTGCTTACCAAGAATAGCTCTATTAGCTTGTCATATGCTTCTTTTGATGTTTCAAATTTGGATACATAAGGAATGAGAGAGTCCTTGATAGATTCTATTAGAAACCTTTGAAACATCATCAACTATCTCAATCACTTCAAAATTAGCTAGAGCACTTGCACCTTCAATATCTACCGTTACCGCATATAGACGCCTCATAGGAATAATCTTTTGTTGGTTCCCCATTCATAGCTAGATCGGAGGCCACTACAGCACGAGTCGCCCCATTCTCTCCCAAGTTTGATTCAGCATAACGTTCACATCACACCCCAAATCAAGAATTACCCGATCCATCTTGTATTCTCCAATTTATGCAGTCAGTCTCATCTCATGACTGGTTCGCTTCTTGCTTTTGCCCACCTTGCATACTGCACGCTGTTTAGGCAGGGGTTTATTTTTGTCGGTACAGTTATCTATCAGTTTCTGTAGCCCCTCTACCGCCTTTCTATCCCTTAGAAGCTTCATGCAAGTATTTAAAAATGATGCTAATAATGAAGGTTCTATGTCCTGTGCAGTATTGCTTCCTCTAGAATTTTCTTCGCTTCCCAATGTAGAAGATTCTGTGAAGATATTTTTAGCCTCCATAGAGGTTTCCTTTGCTTTACTTAAATGAAACCCAACTTCCTTATTAGGAGCCTTACATACACATCCATCTGCTTCTGGTTGCTTCCCCTTATCTTCGTTGGTAGTTATACCACTTCACATAACGATATTGACACTAGGCTCATCTTCGCGAGGCTCTGACCTCATCATTTGGATGTTCTACATAGGTGGATGGGTCTGAGTCTTATTTTCTTGCATCTTCGCTATAAGTATTGGGAAATCTTCTATGACATTGTCAAATAGCCTACAATACTGAGATGAGGGGTGTGTTGGATTCTAACAATCACATACAAAATGACATGCTTCCCCACAGTTGTAACAGTTGATCTATCCACGACCCCTTCCAACACCCCCTCCTCGCCCTCTTCCTCGACCTTAGAATCATTTTCACACTGCAGTTGTGCCCTGATCTTGAGGTTGATTCTCTGCCTGCATTCTATACGTAGGAATCCTTTCCATCATCAATTCATAACTTTGATAGTTGCGCTTGTCATGACCTACAAATTTGTAGAAAGTGAAAAACAACTTTTGTGGGGTCTGTACAAACCTCTGCACAAGATGACAATTATATGTCTCGTGCTTTCCAGAAATTTGACAAATAGCGCACCATAGTGCTACTCTTGCGCTTGGCCCAATGGTATTTTCTGGCTTCAGCGGGACATCACCTCCCCCAATAAGATAATTCTAATAAACCGAGCAATGGTCCTTATCGTGACCATGACCTTAGCATTTCAAGCACCAAACTTTTGTGTGAACCTAGGTCTAGACTTCCTTTCCCTTTTTTAGGATTTGTAACTCCATGTGCAAGCTGGCCAACTATGATTGAATCTGTTTCACTCCCAAATTTGTATCCTGAATGGGTGAAGCTTCAATCTTATAGCAATCTCTAAAGCTTTAGCTTGCATCCCTATTTTCTGTTGTGACAATGGAAATCTCATATGAAGCAATAGCAAAGAAATGTACCAATCTTTGTGTTGATCAACCTTGATCCACATATTAGCCTGTTGGATCAGAGACTTCAACCTCTAATCAAATTCCCATGCAAAATCATTTACCTTCTATTGGATCTCTTTAAACTCTGTCACTGACTAGGCTTGCAATTTAGGCTTCTTAAACTCGTTGTTCAACGCTTCTTGTGCTTCCTACATAGTCGCATTTGGTTTAGTCGAAAGAAACTTGATATACTAACTCATGCTCTGTCCTGTAGCATTATAACCAGCTACGCTTTCTTCATGTCATCATCTATAATCTGTTGTGCCTTCCATACAACATCTGCTACAAACCAAAATTGTTCAGGGTCTTTAGTCCTTAGGCTCTTAAACACAGGCATCTTCATTGTGTTTTCCATGTTGAATAGTGGAGGTGGGGGTGGACGCGGAGGTGTGGGGTGTGAGGCGAATGTGGAGTAAATGGATGTGGTATTCCTGTGATACCCTGGCATACGGTCTACAGCGCACCTCACGGTGTCTTCAGAATACTACCTTTGTCGTCATTATAAAACGATCCCAACAGAGGACTGTATTCAACACCCAAATCTAGGTTCCTTCTGAACACTCTTCCACTTCGCGTAGTCCCAAACATCAATTCAAGGGCATAATCCAAGTCTTCAAGGATTTCCAATACTTACCTCTAGGTCCTTTAAAAAACCTATGCCTAGCGTCGTTATAGTTAGTGGATGTATCGATCAAAAACTCAGTAATGAATCCTCCCATAATACTACCGATCCAGTAATCGACATCCCGCACAATCTTGTTTTTTGAAGCCTCGAGGCGCTTCACCAGTTCTTGGGTCCACACAATAAATTTGTCTAGCTTCTACATACCTTGACTATCTGCCAATTTAGACAACCACTCATGTAATTCACACAGAAAATAACAGAAGAATATCTCATGCTAATCTATGAATAGGTATCTATGCATCCATTCTTCCTTTGTTAGGCGCGGATTCCTATTTTCTTGGGTTGCAAACTCATGCAGTTTCCAATCTATTCACTTTTTGATCTCCTTCTTAGTTGGAAACCACTTATTCGATATCACACATCCCTCAAATATATCCCAGTCGTGGCAATAGAACCATTTGTTGGCTTGAGGGGTCCTGACCAAGGTTCAGAGTTAGCGGCGCCAACCAACAAAACCCTAAACTACTCACCCTTTTGGCAACAACCCGCGTAGCGCAGGCTGCAGTCTCACTCGAAGTAGTATTGGGGGATGAAAGAACCATGTTTCTACATCCAGAGGTCAGTGTGATGGGTTTTTGTGATTTCTAGGTTTATTCCCGACCTTCACGGACCCTAACCCTTAAAATACAGATAATTGTAGTAACTTACAGAAAAAAGAATCTAACCCTTTGCAAGGTTCTTTAAACATTCCTAATATCAAGTCAATGAACAGATCTACTACTTTCGCGCATCAATTAAACATTTCTTTATATAGATTCAGATAACAAAGTGAATATATATAAATTGCATAAGTAAATACAAACACACAGATACAAAATTATGGCTCCAAAACAATTTGTAATTCCTTCTATTACAGACTCTTCCTTGTGGACACAACTGCAGGGGCCCGTGCACTTAGCCTGCAGACTTACCAAGGTCTCTGCGCACTCAGTAGTAGGAGCCTTCCCCTTCACCTAAGTATAGGAAACAAACTTTACTATCTTAGACTACTTGCCCATACAATGATCTTCAATTATCAAGTTACTTCCTAGACTCTCTATGACTCCTTTATATATAGATTTCTCTTTTACAATACCATTGTTCGCGAACCAGGGGTAGGCCACAAAACATCGTATCTTCTAACAAACTAAGGGACTAAAGCCCCTTTTGACTCCTATGACCTTCATGCTCCGCTCCCTCAAAATGAAGAGACTTTACAAGCATAACAAAATTAATTACAAAATTTAACCCCAGGGGACCCTGTCCCAGCAATAACTGAGCAACTAGCTAGTTCATAGTATTAGAATAAACAAAACCAATAGCACCATTTGAGTGTGGTCTTGGCATGGGTCATTGTGGATCAGTTGAAGGGAAAGGAGCATTGGTGATGATCTCGTATAAGGTGCCTGCCTGAGAATAAATCAAATCAAGGTATTAAGCATGTAATATTGAGTGCTCCTCTATAGCTTCCCCAACCATAGCAACATCCTTGACTATAGGTTGCAATAGGGATATGGTGAACTAGTCTTGAAGAACTTTGTCAAGGAATTTGGTTCATCCTAACCTCTCATGTCTTCTCCACTCATGGATATGGTCATAGATGTGAGTAGATTTATCTTGTCTCGAATTAGACAAAAGGTTAGCTCCAAGATCTTGCCTAGTAGGTAGTTGGAAATGATTCAAGAAAGTACGAACCAAGGAAGAAAAGTCACTAGAAGATGCCATATCTAATTTGATATACTATCTCCAATTAAGGTTAATTGGAAAATTATTAACTTCACATAATCATCCACCAAAGAGTTAGAGGATCACCAAAGATTTTAGGTGGTGATGTGTGTGGAGGGATTCTAAAATAGCTTCCCTTTGAACTTAGGAATATTAGAGGGGACTTTGGCTGGCATAGGTGGCCACCTAGGGTCATGACATATGGGTTAATTTTCTAGCTTATCCAAATTCAATAAATCAAGAGGAGCTAGAAATGAAATTTACGATTGGTTAAATGGATCATGAAGAAAATAATTCCTCCTTGACAAACCATATGGTCCCCCCATATTATAGTTAATGGAAGATGAATGTGGACCAAGGTTGTATTTCATCACAATATATTGAGGTCCTGGGCCAATAGATGAGGTGTAAGGATATTGTCCCCCTGGGTAAGTGCCCCAAGAAAACAAAGGACATCCAAAAGCATGACTTCTCATGGGGTTGTACCCAATAATATAGGAAAAAACTCCCTATGCAAAAGCACCACCGTAAGAATTAAAGCATGTAGGAAAAGTTGTAGTAATGGGATTAGTGACCCTAGTTAAACTAGCCCCTCCTATGGAATAAGAACCTATATTGAAATGCATCCTACCTACCAAAGAACTATTCCAAGGTTGATAAGCATGCCAAACACATAACTACCCTTGAATTGGCTAGAGGAAATCTTTGATCCCCCTACGTGTTCTGCAAAGAAGGTATGCCAATGCTAGATAGAGTGACCATAGGTATAGATGAAATAAGAGTAAAAATCCCAACTCCCATAATCTAACTAGGGTTTTCTCCAATTTTGAACACAAAGGTGGATGAAGGCATAGACACAGACAATGATGGAAAACTTGCATAAGTAAAAAAAGAAACTTATGGAATTCCCCAAGAAGATGGTAGAGATGTTGTAGTAGGGATGGATCGCACCACACTAAGTGGTGGAAAAGATGGCATGACAATAGAAATTGTTAACGAAGAGGGTAAATAGGGACCCATCTACCCCATAGTCGAAGTAGTACTATCACCAAAAATATGGTAAGGAAAGAATGAAAAGGGTTTAGTACCATAAGGTCATAGTTGCACTATAGTAGGTCCAATAGGGTCAATAAAAGGTGGGTTTACATGTGAAAGTGGACTCTCGTCATTCAATTCAATAGTAATAAAATATTATATTATAGTACCAAGGTTATCCTCTTCAATCTAGGTATCGTCTAAACCCATCGTTACTGGAGTTATCCAACGTCTACGAGGTGGTGGACCTTTCTCTTTAGGGGAAATGCCCAAAAGTCTATGAGAACATTAGAGGCTTTGTTCAGCAACTTTGAATATATGATTTTAACAAATTAAATTAGTTAAGGAACCAAACTATGACTCACATCAAATAACACACACTAAAAAATCTAGAAGCCAAGCATGCACAAACCAAAGAGAGAAAGAAGGAATTGTTATGCTACCAGAGCTTGGTTGATGAGGGCCCAAGTTGACAGTAAAGATGTGGTTGGAATAGTTTCATTGGAAACTTACTTAAAGGCCCTTTTAGACCCAGTACAAGCGCCCTTATGAACCATGGGTGCCCCCTAGGAGGTCTAAGTGAGTTTGACCAATGTTTGCTCTAGGTACAACAAGGACATCCCCTTGCCATCACCTATAACAACCCGACCTAGGGGACAATATTAAGATGGATTCCCACACAACGGTAGGGAAAATATGCTAAGAAACCCCTATGATCCGGGTGGATATTAGTGGTTTCCCACCTATTCCACCTAGATCGCTATTCAGTTTCATCAGTTTCCTTTATTATAGCAACATTTATTATTTTTAGTAGTTTTTTCGGTCTTAAACTTTTGGAGTTGTTTTTACCCCCTAAATGGTGTGTTTTTAGGTTTGCAGTAGGGTAGGATTGCACAAATCATGTAGTACACAGAGAGACCTTTCTAATGAGGTATTGTACATACCTGTTGAGGGCCCCGAGATCGGGTCGACAACAAGGGGGATACCCACCCGGTCGGGAACCTGGTTGGCGGCTCCTTGCCCGTTTGGAGTAGCGGGTCCGACTGGGGATAACGGGACCAGCTTCCCGATACATGGGATGTGTGAGTGTGTGTAGAGTTTGATTATGTTGATTCTGGAAGCATTCTAAAACTACTGTAAATCTAACTTGCAAACTGACTCTAAGCTACTGAAATCTAGTGGAAACAACATATAGAATCTACACTAACCCGGGATGTATCTTTTCCATTATGCAATCTAGAAAGATTTCATACAATAACTGGTAATAAAGATTATTCAGCTATCATAAGAATATAAACCATTTAAGATGAACTGTTCTGCATAAGAAGTTACACAAAACAATTGTGAACAGCATATCGCATAATCAAATCATTCATATGTCAAGCATAAATACATGAGTCCACCGTACAGAAGTGCCAAATGATATCCCATATGCTCATACATTAACATACAAACAATATCAGCTGTATATTACTCTAAGAATATAAGCATAAATTCGTCAAGAGATAAAAGTACCATTTATGACTAATTTTTACTCACAGACTTCAAGCAATAACGATCTATCTCTACTTGCTCTAATATCTACCAAGAGTACAGAAGTGCAACATCAGTAGCAGACATTTAAGATACAAACATAAATAAATCTTGATCCTTCCATTCATCAAAACCTACTCTGAGGGTGCAGAAGTGCATGTTCCGAGGACAAGTTTTTGACAAATTTCTGGACCCTTCTCCAATGCAATGAGAAGGGTTGAAATACTACTACCTAATCCTAATAATAGTATTATTACAAAATTGAGGATACGGTTATCAAATGACCGCCCTTTTTCTAATTCAGTAAAAAGGAAAAAACAACATTCTAAATGAAATTACTTCTTAATTTGGTCTCTGAAGTTGCAGCTGTCAAGCATAGGCTTGAGAAGAGTAGGCTGGCTGATTTATGTGCTTAGCTGGGCTGCAAAAACAGCATCCATAAGAGCTGGCGCTACTTTCTCGGCTGCGTTCATGATGCATCTTACTGTCACGCATTGGCTGTGAGGCTTAACTAAGTAAGTCCAGTAACTTTCCCAATTTAGTCTAGCCAATGCCTCGATTGTCTTCCCGTTTGCCTGTGCTTTCTGCTTCCATTCTGCCTCTAGTTGTGACGCGATTGGTAGGTACCCCGGAGTGGACTCTGAAATTAAATTGGCCCTGTGTAAATTTTCATTTACACAGTCGATAAGTATGCTCGCCTGTGTCGCCGCTGACTCTGCTGCCTGCTCCGCCTGTGTGATTTGTTCGTCCCACTTATTAAAGAGCAGTTCCTTATGATTTTCATTAATCTTGGGTGCTCCTGCTCTTTTCCCTTCCTCGTCATTTTGCCAAGCTAGATATTTTGTTACTCTTTTGTTGGTCTGGTCATAGTCGTTCCGCAATTCCACCACCTGGTTGGTGATCTTGTCGCTTAGTTCACAAAAATGCCTCCACTTTGATATTCTGCGCACCATATCTTCCTGTTGCTGTGACAGTTGGTCCTTCAAGCCGATGGACTCTGAAATAAACTCTGTCAGCTTAGGTTCATCTTTATGCATTTCTTGCACCATCTGCAGCTGCTTTTCCTTTTCTTGAATACTTCTTTGATGGTTCACCTGCAACTGGCGAAAGTCTTCCTGTAGCTTTTCGAGCTGCTTGGAAGCTTCAGCGTTCTCATTGGCTTGTCGCAACTGTTGCTGTAACAGTTGTATTGGACTTTCACGTTCTTTTAGAAGTTGCTGAACTTCAGAGGCCTTGTCGATAGTTGCAGAAGCATATGCTCCTGCAATCTGAGACAATTTCGTGAGATTCTCGGTTGGATTGTTATTCGGGTCTTTCCACAAGACATCTAGGTGTTCAGCATCTTGAGACAGTGCATCTTCAAGCTTCCTCTTCTTTCTTTGTCTCCTTACAACTGCCCTGTGCTGTGGACTGTAGAATATGTCCAGTGGAGGAATTTCTTCTACGCTGAGTAGAAGTTTTGAGGATGGAGTGATAGGAAGATGCTCCATTTCTGCGGCACTACTGACCATGGTCGAGACGGCTTCTTGCACCACCTGTGTATTCCTCACAGGTGTCTTCGGGACTTGACCTTCAAGATTTATTAGTTCATTGAAGGTCTCCCATTCTTTATCCAATTCTTCAGTGACAAGAGGTGTTTCGGCGATGGGAGGGGGAACTTCTCTTGGTGGCGAGGCGATAACTTGCTGTTGAGCCATCGTACTTGACTGAGCCGTGTCTTTGATTGTTTCTTCATTCTTCTCTTCTTTGTGCACAGACTCTTCAGGATTTTCAGATATTTATTTTATGGCGCTGGAATTAGACCTGGAAGCGCTGGAGTGTTCACTGAGGCTGATGATCAGAGTCGGTTCTCTGGTTGCTACTTGCAGTCTTTCCAGTGGAATGTTAGCCAGCCTTCTTTCTCTATACAACGTGAATTTCCGGAGGTCGTCTGGGGACAACCTCGACTGAGCTTCTTGCAAAACTTCTTTAAGCGAGTTCTTGCTCTGAAAGAGATCATCAAACGGATCTTTCTTCCCAGAGAACACACTTATCTTGACGTTGGTTGTAAATTCCTGGGCCACTTTATTTGGGTCGAATGGTTTTGGTGAGAACTTAAATAGATGGAGACACGTCACATTCTCCACCTCGCCAAAAGCGTGTCCCACATCGAACAAAGAGAAGGCCCCACATGTGACGGGGAATTGAGGCCAAATGGCCTTCTTTTTGTTCTTTAGGTCCTTAGTTAAACCGCCTTCAGAACAAGTCTGATAAGCGATCTCTCGGGCCAACAGTTTATCCGGGATATACAAGGGTAGGACATGTGGAGGTGCAGTGCTTCCAAAAACTTGAATATAGGTAAACCATTCTTCCCCAAACCATCTTTCGATGGGGATGATATCGTTTTGTGCCTCGGGAGAGCACCTTGGGGGGTCCTTATCATATATCATTCTATGCATGGGCAATATGAGCCCATGGCAAATCTAGTAAAAATGGGGGGAAAACTGGGAATCCCACAAGACTTTATGATAGACATGAATGGGCAATGGGTCCTGGGTAGTCCATTGCCAGCCCATAGTATGGAATTTTGATACAACACAGACAGAGTCCATTATATAGGCAGATAAATAAAAAGGAGGATAGATCCTTTGGGAGAAGGATCTCTTAGAACGGTAGTGGAGAACCGCCGTGTATAGAGTGTCAGAAAGGATTTTGGCCCAATCCACTATCTCAGAGTTAGTCGCGGCATCAATTAACGGTAGCCATTCAGATGCAAATTTATTGATATCGGGCTTACCAAATAGCCTACATAGCATGGCTGCAGCAAAACAATACGGAGAGGTAAGGGAACCAGTGCTATACATACCGTTCTTATCTTTTTTCAATGGTTCATCTCTTCTTGACCATTCCTTAGTGGTGTCTGATAGGTCCGGATTCTCTGCTACGAACTTCCTAACAAACTCTGCATTGTAGGTTGCTTGTGGTTCAGGAAGATGATACATGAGCTTCAAGTCTTGAGCCGCAAACGATCCCACGAGCCCATGCCCCTGGACTTTGAACTGTCTATGATGCAACTCCGCATCATCTAAAATCCACTTGATCATGTCTGTATACGGTAGGATCTTTGGCTTTGCTGCTATTCTGTGGAGGAAAGAGCACGCTAGGTCTTCCGGGGATGCCTCTAAAGGACGTGATGCACCTACGACGACAGCAGTTACCTTGATTATTCTAGGGTTCTCTTCTTCTAACAGCCTATACATGCCTTCCCATGTTGAGATGCCTACGTCTTTATTGCATGAAGTATCTGTGTAGAGGGGTGCCATCTCCTTGGTCTTTTCTCTTGTCTCTGAGCTCTGAGCTTTTTTCTTCTTCCCCATCTCGCTTAGCGTTTTTGTTTGATTTTTGCCTTCGCACTTTGCTCCTGCAGGGTATGAGTGAAATGGAAAGATTGATCAAAAAGGTGATGGGAGAGTTTTAAATGCAAGAGATAAATCAGATACGCCACCTTACGTGAAGCAAATCCGCATTAAGGCACGCATCTTTATTCCACTTAATAACTGACACCCAAATTTATTACTATCATTAAAAGCGCATAATTTCCAAGTCAGGTTATAGTAAGTGGATTTTCTTTGGGTGGCATGCCCGAAGGAGCCATACTAAGGTGCTTTCATGACTCGCCAACGTACCCTTGCATGTCGCGCGATCGCAAGTGTTAGTGATCACAACATCGCAGATCGCAATAGTTCAATGTTTGCCAACGTGCCCTACCTCATTTCTGCGATATGCGATCGCGTGATCGCAACATCGCCGATCGACGGACTTGTAAGCTTTTCTTTATGGATGCTAGTGTATTGCGATGCGATGTTGTCCACTAACACCGAGGCGATGTGCATATTGGCCTTTAGAGGGGAAACGAAGGCGTTTCTTATCTTTTTGTGATGCAACCTTAAAGATTTGCTTTTATGAACACAGGTTTAGGCTTAAGTCGTCCAAGAAACATTTCCTAAGCTTATGCTTGTAATTTCAAAAGAAATCTTTGTTTTTTTCGAAAATTAACTAAGGGTCCCCATTCATTCTAGCATCGTGGCTGATACTAGTTTGAACGAGGGGGGTTGTTGCTGGCCACAACAATTGGCGATTCACTTGGGAGAACCAGTTATCTCTGCTCTTTTTCTATTCACGTTTTCAGACTTTTTTTTTTTTCTTAATTTTCTCAGGGAATTCGAACTTTATTATAAAAAGATAAAAACAAACAATACTTCAAAGCGTCAATGATGTTTTGTTTTAGCTCCATTCTATTCCAATTACTTGCATTCCCAGGTTGTTTTCGAGTTTAGATCAGTTATTACTTGGTATTGTAAAACATAAAATAAAGTGTTCTCTATGTATCAACCCTTTTTTAAGAATGCCCCTTTGTCGTAGGTAGAGCCACTGCTGCCAGCAGGCGTCCATAGCCTCGACAGGGTTACCTATTATCCAGGAATGATCCTTTATCCTGCCTCAGTTTTTTCTTACAACTTTTTCAAAAGAATTATCCCTTTCTTGATGCTTTTTTTTTCTATTCTCTAAAGAAAAATGTCTTGGTTTGGTGGCCAAATTATGACACAGTCATTCACTTGATTTACACTTTTTCTGAACAAGCTGGCTCGTGATGAGACCCCTTGTCTTTTGATCGCAACAATCTTGAGTCGTTTCCCTGTTTTGGTAGACAGTTTTGGCAAAGTCAGCAAGTTATAATATCTGTGATCATGATAAGTCGGCTCGTGATGAGACCTCTTATTCTTTGAGATATAGCATCTTTTTAGGTTATTCTCCTGAACGTTGCATTTTCCTTTAGCAGGGAGGAAGTCAAATTATCTTTCCTTAAGAAAGTTCTGGACGAAAATGATAGGGCTGCTTTTGATAATGGCTGTTTTCACAGAGAATCTTTATTCTAATATTGATACCTTTTATTGTGCTGATCTAAAACGAATTCCTCACTGAGATAGCTTCCTTTAAAATTTTCTGGGGTTGAACTTATCATCATTTCTGGGTTAAAGATCTATTGATAATAAAGATTAAATTCCCAAAAGATTTGTCGTTCAAGAGAGTCGAAGTTCAAAATATTTAATAGAGACACGGTTTCTTTAGCAAACGTCAAATATTGTTTAGCCAGAACGAACTTTTATTTGGGAGAGGCAACTATTCTCTAAGGTCATGTAGAGAATATAACTAATTTTGCCTATTAATTATTGGAAGCAAAACTAATAACCTAGCTAAATTACTCCTACTCCTATTCTAATTATATACAGGAAATAACTAAGTAAAATGATATTTCCAATGGAACCAACGATTCATTATTATTCCTAGCCGTATGAATCTTCTAAGCGTTAAAAAGAATTGAATTTCCCTTGGATCAAAATTGTTGGCTAGGGAACAAGAACCTATAAACTCAATTGGAATTCTGCCTGGTTTTATTTTCTCATGATAGGTTCCTTCCAACTGGGTACCTATTGGATCATAGAAATTGAGATGGATTTATTTTGTAGATCGGTGATCTTTCAATAGGAGGGATAACAAGCCAAATTGTGAAATGGGTTTCTTAATCTTGATGGCTTGTAACCCGTAGTTTGTTGACGTTAAGTTTTCAGCGATCTCGTTTGAAATGAAAGTGTTTATATATAAATCGCTGAAATCTAATCTATCAAAAATTTGAAAATTTAAACAGAAATTCGATTTTGTACAAGATGAACGCGAGTGAGAAAGGAATGATTGGGTATGTATACACATAGTGGTGTCACACGTCTGGGAGTTACTTGTAACTTTTTCCTTTTCACAAGAACTGGCCGGGTTTTGTGAATCAGGAACTAAATCATTATTGCGAACAGGGATGGAGCTTTCTTCTTGATATGAATCATAGATAGGAGCATTGTCTTGGATAGTAAAATTATTCAAATGAGATTTCGCTTTGAGATGAGGGTTAGATGGAATAGTTTCTGATCTAAGACGTTTCTTATTATCAGACCCTAGTTGAGTTACTTGTGACAACTCAACATTATCATAATTGTCAAAGCAACTATCACGAAAGACTTTACAGTTTTCCCTAGGTTTCTCTTTTTCATTATGTGTTTTCAGACAAGGAAGATGAGGCAACTCTCGTTTGATATGAATCATAGGCTGTGTTAAAGTGGTCTCTTTATTTTGGAAACCCAGTGATGTTTCGTTTGAATAACCCTCTGTTGAAATATGCTTGATATCATGAGGGGAAGAATTGTCATTACTAAAAACATCGGGGTAAAGAGAAAAATGTGAATCTGGAACAATGCATTTAAGAACATCAAACAAATCTCGTTCATCAGATTTACTATAAGTATCGGGCTTTAGATCATACCTTTTTGTGCCGATACTTTTTGAAAGAGAAAAAGTAGGTGGATCTAACCTTGGCATCAAAATTTGTTGATTTGAAATGATATTGTCTGACTTTATGTCAAAGTCATCTTCTGGTGCCAGGGTATTTTCCCTTTGAGTACTTTCGCCTTTGTTTTCTGGTGTTAGAGCATGCAAAACTCCTAGGCTGAATTCTGTCCGATCAGGTACAGGAGGTAGGAAATATTCATCATAATCTGAAGATTCTTCATCTGTTAGCTCATTCTCGAGATCATATTGTAGACATTTAAGGTGAAATCGCATATTGAAATCCCTTACGGGTTTGTCTTGTTTCCGCAAATAGTCGATTTCATCGTATACCTCGTCGTATTCATAGCAATCAAATTCCAAGATGAAAGCTCTAACGAATTGGTCCCAGCTGTGGATTGATGCAACTGGGAGGTTTCTGCACCATCTTCTAGCTTCCGCTATGAATGTAAGAGTAAAAATCCTGCACAAAACGCCTTCGTCAATTTTTTGAATATCAGCACTCGAAACTCTTTGAATGAACTGTAGGGCGTGATGAAATGCAGAAGAATTATTCTCACCATTGAATTTTACCTGAGATAATAACCTTACCACATCTGGTGGAGTGTTGGAAGAGGCAGGAACGTGGATGCAACTCCAGATGGGAATTCTGTGAGCAGACATCCGTTTCCAGGATTTCTAGTTTAAAAACATTCCAACAGACAATATGCTCAGGCCCTCCTTCTAGCGCCAGAAATGTTGAGGGCCCCGAGATCGGGTCGACAACAAGGGGGATACCCACTCGGTCGGGAACTTGGTTGTCGGCTCCTTGCCCGTTTGGAGTAGCGGGTCCGACTGGGGATAATGGGACCAGCTTCCCGATACATGGGATGTGTGAGTGTGTGTAGAGTTTGATTATGTTGATTCTGGAAGCATTCTAAAACTACTGTAAATCTAACTTGCAAAATGACTCTAAGCTTCTGACATCTAGTGGAAACAACATATAGAATCTACACTAACCGAGGATGTATCTTTTCCATTATGCAATATAGAAAGATTTCATACAATAACTGGTAATAAAGATTATTCAGCTATCATAAGAATATAAACCATTTAAGATGAACTGTTCTGCATAAGAAGTTACACAAAACAATTGTGAACAGCATATCGCATAATCAAATCATTCATATGTCAAGCATAAATACATGAGTCCACCGTACAGAAGTGCCAAATGATATCCCATATGCTCATACATTAACATACAAACAATATCAGCTGTATATTACTCTAAGAATATAAGCAGAAATTCGTCAAGAGATAAAAGTACCATTTATGACTAATTTTTACTCACAGACTTCAAGCAATAACGATCTATCTCTACTTGCTCTAATATCTACCAAGAGTACAGAAGTGCAACATCAGTAGCAGATATTTAAGATACAAACATAAATAAATCTCGATCCTTCCATTCATCAAAACCTCCTCCGAGGGTGCAGAAGTGCATGCTCCGAGGACCAGTTTTTGACAAATTTCTCGACCCTTCTCCAATGCAATGAGAAGGGTTGAAATACTACTCCCTAATCCTAATAATAGTATTATTACAAAATTGAGGATACGGTTCTCAAATGACTGCCCTTTTTCTAATTCAGTAAAAAGGAAAAAACAACATTCTAAATGAAATTACTTCTTAATTTGGTCTCTGAAGTTGCAGCTGTCAAGCATAGGGTTGAGAAGAGTAGGCTGGCTGATTTCTGTGCTTAGCTGGGCTGCGAAAACAGCATCCATAAGAGTTGGCGCTACTTTCTCGGCTGCGTTCATGATGCATCTTACTGTCATGCATTGGCTGTGAGGCTTAACTAAGTAAGTCGAGTAACTTTCCCAGTTTAGTGTAGCCAATGCCTGGATTGTCTTCCCGTTTGCCTGTGCTTTCTGCTTCCATTCTGCCTCCAGATGTGACGCGATTGGTAGGTACCCCGGAGTGGACTTTGAAATTAAATTGGCCCTGTGTAAATTTTCATTTACACAGTCGATAATTATGCTCGCCTGTGTCGCCGCTGACTCTGCTGCCTGCTCCGCCTGTGTGATTTGTTCGTCCCACTTATTAAAGAGCAGTTCCTTATGATTTTCATTAATCTTGGGTGCTCCTGCTCTTTTCCCTTCCTCGTCATTTTTCCAAGCCATATATTATGTTACTCTTTTGTTGGTCTGGTCATAGTCGTTCCGTAATTCCACCACTTGGTTGGTGATCTTGTCGCTTAGTTCACAAAAATGCCTCCACTGTGATATTCTGCGCACCATATCTTCCTGTTGCTGTGACAGTTGGTTGTTCAAGCTGATGGACTCTGAAATAAACTCTGTCAGCTTAGGTTCATCTTTATGCATTTCTTGCACCGTCTGCAGCTGCTTTTCCTTTTCTTCAATACTTCTTTGATGGTTCACCTGCAACTGGCGAAAGTCTTCCTGTAGCTTTTCGAGCTGCTTGGAAGCTTCAACGTTCTCATTGGCTTGTCGCAACTGTTGTTGTAACAGTTGTATTTGACTTTCACGTTCTTTTAGAAGTTGCTGAACTTCAGAGGCTTTGTCGATAGTTGCAGAAGCATATGCTCCTGCAATCTAAGACAATTTCGTGAGATTCTCGGTTGGATTGTTATTCGGGTCTTTCCACAAGACATCTAGGTGTTCAGCATCTTGAGACAGTGCATCTTCAAGCTTCCTCTTCTTTCTTTGTCTCCTTACAACTGCCCTGTGCTGTGGACTGTAGAATACGTCCAGTGGAGGAATTTCTTCTACGTTGAGTAGAAGTTCTGAGGATGGGGCGATAGGAAGATGCTCCATTTCTGCGGCACTACTCACCATGGTCGAGACGGCTTCTTGCAGCACCTGTGTATTGCTCACAGGTGTCTTCGGGACTTGACCTTCAAGATTTATTAGTTCATTGAAGGTCTCCCATTCTTTATCCAATTCTTCAGTGACAAGAGGTGTTTCAGCGACGGGAGGGGGAACTTCTCTTGGTGGCGAGGCGATAACTTGCTGCTGAGCCATCGTACTTGACTGAGCCGTCTCTTTGATTGTTTCTTCGTTCTTCTCTTCTTTGTGCACAGACTCTTTAGGATTTTCGGATATTTCTTTTATGGCGCTGGAATTAGATCTGGAAGCGCTAGAGTGTTCACTGAGGCTGATGATCGGAGTCGGTTCTCTGGTTGCTACTTGCAGTCTTTCCAGTGGAATGTTAGCCAGCCTTCTTTCTCTATACAACGTGAATTTTCGGAGGTCGTCTGGGGACAACCTCGACTGAGCTTCTTGCAAAACTTCTTTAAGCGAGTTCTTGCTCTGAAAGAGATCATCAAACGGATCTTTCTTCCCAGAGAACAAACTTATCTTGACGTTGGTTGTAAATTCCCGGGCCACTTTATTTGGGTCGAATGGTCTTGGTGAGAACTTAAATAGTTGGAGACACGTCACATTCTCCACCTCGCCAAAAGCGTGTCCCACATCGAACAAAGAGAAGGCCCCACATGTGACGGGGAATTGAGGCTAAATGGCCTTCTTTTTGTTCTTTAGGTCCTTAGTTAAACCGCCTTTAGAACAAGTCTGATAAGCGATCTCTCGGGCCAACTGTTTATCCGGGATATACAAGGGTAGGACATGTGGAGGTGCAGTGCTTCCAAAAACTCGAATATAGGTAAACCATTCTTCCCCAAACCATCTTGCGATGGGGATGATATCGTTTTGTGCCTCGGGAGAGCACCTTGGGGGGTCCTTATCATATATCATTCTATGCATGGGCAATATGAGCCCATGGCAAATATGGTAAAAATGGGGGGCAAACTGGGAATCCCACAAGACTTTATGATAGACATGAATGGGCAATGGGTCCTGGGTAGTGCATTGCCAGCCCATAGTAGGGAATTTCGATACAAGACAGACAGAGTCCATTATATAGGCAGACAAATAAAAAGGAGGATAGATCCTTTGGGAGAAGGATCTCTTAGAACGGTAGTGGAGAACTGCCGTGTATAGAGTGTCAGAAAGGATTTTGGCCCAGTCCACTATCTCAGAGTTAGTCATGGCATCAACTAACGGTAGCCATTCAGATGAAAATTTATTGATATCGGGCTTACCAAATAGCCTAGATAGCATGGCTGCAACAAAACAATACGGAGAGGTAAGGGAACCAGTGCTATACATACCGTTCTTATCTTTTTTCAATGGTTCATCTCTTCTTGACCATTCCTTAGTGGTGTCTGATAGGTTCGGATTCTCTGCTACGAACTTCCTAACAAACTTTACATTGTAGGTTGCTTGTGGGTCAGGAAGATGATACATGAGCTTCAGGTCTTGAGCCGCAAATGATCCCACGAGCCCATGCCACTGGACTTTGAACTGTCTATGATGCAACTCCGCATCATCTAAAATCCATTTGATCATGTCTGTATACGGTAGGATCTTCGGCCTTGCCGCTATTCTGTGGAGGAAAGAGCACGCTAGGTCTTCGAGGGATGCCTCTAAAGGACGTGATGCACCTGCGACGGCAGCAGTTACCTTGATTATTCTAGGGTTCTCTTCTTCTAACAGCCTATACATGCCTTCCCATGTTGAGATGCCTGCGTCTTTATTGCATGCAGTATCTGTGTAGAGGGGTGCCATCTCCTTGGTCTTTTCTCTTGTCTCTGAGCTCTGAGCTTTGTTCTTCTTCCCCATCTCGCTTAGCGTTTCTGTTTGATTTTTGCCTTCGCACTTTGCTCCTGCAGGTTATGAGTGAAATGGAAAGATTGATCAAAAAGGTGATGGGAGAGTTTTAAATGCAAGAGATAAATCAGATACGCCACCTTACGTGAAGCAAATCCGCATTAAGGCATGCGTCTTTATTCCACTTAATAACTGACACCCAAATTTATTACTATCATTAAAAGCGCATAATTTCCAAGTCAGGTTATAGTAAGTGGATTTTCTTTGGGTGGCGTGCCTGAATGAGTCGTACTAAGGTGCTTTCATGACTCGCCAACGTACCCTTGCATGTCACGCGATCGCAAGTGTTAGTGATCGCAACATCGCAGATCGCAATAATTCAATGTTTGCCAATGTGCCCTGCCTCATTTCTGCGATATGCGATCGCGCGATCGCAACATCGCCGATCGGCGAACTTGTAAGCTTTTCTTTATGGATGCTAGTGTATTGCGATGCGATGTTGTCCACTAACACTGAGGCGATGTGCATATTGGCCTTTAGAGGGGAAACGAAGGCGTTTCTTATCTTTTTGTGATGCAACCTTAAAGATTTTCTTTTATGAACACAGGTTTAGGCTTAAGTCGTCCAAGAAACCTTTCCTAAGCTTATGCTTGTAATTTCAAAAGAAATCTTTGTTTTTTTCGAAAATTAACTAAGGGTCCCCATTCATTCTAGCATCGTGGCCGATACTAGTTTGAACGAGGGGGGTTGTTGCTGGCCACAACAATACCAAACAAAGATCATATGACCAATTTACAACCCTGGGAAGTTGGCTTCCCAACTAACCCCAACGAGGCCCACAAACTCTTGGTGTTCCATCTCCTAGGGTTAGGGTTTTGGTTGTTTAGGGTTCCCTTTTTTTAATATTAAAAATGCCCTTGAGCCTCATTGAAACACATTTCAGAGGCATGTGGCCACCACATCTCTTCTCAGAGATAAGTTACCATCACCTGAGCTAGTTTATTTCCATTCTATATGTAAGCATCGTTTAGTTCTTTGATATTAATGAAATGAAGATTTATTTCTGTTGCATCTCTTTGTTTATGTTTATATCTATATTATGTTGTATTCCTGCATAAGCCTATATTAGTGGTATCAAAGAAGTTTTCTCTTTATCTTTTTTTCTTTGCATGTACCCAACAAGGTCAGGGTATAAGGAGTTAGGGATCAAACTAGTTGAACCTTTACAAGACTAGCCTTGCAAACCATGACAACCTTCCATGGAGGAATAAAATAAAGGCAAGGGAGCAGGAGATCCCTTCAAAGTATTGCTCGAAGAAGCTCTCAAGTGACAACGGAACATGGTGATGGATAACTTTGCCTAGATTCTTCGAAAAAATCCCACAGACAACGCATCTTCATCTGACAGCCACTCTGGAGGTGCCACTCCCTTCAAGGTACAATTCAACTTTGACATTCCCATATTTGAAGGCTAGAGAGATGAAAATGTCATAGATAAATGGTTAAATTTGTTGGAAGGACATTCTTTGGTTCATGATTTTTCCAATAGGGAAAATATTACTTTTGCACTCCTCAAAGCCGCCCCCCATGTCAAGGATTGGTGGGAAACTTACTGTGCATATAGAGATGAGGGAGAACCCTCAATGTTTTCCACTGCTCCCACTTGAAATTATTTTTGAGACACCATTAAGGAACAATATTACCATATGGGGAGCTATGAAGATAAGTACATACAATGGACTATGTTGCGGCAATAAATGGATCAAGATGTGCACGAGTTGAAAAACATTTTCCATACCTTGCACACAAAGTTGGGTATCAAATATTTTGAGAAACATCTGGTGCTCAAGAACCGCAATTGTTTGCACAAATACATTAAGGAGGAAATGAATTTCCTAGACATCTCCTTGCTTGGTGCATCATATCGATATGCTTCCAAGATTATGCAGAAATTCAAGCAGAAGAAGCGAGACTTTGGATTTGCGAACCCAAATCAGAACAAAGGTGCCCCCAAGCCACATAGAAAAGGGAAAAGTAAGGCCCCATCCCCCCAAGACATCTTCTCAAAGTTGTAAGCCAAGAATAATGGGAAGGTAAAGAAAGACATCGATAAGTGGTGTGAGTTCCATAAAACTCCCACTCACAACACAAATGAGTGTTGCGCGAAGTAGGCGTTGCTGGCTAAACTGAAAGACTCAAAGACGGATGCATGCTATGACTCTGAGTTGAAACTTGATAAATGAACTGAAAAGGGAAAACATATCATTGAGGATGAACCCATTGCGATGATAGCCACTACCAAGATCCAAAAGGTGGAACTTGAGGATTGAGAGGAGGGGGGGCGCCTCTTCCACTCACAAATGTGGGCAAAGGTTTGTCGATGCAATTCATCGTTGACAGCGGAAACTAGAAGAACCTGATCCAAGTTGTGGTCGTTAAGAGATTAAAGTTGCCAAAAAAATCGCACCCACATTCATATAACATTGGGTGGCTTCACCAAGGGTGAGATCTTCGTATCAGCCAACAATGTCACTTGCATTATAGCATCAAGCCCTTTGCAGATGAGGTATTTTGTGATGTTTCCCCTCTGTAAGTCCGTGATGTTTTATTAGGTCAGCCATGCCTATGGAAGCATCATGATTTATATGAATCTAGACCTCATTACGTTATTATTACTTTGGATCATAAATTGTATAAGATACCATAGGTAGCATCGCCTACCACTATTTCTTTGATCTCTAGTAAAAAATGCAGTAAGATCATTTCCGAGACCGAGAAATTTATCTTCCTTATGATTCGCCCTCAGAACAAGAGGAAGATTGTGGCCACATTCACAGCCTCCAGATAGGGCTCCTCCACATGACAACGGTAGATGGACAAGGTCATGGAGGAGTACAACGACATCTTCACCTCACCCACAGGGATAACCCTACACTATCAGGTCAGGCACTCCATCAATCTAAGGATGGAAAATTTTCTTGAAGTTTAAAAACATTGGCGAATCTCACTAATCCCTAATATGCAAACTATAAAATGTTTATTGATACCTTTGTAAAATTATTAAAATTTATAATGATTTTATATATAGCCTCTATATAATGTTGGCAATTTTGAAGGTAAAATAATTTTATATTCTCGAATTTGGGCGAATCATCTTTTATAAAAACTGGAAATTGGCGAATCATTTTTGTGGAAAAATCATGGAAAATTAGCCCATTGGGCGAACATTAGCCCCTAAAATATTCCATGCGACCGTGCCCATCCCTAATGTACCAATTTATCGATGCTCGATTCTAGAGAATGATGAGATCAAGTGGCAGATTCAGGAGCTATTGCAGAAAGGGAACATTAGGCCAAGTTCATCACCCTGTGGGAGCCCGACCAGTTGGTATAAAATAAGGACGAAGCTTGGAGGCTCTGTATTGACTATCCGACGCTGAATAAGATCACTGTCCGGAATAGGTATCTAATCCCACAGATTGATGACCTTCTGGACCAACTCAAGGGGGCTAAATATTTCAGCAAGGTTTACTTGAAGTTCAGTTATCACCAGGTACTGATTGAACCCTCTGATGTGTGGAATATTGCCTTCAAATCCAAGGAGGGCCTTTCCGAATGGTTGGTCATGCCTTTCGGGTTAATGAATGTCCTCGCAACCTTCATGTGGTTGATGGATGACATCTTTCGCCCCTTCACCAACTCGTTTATGGTAGTGTACCTGGATGACATCCTGATCTTTAACCAGAGTTGGGAAGAACACATACACCATATTTGACAAGTCATCCAAACCCCGCGACAACACAAATTGTGTTCCAATTTGGAGAAATGAACTTTTGGTATGACCCAGGTTCAATATTTGGGGTGAATCATTGATGAGAAGGGTGTGCATCTGGACCCAACAAAGATACAAGTTATTCGAGATTGGTCAGCCCCAACCACTTTAAAAAATATCCACAGCTTTCTGGGCCTTGCCAATTTCTATTGTAGGTTCATGTTGGGATTCTCTCATATCACTTGGCCTTTGAGTCAAGTCACCAAGGGTGGAGAGAAAGTGAATTTATTTTGGTGTGAATCCCACTAGAAGGAATTTTCTAAGTTGAACCATCGCCTCTCCTCTGCACCAATGCTCACATTACTAAAACTCTAACAACATTTAAAATTGAGATAGATGCCTCCGACTATGTTTTTGGTGTAGTTCTTACCCAGTAGGGGCATTCGATAGCATATCATAGTGAGACAATTTCAGATATAGTTTGAAAGTATCCCACCTATGATAAGGAGATGTATTCCATTTTACAGGCTTGCTGAAAATGGAAGCGTTACATTTTGGGGAAGGAAATGGTCATCCACACAAAATGATTTCCATCATATATGGTCCACATATCTGTAACAGTTCCATTCAAACATTAAGCACAAGAACGGAAAAACCAATAATGTTGCAGAATTCCTCAGCCAACCACCGGTTATGGTGCTGACTACTGTGCTCGACTCTTAAGGACATGAGACTTCGGGATGGTCACATCTTTACAAGAGTGATCTAGAATTCGACACCACATAGCAGATGCTCCTAGAAGGTAAGCAAGTTCCAGACTTTCACCTCGAGGACACGCTATTATGCCACTTAGGACACCTATGTGTTGCATCAAGAAAGCATGCCAAGATGATTTAGGAGGCGTAATACTAAGTGAACTATTAAAAAATCATGAGAAATTAGTCAATTACGACTACATCTCATGGAAATGGTCATACGTGAATGACTTACTTAACGCAGTTGAATCCCAAAATTATATTTAATATAATGCAATGCATAAACCCCCATACTTAAATTCAAAAAGAGTGAAGGGATTTCTACTTGAATGGTTCATGAGGCACAACACTCGCTAAGGTTTTGCAAATGGGGTAGCAAGCTCAGTGGGCTTGATTGTGGGGAAAACTCCATAGTTAAGCGCGCTTGAGCCAGAGGCAATTTAGGATGGGTGACCTCCTGGGAAGTCCTGGTTACTGGGTGCAAGCCCCGGAAGTGATGATTGACGCTATGTGATTCATTTCACTAGTTTCAATCCCACTTCTTCACCCCTGTGAGCATCACCCGATGCAATGAGTGCTAAGTGAACTATTCAAAAATCATGAGAAATTAGTCAGTTATGACTACATCTCATGGAAATGGTCATACGTGAATGACTTACTTAACGCAGTTGAATCCCAAAATGATATTTAATATAATGCAATGTGTAAACCCCCATACTTAAATTCAAAAAGAGTGAAGGGATCTCTACTTGAATGGTTCATGAGGCACAACACTTGCTAAGGTTTTGCAAATGGGGTAGCAAGCTAAGTGGGCTTGATTTTGGGGAAAAATCCACAGTTAAGCGCGCTTGAGCCAGAGGCGATCTAGGATGGGTGACCTCCTGGGAAGTCCTGGTTATCAGGTGCAAGCCCCGGAAGTGATGATTGACGTTATGTGATTCATTTCACTAGTTTCAATCCCACTTCTTCACCCCTGTGAGCATCACCCGATGTAATGAGTGCTAAGTGAACTATTCAAAAATCATGAGAAATTAGTCAGTTACAACTACATCTCATGGAAATGGTCATATGTGAATGACTTACTTAACACAGTTGAATCCCAAAATGATATTTAAGATAATGCAATGCGTAAACCCCCATACTTAAATTCAAAAAGAGTGAAGGGATCTCTAATTGAATGGTTCATGAGGCACAACACTTGCTAATGTTTTGCAAATGGGGTAGCAAGCTAAGTCGGCTTGATTGTGGGAAAAAATCCACAGTTAATCACGCTTGAGCCAGAGGTGATCTGGGATGGGTGACCTCTTGAGAAGTCCTGGTTACCGGGTGCAAGCCTCGGAAGTGATGATTGATTCTATGTGATTCATTTCACTAGTTTCAATCCCACTTCTTCACCCCTGTGAGCATCACCCGATGCAATGAGTGCTAAGTGACCTATTCAAAAATCATGAGAAATTAGTTAGTTACGACTACATCTCATGGAAATGGTCATACGTGAATGACTTACTTAACATAGTTGAATCCCAAAATGATATTTAATATAATTCAATGCATAAACCCCCATACTTAAATTCAAAAAGAGTGAAGATATCTCTACTTGAATGGTTCATGAGGCACAACACTTGCTAAGGTTTTGCAAATGGGGTAGCAAGCTAAGTGGGCTTGATTGTGGGGAAAAATCCATAGCTAAGCGCGCTTGAGCCAGAGGCGATCTGGGATGGGTGACCTCCTTGGAAGTCATGGTTACCGGGTGCAAGCCCTGGAAGTGATGATTGACGCTATGTAATTCATTTCACTAGTTTCAATCCCACTTCTTCACCCCTGTGAGCATCACCCGATGCAATGAGTGCTAAGTGAACTATTCAGAAATCATGAGAAATTAGTCAGTTATGAATACATCTCATGGAAATGGTCATACGTGAATGACTTAATTAACACAGTTGAATCCCAAAATGATATTTATGTGTACTACAGTCGGGTCCCTAGACATTTTGTGAAAGAAAATACAGTGTAAGTGCTACAAAAGTATTTTTATTGGTCGAACCTTCCGTGGGATGTTGGGAAGTACATTAGGTCCTGCACTTCCTACACCATTTATAAAACCTACAATCAAGAAGCAAGGCCTGTATACTCCTCTACTGACTCCTAACTGGCCCTGGGAATACATCTCCATGGATTGCATGTCGAGCATCCTTTCTACCAAGCATGGAAACGACTATGTTTTTGTGGTCATCGACAAATTCTCTAAGATGGCCATTATGGCGGCTTGCAAAAAGAGTATCACAACAGAAGCCACCGCCAAACTCTTCTTTGAATGAGTATGGGTACACTTTGGAATCCCAGAGTCTATTATCTTAGATCAGGACAACTAGTTCCTAAGCGCATTATGGTCAAGCCTTTGATGGTTATTGGACACCAAGCTCACTAAGTCCATGACCTTCCTGCACATGTACAACTCGAATCACCCACTCACATGGGATGAGAGCCTCCCCTGTGTCCAAGACAACTACAACAGGGCTCTCCACAACTCAACTAGCCACAACCCCTTTTAGGTAGGATTGGGATTCCAACCATAAGGTCATATTAGTTGCACTAAAGTAGGGTAAGGAGGGTCAGTAAAGGGTGGGTTTTCATGTGAAAGTGGACTCTTATCATTCACTTCAATAGTAAAAAAGCCCTTTGTTCTAGTACCAAGGTTATCCCCCTCAACCCGAGTATGGTCTAAGCCCTTTGTTACTAAAGTTATCCTATGTCTACAAGGTGGTGGACCTTCCTCTTTAGGAGAAAGGCCTAAAACTATATGATAATATTGGAGGCTATGTTCATCCATGGTGAATATATGTTTTTAACAAAATAAATTAATTAAGAAACCCCTGTGGCTAAACTATGACTTGGACGAAATAACACACACAAAAAATTCTAGGAGCCAAGCACACACAAACCAGAGAGAGAGAAGGGATTGTTCCACTATCAGAGCCTAGTTGATGAGGGCCTAGTTTGACAATAAAGATGTTGTTTGAATAGTTACTTCGGTGACTTACTTAAAGGTCCTTTTAGAAACAATATAAGTACCTTTATTATCCATGGGGTACCCTCTAGGAGGTTTAAGTGAGTTTGGCCAATTTCTACTCCAGGTACAACAAGAACGGCCCCCTTTCCATCACCTATGTTACTACCTAATATTATGGCCACTAGAGCTACAACCTACAACAACCTGACCTCAGGTGGTAGTCTTAAGTTGGATTCACACATAAGGGTAGAGAAAATATACTCAAAATCTCATGAGAGATTGCTCAAAGTGATCCATACTCCTCTCAAGTGAGTCCCCAAGTTATATGTGTAAACGACACCACTAGGACAAATAAAGTGGCGTAAATCACTCCATCAGCCCTAATGTGACCTTATGATTGACCCTAAAAATGTATTCTTATGCAATGTGCCATTGCAAATTGATTTTGTGTCCATATTGCAAGATGCTACTTCTATTTTTGCAGTCTTGGAGAAGTTTACCTCACTTCTCTATTCCAAGACCTTAGCCTAAGCTAATGTCAGTGTGCTACCCATGAATCTTTTTTTGGAGTTGATTTTATTACATGTTATTTTTCTAGTTTTTATTTACTCAAAGGGAATTAGTGTGCAACTAATATGGTGTGAAAAGACTCAAGTCACAACCCAAACGAAAGCTATATGGAAATGCAAGATTTCCCCTTTTCCATTCAATGAATTTCAGGAACATGAGGGAAGAGATCATTTTTTATTTTAAAATGAAAGAATGAACGTCACACACTCTCAATTACCACTCTATGCAATGCACTAATTTTAGAGCAAAACTGATGTAGAAAACAACCCAAGAAAATCACTCAAAAAAACCTCAAAACAAAATCCAAGAACACCAAGTGCTAAAAAACTTAAACTTGGATTTACAGACCAATTTTTTCCCATAAAAAATCAATCAAAGGATAGTAAACAATAAGAGGAAGTGCAAAGAAATCCTCGGGGTTGTAATTCAGTGAGAGCAACAAAGTCGCACAAAAACAATGATCTACAATTGTAAACAAATAAAACCCTAATCCAAAGCAATGGCTAGAAAGGAATGAAAAACAAACAGAATTCTTTGAACCTAACAAAGTAAACATATCCAAAACACATAACTCGAACTCTTAGGTCCATATTTTTACAACCACAATATAATAAAAACAAAAATGCCACTGAGAGCAAGAAAAACTACTTCAATGGAAAGACCAAGAAAGGAAAAGTGACTAGATCCAATTCAAAACAAATGTTATGATGCAAATATGAAATATATATGTATTGTAAAATATAGTAGAAACATGAATTTGAATGATATTAGTGAGACTTGAGGGAGAAGCCTTCAAACACCAAGCAAAACAATTTCAAAAGAAAACCTAAAACTAGAAAGAAAGAAGATCAAATAAAAAACAAGAATTCTAAATAAGATATGAGATAGATCTAAACTACAACACATAGTATAAAAATAGAGTTGAAACAAAAATCATGATCTCATGGAAAAACCCTAAAAAAGACTCAATTTATATGCATCAACGCAGGTCCACAAGTAGGTAATTTGGGTCAATGATGCAACTTACCAGTGGGAAATCTGTGTTAATGTTGTTTGATGCTTTGTAATGAGCTTATAACCCATTTCAAACAAAAAATAGAACTTTAATGAACAAAATCAAGCAATATCTAATGAAATTCATAGCCAAAAAAGCTAAGCAATCCCATATCAAGTCATATAACAAGAAATACAACTCAAAAAGTGACAAAGAACCAAAATAAAAAGAAACCAAGGAGATTTCAAACACTAGGGTAGACTTCCCATTGGAGTCACCAATTCCGTTGTGATTGAAATCACATAACCACATGAATTTATTGCTCCGTGAGCCTTGCTCAGGGTTCATGAGATAGATGTGTGTGATAGAGTGATAAAAAAAAATCAATGATAACCCTCTATGTTCATCAAATCCATTCATAACATCTCAAGATAACAAGTTGAGAAAGAACACATGAACCCTCGCAGGTTGTGATGGGTGTTTAAAATGATGTCGTGTATGAAGATCCTACTTCTTCTAAAGACCCCACACCTATCAATCTCGATCCACAAACACAAACACAACAAGACACAACCAAACACGACAAACGTTACTTCCACAAAGGGAAGATTAGCATGAATAGAATGAAAACATCAACATAATAACCATAACATCATAGGGACAAAAAATGTATGGAAGGGAATTCCTATGCTTGCATTAGCAATCAAATGGCATATAAATGAAATAGTATACCTCATGGCATAATAAAAATATTTCCTTCATCTTGCAACCTGGTCTCCACCTCCTAGAAGGATGGCCTCACAAAACAATAAAGCTATTGCACTATAGTATACTTACTAGAGCTATATTTCCCCTTATCATGAATAGTATATATAGGCCTTTTGGCCTCCCTAGGATAATGTATTTAGATGTTAGGGGAAAGAGAAGTTAGGAAAATTTTACAATAATTCACCCCTAGCCAACTCATAAAGCTAATCAATTGAGTTTACCTCCTCAAGAATGAGCAAGTCTACAAGGCACAAGTTGGATGTTGGAATGAAAGGGCTAATCTACATTTATGAGTCTAGTTATACACTAAGAGTCAAAGTTACTACACATGATATCTATGGCTATTTAATGTTCAAGTTGTAAAAATCTCAAAATCAAGGGTACATGCTATGCATGAAGGTCAACAAGTCAAGGGCTTTTGCAACTAGCACAATGTGGGTCAAATAGGTTGATAATAGTAGGGGTGGTGGTAGGGGGAATTCACTAAAAAATAATTTACTACATATTTATATAGATACGATATTCACATCAAAAGACAGTTCCTTATACACCTCAACAAAACAATGTAGTTGAAAAGACAACTCGAAGTTTGGTTAAAATGGATAGATGTATGCTTTATTGTAAAGGATCAAATAAATGGTATTGAGATAAATCCATTCATTTTTATAACTATATTTTAAATAGAGTGCCAATTAAGGAAGTTTTGCAGGCTACTCCTAAAGAAAAATGTAATGGAAGAAAATACAACATAACTTTAAGATATTTGATAGGGAATGTTCGTTTGATATTCTTGATGAAAAATGGAAAAGATTAGAGCTCAAGTTTGACAAATGTGTTTCATTATTTATAGTGAGTATTCTAAAGTTTATAGGTTATTTGATCCATCCACCCAAGGTGTAATAATTTAGTCTCTATATCATCTTAAGTAGACACCTAGAGCTTGGTATGAGAAAATTCATAATTATTTCTTGAAAAGTGGTTTCAAAAATGTATATATAATCTAAATCCTTATGTAAAGTAATTTAGTGATGATGGCATCATTGTTGTATTATATACGAATGATCCTATAATTTTTAGTAGTCATATCACCTATATATAGCAATTGAATAATAAATTTAAAATGACAGATTTAGGCATCTTGCACTATTTTCTAGGTCTTCAAATTTGGCATATATATTTATTTCACAACCTAAGTATTTGATAGATTTACTTGATTAGTTCCATATGAGTGATTATAAGCCTTCAAAATGCCATTTCAATCTCAGGTGAATTTAAATATTGATTTTACTACTCCTCTTTGTGATGCTACTCTTTCTTGTAAGCTTGTGGGTACTTTGAAATATTTGAGACACAACTAGCCTGATATCTCTTTTGTTGTTAATATGGTCTCGAGGTTTATGCAGAAGCATCGTGAAATCCATTGGAAGGAAGCAAATAGCATTCTCAGATATTTATAGGGGACAATGAATTAGTGTGTTTTCTATTCAAGGAGGGGTACAATTTCTCTTCTTTGTTATATAAACTTTAATTGGGTAGGTGAAATTTTAGATACATATTCTATTGCAAGTTGCATCTTTCATCTTAGTTCAAGTCCGGTTTCATGGTGCAATAAGAATTTGATAACTCTTTCTCTTTTTTCATGTGAAGCAAAGTACGAGGTTGCTAAGGAATATACTAAAGAAGCAGTTTGGTTGTGATGTGTCCTTACTGAGCTTGGACTAGTTCAGAAATCAAATACATAACTAATATGTGATAATCAAAGCGCAATCAAGATTACATATGTTATTGTCCCATCACTTGGAAAACATAATTGGTAGCATAGAAAGATTGCTTTTGACCATTCTATTTGATTATATGATATATCATCCTCAAAATTGATAAAATGTCTAATAGTGCATAAAATGATATCAAAAACTTGAATCCTATCTATCCTTTTAGTGGTGACCTTGTTGCTTCTAAAACAAAAGTAAAGACAAAAAAGATAAACCTTTAACTTGATGGTGGGTCCACCTAAATGGTGGGAGGTGCTTACATGTCATCCTATAAATTGGAAAATCCAAATCCGCATTCTTGTTTATTGACATAGATACCGTGTCTTCAAGTTTGTAGAGTTGCCTATAATGAACTTCATCACTTATTGCTATGTTTTTTTGACCTTTCCACGAGTAATTTCCCCATGAAGGTTTTGACTTGAGAGTATAGGCCAATGGTTTGCATGTAATGACTCTCTCTTATACAACTGTTTCTAGTGTTGGGGATTCGATTTCTTAGTTGTTCCCAAATTTCATTATATCATGAGATAGACCTTCTCTCCATCCTACACTCTCCCTCTTCTTGGTGTATGTCCTCGTGAATTTCCAAGGGGACATTAGCAACATAGATTGAACGAGAGCGCTTTCTGATAGATTGCATATTGCACTGTCGAGAAAGGGGAGGAATGAACCCCACGCTGTGACCCTTGTGTCTGAAAGGATGGTGAACTCAAGGAATACTAAGATAGGACAAGGGATAAAGAAAGAGGGAACAAGGGTTAAAAGTGAATAAGGCAAGAAAAACCAACCTACCATGACTAATGGGACTAGGATACTCAAAGAAAACAATGAACCACCAAGGAGTTTCCTAAAGGGTCTTTAAGTTGACCACCTCGATGAAAACATAAGTAATGGAAACCATCAACCATCCTCAAGGAAAAATAGAGGAAGTGAGATTGAAAGGCTTGCATTTTAAATGAAGTGTAAGTGACCTAAACTTAAGCAGAACAATGCACCTAGAGTTGACCCAAATATAGTAGCCATAAACACAGACAAAACAACGAGACAAGGACCAGAGCTAGAGCTCCAAAGAAAGCAAAATCAACAAAAATAAAGCTAGGGAGAAGAAGACATCGAAACCAATCCCCTGAAGAAACCTTTGTCACTGTGACCTAAGATATGTTGATCAAAGATGAATAACTCTTTGATGAAATGAAGTAGAGAATTATATCCAAAAATCCATGCTACTTATCTTAATCCTAGACTTCCTCCCAAGCCAATTTCTTAGCCTAAATTTGCAACACATCAAATAAGTCACCTCAAACATTCCCTCAATGCAAAGAAAAAGTTGGTTTGGCCTTAAGAGCTAGATACAAGGGGAATAATCATTCCAAATTGCAGAATATTTCCTTTCTCCCATCTCCCAACAATTATTACTTTCCATGCCTCTCTCCACCTTCATTACCGTGATTGCAAATCCATCACTGTTTGTACTAGCTTTAAAGGAATGGAGCATTGACGAGGCCACCAAACCATCCAAACACCAACCACATTGGATTCAATCATTAATATGTTTGGATGAATTAACATCTAGATCGTTTTCACCTGTGTGGGTGGTTATGGCCATGATCTCCACTCACTATCACATCTTTAAACATTATCATGGCTATATGTCACCCCTATAGGAAAATGTTTTATAAAATTGTTTAATATTTATGAATTCATTATTTAAATTAATATCTTTTCATTTGATTGATCTAAAATGTACTAATAAGTAAAGAATATATATAATCCTTTAATGATTAAATTGTATATGTATTTGTATTATTTTGTTATATGATATTTGTATTTTATGAAAATAATGTATGTTTTGTTAATGTCATTTTCATATTGATATTGATGTGAAAAAATTCGCTTTTAATGTATATATGTTATTACATTTCAATTTCGTTTTATTTTTAATTATATATATTTTATTATGTTAATAATGCTTATCTTGAATTTAAATAAGATAAATGATCTTTATTATAAAATAAAATATATCCATTTTTATTATATTTGTTTATAATTCTTTTTTCGAAAAGAAATTGTAAAATTAATTTAAAAAATAATTAAAACTAATTTTAAAATAATAAATTATGTAAAAACTTGAAATTAAATTTAAATATTAAAAATAAAATGATAATTTTTTTTATTATTTTATAAAATTAACTAGTTACACGATGAATAACTATCCATTTCAAAAAAAATTCAAAACTACAATCATCACCCTCCCTCCTAAATTCAAAACTACACTTATCACCCTCGGCTCCTTTGCTCAACGGTTCTTACGCCAGCCTGTCACCCACCGATTTAAAAGTTTTAGGAAAACTGCATATAATATCTGCCATTAAATTCAAATGTACGTTAGAGAGGCCGCCTTTGCCATTAAATTCAAATGTATATTAGAGAAGCGGCCTTTGTTAAACGACGAGGGAGCAGCATTGGGCAGTGGAGATCCATTGAACTTGTTTTCCTTTAGTGTGTTGTGTTAGGCATGGCCATGTCTGTTGTTTTGTTCTGAATTGTTTGTTTCTAATTGCTGTGTTCTGATTTTTTTCACTGTTGTGTGTTATTTTTCATTTGATTCTGAATTTTGTTGGCTCGTATGAAGGTTTTTTTGGTTTTTAGAGTTTTTTTGGGTTTGGATATGTGACGGGAGGATATGAAGCTATGATACGAAGTATGATGAAATTAGCAGATTGAAAAATAAGGTATTCACTCTTTTATTAGTAATCTATGTTTCATTACTCATGATGTATTCTGTAATAATTGTGTACGATATTTTATTCCAGCCGCAGAGTTTCGGGCCTGATCTATATTTAAATTGTAATAATGTATGTATCCTGTAATAATTGTGTAAGGTATTTTATTCCAGGGGCAGAGCTCCCGGCCTGGAGGAGAATCAGAGGCAGAGTTTTTGGGCCAGAGGAAAAAACACGGAGGCGGGGTTTTTGGGGCGGAGGAAATTTTTCTGTGAGTGACCCTAGCCCTGATCTTAACTTATTAATAATCAGGGTTTGAGGCCTGATCTATGTTTGAATTGTAATAATGTATGTATCCTGTAATAATTGTGGGGCAGAGTTCCAGGCCTGGAGGAAAATCAGAGGCAGAGTTTTCGGGCCAGAGGAGAAAACACGGAGGCCGGGTTTTTGGGGCGGAGGAAATTTTTCTGTTAGTGACCCTAGCCCTGATCTTAACCGCGGAAACAGAATTTCGCTGTTGGAGGTAAGCTTTTCATTTTTACACCTAGTTTTTAAACAAGGTATACTAGATTGAAGTTAGTATTTGACCTCAAGTTTACAGCGCTGATAAAGATTAATATCCATGGGTATACCAATTTTAAAATGAACCTTTGTTTATTTTTTATTTTCTTAGTTTTTGTTAGTATTTAGGAAATTATTATATTCCCTCACCCTGGTTGTTCTGCTTTCTCTATTGCTACCCAATTGCATTTGAACATAATTTCTCTATTGCTACCCATTTTCATTTGAACATAATACATCAGGCGTTAGCAGGGGTGGGTATCCCTGAGGGAAATCCACTGCCAGCTGCAAGGGGAGTCCCTTATCATGCTCTACAGACAATTCCGTTGAACCCTTCGTTGTTCAGGTAGTGATTTGGCTTTACCTGATTGATTATGTTGGAGTGCTCCCCTTATTAAGGGTTTATTAACCCTTCGTTGTTCAGGTTCCTGATTGATTATGTGGAGTGCTCCCCTTATTTAGGGTTTATTAAAGCTTCATTATTCAGGTAGTGATTTGGCTTTACCGATTGATTATGTGGAGTGCTCCTCTTATTTAGGGTTTATTTCTTATACTCTGTACATAAGGAGTTTTTGGAACTGCATTTCTCTGTATGTATTTGTTTGCATGAACTACTCCTACTTTGGGCAAACCAGTGAAGCAATAGAATATACAACAACTGCCATTGACATTGCTTCTCTACTAGCTACCTTGGCTTCTTTCGTTCCTACCCTTGCTTCTCTTATTTTGTGGCTGGTCCTGGATGAAGTGCCCGTGGGGTTGATTCTATGCTGCGTAGCCCCTTGTCATGCTTCAGCTAAAATATTGATCACTTAAGTGAATTTTAGCATAAATTTAAATCTATCAGTACATAAGTGTTTTCATATTGATCACTTAAGTACATATGGGCATAACCTTTTCACTAAGAAGACCGGTTTTCCTGGTGAAGACCTTGGCAACGATTTGGGGTTGAGATTATAGTGGGGCAATACCGATCCCCCTTATACCCTGCATTTCACTTCAATAGTGGACAACTCTGTTCGCAGCTCTTGTTATTGGATAAGAAAACCCACTTTCTGAGGCTGTAGGTGTTGCACTGAAGGCCCTCGATATGACATGAGGCATTAAAGCATAATTTAGAGGCCAATTGAAAGAGTTGGGTGCAATATGAGGGCATGTCACGACCTAGGAAACGTTTTAAACCCGGATTCGTGCCCGACCTTAACGGGTTTTGTGTCATCAGAAGGCCACGGAGCTCGCAAGTGTATTGGGTCAGGGTTTATCACCGAGATCCACAGTGTGTCGCATGGAGAAATTCTTTTTTCTGAAGCAATGCACAGCATCCACAAACTTTTGTGTAATGCTATATATCAATTCATGTAAGCCGAAGAAGATTAGTGTACGTCTCAGTTTCCCTCGTAGTTTTTTATCTATATAACCATAAACAACTGATTGGTTGTGAGAATCTTTGTGATGAGACCTGTTGTTGTACAACCGTCATTACCTTTGGCCGGCGAGAGGTTGCACTTCAACACTATTCCTAGACTTTAGATGAGACATAGATACGAATCATAAGAAGTTGCATCACCAATATTGAACCTCAAGAAGTTGCATCACCAATATCGAACTTCCTTTGTCTTACTTACTGCCAGGTCTAAGGGCATCCAAGAAATAAAAAACTGGTTATGGGACATGATATTCTTCTCAATCTCTATCCCAGTCACAAACATATGAATCCTAATCTTCATCACCGGTTTTTGGGATTGCGTCTCTCTGTATGTTTTTGTTTGGATTAATTACATCAACTACTTGTCCCGCTGCAGGGCGAAGGTCAAGAAACTCATTTTGGATTAATTACATCAACTACTTGTCCAGCTGCAGGGCAAAGATCAAGGAGCTCATAATCTTCACCACTAGATTTTGGAACTGCTTCTTTCTGTATGTATTTGTTTGGATTAATTGCATGAACTACTTGTCCTGCTGCAGGGAAAACCAACAGAATATACAACAAGCTCTGGTTCCAGTTTCCTGTTCTTTCTGTTTTTTTTTACTTGTTGTCATGTGAATTGCATGAACTACTTGTCCTACTGCAGGGTAAACCACTGAAGCAACAGAATATACAAGCAGCTCTGGTTCCAATTTCTTGTTCTTTCTGTTTTTTCAACTTGTTGTCTGGTTAATTGCATGAACTACTTGTCCGGCTGCAGGGAAAACCACTGAAGCAACAGACCTGGTTCCAGTTTTTTTTTTTCTTCAGGTTGTTGTGTTCAGCTCGTTGCCTTCAACACGATTCCTGCACTTTAGATGAAGTGTCAATGGAAGAGGTTTTCGAATGAAATTTCAATATAGTATTTTTAAGTTTATAGGGCTTCTTACTAGAGATTTGGTAGTGAAATATATATATATATATTAAAGAGTAATTTATTTCATAATATAGCAGTTTTTTTAAAGAGCAATTTGCTAAACAAAGTGCATATAAAATCAATAGGTCTTATATTAAACAAAGAGCAAATCAATATGTCTTACCCTCTATAGCTGAATTTTGATTTACTATGTGGACTGTACAAAAGTCGACCATCAGCTTTCTGTTTCAGATTATTGCTCTTTCATGTTCTTTTCTGGGAGAGATAGCCTCGGTTATAGGTATTTAAACTTCTGTGCTTTTCCATAAGTTTCTTCGTATAGCAGACAGATAGTTCATATGTGAAGGTCAAGGTTGTAAAACTGTTTTGAAAGCTCATCCCTCTGGACATTTCGGTTTGATCCACCGACACTGAATTTTTTGTTACTGTACTTTACAAATAAAAATACAAATGGAATGGACGATTTCTCTCTTTCTGAAAAAAATCAATAGGTTTTACCTAATGTAGCCAGACGGGTATTCTTGAGCAATTTACCACCGGTGTTACTGTAAGTTTAGATTATCTGTATTTAAGTAATTAAGTCAAAAATCAAATAAAGATATGAATAGGTATTAGCATTTTTTTTTTAAATTGCTAAAATTTAAATTAATGTGTTTAATGGTATCCTGAAATCTATATATGTTTTTATTTGTTTACATTTTCCAAATTTTAACTATATAAAAATTTAGATAATAAGTTTATTAAAATTCTTTATTATTAATATATTTTTCTCTTTTTGGGTTTTATCCAAGAGAATAAAGGATGATTGGAGTCACTCATAATACAAGGAGATGGAATGTGATATTAAACTAATAGTAGAAAGAGGAATAGGTGATTTTTCAAATTTTAATAATATATAAATTTAGATAACATGTTTATTAAAATTCCTTATTGTTAATATGATTTTCTTTTTTTGCCTTCTATGCAGGAAAATAAAAGATGACGCGGGATCATAATACAAGGAGATGGAATGTGATATTAAATTAGTAGTAGATAGATCCATATGTAATCCTATGATACATAATTTTACTTATTTATTTGTAAATCATGTTGAGGAAAAACTCAAAACTCTACCTTAATAAAATTAGTATTTATTTTTGAGGGGAAGGGGTTTTCCCTTCCCTAGAGCCCTCATCAAAACCATGGCCATGGCTATTGGTGAGGCATGTCTTTATTGGTGTGGAATGTTTTGTGTGTGTTTTTTTACTAAATTTTTATTTCTATACATTGTGTATGTAATGGATGTAGTAATAATGAAAAATAATAATAATAATGTGTTTAAATATGTTGATAAAATCTGGTTGAAATTTCAATTATATTATTTTAAAACTTAATTGTGAATTTAATATATATTTTTAGCTTGTATTGAAAATCAATTTTATAATTACTTGTATTTTAACAATATGGTTTTAAATTTATAACATATGTGTTAGTTAATTGATATTTTAAGATAACGTTATAATTCTTTTAAATAATACAATTATTTTATAAACTCTTCAATCAATACAATTTACAATTTTCAAAACTTTAAATGGCTCCTAATATCCCAATACATTTCAAACAGTGACAATAAAAATAAATTCTTTACAAGCCTTATCAAACACTCTACATTTTTAAAACTCATCACAAATTTTCCTTTTTAAATAAAATAAATATATTTAATAGAAAATAATATTTTAAGATTTACTCTTAAATAAATAAATTAAATATACATTTAAAAAGTTAATTTATTAGAAGATATTTTATGATGATAGAAAGTAAGTTTAGATGTTTATTTTTGTGTTGCATATGTGTTTACTTCTTTGTTGTATTTATTTGTGTTAATTATGTGTGTTTATTTGTTTGTTGTATTATGTGTTTTCTTGAAAATCAATTTTATAATTATTTGTATTTTAATGTTAAGGTTTTAAATTTACAATGGATGTGTTAATTAAATGATATTTTAAAATAATGTTATAGTTCTTCTAAATAATACAAACATTTAATAAACTCTTTTAATCAATACAATTTACAATTTTAATTCATAATGTCACAATACATGACACTACAGCAATAATCATAAATTATTTACAACCCTCATCAAACACTCTACATTTTAAAAACTCATTACAAATATTCCTTTTTAAATAAAATAAATTGTTTAATTGAAAATAATATTCTAAAAATTACTCTTAAATAAATAAATAAAATATAAATTTACAAAGTTAATCTAGTAGAAAATGTTTTATGATGATAGAAGTTTAAATGTTTGTTTTTGGGTTGCATATGTGTTTACTTCTTTGTTGTATTATGTATTTATTTGTTTGTTGTTTTGTGTGCTTGTTTGTTTGTTTTTGTTATGTGTATAATTTTACACATATAATGTCATATGTAGGAATTATATTTCAAATGAGTTGAGTGGTGTAATTTAATTTATGATGATGTTTAATTTCATAAAATATATATATCTTTTTTGTAAGCACTAGTAATTGATATGTAAAAATAATATTTCAAATGAGTGGCATGTTGTGTTTTAAATGTTTATATTTCTTGTATAATATGTTTGTTAAGTGTATTTTATTTTTATCTTGTGTTTGTGCAATAATTTTATACACAATGTTATATGTTATATGTTATATGAGAATGTTATCTTTCAAATGAGTTTATTTTGAAAAATCTTTTATAATGATAGAAGTCTAAATGTTTGTTTTTGTTGCACATGTGTGTATTTCTTTTGTTGTGTTGTGTTTAATTGTTTGTTGTAATATGTGTTTTCTTAAAAATCATTTTTATAATAATTTGTATTTTAATGTTAAGGTTTTAAATTTATAATGGATGTGCTAATTAAATGATATTTTAAGATAATGTTATAGCTCTTTTAACTAATACAATTATTTTATAACTCTTTTAATCAATACCATTTACAATTTTCAGAAATATGAATGACTCATAATATCACAATACATTTCAAAAATACATATGACACTATGATAATAATCATAAATTCTTTACAACCCTCATCAAACACTACATTTTGAAAACTCATCACAAATATATATATATATATATATATGAATAAATAATTTAATTGAAAACAATATTTTAAAAATTAATCTTTGATAATTTAAATAAATATACATTTAAAAAATTTATTACAAAATGTTTTATGATGATAGAAATTTAAATGTTTGTTTTTGTGTTGCATATGCGTTTGTGTTTACTTTTTTATTGTATTGTGTGCTTATTTGTTTGTTGTTTTATGTGCTTATTTGTTTGTTGTATTATGTGTTTATTTGCTTGTTTGTTTGTTTTTGTTGTGTATAATTTTACACAAATACAATATCATATGTAAGAATTATATTTCAACTGAGTTGAATGTTATATTTTAATTTATATTTATGTTCAATTTAATAAAATAATACTTAAAAATTATATTTCAAATGAGTTGAATGTTGTGTTTTAAATGTTTGTATTTCTTGTATAATGTATTTGCCAAGTGTATTTTATTTTTATTTGTATTTGCTTAATAATTTTATACATAATGTTATATGAGAATGTTACTTTTCAAATGAGTTTATTTTTGTATTTTAATTAATACTTTGATTCAATTTTACAAACTTAATTAGTATATATATGGAAAATATAAATAGCCATAACAATATAAAGCTATCTTTTTAAAATATAATCATTATGACATCATGACTATGAATGATAAACTTATTGAACATTTAAGCTTACAATGAGTAAAATGCTTAATTCTATTGATATTGATGTTCCATTTAACAGTGTTTGTATTTTGATTTTGTATCATATGTTTGTAATGAATTCATTATTATGTGTTTGTATATTTGTAATAATTTTATGTAAGTTACATGTTGTATTTTCATTTATATTGGTGTTTAATTTAATAAAATTGTTTTATGTAAAATTATTAATTTATTAATTATTATACTTGATTTATATTGATGTTTAATTTAATAAAATTATTTTCTGTAAAAATTATTAATTAATATACATTTCAAAAATACAAATTACTATGAAATTAAATGTTGTATTTTAATTTATATTTTGATTTAATTTAATAAATTTGATTTTTTTACAAGTACTATTAATAAATATATGTTTAAACTGATTTGAATGTTGTATTTAGTTGATATTAATGTTCAATTTAATAATATAGATTTTTTCCTTAATATTATCAATGAATATACATTCAAATATCTTATGATGTAATTCTAAATATTTGTATTTGTATTTTGTATTATAGGTTTGCTAATTTTTTTTTTTTATTTTTTATTTTTATGTTTGTGTTTAAGTTTGTATTTGAAGAGTAATTTTGAGCTTACATAATATCATATACAAGAAGTTGATTGTTGTATTTTAATTTGTAGTAATATTTAACTCAATATGTTTTTTTTGCAAGTACTACTAATTGATATGTAAAAAATATATTTCAAATGAGTGAAATGTTGTGTTTTAAATGTGTATATTTCTTGTATAATGTGTTTGTTAAGTGCATTTTATTTTTATGTGTGTTTGTGCAATAATTTTATACACAATGTTATATGAGAATGTTACCTTTCAAATGAGTTTATTTTTGTATTTTAATTTATACTTTGATTCAATTTTACAAATTTTAATTGGTATACATTGGGAAAATATAAATAGCCATAACAATATTATGATACATTTGAAAAATATAATCATTAAGACATCATTATTATGAATGATAAACATATGGAACATTTACACTTACAATGAGTTAAATGCTTAATTCCATTAATATTGGTATTCCATTTAATAGTATTTGTATTTTGATTTTGTATTATATGTTTGTTATTAATTGTATTATTATGTGTTTGTATATTTGTAATAATTTTATGTATACATAAAATCATATGCAAAAAGTTACATGTATTTTGATTTATATTGATGTTTAATTTAATAAAATTATTTTATGTAAGAATTATTAATTAATATACATTTCAAAAATATAAATGAATATGAAACTAAATATTGTATTTTATTTTTTATTTTGATTTAATTTAATAAATTTGATTTTTTTACCAACACTATTAATAAATATATGTTTAAACTATGAAGTAATACACATTTGAAAATACACAACTACTAAGTGAATTTTAATTTATATTTTAATTTAATTCAATAAATTCTGTTTTTTTATTAATTAATATACATTTAAAATGATGAATGATGTATTGAATTGATATTGATGTGGAATTCAAAAATATAGATTTTTTCACAAGTATTATCAATCAATATACATTAATATATCATGATTTAATTCTAAATACTTGTACTTTATTTTGTATTATATGTTTTTTATTATGTCAGAATATGGAGGTTCTTTGATTCATGATTAAAGAAACTTTTCCTAATAAATTACATTAATGTCTTAAGGTCCATGTAAAGATAATGAGATGTAACAAAATTCTAAAAATTAACAAATTAAATAATATTACAATAATTTTTTAATAAAATAAAAAGAAACATCTAGAAAAAGTTTCTATTATTATTAATTACAATTCACAAATACACATGACTATGAAGTTAAATGTTAAATGTTGAACTTTTATTTATATTTTGGTTTAATTCAATAAATTTGAATTTTTTTATTAATTAATATACATTTATAATGATTAATGGTGTACTTAATTGATATTGATTTTGAATTTAATATTTTGAGTTTTTTCCCACCTATTATCAATCATTATACATTTTAATATTTTGTAATATAAATCAAAATCCAGGTTTTTTTTTTTTTTTTTTTTTTAATATGTTTTTTTGGGTATATATTTTTGTATTTCTATATATGTAATAATTTTATACATACATAATATTATATGCAATAAGTTGAAAATTGTATTTTAATTTATATTGATGTTTAATTTAACAAAATTATTGTTCCTTAATTTATTAGGTTATATACATTCCAAAAATATAGATAACCTTTAAGTTAAATGTTGTAATTCATGTATTTTTTTTTTCTCTATATAATACTACCTAAGCACCCACGGGGGATTTGAATCGGTGACCTATCGAAGGAGTGTCTTAACAGTGCACCCATTCACCATCAATTCAAAGCCCCGTGGGCGTAATTCATGTATATTGATCAATTTAACATAATGATTTTTTTTTTGTGTGGATCAACATTTCAATATCTTATGATATAATTCTAAATGTTATGTGTGTTTCTTATTATGTGTTTATAATTTTATACATTAATAATATTATATACAAAAGGTTCATTATTATATTTTGATTTTAAGAGCTTAGATTGCCTATTGGTTTGATCTTTTCACATGATAAAGAGGCCAATCACCTGCAAAATGACTTGCTTATTGGAGCTTTTATTTTGACGGCGTCCATTATATCAGAGTGGGAGGGGAGGTGCAACGGTTGTGTGGGGGGGTGGTGTTAAAGTTTATTTTGTCCTAATTCTAACATTGAGAGAGGAGGGAGTCAAGAATGCATTGATCCTCCAGATCTATCAACGAAGCACTTAGATTGGGGTCATGATTAGCCAGATGGTTAGCCAATTTATTTCCCTTCTCACAACATGAGAGAGGAGGGTGGAAGGAATTTGAATTAGGAGCTCTACTATGTTTGTTACTGGAGCTCCCAATCTCACGTTATTTATTTCTTGGGATGGGTTAGAACCACATAGGATTCTTTGAAATGTGTTTATTATTGTTTTCAAATTTCCCTCCATGATGAAATTGGAGTAACACTTTCCTATGGCCATGAAGAGGCCCTATTCAAGTGCTTAAATTTCTAAAACAATGTTGGTAGTGTGAATGATTGCTCCCATATATATGTGAGAGATTTGAACGTGTGCATTGTCTAAGAAATCTCCATAGCTAATTAGACCTAGATTCCCATCAGAGGCATCATCAAAATTTTGTTTAATGAAGTCAATGTGAGGGGGAGACCAGTAGGTAGGGCTAGAGGAGGTGGTGGGGGGGGGGGGGGGGGGGGGTGCGGGGGGCGCAGGCGGCAGGGGGGTGTAAAGCTTATTTTGTAATAATTCCAACATTCAGAGAAGAGGGAATCAAGAATGCCTTGATCCCTATCCAGATCTATCAATGATGCACTTAGATTGGGGTCATGATTAGCCAGATGGTTAGCCAATTTAATTCCCTCTTGACGAACATGAGAGAGGAGGGTGGCACGAATTTGAATTAGGAGGTCTACTATGCTTGTTACTCGAGCTCCCAATCTCAAGTTATTGGTTTCTTGGGATGGGTTAGAACCACATTGGATTCTTTAAAATATGTTTATTATTGTTTTCAAATTTCCATCCATGATGAACTTGGAGTAACACTTTCCTATGGCCGTGAAGAAGCCTTATTCAAGTGCTTAAATTTCTGAAACAATGTTGGTAGTTTGAACGATTGCTCCCACATATAAGTGAGTGATTTGAATGTGTGCATTGTCTAAGAAATATCCATAGCTAATTAGACCTAGATTCCCATTAGAGGCATCATCACATTCACAAAATATCATCACATTCAAGATCTATCAATGAAGCACTTAGATTGGGGTCATGATTAGCCAGATGGTGAGCCAACTTATTTCCGTCCTCACAACATGAGAGAGGAGGGTGGCAGGAATTTGAATTAGGAGCTCTACTATGTTTGTTACTGGAGCTCCCAATCTCACGTTATTGGTTGCTTGGGAAGGGTTAGAACCACATTGGATTCTTTAAAATATGTTTATTATTGTTTTCAAATTTTCCTCCATGATAAACTTGGAGTAACACTTTCCTATGGCCATGAAGAGGCCTTATTCAAGTGCTTAAATTTATAAAACAATGTTGGTAGTGTGAATGATTGCTCCCACATATATGTGAGTGATTTGAATGTGTGCGTTGTCTAAGAAATCTCCATAGTTAATTAGGCCTAGATTCCCATTAGAGGCATCATCAAAATTTTGTTTGATGAAGTCAATATGAGGGGGAGACCAGTAGGTAGGGCTAGAGGGAGAGGAGGGAGGGTAAAGTTTATTTTGTCATAATTCTAACATTGAGAGAGGAGGGAGTCAAGAATACGTTGATCCCTATCCAGATCTATCAATGAAGCACTTAGATTGGGGTCATGATTAGCCAAATGGTTAGTCAATTTATTTCCCTCCCGACGAACATGAGAGAGGAGGGTGGCACGAATTCGAATTGGGAGCTCTACTATGCTTGTTACTCGAGCTCCCAATCTCAAGTTATTGGTTTCTTGGGATGGGTTAGAACCACATTGGATTCTTTAAAATATGTTTATTATTGTTTTAAAATTTCCCTCCATGATGAACTTGGAGTAACACTTTCCTATGGCCATGAAGAGGCCTTATTCAAGTGCTTAAATTTCTAAAACAATGTTGGTAGTGTGAATGATTTCTCCCACATATATGTGAGTGATTTGAATGTGTGCATTGTCTAATAAATTTCCATAGCTAATTATACCTAGATTCCCATTAGAGGCATCATCAAAATTTTGTTTAATGAAGTCAATGTGAGTGGGAGACCAGTAGGTAGGGCTAGAGGGAGAGGGGGGGGGGGGGGGGGGTAAAGCTTATTTTGTCCTAATTCAAACATTGAGAGAGGATGGAGTCAAGAATTCCCTGATCCCTATCCATATCTATCAATGAAGCACTTAGATTGGGGTCATGATTAGCGAGATGGTTAGCCAATTTATTTCCCTCTTAACAAACATGAGAGAGGAGGGTGGCAGGAATTTGAATTAGGAGCTCTATTGTGTTTGTTACTCGACCTCCCAATCTCAAGTTATTGGTTTCTTAGAATGGGTTAGAACCACATTGGATTCTTTGAAATATGGTTATTATTGTTTTCAAATTTCCCTCCATGAATAACTTGGAGTAACACTTTCCTATGGCCATGAAGAGGCCTTATTCAAGTGCTTAAATTTCTAAAACAATGTTGGTAGTGTGAACGATGCTCCCACTTGAATGTGTGCATTATCTAAGAAATCTCCATAGCGAATTAGACCTAGATTCCCATTAGAGGCATCATCAAAATTTTGTTTCATGAAGTCAATGTGAGGGGGAGACGAGTAGTTAGGGCTCGGGGGGGGGGGGGGGGTTAAAGCTTATTTTGTCCTAATTCTAACATTGAGAGAGGAGGGAGTCAAAAATTCCTTGATCCCTATCCAGATCTTTCAATAAAGCACCTAGATTTGGGTCATGATTAGCCATATGGTTAGCCAATTTATTTCCTTCCTAACGAACATGAGAGAGGAGGGTGGCATGAATTTGAATTAGGAGATCTAGTATGTTTGTAACTCGAGCTCCCAATATCAAGTTATTGGTTTCTTGGGATGGGTTAGAACCAGATTGGATTCTTTGAAATATGTTTATTATTGTTTTCAAATTTCCCTCCATGATGAACTTGGAGTAACACTTTCCTATGGCCATGAAGAGGCCTTATTCAAGTGCTTAAATTTCTGAAACAATGTTGGTAGTGTGAACGATTGCTCCCACATATATGTGAGTGATTTAAATGTGTGCATTGTCTAAGAAATATCCATAGCTAATTAGACCTAGATTCCCATTAGAGGCATCATCAAAATTTTGTTTCGGGAAGTCAATGTGAGGGGGAGACGAGTAGGTAGGGCTAGAGGGGGGGGGGGGGTAAAGCTTATTTTGTCCTAATTCTAACATTGAGAGAGGAGGGAGTCAAGAATTCCTTGATCCCTATCCAGATCTATCAATGAAGCACTTAGATTTGGGTCATGATTAGCCATATGGTTAGCCAATTTATTTCCCTCCTAACGAACATGAGAGAGGAGGGTGGCAGGAATTTGAATTAGGAGCTCTACTATGTTTGTTACTCAAGCTCCCAATATCAAGTTATTGGTTGCTTGGGATGGGTTAGAACCACATTGGATTCTTTGAAATATGTTTATTATTGTTTTCAAATTTCCCTCCATGATGAACTTGGAGTAACACTTTCCTATGGCCATGAAGAGGCCTTATTCAAGTGCTTAAATTTCTGAAACAATGTTGGTAGTGTGAACGATTTCTCCCACATATATGTGAGTGATTTTAATGTGTGCATTGTCTAAGAAATCCCCATAGCTAATTAGACCTAGATTCCCATTAGAGGCATCATCAAAATTTTGTTTGATGAAGTCAATGTGAGGGGGAGACGAGTAGGTAGGGCTAGAGGGAGAGTAGGGAGGGTAAAGTTTATTTTGTCCTAATTTTAACATTGAGAGAGGAGGGAGTCAAGAATTCCTCGATCCCTATCCAGATCTATCAATGAAGCACTTATATTAGGGTCATGATTATCCATATGGTTAGCCAATTTATTTCCCTCCTAACGAACATGAGAGAGGAGGGTGGCAGGAATTTGAATTAGGAGGTCTACTATGTTTGTTACTTGAGCTCCCAATCTCAATTTATTGGTTTCTTGGGATGGGTTAGAACCACATTGGATTCTTTGAAATATGTTTATTTTTGTTTTCAAATTTCTCTCCATGATGAATGTGGAGTGACACTTTCCTATGGCCATGAAGAGGCCTTATTCAAGTGCTTAAATTTCTGAAACAATATTGGTAGTGTGAACGATTGCTCCCACATATATGTGAGTGATTTGAATGTGTGCATTGTCTAAGAAATATCCATAGCTAATTAGACTTAGATTCCCATTAGAGACATCATCAAAATTTTGTTTGATGAAGTCAATGTGAGGGGGAGACGAGTAGGTAGGGCTAGAGGGAGAGCGGTGGGGGGGGGGGGGGGGGTTAAAGCTTACTTTTTCCTAATTCTAACATTGAGAGAGGAGGGAGTCAAGAATGCCTTGATCCCCATCCATATATATCAATGAAGCACTTAGATTGGGGTCATGATTAGCTAGATGATTAGCCAATTTATTTCCCTCCTCACGAACATGAGAGAGGAGGATGACAGGAATTTGAATTAGTAGATCTACTATGTTTGTTACTCGAGCTCCCAATATCAATTTAATGGTTTCTCAGGATGGGTTAGAACCACATTGGATTCTTTGAAATATGTTTATTATTGTTTTCAAATTTCCCTCCATGATGAACTTGGAGTAACACTTCCCTATGGCCATGAAGAGGCTTTATTCAAGTGCTTAAATTTCTGAAACAATGTTGGTAGTGCGAACGATTGCTCACACATGTGTGAGTGATTTGAATGTGTGCATTGTCTAAGAAATCACCATAGCTAATTAGACCTATATTCCCATTAGAGGCATTATCAAAATTTTGTTTAATGAAGTCAATGTGAGGGGGAGACAAGTAGGTAGTGCTAGAGGGAGAGGAGAGGGGGGTGAAGCTTATTTTTTCCTAATTCTAACATTGAGTGAGGAGGGAGTCAAGAATGCCTTGATCCTTATCTAGATCTATCAATGAAGCACTTAGATTGGGGTCATGATTAGCGAGATGGTTAGCCAATTTATTTCCCTTGTGACGAACATGAGAGAGGAGGGTGGCAGGAATTTGAATTAGGAGCTCCAATATGTTTGTTACTCAAGCTCCCAATCTCAATTTAATGGTTTCTTGGGATAGGTTAGAACCATATTGGATTCTTTGAAATATGTTTATTATTGTTTTCAAATTTCCCTCCATGATGAACTTGGAGTAACACTTTCATATGGCCATGAAGATGCCTTATTCAAGTTCTTAAATGTTTAAAACAATGTTGGTAGTGTGAATGATTTCTCCCACATATATGTGAGTGATTTGAATTTGTAAATTTTCTAAGAAATCTCCATAGCTAATTAGACCTAGATTGCCATTAGAGGCATCATCAAAATTTTGTTTGATGAAGTCAATGTGATGCGAAGACCAGTAGGTAGGGCTAGAGGGAGAGGAGGGGGAAGGTGAAAAGACATAAGAGGAGAGATGAGGAGAGAATCCCAAGGAGGAGAGGATGAATATTTCGACATGATTAGAACCCATTCCTTATCAACCCAAGAAAGAAAAAAAATTGATTTCCTTAGGCTGTTGAGAATAATTTGCTAGAGATTGTGAAAAGAGATAGTGTTGTTTTTGAAAACTATTTCTCTTTCAAAGTGTTCTAGAGAAGGAAACCTAGCAGCTTGTTCCAGAATTTATTGTTATGGGATTTGTAAAGGAAGAGGCTAAACTTGAATGCAAAGTAGAGGTGATACTCGTAGGATTGTGTTCAGATTGATGGAATAGGATGGAAATATTGTGTAAGAAGGAAGCAATGTAACTATTGTTGTTGAAGAGGTGATTACTAGATTTAAAATTAGAGAGGCTGGGGGAGCAGGTTGAAGTTTCATAGAATCCATGATGTTGAATCTTGTCCCAGGTAAGAGTTTTGTTCGAAAAGAAAATCTATAAGAAGAGGGTAGTTTTAGGTCAATCTCTGAGATACCATAGCTTTTCCCACATGGTACCGTATTCATTATGATTATTAGGGGAAGGGAGGCTACAAGCTTATGAGAGGCTGAAATTTCCTTTATGTTAGCACACCCAACGAAGAATATCTACTCTTCCTTGAAAAATATTTTTCTGATCAACTAGAACAGGAACCCAACTCTAACCAATTGGTACAATCTATCCAGCTGCACCACTAAGAAGAATGAGAGGAGGAAGAGCCCTAATAGTAAAAAAATAGGTTAGTCCTTGGGCGAGAAGAGAGTATTTGATAGGAATGATATGATTTTTATAAGATAATTTTGGCCATTAGTGCCAAGAATCCTCTGAGAATAGCATGCTTTAACCATTTCTTACTTCCCAAAAGATACACTCCTTGATGAGATTTTGTGTTCCCACAAAAAATTCAAAATACGTGAGCTTTTGATATTACCTATCAGTTAGAGTTATAATTCTTGAATGTTTGGGGTGTATTTGTGTCTCCACATCTTACACCAGAGGGATTATGAATTATTGATATATCTCTACCGTTTTTTTTTTTTTTTGTGTTGAGTGCTTTACTAAGAGTTTTTGGATATCTTGGTACAAATCCACCTTCAAGCTTTGGTTGGCAAAGTTTGTCCCAAGTAGTAAGAGCCCACATTTTTTCTCTCTTAGCACCCCCCAAGTGGATTTAAGAGAGCGGATGCGTTCATGTGCAAGGATTACACTATTCATTATTTTCTTTCCTTCCATGTATCTTGTTTTCTCTAGGGAAATGAGAGAGAGGATGATGGGATTCAGTTTGTTGGCAATGACATTGGAGATGATTTTGTATATGATGTCACAAAGGGAAATGGGATAATAGTGACAAGATTTGGCTCTTGATGATTTGGGGATGAGCATAATGAATGTGACATCTAAGGTTGAGAGGATTGAGGAGGAGCACCTAGAGTCTTATACTATTTGCCAATATCCTGACACAATTGGTTAACAAGATTGGTAAAAAATTATAGTTAACCCATCGAGACGTGGAGAATTTCATTTAGGTATGTCCACTACTACAATTTACACCTCTTTCACAGTCAAAATAGGTCATTATACCCTTTGGTGACAATTTTGGGTACGTTTCTAGTGATTTTTCTAGTGGTCAACCTTCTGTCAAGGGTGAGATCGATTAGGAGGGTTTGAAAATGGTTGAGCAACTCGTAAGTGATTTCAACATGGTTTTTGGTTTTGAGGTTGGTGGTAGATTTGATGCTTGATATCTAATTTTTTTGTTAGTGATTAATCATTGGTGTGTGGAAAAATTAAGTGTTCCTTTTCCTTTCTTGAAGCCATTGAACTCCTGATTTTTGTTTCAATAAAATTTCTTCTTGCTTTAAGCATTACTCCAATTTTAGAGAGGTGACTATATCTTGATGACTTAGCTCCTCTATCTTTCATACTAAATGAAAGTGTCATGTATGGTAGCCTTATCTTTTTGTAAATGTGTCTTGTATTTATGAATGTTTCCAAAGTTGGATAGATTCTAGTATTTGATTTTTTTTTTCTTGACATATTCGAGTTGTTGTTGAAAGTGAAGCATTATTGTTCCTAAGAAAATATTTGAATCTCTCCATCAAGTTTTTGTGTTAGGGAGAAAGTCTAGATTCCTTAACAAGAAGTCTTCGAACTTCAAGGGTATATTCCTCAAGTTTCCCAACCAATTCATTGATAGTTAGATAAGCCATGCGGGTTAGAACCATGAATTGGCAAGATTATGGCTTCAAAATTGGTGTTTGAAATCAATGGGGATTTTGTTGTAACAATTTTGTTAATCCTGGAAGCAATTTGAGAACTTCCCCTCTTTTGTTGTTTTAGGTATGTATGCCATTTTGGGTGCTGAGATCGACTATTTGGGAGTTGTTTATGAAGTCATTAAAAAAATGAAATTTCTTCATCTAGTTTGTGGATCCCTCCTTTTTTTCTTTTAGATTTTTTTTTCTCATATTGAAGTCTGCCCTTAGAATTTAAATGTTGGGAATTGGATAATCTAGCGCTCCTCATGTGTTTCATGACATGTGCTTAAACACCTTTGAAGGATCCATTAACTCTAGTGATGCATCTGTTTACTAACACCTATGGGTTTTTCTATAATGACAATCATGATTCCAATGATTGGTATCAGAGCGAAAGATCTCGAGTTTGAAATACCCTCGACTCATGTTGGGGGTGATATTGTTGGGCATTGGATAATCCAATGCCCCCTATGTGTTTCACAACATGTTCTTAACTGCCTCTCAAGTATTTGTTATGTGTCCATTTATTAACACTTGTGAGTTTTGGTGTAATGGAAATCATGATTGTCTTCTATGTTTTGATTCTCCCTTTCTATATTTTGAAGATTTTTTTTTTAAGAGGAGAGCTTAGGCCATAGACAATGGATATTAAGTGTTGGGTGGTAGGACTGATGGGTTGGATGTTAGAAGTGAGGATTTTTAGGAGAGATAGAATTTATCAGGGTTATAATAGATGTGTTCCATATGATAGTGAGGCCTCCTCAGGTGCCTGTGGAATCTTGGGCTATATCTTCATTGTTTCACCAACTTGTAGTAAGATAATTGTAAAGAGTATTTTCAAAGCATTTGGATTTCTAGATCATGAGGATGTTTCAATGTTATTGCTTAATTTAATGTTTTCAGAATATGTTCTTAGGTTTATCATTAATACCCATAATGTTCCAAGTGATGACTTTCATTGAGAATAGTGGCATGAGGGTTGTAAAATAACATCCATGATTTTCACCCATCCAAAATTGACTAAGACATCACCTAAATCTTGTAGTAGTTGACTGTTTCTTTTTCTTTCTTTTTTCTCTTGGTTCCCTTGCATTATTTCTTTGGTCCCTAAGGAAATTTATTTGTTTTATGTGAGGGAATAAAGGGGGATGAAAGGAGGGATTATCACCTAATTCTTGAGCTTGACTCATTAGGTGCTCAGTGTTTAGCTCAAAAATCAAAGTTCTCAGAATGGCTCGAAACCTAAACGACCGTGTATGTCTCCGTGAAACGATCCCAATGCAATTCATTTCATTGAAAACTGAGTTTGTATGAGGAAGATAATGAGTTATGTCCACTTTGCCAAACATAAGAAATTTTTGAAAAAAATTGCACAGTCACTGCATAGTCAGTAGTCCATACTGCTGATGTGGTAGGTGACTATGCAAGGTCAACAATGGTCAACGATCCAATCATAGTTCGGAAAGTGTCATGTTCTTATTGGATATCAGGTGCAGTGTGTTGGCAATTTTTTATTGGTTTAAAATAGACCAATGAGGAGGGGACAAGTGGCAAGCCCGGAGGCCACCATGTGTCCCTCCCCAAAGGTCAGCTCGGTACGCAGTCTACCAAAAATTTATGGCATGCCAGGGGGTCGAACCCGGGACCTGCCCCCAACAAAATTTGTGCCATACCACTACACTATGCTATGTTTCTTAACCCATATAGCTCACCGCGCAAAGTGGTTAGGAGGGCCAACCCTCCCATGTGAACACACATTACGTAACCACTAGGGTTAGCCGTTCTCCGAGACGGTAGTGTAAACCTTTGACATTCAACTCGCCATGTGAACACCCTGGCAGTAACATCAAACCATTATCCAAACGGTGGACAACAAACACCATAAGTGGTGGCAACATAACCACTAACATTTAATACATCACATGTGACCACTCATGGAAAAACCACAAGCTGATAGTTAACTAGCCGCGTGATTAGCACTAGGTAATCTAGATTAAATCTGAGTTAAACACACCTTATCCATAATTAAACTTGAGTTTAATTTGGCGGCACTTTTGGTGGAACCCACCAATTTCGGCGCTAACTCCAAAAATTGGGAGATTAACTGGAGTTCCTCCAGTTTTGAAGGAGGTTTTCTAGGAGAAAGCAGTTTTGGTCATAACTTGAGCAAATTTCAACCAAATGGAGTTCAAGAAAAGGTGTTCCTTGATGATTTCGACATTTAAAACACATTGAAATAGGTTTCAGGAGCAGCAAATCTTTGTAAACAACAATTTTTCCATATTGAGCTAATAAAGAGGTCCAAGCCATGGAAGCTGGACCAAGGAGATGTAGCCCATGCAAGCTGGACCAAGGAGATATTTTGAAAAATGCATTGTCAAGATGCAAATTTGAGTTTCATAGAGGCAGGATCAGGGTAGAAGATAATTTATTTCTTGTTGAGGAGTGTTGAAAATGCAACAAGAAAATCCTAATTTAATTTTGTCCTTGAATTAATTTTGTATGAGTTAACTAAGTTAATTTGACTTTTTTGGCTTAGTTAATTCGAGTTGAGGGTCTAACTTGAGTCATGTAGAGTGTCTCCTATATTATAGGATCCCTGGTTAAGTTTATTTTGAGTTGCAATTAATTAATTCAGTTTAATTGAATTCAAGTTAGTTAAACTAGTTCCAAATGTTGGAGGAACTAGTGGGAGGCCTAGTAGTGTGGTGCTGCCTACAGTGATCAACTAGTAAACTGATGATTCACTCATAAATAAATCATGCATGTCAGATGTGAGAGTTACCCAATTGATATTGGAGTTCATGGATAGTGTACTATCAATTGTATAGTCATTTGAATTTTACAGCTCGTGCATGTAGTCAGAGGAAGGCCTACGAGGATTGCACAGTTCCAATTGAGTAATTTCCCTAATTAATAGGGGGATAATTACCAAGGAAATAATGCAAGAAAATAGGGAACCGGGCAAGCATAAATTGGTTAGGCATTGGCATGGGCTTGTCTAGGAAGCAGTGAGACATATAGAGGTAGTGCAGAGGTTGCTTGGGCTTCAACAAAGCATTATGATCTTCTCATATTTTCTAACTAATGCAATATACAAATAGCAGGGGTTTTTAGCTGTGGTCTTCCTGAGAAAATTATTTTGTAATGTGTTGATTGAATTCTTTCTCTTGTATGCTTCATGATTTCGTAATCGTTTCATTGTTCTGCTCATGAGTAGAGTATATTCAAGTTTATTAGTAGAGTATATTCAAGTTTATTGTTTTAGCAAATTACAATTAGCAGTTTGAATCTACAAGGAATTTCTACGCAATGTATAGATTTAAAAATTCACGCAATGTATAGATTTAAAAATTCAGATAAGAAAAAATAAACACACACGCATACAAAACATTCCTCACTATTAAAGACATGTATCACCAATAGCTATGCCCATGGTTTTGATGAGAGCTTTAGGGAAGGGAAAACCCCATCCCTAAAAAATAAATACTAATTTAATTAAGGTAGAATTTTGAGTTTTTCCTCATCATGATTTACAAGTAAATAAGTAAGATTATATATCATGAGATTACATATCCATCTATATACTACTAATTTAATATCAAAATCCATCTCCGGGTATTATGAATTAGGGTCATCCTTAATTTTCCTGCATAGAACACAAAAAGGAAAATCATATTAATAAGGCAATTTAATAAACATATTATCTAAATTTTTATATTGTTAGAATTTGGAAAATCACATATCCATCTATCAACTACAAATCATATTAATAATAAGGAATTTTAATAAACATATTATCTAAATTTCTATATTGTTAGAATTTGGAAAATCACATATCCATCTATCAACTACTAATTTAATATCACATTCCATCTCCTTGTATTATGAGTGAGTGTCATCCTTTATTTTCCTCCATAGAACACAGAAAAATAAAATTATATTAATAATTAAGGAAATTTAGTAAACAGATTATCTAAATTTTTATATTGTTAAAATTTGGAAAATCACCTATAATAGAATTGGAAATAAAATATAATAAACAAATAAGAATATATATGGATTTCATGATACTATTAAGCACATTCATTTAAATTTAATCAATTTAAACTTAGAACGCTAATACCTATTCCTAACTTTATTTGATTTTGGACTTTATTACTTATATATTTAATATTTAATATTTACAGATAATATAAACTTACACTAATAGTAACACAAAAGGTAAATTGCTCAACAATACCCATCTGGATATATTAGGTAAGACCTATATATAGATTTCATGATACCATTAACCACATTGATTTAAATTTAATCAATTTAAACTTAAAACGCTAATACCTATTCATAACTTTATCTGATTTTGCACTGTATTGCTTATCTATTTAATATTTACAAATAATCTAAACTTACACTAACAGTAACACAAATGGTAAATTGCTCAACAATACTCAACTATGGATTTCATGATACCATTAAGCACATTGATTTAAATTTAATCAATTTAAACTTAAAACACTAATACCTATTCATAGCTTTATTTGATTTTGGACTGTATTGCTTATCTATTTAATATTTACAAATAATCTAAACTTACACTAACAATAACACAAATGGTAAATTTCTCAACAATACCCATATGGCTATATTAGGTAAGACCTATTAGGTAAGTATAACAACAAAAAAATTCAGTGTGTGGATCAAACCGAACCATCCATAGAGACGACCTTTCAAAACAGTTTTACAACCTTGACCTTGACATATGAATTGTACGCTATATGAAGAAATTTATGGAAAAGGATAGAAGTTACGTAAGTTTAAATGGCTATAACTGAGGCTATCTATCCCAGAAAAAACATGAAAGACCAAAAACAATAATCTAAAAGTTGATGGTCGACTATTGTACAGTCCAAAGAGAAAATTATATCAGATTTAAGAGAGAAAATCCAGCTAAATCAGCTGTAGAGGGTAAGGCCTATTGATTTTATATGTAGTTTTTTTAGATAAGACCTATTGATTTTATATGCACTTTATTTGACGAATTACTCTTTAAAAAAACTACTATATTACGGTTTTCACTAGAAAATCTCTAGTAAACAAGCCCTAAAAACTAAAAACTATTATTTTACGATTTCACTAGAAAATCTCTTCCTTTGGAAACCTATAGTTCCACCATTGGAACTTCATCTGAAGTGCAGGAATCATGTTGAAGACAACGAGCGTAACTCACATGAAAATAAGATGAAAAAAAGAAAGAAAAATAAATTGGAACTAGATCTGTTGCTTCAGTGGTTTGCCCTGCAGCAGGACAAGTAGTTCATGTACTTCACATGACAAGAAGTTGAAAAAATAAAATGAACAAGAAACTGGAATTAGAGACAAGTTTTCCCTACAACAAGACAAGTTGTATATTTTATTGCTTTAGTGGTTTTCCCTACAACAAGACAATTTGTTGTATATTTTATTGCTTTAGTGGTTTTCCCAACAACAAGACAATTTGTTGTATATTTTATTGCTTTAGTGGTTTTCCCTACAATAAGACAAGTTGTTCATGCAATTAACCCTTTCCTCTGATGAAGATTATAAGTTTCTTGATCTTTTCCCTGCAGTTAGACAAGTAGTTGATGCAATTAATCCAAACAAATACATACAGAGACATGCAATCCCAAAAACTAGTGGTGAAGATTACGAGTTTATTTCTCTGGTTAGTGATTAGGATTCAGATGTTTGTGACTGGGATAGAGATTGAGAAGAATATCATGTTCCATAACCATACTTTTATTTCTTGGATGCCCTTAGACCTAGCCGTAAGACAAAGGAAGTTCTCATATGAAGTCTAGGAATATTGTTAAAGGTAAGGTGTTGAACTCACATGACAACAAGTTGAAAAAAATAGAAAGAAAAAGAAACTCGAACTAACATGTGTTCCAAGGAAGTGCAACCTCTCACCGGCCAAAGGTAATGATGATTTTTCAACAATAGTTAAATGAGGGAAACTGAGATGTACTCTAATCTTCTAATAGGTCCTAGATGATTCAATCTTCTAATAGGTCCTAGATGATTCAGGTTCATCATATTTTACTTCATATAATTAATTTATTCAATTCTAGCTGATAAATTTAAATTTATTCTAAAATTTATTTATGTGATCAAAATTTTAGTTAAAGCATGACAAGGGGCTCCGCAACAGAGAATCAAACCCATCGGTACTTCATCTAGGACTAGCGACGAAATAAGTTAAGGCGCCAGTCATGAAAGAAGCAAGTGTAGCTACTAGAGAAGCAACATCAATGGAATTTGTTGTATATTCTACTATTTTAGTGGTTTGCCCAACACTAGGAGTAGTTCATGCAAAAAAATACATACAAAGAAATGTAGTTTCAGAAACTCCTTATGTATAGAGCATAAGAAACATACCCTAAATAAAGGTCTATGTAACATAGAATCGACCCCATCGGTACTTCATCTAGGACTAGCTACAAAATAAGTGAAGGTGATAGTAACGAAAGAAGCAAGGGTAGCTACTAGAGAAGCAACATCAATGGAATTTTTTGTATATTCTATTGCTTCAATTCTTTTCCCAACATTCCGAGGAGTAGTTCATGCAAACAAATACATACAGAGAAATGCAGTTCCAAAAACTCTTTATGTAAAGAGCATAAGAAACAAACCCTAAATAAGGGGAGCACTCTACATAGTCAATCAATTAAATCCAAATCACTACCTAAACAATGAAGGGTTCAACGAGATTGTCTGTGGAGCATGATAAGGGACTCCCCCTCGAGTGAAGGGTAGATTTCCCTCCTAGATATCCCACCTGTGCTAGCGCTTGATGTATGATTTCAAATGCAATTGGCTATGAATAAAGAAAGCAAAATAATTGGGGTTGGATAATATTAATTTTCTAAATACTTAAAAAAAACTAAGTACGTAAAAAGTAAACAGAGGTTCATTTTAAAAGGCAAACCCATGAATTTTAAACTTTATCAACACTCTATAAATGTAAACTTAAGGCCAAATACTAACTTAAATCTAGTATACCTTGTTTAAAAACTAGATGTAGAAATTAAAAGCTTACGTGCAACAACTAAATTTTGTTTAGGCTATTAAGATTGGGGTTGGGCTTACTAACATAAAAAAAATCCTCCAGCCCAAAATCCCTGCGTCTGTGTTTTCTCCTCTAGCCCAAAAACTTTGCCTAGGATTCTCCTCCAGGCCCGAAACTCTACCCCAGAAATAAATTACCTTACACAATGATTACATAATACATACCCAAAATTGTCACAAAAGGGTAGAATGACCTATTTTGACCATGCAACAGGTGGAAATTGCAATATTGGGCATGCCTAAAGGAAATTCTCCAGGTCTCGATGGGCTAACTATAATTTTTTACCATGTTTGTTAGCCATTTTTGTGTCAAGATATATGGAAAATAGTATAAGACTCTAAGTGCTCTCCCTCAATCCTCTCAACCTTAGATGTCACATTCATCATCGTCATCCCCAAATTATCAAGAGCCAACTCTCCTTATCACTATTGGCCCATTGCCCTTTGTGACATCATATACAAAATCATCTCCAAGGTCATTGCCAACAAACTAAAGCCCATCATCCTCTCTCTCATTTCCCTAGAGCAAACTAGATACGTGGAAGGAAGGAAAATAATGGATAGTGTAATCCTTGCACATGAACACATCCATTCTCTTAAATCCAACAAAACCCTTGGTATGCTCATCAAGCTTGACATGCCTAAAGCCTTTGAAAACCTCAGTTGGAAATTCATCTTTCATATACTCATAGCATTTGGATTCGAAGAAATATGGATTCATTAGATACTTTCCCTCATCACCAAAACCTTCTTCTCCATCTTATTCAATGGAATTCCCTCCATCCCTTTTGTTCCTTGAAGAGACTTTAGAAAAGGGGGTGTCATCTCTCCTTATATTTTCTCCCAATGATTGAAGGCCTCGATTGCCCGATCTTTGTTTCCCTCCAAGATGGACTCTTAGAAGGTCTCCCTCTAGGATATTCAATCCATTCTTCCACTCATCATCAATTTGTGTATGACACTTTTCTAATGGGAACTCCCACTATCAAGGAAGTGCCAACCTTAAATCACATCCTTATTACATTCTCTAATGCATATAGAACTTCCATTAGCCTAGCCAAATCCTAAATATTTTTCTTTAACACTCCACTAGTTATTCAAAATCACATTTTCTGGCCTCTTGGTTTTCAAAAGAGCTCCCTTTTCGCCAAATATATGGGTGCCTCTCTCACTACCAACTCTCTTAGGAAATTCACTTGGGATAATCTTCTTCAAAAATTTGAAGCTCATCTTTCCTGTTGGGCATTTTTCTTATTAAATTTGATAGGTCACTTCACTCTCCTCAAATCAATCCTTCAATCCTTTTCTACTTATCTCCTATCCACTTTTGCTTCTCTAAAGGCCATTCTCAACAAGATACAAAATATTTAGTGATGCTTCCTCTTAGGGGCTGCTAAGAGAGAAAAAATGTGGACTCTTATTGCTTGGGAGAAACGTTTCCAACCAAAGCTTAAAGGAGGATTTGTACCAAGAGATCCAAAAACTCTTAGTAAAGCACACAACAACAAAAAATTGGTAGAGATGGATATAAATCCAAAATTCCTCTAGTGTAATATCTAGAGACACAAATACAGCTGAAACATTTAGGAATTACAACTCTGATTGATAGGTAATATCAAAGGCTCACATATTTTGAATGTTTCATGGGAGCACAAAATATCATCGAGGATGGTAGTGTATCTTTTGAGAAGTAAGAAATGGTTAAAGCATGTTATTCTAGGAGGATTCTTGGCACTAATGGCCAAAACTATCTCATAAAAATCATCTCAATCCTATCAAATACTCTCTTCTTTCCCAAGTACTAACCTCTTTTGTTGAATATTGGGGCTCTCCCTCATCTCATTTTTCTTAGTGGTGCAACTATATTGTACCAATTAGTTAGAGTTGAGTTCCTATTCTAGTTGATCAAAAATTCATATTCAAGGAGGATAATATTTTATTTTTCCACAACGCTAACCTCAAGGAAATTTCAACCTCTCATAAGCGTGTAGCCTCCTTTCCCCTAATAATCCTAATGAATATTGTAGCATGTGGTAAAAGTTATAGTATCTCAGACATTGGCCTAAAACTAACCTCTTCTTGATTTTATTTTGGAACAAAACTCTTACTTGGGACAAGACTCAATGTTATGGATTCTATGGACTTTCAACCTACTCCCTCATCCTCTCTAATTTTAAATCTAGTAATCACCTATTCAACAACAGTAGTTACATTGCTCCCCTCTTAGGAAATCTTTCCATCCTATTTCATCAATATGATCGCAATACTACAAGTATCACCTCCACTTTACATTGATGATGAGCACCTACCTTTATAAACCTGTTGATGGTGTTGGACCCACCAACATTTAGGGGATCACCCTGGTATTAAGTCCCAACTAGACCTCACACCGTTTGGTGTGGGAGTCCCAACCGGTATGATGGCCCGGATTCCATTGTCTTAAGGATTTTCCTCAACTCTTGCTTGTCAGCACAGGAGAGTGGTTCGCTTTGTCTTCAAGAAGTGATGTTCACATGCCTAGTGAGTGTAAGTGTCACTTGTGTCAATGATTCTTTCATTGTCGAGGGAGAGGGTGAGAGTGAGAGTGAGTTCAAGGTCGATAGGGAGTAGTCCCAACACTACTAGGAACACATAACACAACATGACATGCACAGCTTCCGGGGGAGAAATCCACACAAATGCAGTAGTCACAACATACAAGGTAAGATAACACGTACAACACTCACGGATCAGTCTGAACGAGTGCAACAGTTGTTACAACAAGCTTCATGTGAAAGGTTTGTCTGATGTCTAGGAGAGCAGTCTACACGAGCGAGACAATGTTAACAACATATACAACACATTTCCATTAATAGATTATGCATTACAACAATGAAGCAGTTCAGATGTAGAACTCAAGTTAAAGCAACATGCGTTACAAGTGTTAAAGATCAGTCTTACAACAAATACAATACATGTGTGAAAATGCGTTGGCCTATTAGCAGGCTTTTGAATTAAGCAAAAGTTTCAAGACACATCGTTACACCATACATCACTAACCCCGAGTGTGGGGCGTTGGAGCCACTATTTACTCCTCAAAGAAAATATTACAGTCTCTCTTGGCTATGTGGGAGGAGTTGAGGTGAAAAGTCCTTTGCATGTACAAATGAGGGGGTATTTATAGCCAAGGGTGAAACTGACCCTTGTGGTTGTTTGTCTACCCTCATGATCATTTGAATTCCATGATTTTTCGACTTACATGACTCTTTGTTCAACAAGTGGGTCTCTTGGACTTCCACGTTACATAACATTGATTGACAATAAGCTCATAATGGAGATGTGGGCGACATGACTCATGACGTGACTCAAAATGACTTGACATGAAAATGCTAGTACATTCGTGTTGCTATTGGAGTGCATGTCGAGCTATAGTGCTGCTGGGCGATGGATGTCTTCATGGTGTATCATAGCTTCACCTCCGCATGGTGAAGTGCGTAGGGTCTTCAATGATCCTTGGTTCGCTTGATGAAGATTTAGTATGTTGTTCCTTGCTTGCATGTTGGAAGTCTTGACAGGCTCATCTGTTTGCAAAGGTGCATGTTCTTCGTGTCCATCTGCTTCACATACTTCGTTTGTTCGTCCGTTGGTGAACCTGTCCTTCTGCATGTGCTCCCTTCGTTCATCCCATTCGTCATCTTGTCATGTTTGTTGGTGTACCTGTACCTACAGTCACTCATGACGAGACGACATCAAATCCAAAACCTCCTAGTCTACCATGACATATGATCATTTCGGATGCAGGTGACCAGGAAAGGAAACAAGGCTGTGATGCAAGATAATGGCTCCGGGAACTGTTTATGAAAATTGCACAAGAGTCACTGAGTGATGGAGATGGGCAATTTGAGTCGACAGTGACTCTCTGCGAAGTCTAGCTCGACTAGGAGGAAAAATTGCTCAAATTTTGGGAGGAACAGTACGGGCTGTTGAAAGGAAAGGAAGGCATGCTCTGTGCATTTTTGCAAAGGAATGGGCCGAGTTGCATGAAGGTTCAGTAAGCAGGGATTGTACAGTTTGTCTGGGGAACTGCCCAAGAGACTGGCAGACAAAACTGCATAATTCCCAGAGGGCGCTGCCAGTTGGCTGCTAGGGTCAGTGGCAGCCAAAAGTGTGCAATTCCCAGAGGGAACTACCATTTGGTTTCTGGAGTCACTCGCAGCAGAAACTCTGCATTTCCTGGAGGGATTTGGCAGTCTGCTGCTAGGGCTGCTGGCAAGGAAAATTGCACTAAGGCGGGGAGGCCGGTCTGCTGATCATCCCTGCGCAATTTCTGAGCTAAGCTGACTGATGGGCAACAAAAGGTATGCACATAAACACTATATAATTTCTGAGATGAACAGTTGGTCGACTATCGGGATGACTGGAAGGAAAAATTGCACAATTTTCTGAGGGAGACAGGGACGGGCACTTGGTGTCTATCCGGTGTGTCTACGCAATTTCCTCAGTTAGTTGAGCGGGTGAGGGCAGTGGCCTCTATGCAATTTTTGAATGGACTTAGTCCCGGGGTGATTGTCAAGTCCAAATATCCAGGTGGCCAACATGAGAGATGATTGCATTGCTTGCGGGCATCGCAGCTTGAAAAGACTAGAATGGTGCTACGATGTTTTGGTTGACAGTCAATCGAGTCAATGGTAGGGTGATGATCCGACTGTCAGAGGGGAGTCAGGTAATGAGAACCTTAAAAAAAATGGCTAAGTGTGTGAACAATCAAAAGATGCATAGGTAATCATACGAATACACGCTTGCATGACTTCACGATGAAATGACCAAACCATCCATACACACATTTTCAACAAGACTGAATGACAGTGTAAGTGACAAGCACAACACTCATGATTGGTCGTTCATTGATCGAGACGATGCCTGCGCAACAATGAATGTGACTCTGTGTGTGAGTGCGACAGATGCTTTCATAGTGAACACAACAAGCACATACGAAGCGAAGACTTTGAGCATAACTAGAACATGGTCGCAAGCATGACTTAGACATCAACATGCAGAGACTTGAATGCAATGAACAAGCAAGGTGGATGTAAAGACTCACACGAGCTCACGGAGTGAACTCGAGTGTGTGCAGTCATCAAGTGAAACTCTTCAAGGGAGGCTCCGAAATTGGTGCAGGCCAAAATTTTGGAGGGTGGTTGTAGCCACTACAACACTTGGCAACACACTCGTAGAACTCCAAATTCTTTGTTTCTGTTCATTTCTAGCACAAGGCCTTGATATTTTGGGGAGTATTGAATCGTTGTGTGGGTTACTTCATTTTCCCAATTACCCCTTAGACATACGTGGTTCACCCTTTGCCAACTCAGTCAAACACAATCAAAAGTTCAGCTTGAATCTTAGTGTTTCGAATCCGGGAAGGGTAGTTTAGCTCGTGAATTGAAGATTTTCAGAGTATGAGTTTTCATCTCTAGTGTTGCTCCACTACCAGCAGGCCTAGACAGTACCTTGGTGGAGTCACACAAGAACACACACATTGCTCCACTGCCAACGATCCTGGTCAGTACCCTAGTGGAGTTGCATGCTTCACCTCTCTACGTGGGAAGCCTTTCTCTTCTTTCACCTTTATATTTTTCAAGAGGACTGTGCATAGGCACTTAAAAGCTCTGTCCAAAAGAAAGAAATAAGCAATCGTAATGGCCTGCCTAACGACTGTGAGACTTACCGGGAACCTGCATAGACCAAGGAGTTCCAGAAGATGAAGTCAGAACAACAGAGCATTGCAGAATTGAAAGAGATTCAGAAAGAGTGGGGAATTTCCCATCCTTCCTTACTGTATAGTTAACCGTCACAGTTGGGATATTGTGATCAGTAACAACTTATCCAAAACAACACCGAAGAGCATGCATGAGCATTGCACCTCTCCCTATCTACCAGGTCGAGCTCTCTCCGGGGTGCCGACTGGACTAGAGATGAGTAGGCAGGGCTTACTTTACTAATTATCGGGGGCGGAAGACAGATCTAAACTTATTGAGAGAAGAAGAGGTTGTTCCTTCAAAGAAGCATATAAGACCTCTGACATAGGTTTTTTTGTTTAGATTTCCTCTTCTTCATTTCTACTAGTTGGATGAGCTTGAACACAGATAGCACAAGGTTGAGTATAGGTATGGGGCTTCCTAGTGTGGACATAGGTTCATGGTTGGACCAAAACTTTCCTTGCAAACAGTTCATATTTTCCGTCAAGACTTCATCGGCTGAAGGTTACAACCAAGCATGGAGAAGGCAGACACAAGATTGGCCAAGTGCTGCAGTGTCATGAGTTTCCTCAAATTTCAGCCACATACTCTATTCAAAAGCCAAGACATAGTAGTTGGAAGCACTTATTTCCGTAAACAAAAATAGTAATATATCAAACAAACAAAATGAACGTGAAAAAAAATAGTAACCAAAATCAAACAAATCAAAAGCAAAGATAATAAGCAAAATAAACCAAATGAAACAACAAGCATCAAGCAGACTATGTACATGGCATGGGCGCGACTCGACCTACTAAAAATAATTCTTGAGATCTTGGCCATTGACAGGAAGGTTGTCAATCCTCCTTCCCAGTGACTGCAAATGATACGTGTGCGGGCCAAGCTTCTCGTAGATCAGTGCAAGTCCATCGGACTATGCTACCGAAACCTAGTGGCATTCTAGACGACCTTCAAGTGAAGACAACAACATTGTTTCAGGCACTGTGTACAACATGGGCTCGAATGATGGCACGAGGTAGTTGTTTTTATTCAGGGAAGGGTTCAAGTTTCCAAAGTCGATGCGTAAGCAGATTTTCCTAGATTTTTTTCGTGCGGGATTTAGATTAGAAAACCAAGTATAATGACGAACTTTGCAAGTAATCCAAACATTTAAATGTTGGTCAATCTTTTCGGTGAAAGGAGTGCAAACAACATGTATGTGTTACCCATTCTTTGTTGCAATGGTTTGTCTCCTGCTTTACCTGGAATCTCATGATGGATTGCTCACCTGTGGCATGTACTCAAGTCATCATTTACTCATGCAGACCCATCCCGATACTGTTCGATCAAGTGGTCAATGATTTGTGGTTGCTGTAGTGTGTATCTTGTACCGAGATTGGCCATCTTCGAATCGTGGTAGGTTCCTAGGTTGCTTTGTTTGTTCATAGTGTTGTTCCTTTGTGTTTTCAGCATGAGTGCTTCATACTCGGCATTGTTTTTGGTGCCTTCGAACTTGAAAAATCTTGAAATCATGCATTGTCCATTGTTTTGGATGACTGAGTTACACTTGGTCCTTAAGCCATCATGTGTTCCCAATTTGTCAAGACTCATGGTCCACAACTTATATGTACATGGACCGTTTGGCGTGCTAGTATTGCTACTACAACTGCTATTATTAGAAAAACAAACTGCACAAGTTCCATTACCATCAGTTGGGCGAGGAAGGAGTCCCAACTGCTTGTCTGATGAGGTTGGAGCTGGCCATGGAGGATAACGCTCTAATGTATTTTCTAGGAGACAGTTTCCAAACATGAGTTTTACGAAGGCCAATGATTCATTCTCACTATTAAGGGGAGTGACATTGTGTTTCATATACCTCTCGAATAAAACCTAGATTTGGTTGCATCTGACCTTGTACGGAAGCCACATGTGAGACCAGTTTGTAGCAAAATATCCATCTAACTTGCTGGACCAGTCTCTGCTGAGTAGCAGGCCATATGCTTCTAGTATGTCCACAACAACTATGTTGATGCATTGGTGGACTCGACCGTCATGGGATAGTCGAATGATCATGTCTCGAAGCTCACCAATGGCTCGTACTAAGGTTCTATCAAGTTGGATGATTCTCGTGGATGTTTCACTCCATCGTACATTGATCTTCTTAGCAATGGAGAGCGACATGATGTTGGCTGACGTGCCAGAATCAACCAAGCAGTTGTGAACATTGTAGTTGAAAACTTCGAATGAAAGCAAGAATGGGGAGCAACCTGAGTTTTCTTCTTCCATCCAAAGTGTATTGAGAATAGTAGATAGTGATTCAGGAGGTGTGCTTGCTCCCTTGCTGGTAGAGGTTGCGGTGTCCGTTGTTGTTTTTCCCAACACACGCAGCAGGATATCTCGCTGACTCTGGACTTTGGCTAACTCGAACAAACTAATGTTTACCCAAGTGTTCTTCATGTCATCAACTATGTTGTAGTCCAGATGTGGTAGACTCACCAAGATGTCAGGGGTGGAACAGATGTTCATGTTGTCCAACAGAGTGTTTTGAAACTTGTTGCTCATGGATGTACTCTTATTAGTTGTTATCTTCCTAGACTTGCTTGGTGTTTGTTACTTTGAGACAACCGGTGGATCAACCTTCTTTATCAGTTGTCTCACTTTATATTTCATTTCCCCAAGTGTAGGGGGAGCCCCTTTACTCCTAAGATTGTAATGATCATTTTGCTTTTGGGGTTGCTTCTCGGTGTTTGTCTTCGAGATTACTTGCAAGCACTAATACACGTTCACAACATGCCCAGAACTTGGTGTTTCATCAAGTGAAACCTCTTCGCTATCATCAGTGTCTTCTGGCTACTCCTATATATCGCCTTCCGCATCGAGTGTATGACTACAGATAGAGGTAACGACTCACTTCCAATATGAACAAGAGTTTTCAGGGTGGAACTCTTCGTGGAAGGAAAAGAAATTAGGATCAACACACTGATCGAGTTGGAACACAAGCTTGTTTGCACATTTGGAAGTGAACCGGTTGTTGCTTGATGAGCTGGTTGATGAACTGCTTGCTTGTCTCTGACTGGGAGATGGCTACTTTCGAATGTGTCCATTTTATGTTGTTTCCTTGTCTCTACCCTTGCTTGTCATTGCTTGGGGATTTCTTCTCGCATCCTTGGAGTCTTTCGTTGATACATCATCCCTTGATGACTCCAATTGTGCGCATGTCTTTTTCAACAACAATAGCCTCTTTACTACTTTCTAAAAGAGTTGGCTTCGCAACTCACTTGACAAACTGCGCAATGGTGGTTGACAATGCAGACGTGTAATAGTCAGCATTGATGGAGTCATGAGGTTTAGTGTTTGTTACAAATTTGTTCAAAATATGCATAAACCTCTGATTGAAGTCTTTCACTTTCTCTTTTCCCTCCATCCTAAGGCTTCCCAATTCCTTGAGCAGCATGGCTGGGATCTTGTCATCAACAAACTTTTCGAGGAACAAACGTTTGAAAGAACCCCAGTTTTGTATGGAGTTAGAGGGATGGTTGCGATACCAAGTAGCTACGTAGTTGTCCAAGGTACATGGGAACAATCTACATGCTACGTCATCATAACATACCTCAAGGGTCTACAACTATAGGCAAAAATTTTCTGGGTGTTCTTATGCCTTCACCACATTGTTAGGGTTGAACTTAATGTTCATTCTATTTGCTCACTTCGGCATCTTGTGCAGAACAGTTGGGAGAGTCAATGATCCCTAAGTCATCCATTCAAGATTTGGGTCAGCCATATATTCATCTTCTTCATCCTCTTCCTCTCCTTCATAGTCTGATGGTTTTGGATCTGATTCTGTTGGTTTGTCTCCATCTCCACCTCCTTCATTTCCTTCCCCTCCACCTCCTATATCGGAGTTCGATCCCAAGATCAAAAAAGTGGCTTGTTCGTCTTCAAGGAAGATTGGAGGTCCCTCTATGTCTTCAATAGCTTCCCCTAGACCTTCAAGTGTGGCAAGGACTGCTTCTTCCATTGATGATACAACAACTCCCGTGGGAGTGGCTTTTGGCTTCCTAGATGTGTGTGGAAGATGTTGTACACCTGGGATCAGTCTGACTGCTTTCACAAACTGGTAAGTGACGGGTTGGACGGAGCGAAGGTGTTGATATGAAATCTTGTGTTCAATTCTGGGTGGTGAGGAGTAACCAACTGCAGAGTCACATGAGAGGGAGTGCGAGTTACTACGTTGACCAAATGATTGATGAGTGAGTGTGAGGGGAATTTCTGCCATGTACAACTGGTTGCCCTCCTATGTTGATGGTGCTAGACCCACCAACATTCAGAGGATCACCCTGGTATGAAGTCCCAACTAGACCTCACACCATTTGATGTGGGAGTCCCATCCGATATGATGGCCTGGTTGCCATTGTCTTAAGAATTTGCCTCAACTGTTTCTTGTCAACACAGGAGAGTGGTTCGCTTTATCTTCGAGAAGTGAGGTTCGTGTGCCTGGTGATTGTAAGTGTCACTTGTGTCAATGGTCCTTTCACTGTCGAGGGAGAGGGTGAAAGTGAGTTCCAGGTTGATTGGGAGCAGTCCCAACACTGTTAGGAACAAAAAACACAAAAGGACATGCACAACTTCTGGCAGAGCAATCCACATGGATGCTACAGTCACAAAATACAAGTAAGATAACACGTACATCACTCACAGATCAATCCGAATGAGTGCAACTGTTGTTACAACAAGCTTCATGTGAAAGGCTTGTCTAATGTCCGAGAGATCAATCTACATGGGCGAGATAATATTAACATCATATACAACACATTTCCATTAATAGATTATGCATTACAACAAATGAAGCAGTTCAGATGTAGAACACAGGTTAAAGCAACATGCATTACAAGTGTTAAAGATCAGTCTTACAACATATACAATACATGTGTGAAAATGTGTTGGCGTGTTAGCAAGCTTTTGAATTAAGTGAAAGTTCCAAGACACATCGTTACACCATACATCACTAACCTCGAGTGCAGGGCATTAGAGCCACTACTTACTCCTCAAAGAAAAGATTACAGACTCTCCTGGCTATGTGGGAGGAGTTGAGGCGAAAAGTCCTTTGCATGTAAAAATGAGGGGGTATTTATAGCCAAGGGTGAAACTGACCCTTGTGGTTGTTCGACTACCCTCATGACCATTTGACTTCCATGAATTTTCGACTTACATGACTCTTTGTTCAATAAGTGGGTCTCTTGTACTTCCACGTTACATCACATTGATTGACAACAAGCCCATAGTGGAGATGTGGGTGATATGACTCATGACGTGACTTGATATGACTTGACATGACAATGCTGGTACATTCATGTTATTGGAGTGCATGTTGAAATATAGTAATGTTGGGTGATAGATGTCTTCATGGTGTATCATAGCTTCACCTCTGCATGGATAAGTGTGCAGAGCCTTCGATGGTCCTTGGTTCACTTGATGAAGCTTTAGCATGTTGTTCCTTGCTTGCATGCTGAAAGGCTTGACAGGCTCACATGTTTGCAAAAGTGCATGTTCGTCGCATTCATCTACTTTGCATACTTCGTTTGTTTGTTCGTTGGTGAATCTGTCCTTCTGCATGTGCTCTATTTGTTCATCCCATTCATCGTCTTTTCATGTTTGTTGGTGTACCTGTACCTGAATCCACTCATGATGAGATGATATCAAATCCAAAACCTCCTAATCTACCATGACACATTATCATTTCGGATGTAGGTGACCGGGAGAGGCAACAAGGCTGCAATGCGGGATAATGGCTCTGGGCACTGCTGATGAAAACTGCACAAGATTCACTGAGAGATGGAGATGGGCAATCTGAGTCAACAGTGACTGTCTGCGAGGTCTGGCTCGGCTCAGAGGAAAAATTGTGCAAATTTTGGGAGAAACAGTCTAGGCTGTTGAAAGGCAAGGCAAGCATGCTCTGTGCATTTTTCAAAACAAACAGGCAGCAGGGATGGACAACGAGATTTGAGAAATTTTCCAAAGGAACGGGTCAGGCTGCATGAAGGGTCAGCAAGTAGGGATTGCGCAATTTTTCTAGGGAACTGCCCAGGAGACTTGTAGACAAAATTGCGCAATTCCCAAAGGGAACTGCTAGTTGGCTGCTGGGGTCAGTGGCAGCCAAAACTGCGCAATTCCCAGAGGGAACTACCAATTGGTTGTTGGAGTCACTGGCAGCAGAAACTACGCAATTCCTGGAGGGAATTGGCAATATACTGCTAGGGGCTGCTGGAAAGGAAAACTGCACTAAGGCCAAGACGCTGGTCTGCTGGCAAGGAAAACTGCACTAAGGCCGAGAGGTCTGTCTGCTGATCATCTCTGCACAATTTCTGAGCTGAGTTGAGCTGATGGGCAGTGGAAGGGCTGCACATAAACACTGTGTAATTTCTGAGATGAACAATTGGTCCACTGTCGAGATGACTGGCTAGGAAAACTATGCGATTTTCTGAGGGAGATAGGAATGGGCACTTGGTGTCTGTCCGGCCTGTCTACGCAATTTATTTGGTCAGTTGAGCGGGAGAGGTCAGTGGCCTTTGCGCAATTTTTGAGTGGAGTCAGCATCGGGGTGACTGTTGGGTCCAACTATCTAGGTGGCGAACATGATAGATGATTGAATTGCTTGTGGGAAATGCAGCTCGAAAAGATTAGCTTGGTGCTTCTGCGTTGTTCTCGTTGATAGTTGATGGTAGGGTGATGGTCTGGCTGTCAGAGGGGAGTCAAGTCATCATAACCTTCAGTAAAAATGGCCAAGTGTGTGAACAATAGAAAGATGCATAGGTGATCATACAAACACACACTCACATGACTTGACGATGAAATGACCAAACCATCCATACACACATGTTCAACAAGATTGACCAACGATGTAAGTGACAATCGCGACACTCATGATTGATTGTTCATTGATCAAGACAATGCTTGCGCGACTCTGAATGTGACTCCATGTGTGATTGCGACAAATACTTTCATAGCGAACACAACAAGCACGTACGAAGTGAAGACTTTGAACATAGCCAAAACATGGTCGCAAGCATGACCTAGACATCAACATGCAGAGACATGAATGCAATTAACAAGCAAGGCAGATGTAAATACTCACACGAGCTCACGGAGTGAACCGAAGTGTGTGGAGTCATCAAGTGAAACTCTTCAAGGGAGGTTCCGAAATTGGTGCAAACCAAAATTTTGGAAGGTGATTGTAGCCGCTACAACCTAACCACATCACCAATTAAGCATGGAACAAGCTCCCTTGTTTCCTCCTCTAGAACACTTGGAAAGAGAAATAGTTTTTAAAAACAAAACACTCTTTTCACAATCTTTGGCAAATTATTCTCAACAACCTAAGGGAATCATTTATCTTGCTTTCTTGGGTTGATAAGGATTGGGTTTGTAATCCTGTCAAAAAATTCATCCTCTCCTCCTTTGGATTCTCTTGTCATCTCTTCTCTTATGTCCCTTCACCTCCTCCCTCCTCTCCCTCTAGCCCTACCTACTCATCTCCCCTTCTCATTGACTTCATCAAACAAAATTTTGATGATGTCTCCAAAGGGAATCTAGGTCTAACTAGATATGGAGATTTCTTTGACAATACACATTCAAATCCCTCACATATATGCTGGAGAAATCAATCACACTACCAACAATGTTTTAGAAATTTAGGCACTTGAACAAGTCCTCTTCATCACCATAGGAAAGTGTTACTCCAAGTTCATCATGGAGGGAAATTTGAAAATAATAATAAATATATTTTAAAGAATCCATTGTGGTTCTAACGCATGCCAAGCAATCAAGAGCTTGAGATTGGGAGATTGAGTAACAAACATAGCAAAGCTCCTAATTCAAATTCTTTCCACCCTCCTCTCTCATGTTCTTCGAGAGGGAAATAAAATGGATAACCATATGCCTAACCACGACCCCAAACTAAGTGCTTCATTGATAGATCTAGATAGGGATCAATGCATTCCTACCTCCCTCCTCTCTCAATGTTAGAATTGGGACAAAATAGACTTTACTCCACCACAATGGTTGCACTAATGCTAGCCCTCCCATCCCACTCTGATATAATGGATGCCCATCAAAATAGAAGCTCCACTAAGAAAGTCATTTGGCAAGTGATTGGCCTCTTTATTGCCTCAAAGGACCAATAGGCAATCTAAGCTCTTAATATTAAAATATAATGTTGGACCTCTTATATATAATATTATTAATGTATAACATTATAAACACATAATAGGAAACAAATATAAACGTTTAGAATTGTATGATAAAATATTGAAATGTTGATGGAAAACAATCATTAAGTTAAATTGAACATCAATATAGATTAATCATGATATTTAACTTAAAGGTTATGTGAAATGTATATCACTTGATAATTTAAATAATAATAATAAATTTATTAAATTAAAGATCAATATAAATTAAAATACAACTTTCAACTTATCGCATATTATATTATGTATGCATAAAATTATTTATTATATATAAACACAAACATATATACCAATAAAAAACATTTTATACAAAATAAAAATATGCGATATTTTGATTTATATCACAAAATATTAAAATGTATAATGATAGATAATATGTGGGAAAAAAAGCTTATATTATTAAATTCAATATCAATATCAATTAAATACACCATTAATCATTTTAAATCAAATTTATTGAATTAAAGCAAAATATAAATTAAATTTCAACATTTAATACTTGACTTCATAGTCATGTGTATTTGTCAATTGGACATTACAATTTCTAATTAATTAGTTTATCTATTATTTGATGATAATAATTAATAATAATATAAACATTTTTTATGTTTATTGTTATATTATTAAAATATTTTATAGTATTATCTAATTTGTTATCTGTTTGGAATTTAAGGTTGCATCTCATACTATAATTAAGTGATATGTTGATCTTATTATTCATCTTTCTTAATTATGAATCTTAGCAGGGCTTTGAAACACGTCCATCTTAAGACATTGATGTGATTTTTCACTAAGAGTTTCTTTAATCATGAATCAAAGAAGCCTCCATTATGAGATAATAATAGACATATAATACAAAATAAAATACAAGTATTTAGAATTATATCATGCTATATTAATATATATTGATTGATAATACTTGGGTAAAAATCTATATTGTTGAATTCAACATCAATACCAATTCAATATATCATTCATCATTTTAAATGTATATTATTTAATAAAGAATTAGAATTTATTGAATTAAATCAAAATTTAAATTAAAATTCACTTCGTAGTTGTGTATTTTCAAATGTGTATTACTTCATAGTTTTTAAAAAAGCATATTGAATTAAATATTAACACAAATTAAAATACAACAATCAATTTCTTGCATATGATATTATGTAAGCACAAAATTACTGTGCAACTACAAATGCAAACACAAACATAAAAATGTAGTTAACAAACCTATAATACAAAAAAAATGCAAATATTTAGAATTATACCATAAGATATTGGAATGTATATTCATTGATAATATTTAGGAAAAAAATCTATATTATTAAATTGAACATTAATATCAATTAAATAGAACATTCAAATTAATTTAAACATATATATATATATATATATATATATTATTTTATTTTTTTTTCTCGATAAAGACTAATTCTATTAAGTAAAATATAGTACAGTCAGGAGAAGCAGGAGACCGGCAGACCAGAAATGATGGATCCATCAACCTCGGTCCCGGAGGAAAGATTCAAACTCATAGCTACAACAGATGACTTGAGATCACAGACTGACTAACTCACTTTTACCCCATAGGGGCAGAAACTACAACACATTGTTTTTTCCCTTTCTTTTTGTTGACTTTTGTCCAGCCATCATGGGGAGAATGAGCTAAGACAACTTGAAGACTGGAATTCTCTATCATCGGGAATTCCTTTTCTGATTCAGAGGAGGTCTCATGGGCACGTTTCTGGTAGATTGCTGTGTCATGGGTGTGCCCCATAGTATCCATGGGCGGATCCATCGGCTGAGGCGCCTGGTCCGGTTCTGAATCGCTTTCCCCAGCCTCCGAACTTGGGGAGCTGGAGCTCCCAGTTGGCGGCGGAGGACAGGGAGCCCAACGCTTGGGTTTGGTTTTTGCGAAGATTCCCTTTTTCGATCTTGCTGTCAGCGATGGGCAAGAGTTCTATAGGTGCCCTGTTAGGTGACAATGACGGCATCAGAAGGCAGTGTTTTCGTAATCTAGAAACTGGGTCCAAACAGTGTCATTGATCTTGAGATTGATTTGCTATGGCAATCCCTTGCTTAAATCTAGCTCCACACAAATTATAGCATATGTGTAGAGACCTTGCCGTTCCCTATCGTAATCTCCCATTAAAAAGCAACCCAAAGTGTTGCCTATTTGCCTGTATACTTCTGTGCTCCACATGTATATTGGGAGATTTGGAAGTCTGATCCAGACAGGGGATTTAGTGATTACTGCAGAAGCTGGGTCAAAGTCTAGGAACCATGGGGTTAAGAAGAGACCTGCCGAACCCATGAACCAAGGGCCTTCTTCTAATGCCTTTTCGTAGTACTCGATATTATCGAACAACACTATAAAATATCCCTTTGCACAGAAGTAAATCTTGCAACAGTGAGTCCAGTTGTCATTGATCCAGTCATAAAGATCCTTTGAGCGTGGTCAGAGCCCATTGAATCTGTAGATGATGGCCCTTTCAGCAAATTTTTGGGTGTCATCTCCCAAGTCAAAGTAAGAGATCTCAACAGAGGGCACCTCCTCCGATTTGTCAACCAAAAAAGGCTTGGGTGGAGCCTGAACCGGTGGAACTGTCTTTTCAGGCTTCTTAGCATGGACTGCATCTTTATATGAAAATGCCTTAGCTGAGGATGACTCTCCAGCAACTCCTCTCAAACGAAGGGTTAAAATTATGGATGCATCTTTCTTAATGCCGTAAAAAGAAATAGGATGGAGATCCTCTAGTTGTTTACCTTCGTGGAGAAGCCGTTGAGCTGCAGAGGGGATCCCCAGTTTGATGTTCAGTGTATGCTTGAGATTCTGCACTAGATCCATCTGGCTTACCCATTGTAGCATAGTTTTGCCTGTAATGAGCTTGATTTGTATCTGGAATGAGGAAGAAAAGTCCGAATGCCTCTTTCCCTTGCAGATCTGTGAAGAGAGGAGGCATACGCGTTGATTGATTTTCATTTCCTGGATTTGCCCCATGGGCACAAGAGGCGTACATCCAAGTGGGTGCTAACCCTTCCTTCCCGAAAGCCACGATCCGAGGAGGAGCAACGAAGGGTTCTGCGTGATCGTCCTTGGCCACTGTGCTGACATTCTGAAGAGGGCCACATAAGCGCGTTGTGGAAGCAGGGGCTGAGGCCATGCTACCCGAGAGCTCTCGGCAAAGAGATCTGCGTGAGCATCCGTGTCTGCGGCGCCGGCGTTCGTGGTATGGACATCTTGCGAGTCTGCAGAGAGGAAAAAGACCCTTAACCTGTGCATGAATCTCTCGAAACCATTCGCAGCAGGGGTGTTCAAAGACCCGATGGCTGCCGAGGGCAAGGAGGCGGCAAATATTGGGTTCATCCTTGGAGCCGTCTTCGTTCCTCATTTAAACATATATTTATTAATAGTGCTGGTAAAAAAATCAAATTTATTAAATTAAATCAAAATTAAAATTAAAATTAAAATACAATATTTAATTTTATAGTCATTTATATTTTTGAAATGTGTATTGATTAATAATACTTACATAAAATAATTTTATTAAATTAAGCATCAATATAAATCAAAATACAAAATATAACTTTTTGCATATCATTTTATGTATACATAAAATTATTACAAATATACAAACACATAATAATACAATTAATAACAAACATATAATACAAAATCAAAATACAAATAATATTAAATGGAACATCAATATTAATAGAATTAAGCATTTAACTCAATGTAATTGTAAATGTTCCATATGTTTATCATTCATAGTCATGATGTCTTATGATTATATTTTTCAAATGTATCATCATATTGTTATGCCTATTTATATTTTCCCAATGTATACCAATTAAAATTTGTAAAATTGAATCAAAATATAAATTAAAATACAAAAATAAACTCATTTGAAAGGTAACATTCTCATATAACATTGTGTATAAAATTATTGAACAAACACACAAAAATAAAATACACTTAAGGAACACATTATACAAGAAATATACACATTTAAAACACAACATTTCACTCATTTGAAATATAATTTTTACATATCAATTAGTGGTACATGCAAAAAAGATGTATATATTTTATTAAATTGAACATCAACATAAATTAAAATACAACACTCAACTCATTTGAAATATAATTCCTACATATGATATTATGTGCGTAAAAGTATACACATAACAAAAACAAACAAACAATCACATAACACAACAAACAAACAAGCACACAAAACAACGAACAAATAAATACATAATACAACAAAGAAGTAAACACATATGCAACCCAAAAACAAACATTTAAACTTCTATCATCCTAAAACATCTTCTAATAAATTAACTTTTTAAATTTATATTTAATTTATTTATTTAAGAGTAATTTTTAAAATATTATTTTCAATTAAACAAATTTATTTTATTTAAAAAGGAATATTTGTAATGAGTTTTTAAATTGTAGTGTTTGATGAGGGTTGTAAATAATTTATCATTATTGTTGTAGTGTCATGTATTTTTGAAATATATTGTGACATTGTGAGTTAAAATTGTAAATTGTATTGATTAAAAGAGTTTACAAAATGATTGTATTATTTAAAAGAACCATAACACTATTTTAAAATATCATTTAATTAACACATCCATTATAAATTTAAAACCTTAACATTAAAATACAAATAATTATAAAATTGATTTTCAAGAAAACACATAATACAACAAACAAATAAACACACAATAAGTAAACACATATGTAACAAAAAAATAGAGATCTAAACTTATATCATCATAAAACATCTAATAAATTAACTTTTTAAATTTATATTTAATTAATTTATTTAAGAGTAAATTTTAAAATATTATTTTCAATTAAATATATTTATTTGATTTAAAAAGGAATATTTGTGATGAGTTTTGAAAATGTAGAGTGTTTGATGAGCTTTCAAAACAGTTTTACATCCTTGACCTTCAAAACAGTTTTACAACCTTGACCTTCACATATGAACTGTCTATCTGCTATGTGAAGAAACTTATGGAAAAGGACAAAATTTTAAATACCTATAATCGAGGCTATCTGTCATAGAAAAAAACATGAAAGAGCAATAATCTGAAACAGAAAGCTGATGGTCGACTTTTGTACACTCCAGAGAGTAAATCAAAATCCGGTTGAATCAACTGTAGAAGGTAAGACCTATTGATTTTATATGCAGTTTTTGTTTAAGATAAGGCCTATTGATTTTATATGAGCTTTATTTAGCTAATTACTCTTTAAAAAAACTACTATATTATGAAATAAATTACTCTTTTAAAAAAAGATAATATGTTATGATTTCACTAGCAAATCTCTATTAAGAAGCCCTAAAAAACTATAAAATACTGTATCAAGATTTCATTCGAAAATATCTTCACTTCATCTAAAGTGCAGGAATCGTGTTGAAGGCAACGAGCTGAACACAACAAGCTGAAGAAAAAAAAATTGGAACCAGATCTGTTGCCTCAGTGGGCAGCGGGACAAGAAGTTCATGCAATTAACAAGACAACAAGTTGAAAAAACAGAAAGAACAAGAAACTAGAACCAGAGCTTGTTGTTTATTCTGTTGCTTCAGTGGTTTACCCTGCAGTAGGACAAGTATTTCATGCAATTCACGTGATAACAAGTAAAAAAAAACAGAAAGAATAAGAAACTGGAACCAGAGCTTCTTGTATATTCTGATGGTTTTCCCTGCAGCAGGACAAGTAGTTCATGCAATTAATCCAAACAAATACATATAGAAAGACGCAGTTCCAAAATCTAGTGGTGAAGATTATGAGCTCCTTGATCTTTGCCCTGCAGCGGGACAAGTAGTTGATGCAATTAATGCAAACAAAAACATACAGAGAGACGCAATCCCAAAAACTGGTGATGAAGATTAGGATTCAGATGTTTGTGACTGGGATAGAGATTGAGAAGAATATCATGTCCCATAACCAGTTCTTTATTTCTTGGATGCCCTTAGACCTGGCAATAAGTAAGAACAAGGAAGTTCGATATTGATGCAACTTCTTGAGATACGATATTGGTGATGCAACTTCTTATGATTCGTATCTATGTCTCATCTAAAGTCCAGGAATAGTGTTGAAGTGCAACCTCTCACCGGCCAAAGGTAATGACAGTTGTACAACAACAGCTCTCATCACAGAGATTCTCACAACCAATCATTTGTTTATGGTTATATAGATAAAAAATTATGAGGGAAACTGAGACGTACTCTAATCTTCTTCGGCTTGCATGAATTGAGGTATAGCATCACACAAAAGTTTGTGGATGCTATGCATTGCTTTAGTAAAAGAATTTCTCCATGCGACACACTATGGATCTCGGTGATAAACCCTGACCCAATACACTTGCGAGCTCCGTGACCTTCTGATGACGCAAAACCCGTTAAGGTCGGCCACGAATCTGGGTTTAAAATATTTCCCACGGGCTCTCATATTGCACCCAACTCTTTCAATTGGCCTCTAAATTATGCTTTAACGCCTAATGTCATATAGAGGGCCTTCAGTGCAACACCTACAGCCTCAGAAAGTGGGTATTCTTATCCAATAACGAGCTGCGAATAGAGTTGTCCACTATTGAAGTGAAATGCAGGGTATAGAGGGAATCGGTATTGCCCCACTATGATCTCAACCCCAAATCGTTGCCAAGGTCTTCACTGGGAAAACCGGTCTTCTTAGTGAAAAGGTCATGCCCATATGTACTTAAGTGATCAATATGAAAACACAACTAATAGATTTAAATTTATGCTAAAATTCACTTAAGTGATCAATATTTTAGCTAAAGCAAGAAAAGGGGCTCTGCAACATAGAATCAACCCCATGGACACTTCATCCAGGACCAGCCACAAAATAAGCTAAGGCCCCAAGAACGAGAGAAGCAAGGGTAGCTAGTAGAGAAGCAACATCAATGGCAGTTGTATATTTTATTGCTTCACTGGTTTGCCCAACAGTAGGAGGAGTAGTTCATGCAAACAAATACATACAGAGAAATGCAGTTCCAAAAACTCCTTATGTACAAAGCATAAGAAATAAACCCTAAATAAGGGGAGCACTCCACATAATCAATCAGGTAAAGCCACCTGAACAACTAAGGGTTAATAAACCCTAAATAAGGGGAGCACTCCACATTATCAATCAGGTAAAGCCAAATCACTACTTAACAATGAAAGGTTCAACGGAATTGTCTGTAGAGCATGATAAGGGACTCCCCCTGCAGCTGGGAGTATATTTTCCTCCTCGATACCCCACCCCTGCTGACGCCTGATGTATTATGTTCAAATGCAAATGGGTAGCAATAGAGAAATTATGTTCAAATGCAATTGGGTAGCAATAGAGAAAGCAGAATAACAAGGGTTGGGGAATATAATAATTTCCTAAATACTTAACAAAAACTAAGAAAGTAAAAAATAAACAAAGGTTCATTTTAAAATTGGTATACCCATCGATTTTAGTGTTTATCAGCACTCTATAAATGTAAACTTGAGGTCAAATACTAACTTCTATCTAGTATACCTTGTTTAAAAACTAGTTGTAGAAGTGAAAATGTTACCTGCAACAACGAAATTCTGTTTGGGCGGTTAAGATCAGGGCTGGGTCACTAACAGAAAAATTTCCTCCGCCCAAAAACCCCACCTCTTCATGTTTTCTCCTCTCGCCCGAAAACTCTGCCTCTGATTCTCCTCCAGGCCCGGAACTCTGCCCTGGAATAAAATACCTTACACAATTATTACGGAATACATATATTATTACAATTCAAACATATATCAGGCCCGAAACTCTGCGGTTGGAATAAAATATCGCACACAATTATTACATAATACATGCATGAGTAATGAAACATAGATTGCGGCTGGAATAAAATATCGTACACAATTATTACAAAATACATGCATGAGTAATGAAACATAGATTACTAATAAAAGAGTGAATACCTCATCCTCCCTTCACATATCCAAACCCAAGAAAATATAAAATAACCCTGACTCTAAAAACTAATTCAGATCAAATGAAAAATAATACAGAAAATAATAAGAGGATGTTGCATCACCACATCCTCTTTCAACGTACTCATAAATGGCTCAGCAACACACTTCTTTCATACTTAATGAGGTCTTCGACAAGGATGCCCACTCTCTCTGCTCCTCTTTATCATTGTCATGGAAGGCCTCAATAGACTCATTGCATTTTCCAAGCAGGATGGGTGACTACAAGGTCTCAAAATATCTGAGCAATTCTTCCTCACTCATCTGCTCTTCATAGACGATGTGCTCATTTTCCTCAATGGAAGCATAAGGGACACCTCTACCTTCTATGAACTACTCACACTCTTTGCCAAGGCAAATGGTATGGAAGCAAACCACACAAAATCTACCATTACTCTCTCTCATGCATCTCTTCATGAAGCAAGGTATTCTCATAAAAAATTTCCTTTTTAGAGCCATCATCTGGAGGATGGACTCAAATATATGGGGTTCTGGATTAAACCTCATTGCTACATGATTGTTGACTGGATCTGGCTCGTGGTTAAAGTTGAAAAACATTTACACAATTGGAACCACATGTTCCTCTCCAGAGCTGGTCGATTAGTCCTCATAAAATCTGTCTTGGAGGCTACACTAGTTTACAGGATGTCACTGGCTTGGATTCCTAAAGGAATCTTATCCCGAATACAAAATATTTATTGCAGATTCCTTTGGAATGAATATAAGGAGGGAAAGCCATTTACCTAGGTGGGCTGGAAGCATATTGCTCTACCCAAGAAATGGGGTGGATGGGGACTGAAGGAATTTGTGATGCAGGAAAGTGTTACCTCTACAAATAGAGGCAACCCCTCTAGCCCTAGAGTGGGTCTAGTCACAGTAAGGACAAAACAACAATTAATTCCCTTCAATAGTCATTGTTGGAGGCCTACCTCAAACCAACAATTGATGGAGTTCCGTTGCGTTGCTCCAGGTTCCGTTTCCTTTTCCGTAATGAGCAATCAACCTGAAACACCACAAAGAAACAACAAAGCACGTAACTAAGAAACAACAATAATCTATTTACTCATAAAGTCAAGAAGTCATGAGCCATCAAGTAAATTAGATACAAGACATAGGAAATCATCATTGATTGTATTAATAATGAATCAAGAGTAAAGCTTACAACCAAGTCTTGACGTCGCAAGCCTTATCAGAGGGTCCAACCAGTGCGTTTCTTCAAGCATTCACTCTCAAAGATGGGTCTCCCAAATAGCAATATCTGTCTCTCTCTCTCATTCACAAGCTTTACATAGGGTTAAGGGCACTCCACACCTTCTTGGAAACTACAAATAAATCCCACACTTGTCACACTTGCACCAACTATCTATCAAACTCAAAAGCAGCAGCAGCACTGTACAACCAAAAGAACTAGCAGATGATAGCAATGTTGAGTGATTTTATAGGAGAAGGAATCTCCATGAAATGAGGGAGAGGGAGCTCATCCTCAAGGCAAGCAACACAAAAGACGGAACTACCATGCCAGAGGGAGAAGGGTGACCCAAACTGACCCAACAACCAGGTCCAGAGACATCCATAAGGCCGACTGTTGGAACAAATTTGCCCAATCTGGATCGTCGCGAGTTCATAACTAAGCTCTAGCGCTCACATCACTAGTAGGCAATGTATTCATTCAGACCGTCGCTAAAGATAGCAATTAGCCTCACGTCGGAGCATGAAATCCGACCGTCACAGGAATCAGATGTACTCCTGCAATGGAGCCGCAACTGGACTGTTTATGACTGCTGTTTGTCGCGTATATTTAGCGAATTCTCGCGACGAGGCAGAAAACTTAGGAAAAGTGGGTCAATTGGCAACATAAGAGAGCATTTGTTCAGTATGAGCATGTTCTACTGGACACATGACACAATAGAAGGACTGGGGTGAATGCAGTGACAAATTACTGTGTAACAGATGCCCCCTAAAGTATGAAGCCTGAGAGAGTGGGAGGGATGAAATGCTTTATGAAACTGTTTGAGCTGGAACACTATCTGGAAGAACCTGCAGGTGCAAGTACAACTGATGTCTCTGATAGTGAAATACATGTAGTCTAGGCATGGGCACAACCATCTAGCTAGTAATACCATGATAATGATAAAGGTATGGTCGCAGCCATCCATGAAGACTTAGGTATGGTCGCAGCCATCCATCAACGAGTCATGTATTCACAAACCAATCCACGCAGCCCAAACATGTGTGATCTGAGTTTGGGGTCTTGAAACCCAACCGATGATAGTACAAATTCTAGCATGCGAACAGATGTGTTGAAGTCGAGCATGATAGAAAGTCGCTTGATTACTGGTCAATGAGGAAAACTGTTAACAAGCACGAGAGAAACCACCAATAATGCCAATGGTTCTCCAGGTACTGTCCAGTACAATCCACGAAGTGTGAAGAATGAGTTGAAGTCAAACACTCGTGGAATCACCCAATCAACGACTAATGATGAAAGTCGACCATCGAGCGCGAAGAACTTTCCATTGAGGCATGCAAGCTCCAAGGTACCAAAGGGGATCTCTAGATCAGTCTCTTGGATAATGAGCTGATGTCGACAAGAGACGATCCGTCGCAGGAGGGCCATAATGTTTCCCCCATCAACAACACAAGATAGGGAACAAGTGGTAGATGGTGAAATAGAGGATCAGAGAAGGAGGTAAGGATGTGAACTGCAGAAGGATTATACTCTTGAACATGTCGTCGACACGACTCCGGAGGGTGGCAGTATTCAGGTACCAAGGGATCAAAGGCTTAATGTAAACAACATGGATCAGATGGAATGAGGCTAAATGGCAACCCGAACCCCGGAAGGCCAAATGATGATGTATGGATATCCCAACCCGACAAGAAGCAAAAGTGTCAATGTTTAAGAGTGACTAGCTGCTGCAGGTAACCAATGACATCTTCCAAATTTTCCCCCACCATTACTGTCGAGTACACCAATTATTTTTGAAAACAAGCTTGAAGGGGATAACGTGTGCTTGTAATATAAGTTCGACCTTCAGTCGAATCCAACCTAGTAATAGTTTAAGAAGCCCTAGGGAGGAGAAGCTCGAGTCTCGTCATGGTGACGAGTCCAATGCCATCAGGGTTTAATGAGTCCGATTTAGGTAAAACTTGGAGTCTTTTTCATATTTAGAGAGTTTGAAAAGACACGAAAAATAAAACTCCAAGGGGGTCCTTTTTCATAGATTTGTGTCTCTCGAGCTCGAAAAAGTATAAAAAAATACTTGAGAGAACCGCTTGACCATTACGATCAAGGAGTACTTTTCATGATTAGTGACCTTGATCCGAAAGAGTAAAAAGCAATCGAAACCACGTCATTTTGTAACCAATAACAAACCCAAAACGATAAAAGCTTGGCAATCTTTTCCCTTTATACGGTCGGAAAAGAGCTTAAAGCAGACCACCTCTTATTTCGTTTAACGAGTCAAAAGGAATAAATCGGCTATCTTTTCGTTTTTTAAGTCGGAAAAGAGCGTTAAAGAAGACTTTACGGATCAAGTGCATACAAAGTACCACATAACCTCGCCACTTGTAGCTCTGCACAAAACACATCAAACGTAAAACCCATTCGACATAAATGATTAATATATGTGAAAATACAGTTAAAAACCCAAAAACCCTAATTAACGATGCAATAAAAATGAGAAAACCCACATCCTAAAGTATAATTTTTGAATTTTCCAAAAATTACTATAAAAAGGGTGGGGTAATTCATTTGTTTTTACCCCTTGCATTGCACATTTTACCTTGGAGCATTTGGAGCACCAACCTGATGAAATTTCTCAAGTTGATTTCGTCCTCATTCGTCCATGGTTCGTCCTGAAACCTTCGCCAAGTAAGTACATTCCTCCTTGCGCTACATTTTAGTAGTTTTTTCATGCAATTTAGTGTTAGGTAGGTGGGTTTAGGTGGATTTTCAAATCCGAGTCCACCTCTCAGTCATCACGGAAAAGTCGCTCGAGTCTGCGATGACCGAACATGATTACACGCACCACCTCCATGATCGTTGCAAGAAACTGGTGTACTCTCGTGACGATCACAGGAAAAATGAACTATTGGCTCAACGCCATCGCCGCTATTTTGAAGACAGCCGCGATGGCAGCGTGAAATTGAATTTTTGTGTAAATTATGAGTTTAAGTTTATAAAAGGAGCTCTAATTCATTTTCCTTGTCATGCAAGGCAACATGGCATTTGTTTGGTAGGAAAGAACTCACGATGTAAACAATGAGGAAGCATTCAATGATATTGGGTGCCAAAATGCTTTATGAGCTTGTGGGCTACTGAAATTTTTTCTCACTCCACATCTTCAGGCTCAACCTGATTTTTTAGAGTTGCTAATTCGAGCTTGGAACCCAACAGACGAAAAATTCATTATCCATGGCAGAGACATTGAGTTCGATGCTACGAACATATATTTCCTGACCAGATTATCCCGTCACGATGAGAGGCCGATTCTAGAGGGCCAATGCATCAGGGGTGAATCACTAGACATGCTGATAGCACGAGTGTGCCCACGGGCATGCAAATCAAAAAGTGGGAAGGTGGCAATTCTGATGGTGGAATACTTGGTTCTTTGTGTATTTCTATTCATGGTGACAAGGGTAGTAGGCTCCCAAGCCCAACACAAGGCAACAAAGACCCAACTCCGATTGGTTCTTGAATGCCTCAACCTGACCATGTACAACTGGGAGGAAGTAGTGACGACCAACATGAAGAGACATCTCACCAACTGTCGTTGCAAGGAGGCGAAGAAATTTGGCTATGGGTCTATCTTGATCCCGCTCATGTTGGAGCGGGTGTCGACGCTTCAGTTGTAGGATATGGACTTGGACAGGCCCAGACCGCGAGAGACCAGGATCACACGGTGGGCGCATGTTATACCATGAGGGGGTGGCGGACGAACAGTGTCAATGGGGACGCTATTCCGTGAGTGGCTTGATTTCCAAATGATCTTCGTCGAGGACTGGCCATATGCTGGTATGGAATTTCGTGGAGACCCCGACATGCAGCTGCCTACTAGCGAGCAGTGGGACGATGGTGGTAAAACACTTGATCACACTATTTTTTGTATTTTGTCTTTTATGATGTTTTTTAGATTTTTTCATGCATATTTCCTAATGATGTACTCTATGGTGTTTACAGACGTGGGACCAAAGAGGCTTGTGGGACTAGCTCCAGAGGCACGGAGGGATCCATAGGGCATCAAAGAGCTGGCCTTGGTTCCCCCAGCTGGCAGTTCAATGGAGACAGTGGCCCACAATCTTAAGGGCCTGACGGAGGGGATCCTTGATTACAGGGAGATCGAGGAGGTCCCCATAGAGTACCAGATACATACAGTAGGGGTGATACCCAAGGCGAACCGTCTTTTGAGGTGAGTCACACGAGTAGTGGTGTGCCACAGGGAGCATAACCCACCGCAGTTAGAGGCCTAGGTTTTATTTCCTGCTGATTTTTGGAGAGACATGTGTCTCGGATCTACGGAGAGCATAGACTCTATTTGGACATATACACTTATTTTTTCAGCACCTTGATGTGCCACGCGAGATATATATGTATATATATACATATATATACATATATATATATCTATATCTATATCTATATCTATATCTATATCTATATCTATATCTATATCTATATCTATATCTATATCTATATCTATATATATATATATATATATATATATATATATATATATATATATATATATATATATATATATATATATATATGGTTCATTATTGTGTTTGAATGCTTCTATATGTTGTTTTTATTACATGTTGCGTAAATGTCTATCTAATACATGGTTTGCTAATGCATCAGTTAACGTGTTTAATCTCCTTGGAATGTGTTGATATGTAATAAAATCAAATTTTTTTTCTAACAATTTAACACGTAAATACAACCTTAAAATCCGATGATCTCTGACGGAATAACGCCAGTTAAGTTGGTGGACAACAAGCTGAGAATCCAGATTCACAACCAATGTACGAATACCGAGGTTTATAGCCTCGGTCAGTAATTCGATAACATCACTATATTCAGCGACATTGTTTGTGGTGTAACCCAGAAAAACACCTTGAAGGTCTACTAACTCACCGTGAGGATCGTAGATCACTCGTGCCGCAGAAGAAAGATTCCAGGTACTGCGGTAGGCACCATCACCGAAACCAACATAAGGTGTATCAGACATCTACAAAAGAAGCAAAAAGACACAATAAGCAGCAATTATGCCTACACACCAAGCCAGACATGAAAACACACACACAACACACCTGCTGGAAACACACGTATGTACAAATCAGATGCATGGGGTTCATGCATAATATTTTTTCAGATAAAGCCCATTTCGGGGCTTATCCAGAGGGTTCCCTTCATAATCAATTAGCTCATAGGCCCCTTTTTGCAAGACTCATTTTACAATATAAGGCCCATGCCACATATTCTCGAATTTTCCTGCCCCCAAATTATCATTTTCTTGATCACAAAGCAGGACTAAATCTCCTTCAACGAAAGAACGAGGATGGATAGCATGATCGAAGTGAGTTTTCACTCTCTTCTTTTGTGCTTCAATGGCTAGAGAGGCTAGTCAATGGGTCTCGTCTAGCCGCTCTAGTTAGAGAAGATGTTCTTCTACCAGAGTAGTGTTGGGGAGTAATTCGATGGCTAATTTCAAAGAAGGGATCTCACACTCAATTGGAAGGGTAGCCTCCAGACTGTAAACCAATTCGAACGGAGTGAACCTGGTGGCATCATTCACCAAATTTTGGTAGGCCCATAAGGTGGAGAACAACATCAAATGCCAGTTGGACTTATGCATGCTAATGGTGCATTGAAGCATCGTAACTAAAACTTTGTTGACGGCTTCCACTTGGCCATTGGCCTGAGGATAGTACGGTGTCAAGCTATCATGCCACAAGCCTAGTTGGGTTGTTAACTTAGTCATCATATGATTATGGAAATGTTTTCCGTGATCAGTGATGATAACCTGAGGGACGCCGAACCATGAAATGACATGATTAAATAAAAATTGCACCGTTGTGTGACCGTCTTCAGATAGTGTAGGCATCGCCTCAGCCAATTTTGTGAAATAATCAATGGAAACAATGATATACCCATGCCCCCCGGCCGAGAAAAGGTTACAAGTCATATAATTAGTGTCCCATTTGGCAAAAGGGCCGACGATAATGACAGGGTGCAATGGAGCGGGGGGTGCACGCATCTTCCATTGGTAGATTTGGCATTCATGACAAGAGCGGACGACAAGAATGCAATCCTTGAAGATAGAGGGCAAAAAATAATCAGCACGGAGGATCTTCTGAGCAGTAGCATACCCGGACATATGACCACCACAGGTGCCAGAATGGCAGCCATTTAGGACTCATTTGGCTTCCTCGAATGTTAAGCATCGATAAAGAATAGAGTCAGCATTCAGACAGTACACAGTGTCCTGAATAATGCTATAAGGTTGAGAATGATGGTGAATCTGTCGCTGAGCATCCTTGGAAAAATCAGGACGAAAAGAGGACGTTTGGAGATAGACAATAATATCCCCGTACCAAGAATCGAGGGTACTAATCAAGAATAGAGTTTCATCTAGAATATGGTCCTCTAACCGAGAGGGCGTGGTAATAGATGGCAGAGAACAAAGCAACTCAGTAAAGACGAGGGACTTCTTAGACTTGGCAGTGGTAAACTCCAAGTCGAACTCTTGAAGGATGACAATCCACTTCGAGTATTTCCCCCCCAGTAACTGACGTGACAAGATGTACGTCATCGGGTTGCAATCAGAAATCACCATCGTAGTACGTAATAATATGTAGTGGCAGAAACACTGGACGGCGCAAACGGTAGCCAATGCCAACTTCTCGACATAGGCGTATCGAGTTTCCATATCTAGTAAATTGTGGCTGAGATAGTAAACGACATGCTAAGTGCCATCATCATCATCTTGAACTAGAACCATGCCAATAGTGGTATCAGCAGCAGCTAAATAAAGAGTGTAGTCACGGTGATAGTTAGGGGGGCGCAACAACGAAGAAAAAACAAGGAGGGCCTTGAGGTGCTCGAATTAATCTTATGCAGCAACATCCCAAAGAAAAGGGGTGTCCCGCTTTAATAACCACGTATAGCCTTTGGCCACTTCAGCATAATTTGGAACAAATCATCGTAAAAAATTCACTTTACCCTGCAAACTATGCAATTGCTACAAAGAAGCAGGGGGAGGGAGATTCAGGATGGCTTCGACTTTAAGGGGATCAAGATGGATACCCTCCCGGGAGATGATGAACCTGAGAAGTTTGCCTGACTCAACGCAGAACTTATGCGGATTAAGCCGGATACGATAGTGTCAAAATCGGAGGAAATTTTCGTGAAGGTGGGTTGGATGGTCATGGCACTTCGTTGAATGAGTCAGAAGGTCATCCAGGTAAGGCTACACAATGTGTTGAATATCATGAAACACATAAGATATTGCGCGTTGGAAGGTGGAACCAACATTTTTTAAACCGAAGGGGAGCTTTTTATAAGCGAAAGTGCCCCACGGACAGATAAAGGCAGTCTTGTGTTGATCCACAGGCGAAATATTAATCTAGTTATAACCAGAAAATATGTCCATAAATGAATATATCTCACTCCCGACACGCTCATCAATGAGCTGGTCAATGAAGGGTGTAGGGTAGTTATCTTTGGGACAGGAACGATTAATATCATGATAATCAACACATACCCTAATAGTACCCTGTTTTTTAGTCACAGGGACAATGTTAGAAACCCAATATATGAATGGGATGGGGTAAATGAAGCCAGCCTTAAGAAGCTTTTCAACTTTCACTTTAATAGCTGCAAACTTTCAGGGATGCATGGGGTGTAGACATTGTCAAACAGGTTTGGTACCCAGATAGGTAGGTATCTCATACACAATGATGCTAGGATCAATGCCGAGCATCTCTTCGTAAGACCAAGCAAACACATCACGAAATTCGCGAAAAAGATCAGTATAAAGCTGAATATCTTTCGGAGTACAAGTTACTCCAACATGGATGTGCTCGACAATCCCTGGTTTAACAGAGATGTCGATTGGCTGAGTATGCGTAATGTTCCCCATATTCCCTTCAGAAGACACTTGATGAATTTGGATGGGTGTCTGAAGGGGTTGGGAGGGGAGACAAGGAGAAAACCACTTGAGACAAGTAAACATTTCCTAATGGGTAGGGAGAAATGAGGAATGATGGTGATGATCAAACCAAGGAGGTTCCTCGAAAGACATGGTCTCAATAATCGGTTCATCAGTAGGAAACATTTCTTTCAAAGGGTCTGAAGAAGCGGCATCTCCAAGCCAAGGGGGTTGAGTGTACAAGTCGAGAGCCTTGCTAAATAGAGCAAGTTCAGGGGATAGAGCCGATACAGAAACAATTTCGACGTAGTTGAGCTCGGCAGGACTCAACGACATCTCATCACCCCAGGATTCTATCTAATCAGCAGGAGGAAGAACCCAAGGATCAGAGCAAATAGAAATCATATTAATGGGAGCAATGTTGGGAGGTGGGAGTGAAAAAACACCCATAAGGGCAGGATCTTTAAAGATTCTAGCACCCACACTCTCACATGGAACGGAGGTATGCTCCACAAAAGGCACGTTTCCATTGGATGAGGAAGAGGCGAAGAAGACAACTAGTCTATTGTGACGATTTTTCCCTGATGATGAAAACGAATAACACGAAATAGAGATGAAGCCACGACTCGCATGGCATACATCCAGCTTCATCCTAAAGGGAGGTTGTAAGTTAAATTGGCATCAACAAATTCGACCTCCACTTCGACCGTATTCCCTTCTAGAGTAATAGGCAAGCATTGGAGTATACCATAAGGACGAGACTCTCTCCCATCAAAGGCTTCCAAGGTTGTAGGAGACTGGCTCAGAGTCAGAGAACTGATAGCCTTCCAACAAGAAACAGACATTATGCAGGTAGAAGCACCTTCATCAATGACGGTACGATGAATCATTTTAGAATTGATGATGACCCGGATAAAGAAGGAAAATTGGTGAGGTAGTCTCCGTATATGACTGTCTAGGTCAAAAGTGATCAGGTCCGTGTCGACCGGGACAATGCCACTAATAACTGATAGCAAGGACTTCCTCTAAGAGGGGCAACTCTGGAGGACTTCTAATGCAGACATAGCTAACGGAGCCTGGACTAAGTCCTCAACGATGATGTAGTGCTGAGCAGCACAAGCATTAGGGTTGTAAGAAGACTTCTGGAACACGCCTTTAGAGGGAGGTCGGATGACCGCTTCAGTGCTAGGTCGCTTGATATGGGGGGGACCAAAATTGGATGGAGGAGCACTAGAGGGGACCTTAGTCTCCTTCCCGGCAGGCGACGGATACTCTTTTTCCTTAGTACTAATGTGGACGAGAATCATCCTAGCCATAAATACTTGAGAACCAAAGGGAGAAGAGGATTGAGAAGGATGGGCCACCATTTGCATTTGCTGCGAGGGAAAAGGCTCTTTGAGCACAGCAGGATTCCCAGGGGTGCCTTTCAACAAATGACTCACTTAAGACTGCTTGGGGTAGTCCTTAGTATAGTGATCCTCGTCACAGATAAGGCAAGAATACTTAGGCTTGCGTTTGGCACCTTCCTCGGGTGGAGGTTTACATAAATCCTGCTTCGGTTGATCAACCTTATTCTTTCGTTTTTCCTTATTTTTCCCTTTCGAGGCTTTACCCACCGCGGTGGACTGAACGGCGTTAACCTCGAAAGTGTTACCAGAATTGGATACAACCGGAGAAGTGCTTCCATTCGAAGCATTCGACTTTTGCTTCCCAGGGTTTGCAGAAGATTTCTTAGAGGACGTATTGACAGATCCAATGACGCCGTCAACATATGGTGTTGGCGGGGCTTTGGAAGTTCCGGGCCTTGGAGCATCAGGCAAATAATCATATAATGTATTGGACTATGAGTAAACCAATTCAAGGTACTAAGCACGCGTAATAGCCTACTCTTCAGTTACACACGCCCACATAGCAATGTCCTGGGCTATCAGACCAACAAATGAGGTTGTGAACCAGTTAGTCAGAAGCTGATCGGAAATCCAAAACTTCATCAAATGGCGACGTCGTCTCCATTCATGGATATGATCGGAGATATGCGTGGTTGTGGTCTGTTTTAAGGATGTTAGGAGGTGCGAGTCCGTTTCATATCGAATCGGCAACTGAAAATGAGTTAAAAATTCCATAGCCAACGAGTTAAAGTCCTGAAAAAATCCATGAGCTAACTCAATATACCATTTAGCAGTAGAGCCAGTGAGAGTCCGTTGAAAAAGGCGGAGCCGGATTGAATAATTAAGCCATGAGTTTGACAAACACCATAGATGATAAGTCATGACATGGGCTTGGGGATCTTCTCCGGCTTTATCCTCAAACTTGGGACAATCACTAGGAATTTTAGTTGGAACCGGTGGCCAATACGAATTATGAAGAATAGGATCATTTGTCAGTTTGGACACATCCGATAATTCCAACGTTGCTAAAAAAGGTAATTGAGGGTTAAAGGACATCTGAGACCGTGGGTAGGAGGCAGCACCAGAGTTCCACCTAGTTTCTTGTTGCCCCCATTGATTTTGTCTGGACGGATTTAGCCCATAAGGGTTTTGTCCGTAGGGATTTTGTCCATGGGGGTTATAGCTATAACTAGACGATTGACTCTGGATTTCCCCCCCAGCAGTCCACTGATTACCAACTTCACCTACAGGAGAAACATATGGTTGCTGGAAATTCTAGTAAGGATTCACCTGCAGTTGTTGATAATTTTGGTATGGGGAAAATTGGGTTTGCCCTTGGGATTGCTGAAAACCATAAGGCGGCTGGGCTCCAAACTAAGCCTGGGAGCCAAGCTGCGTTTGAGAAGCAGGTTGGGATTGGGATCCAATCTGAATTTGAATATCAGATTGGGTCTGGAGCCCAGACTGGAGCTGAAAACCGGGTGGAGCTTGAGAAGCAACAATCATTTGAGTGCCCGGTTGACCAGGCCCAGGCAGATGTCCTTGAGAAGAAATAGGTTAAGCCATCTGGCTAGAAGGTTAGCCTGGTTGAGGTTGAGGTTGGCCCATTTTCCCAGAAGTTTGAACTTGCTGGGAATTGGGTTGACCTTGTGGAACCAAAGGCTATCCAGACTGACCAGATGGTTGAGTAGGCTAGACAATTGGCTAGCCTTGTTGAATTTGAGACTGGCCAACTTGTCCAGAAGGGTAGCTTTGGTGGGTACCAGGTTGACCTTGTTGAATGTAAGGTTGTCCTGGGTTACTAGAAGGTTGCCCGAAGTACGTGAAAGAAGACCCACTAAAGGCCGAAGGTTGTCTCGGAATGGGTTGTCCTTGTGGGCCGATAGTTTTCCCTAAATAAGGTTGCCCATGGTATGGTTGTCCGTAAGACTGCTATCCGTAATATGGTTGACCTTGATAGGGTGGTCCTTGAATATTTGAAGACTGTGCTTGGCCACTGTTGTGGAGGTAAATCCCCTCTGCGGATAGAGGCGATCCCTACTAGCCCAAATGGGGTCTAGCAACAATCAAACAACGCTAACACGCAGGTTCCTAATTGCAAATCAAAGACCGATGATGAGGGCCTATCTAGATTCCAACGCTAATATTTGTAGAAGAGTCGTCGCTTCCGTTCCTTTGCTCCAGTCGGTCACAATCCCCACGATCCTCGTGAACGGACACTTGCACATGCAAAGAACAACACAAATACAAGCATAAAATCCAATAGATGCAACTATATATCAATCAAAAAGGATATAACTCAATCATCATTACAATGTTGGCATTATGAGATAAGTGTTGTCCTTGATGGCAAACCACATTGATGGCAAATCATAGTGCAGAAGGTCAGCAGCAAGGAATTGATGATCAGACTATAAGAAGAAGAGAAAGTTCATACACGCAGGTTCATTAAGCCCAAATCGCGTATACAAGCAGGTTCACTATATACCAAGTCGCGTATACGCAGGTTCGCTATATACCAAGTCGCGTGTACACGCAGGTTGGCTTCAGTAAAAGCGCGTGTATGTGGAAAACTTATCTTTGGTCCACGGCGGTTATTCCTTGGAAGTTGTGCCTATGGTTTTGGACCTTGGTGTCTCGACGGACGTGTTGATCCCTAGTTTTGAAGTTGATGGTATTGGATTTCTATGGTTTTGGCTCTTGGTATTGAACAAGGCCTAAGGCTATATAAGGAGAAGGAAATCTTTAGGCAAGTGTATCTGAAATGTCTTGAATATCTGATGAAGTATTAGATCCAGTATGCAGGTTATTGGTTGATGATGTATTGCTTGATCTGAGCTAAGGAGAGATCTTATCGGTTGATGGAGAACAAGATCTAAGGAGAGATCGGGATCAAATGGTTTGAAATGAACTATCTTTATTATGCGTATTTCTAGATCCGCATGACTGACGCAATATTATGTTCTGAGTATAACTGATGTCTGGTACAGCTGCAAGTTATGAAAAATTATTTTTAGATCTGTACGCAGGTTGTCTTCGGTAAAACCGCGTGTATACGGGGGTTGCCTTCATTGAAGTAGCGTATATCTTTTGGAGCTTGATTTTTGGGTTATAGCTGGGTCTGACTGTTATTGAAGAGTTCTGTAGTCTGCTCTGTGTTCTGGTGACTGGGTTTGACAGGGTTTCAGTGGTTCAGTGATTCAAAGATTGTTGATGTGAGTATTGGTTGTTTTACGAAGGTTGAAAGAATTGTGGTCTTCAATTTGTAATATTGTGCTTCAGGAATATCCAGTCTGAAAATGTATGAAAAGTGGTACCTGAAGGAAAGAAGATTGTAGGCCTGCACCTACGTACTAGTATCTTAGCTAGTACAAGAGCAAAGGGGGTTGAAGCTCCCTTCCAAGGAAGTTTGGAGAACGAGAGAAGGTTGAAGCCTTCTGCAGGTTGTAGTCTGCGTACTGGTATAAGGCTGCACCAGTACAAAAGATTGTAAACTGAAGTTCTTATTAAAGAAAGATAGAGACGACTTGCAGCAGGTGGTTTTCACCCACATTGGGTTTCCACCTTATATCATGGTGTTCATGTGTGTGGCTTTTGTGTGATGATCTGTTCTGTTATACTGTTTACTCTTAATATGGTGAATAATGACTAGATGCACTTAACTGAAGATAAACTAACTGAATTATAAGTTTTCTGGTTATACGATGTTTTCTTTAGACACAGTAGCGTGTACACGCTCGTTCACTTAACTGAAGTAGCGTATATGTTTATGAGCATTGAAAAAGTTTTATTGATCTGATAATACTGATTCACCCCCCCCTCTCAGTATTATTTCCAACATACAAAGAAAATAAGAGTGGAACCATAATGATAGTTGTCTATTATTGATAAACAAAGAAGAATACAACCATAGTTCTGACGTCAAATCCTCCTTTGGCTGGGTGATCAGCAACACATGCCTTGCAAAGCTTGTTGGGAATGGAGAACATGCCTCTCTCTCCTTGGTTACTTGGATAAGAATCTCCTCACGTAAGATTTAGCTTCATGGGAATGAAGAATGCTTCTTGTAGCATGAGCTTAGAAATTCTCAGACTTTGGGACTTAGAATTTGGAACTTGGAGACTAACTTGTCAAAGGCAAAAGGACAAGCTTTTATAGATAGAGGAGAAGAAGTTATGGTCATCCAAAAGATTCATGGTATTGGCTTTATCACTTGGAAGCTTCCATGAGAGGTGGAGAACTACTTCCCTTCTATGGAGATTCGAAGCCCAACTGAACTAACTCAAGATGGAATCAGTTCATGAATAGGTTAGGAAGAACCTTCGTAAGTTTGTTTGTTAAAAACTTTACCCAACCGGGATGGCACGAGTGCAACTCTAAGACAAAGCGCCAGCTGGCGTGCCATCTTTGGAGGATTTCCCCCATTGGCGCGAGTGATACACAGTGGAACCACGCCAATGGAAAAAGGGATATTTTTATGGGTATTTTACAGAAGGTGTCTTCAAGGCATATGAAGTACATACTCAAGGGGATACAATGCAAGTTTTTTCAGGTTATGTCACTTCTCACAGGTCCCGGAATAAGTCCTCACAGCCATCCAGTGAATGAGTCATGTAATGATCACAATAATCCACAAAATCGCAACCTGGATCTCAACAGACAAAATCCAGGGTCTTGCGCTCCATCTCGACCCGAACAAAGTACAAGTTGAGAGTCAAAGTTGAACATGAAAGAACATCGTCTGATTACCAGTCAATGATGAAAACTGTTAACGGACGCGAGAGGTACCACCAATAATGACAATGGTCGTCAAGGTACTATAGGTACAATCTACGGCGTTCGAATCAGTGAGTCGACGTCGAACACCCATATAATCATTTGATCGGAGGCCAATGATGAAAACCTCGCGTTGAACATGAAGAACCTACCATTGAGGCATGCAGGATCCAAGGCACCTGAAGGGAGTCTCTTGGTCAACTTCCTAGATAATGAGCTGAAGTCAACAGGGAGTGACCTTAATCGAAGGTGGGCCATAATTTTCCCACATCATCGACACGAGACAAGACTGGCTGCATGAATTATACACTTTCATATGAATACTACATGACAAAAAAATCGCATGTTATCCCACTGATCAGAGAACAAAAGCAAAAATATGAGGATTGGATGAAGGGTAGGTTATATTTATAGAAGCCATGAATGCAAATTAATATTAAAAAAAGATTTCTAAATTGAAATTTGAGAGACTTCTTGGATCTTCTTTGTTTCGCCTCCTCCATCAACCATTCTTGTGCTATTGGACGAAAGGTATGTTATATTTATAGAAGCCATGAAGGTAGGTAGGCATGTCATGGGTATAAAAATTGAGATAAATGTCAAATGGAGATGAAAAGGGTAGACAATGGACATATGTTATGGGTATAAACATTGAGACAAATGTCAAATGGAGATGAAAAAGGTAGAAAATGCTTAGCATGACCAATTTGAAAAGATAAACTGGTGTAATTAACTTCTAGATAGTCTTTCTTACAATACCATGGGACAATACCATGGATTGTCAATACAAAAAACATTCTATTCTCCTGCACTCACGCCGGCCTAGGGGTATACCACAGTGAGGTATACCATGCGGCTTCACAAGCATCTGAAGGTACTAGAGGGAACTCTAAATCTTCCAGCTCTCTCCATGCAAGCATCACAATTATCAAAATTAACTGTGCTTAATGGAACATAGTACCTTTCTTCTGAGCCTTGCAGCAATCGTCCAAAAATTCTTGGCATAGATATGCAACCCATTTGTATTGAACACCATTAGCGCACTGCGTAGCTAATGAAGCTACCGGTGTAGGGACTTAATTAGCTCGACACTTCCTCATGAACTTTCCAGCCAATATATGTTTTGTGGAGCAACTCCCTGGTTGATTGAGTTGATATCATAACCTCACTTCCATTTTGTCAGTCCAAACTTCTTCTTCATGTTTTCTTCTATGGCTCTGTCTTGATCTTTCCCCACAAACTCTTTTGCGGGGTTCTTCCCTGGATACGATAGTTTGGTGATTCTCCATATTAGCATTGGATTAATAGGGATCCTCTTCCCCATCCATAGGCATCCATTGTGCACCAACACGAGCAGTTGTCTCACACAAGATGTACTTCCTAGACTTCTGTCGAGTGTGCCACATTCAACATACTCATCAACCCTGACTATGCCAATCCAACCACACACTTTTGCGGTTATAACCTTGTCACACCACTATAAGGGTAGTGCAATTTTTTTAATTATTTGTTTGGTGTGAACTAAGAATATTTCTTTATTTCATTGAAATCATAGTCCATGAACTTTAGCTACGGAATCTTCCCAAGGGTTTCTCTAGTAAATCGCACCGACTCCGATAATAAAGGTGTTAAGGTTCCATACTTTGTGTCCTTCGACTCTTTCACTAGTTTTTCATTTGGTTTTCTTGGTGGGATATATGGTGGGAGAGGTTATGGAAACGTGCGTCATTCATTTCCATTTTCCCTTTCTCAACTTCTTCCTCACTATATCTCACTTGTTTGGGCTCTTTTTGAGGCTCAAAAAGTCTCTTGTCATGTTTATTCTTCGTTCTCTATTCTTTGGTCGTTTTATTTTGTAGGGATCTCCACTGCATGTGTGATGTTGCTGCTGCGGGTGATGCTGCTGCAGGCATATCAGCTAATGCTGCTTCAGATGTTGTTTTCATGATTTCAGTTAAGCCCTTCTCACTAAATATATGAATAAATTCTTTAGTCATGAGGATATTCATGAAAAAATTCTGCAACTTCTTTGTAATAGCAATATTCGAATTCTCAATTCAAAAAAGGTCCAAATCTGGGCGGGATGCAACTTTTATAACAAATCTGAATTTCTAACCCCATCAGTAGCTCAGATTGTGTTCATTAATTGCATATCTATCCCTAGATCTAGTCAATTTGTCCTCATAAATGCATATTTCCACTTATTTTAACGTTAAATTTCCATTTTAACCATCATATTTTTCTAGCGAACTTCGACGCATCCCCAACTCTAGTAAGCAACCCTTCCTATGTCGAAGCTCTCTCTGCAACATATTTTTTATTCTAGTGCCCACTTTCAATTGAAGATGGAACTAAGACTCTTCTCCTTTATTTAGAGTGCAGCAGGGTTGTCCCTGTACAACTTCAAACTAGTTCCATTTACTCTTGCTTGAATCAATTCTCCATTTAACTTTGCTAATTGAAATGTGCCTCCATCAGTGATATGCTTAATAATGTATGGGCCCAACCATTGCATATTGAATTTTCTTGGGAATTTTACAAACTTATTGTCATAAATGAGAACAAGGTATCCTACCTAGAACCTCTTTTGCTTAATATGTTTGTCATGCCAGGCCTTTGATCTTTCTTTTTGTACCTGCTGATGAAATCTTGCTATAACTCTATCTTCCTCTGAAGCAAGCAACTATGACATTATTTCCTCCATTATATTATAATTAGTCATATCTGTAAAGGATGTAATTCTCAAGCTAGGAATGATGTACTCCATGGGCATCACAACTTCTTCCCCCTAAAATAACCTGAAGGGTGTTTGACCTATTAAATTTTTACATGTGGTCCTATAAGTCCATAATACTGTTGGATTCTAAAGTCCCAATCATCTTTGTTCACATTGCATACCTTAGTAAGGCATTCTCCAGAATCTTATTAAATGCTTCTACTGTTCCATTAGCCTAAGGGTGATAAGGGGTACCCTTTTGATGATAAATTTGGAACTCCTCAGTCAATGCTTCAATAGTCTTATTTAGGAAGTGTGAACCTTGGTCACTCATCAAAATATTTGGACATCCAAATCTAGACAACATGTACTCAAAAATAAACTTCACAACAATCTCTACACTATAGTCCCTTACTGGTTGTGCTTCGACCCATGTTTTCAAGTAATCAGTCACTGTAATTATGTACCAGTCCTCTTTCTAGGTGGGTTGATGGGTCAAACAAAATCAATGGCCCACTTATGAAAGGCATACAATGTAACTTGTGTTACCAATGGCATCTCATCTCTTCTAGAAGGCTTCCTTGTTCTTTGACATACATCACATTATCGACAATACTCCTTCACAACTTTATGTAGTGTAGGCCGCCACAATCCTTCTCTCAAAATCTTCTGCATAGTAGATTTTCTTGCATAGTGTCCACCAGTTGCACCCCCATGAGCCTCTACTAAAATCATTTCTCTTTCATGTTTAGGAACACATCTGTGCAATATCTCATATGGTCCCATCTTATACAAATACCATGCTATTAAAAAAAATTCAACTTCCTTAACCACTAATTCTTTCTTTTGTTACGTGGTATACTCTAAAGGAGTCATTCATGCATTCAAAAACTTAATGATGTATGTGAAATGGTCATTTGTAACTATGATTGCAAATAACTACACATTAGGGAGATTATCCTCTATGCTGGTTGGTTCTTCCCCTGTTTCTAGTCTTGACAGATGGTTAGGTTCTACATCCAATCTTCCTAGTTTAACAATGATCTCAAAGTCATGTTCCTGGAATAACAGTAACCATCTGCAAATATTTCCTCCCAAGACAGGTTTATTAACCAAATACTTTTGTGAAGAATGATCCGTAAACATTTTAAACTGTGACCCCAAAAAATAGTGTTTAAACTTCTGCAAAGAATATACCATGGCTAGTCCTTCCCTTTCTGTAGTGGTGTAATTCTTTTCTTCTTTAAATAACTTTCTACTTGAAAAAGCTATAGGATGATCAATCTCTCCCACACTAGGTTGTGCCAGTACCACTCCCAAATCTATACAATAGGCATCCACATGGACATGGAATTCCTTATTCCAATTAGGGAATGCTAGTATAGGTGTAGCTACCATTTTTTCTTTCAATATGTCGAGGCTATTCTGACATTCTTCATTCCACTTAAAAGTTACATCTTTATTCAACAACTTCTCCATTGGTATAGTGATCTGAGCATACCCCTTAATGAATTTCCTATAATACCCAGTATGTCCAAATGAAGTGCGAAGCTGTCTTACTGTCTTAGGTGGAGGCAAGTTCACAATGATAGTAATCATAGCAAGGTCCACCATTAGTCCTTGCTTACAGACAATGTCTCAACAACATGTTGAAAGGTAAAAAAAATATGCACTTCTTTAGATTCAAATAGATTTAATATTGTCTACATGTGTCGAGCATAAGTCTTAAACTTCCAACATGTTTTTTCAACAATCCAAATATTGTCCAATCATCAAAATATACCTATAAAAACTTGTGAATGTATTCTTTAAAAGCTATAACCACCGCCCTAGAAAATATATCAGGGTCATTTTTTGATCCAAAAGTCATTAATGTGTATTGATATGAGCCCCATTATGTAGCAAATGTCTAGCACTTCATCTGTGAAAGGGGTATAGAAGGGATCATGTAGACATGCATCATTCAACTTTCTAAGATCAACACAGAAACCAATTTCTCTTTGAGTCTTCTTCTCTTTCACTACCATAGGACTCAACCATTTTGATTCTTCTACTTGTTCAATCATTCGTGTTGTTATCATCTTATCGAGCTCTATTTTCACTTTCTCCTTATACTTCGGGTTCATTATTTAAGGTCTTTGTTTGACTAGCTTTGCATCAAGCTTAAGGGGAATCTTCATGACCCCTAGATCTCCTATTATACCCTTCATCTCTAAAAACTTATTGGGAAATAGTTCTTGATATTCATGAAGTAACTCTATAACTTTACTGACTGCCTTTTCATCCCAGTAGTCTTCTATTGTTGCAAACTTGGGTTCCCTCTCTAATCTTATGTTCACCTTCTTGTTATTCAGTGACTTTGTTATATCTGGTATCTCTAGCTTAGGTCTAGTTGCTTCGTGGTATCCTTTTGACTCTATTATGTTGATTTTGAGAGGATTTGTAGCCAGCCCACAATGGAAAATTTGCAAGGGCGCAACGCATACGAGGCGTGCGACGCACTGGGAATTGTGTGCGGCAAACGCAGTCCAGAAGCCCAAAACGGTGCCAAACCAGTTCAAAACTTGGAAAAAGTGATCAAATTGAAAGATTTGCAGAGCATCTACCAGTTTAGTGGATTTAGAGGACAACAAAGAAATTCAGGGTACAAGCAGCAAAAATGGAATCAGAAGTTTCATCAGATTATGAGGGGGAAACTCACAGTGATACAGCTTCAGGAGAACATGCTCCCTAGAGACCTAGGAGTGACAGACATGTCAGGGATGAACCAAACACCCTCACTGAGTTCCATGCATGCCCTCTCTCTATGTCTTATTTCCAGCACTTAGCATGTTTCGAATTTTATCAGAGGGTGGCAAATGTCAGGATTCATCATGAGTTGGCCCGTCTTTTTGCACTTCACCTACATGGAGGTCAGTCTATCTTGGCAAGGGTCACTTTCACATTGAAACCCGAAACCATATCAGTGGCAACAAGCATACCAAATGTTGGAGAACAGTGGCACAAGAAGATGAAGGTGGAGAGGGAACTTTATGAGCCTTACATTAAGGCCACTTGTTTGAGTCAGGTCACTAGAGTTTTCCCATTCATATTTCTGAGAGATGAGTATGCTCCGCTCATGAAATTGATCATGAAATACTTCAGTTGTGAGGGGAGGTTTTCTCGCCTTTATGCCTATCACATCAGGTTGCTCATGCACTTTACCAGGGTGCGTATGATGAACCTCCCATTTTTCATCTACGGGAACATAGAGAAAATGAAAAAGTTCATGCAGCACAAGACCCCTCAGAAGCAGCTCAACAGTGTATATCACTTCGCTCTTATCCAGATTTTGGGGGATAATCAGTTGGGATTGTAGGGCATTGCTTGGGAGGACTTCATCTCCCGTGACTTCTTCAACGCTCCATAGGTAGTATCAGAGGTCAAGCATGAGATAGGTGGTCCTTCTCATCAGCATGAGTGCCATGAGACCACTGTGGTGCCATTTTCCATCACATATCAGAGATGCTATCCGAAAGGCACCAGGCCTTTGTTTGCAGCAGCAAAGCGAGTGTTATCTCCACCCGGGGTGGAAGGGGCCTCACTTCCTACATCGGAAATACAGGTACAGGACAAGGGCAAGAAGCCCAAGCATGAGAAGGGGCCTTCAGGTGTGCCACCATGTGAACGAGAGACCGGATTCATTCTCCTTCATGATGATGATGATACCAATACACGTCCACAAAATGCACAACTAAAAGAGATCTTCCAGGAGCAAGAGACAGAGATTCAATCCTTGACACTCAAGTTGGAGATGTCCAAATGGAACATCAGGTATTTGGAGCAAAGTAACAAACAGCAGGAAGACCAACATGTGATCATGGAGCTGCAGAACATTCGTGAGGATCGCTTAACTGCCCAGTAGAGGAGGATTGAATTCACTTCATTGGAGCAACAGGTTATTGATGATTGTGAGTCTGTTCTCGAGAGAGTTAACATGCACCTGGAAAACATGTTGAACAAGGCCGACGAAGACAACACACTGTTGAGACACATGGCTCGTCATTATAGGGCACGGAACTTGAGTTTGAGAGCCCGAATAAGGAGTTTGAAAGCAAAATTGAGGAAGGCCACAAGAAGGGAAAAACGGGAAAAAGAGCAAGAAAGGCTTAGAATCTTGGCTGAGGCTTCCTTGGCTCAACATGGCACTCCATAGAGAGCCCCCAGCCCAAATTTCAAAAAAATTGGGGCAATTTTGTGTTTTTGGAAATTTTTTGGTCAAAAAACAGGGGTTTTCTCCCTGTGCGTCGCGCACCCTGCGCAGCGCTAAAATTATAGAGCTCTAAATGAGGAATGGCTTACATATTTGGATTTAGCATCAAAAAATACATCTACTGGTGTCCGAGCAAGAAATTTTGATAAGTTTTGGGTCTCCTAAAGGTCAAAAAACACCCAAAAATGGCTTCTCTGCCACTTTTTGGACACACAGAAAGTAGTCTTGGGAGAATGAAGTTTTGGAGGCGCAAATGAGCTTCAAATTCAAAAATTATAATTGGGTTGGAAAGTAGACAGGCCAATATTTTCAGCAAGCCCACTTGGGCACATTTTGGACACCTAAAAGTGCCCCAAAACAGGCCCCAAAATAGCGCGACGCAAAGAGAAAAGCGTGTGGCGCACAGAGGAAATTTTGCCCAGTTTGCTCTCGTTTCGCGAAATTTCGGGTCGCGACTTCTCCAAGTGGGCCCGGTCATCAACTCTTTGGTTTTTTGGCACCAAAGGCAGCTTTTAAAGAGTTTTCTCTCAAGGTGGGCATCTATCCAAGTGGCAAAGAATGCAAAGGGTCACCACAACCAAATGTCATGCTTGAGAGCGTTGTACCTGTAGCTGATGGTTGGCTCTTCATCTCCTTTTCGAAATTATTTGAGTAACTTCCCAAATGCTAGGTATTCCATCTCTTCTCTACACTTTCTATATGTTGTAAGCAAGTTATTTGCAAATGCTTGGCTAGCTTGTAACTTCTGGGAGACTGTGGGAAAGAAACTCTGTTTCTGCACTGTGTATTTTTGACAGAGAATTAATGAAAGGAAGCGGCTCTGTTTCATGAGATTCTTGTGGTCATGAGTGTAGCAAATGCGTTCTTATGTTCCATATGTATCTTGTTATGTTTCATATTTCATTGCATGCTTCATTTCAGTGAAATTTTCTAAGTGAGATTAGGTAGAATTCAATTTATATTGCTCTACCTGTGGGAAAATTTCATGTGAAGTGTTATTCTTCTGTTGAAAAGGATTCATGCGATCATGCCCTTTTCACTCTCTTCAACAATCTTTCCATTCTGCGTTACCTTAAGCCAAAATTGCTCGCTTGCCGCCTACCTTGCCTCACAGAATAATCTGTGCCTTCATATTCGATTCTTTGTTCTTTGCTGAGCGCGAGTCCCATATACATCCCATAAGCTTGGTCACTTCATAAAATCTTTTCCAAAATCCCTTTTCACTTACTAGCCTAAGGTAAATATTGCTTTGTAAGTCATCTCAGACCATTTTTCCTATCCATTCACTGAGCTTGACTTGGAGAGAGCCCTCTCCTGCTCTGGTAGGGCTAGCTACCAGACTAAGCGTGGTTTGTGGTTACCCTAATTTTTGCCTTCCTTCAGCCTAAGGCAGATTTAGGTGCTAACAGGTTCCACATCAAAAGGACACATGATCTATCTATATACATATAATCTACAAATTGTAAATTGTATTTTGAATGAAGTTAATGTTATTTGTAGGCATCACATATTTGAAAAATTGTCATGATTGCATGCATAGAAAAAGAGCAATGAAAGAATCTTGTATATGAATCAAATATTGACTTAAGTGTGTTTTTGATTCATCATTATTAAGTATATTGTATAACTTTTGTTTTGAGTGGTAAAAAGTAATTTAAAACCAAATCATGTCACTAAAAACATATTTACGGGGAATAGTTAGGAGAGTGCCTACTCAATTACAAAGTATATGATTATTATTAAGAATGGACCTTATGAACCATAAGCTCAATTATTTTTATGTGAATCAATATTTATTGTTGCATCTGTAATGTGAATTATGAATCTTTTTAAAAGGAATTTGAGTTGAATTGTTAAGTTGTAATGTGAGATAGGTATGTAATTATTTTACGAGTTATTTGGGATGAATTGTGAAAGGTTTTTGATTTAGCAATTTTAGAATGTGTAATGTGTTAGATATCCATGTATCTTAATTTCCAACATAGAAATCTTAATTTCACAGAAATGTATCTAGTAAGAATAAGAGCAGTTACAAATCATAGTTACCAACTATGCATGTAGTAAGAATGAGTGCAGAATACAATTGGATAAGGAAAATTTCAATTAAAATTCAATTCTTTAAAATTTAATACTCAGTATTTAAATGTTTAAAAATAAACAATAAAATATACATACAGTGCATCTAAAAATTAAATCCCTCAACTGCACGATAATAATACAATTCTCATATAGATAAATCATTCCTGAGATTCACGTGATTCTAAAGATCATGAAACACAACAAATACCATCCGTCAAATTTGATTCCTACCCATTGAGACAGTTTGATAACATAACATACATTTTTAAATAATGGTAATTCATAAAATAAAATTCCATGCTAGACCTACTGCACTGAGCGACCGATTGAGACTGAAGTGCCATCAACTTTTTGGTTGCTGATGGAGACTTGAGGAGTCGGGGCGGTAGATGGAGAATAGGGAAAGAATTAGTTTGTGGAAACAATTTGTTGGGTTCATGCAGTGTTTCAATTTTTCTAGGGACTTCTTCCCATTTGAAAGGGACTACGACGGACGTGAAGGGAGTCATAGGAGAAGGTTGGAGGTCCAATGGCATGACTTGCATAAGGAACTTCGAGGCATGAGATGATTTCAGATCGATGTCGGCATTGATCCTCGTGATCTCCTTCGATTCTTCCCGCTCCTCCTCAGATACATCTTACGTTCTTGATTTTCTTTTCCTCAGATTTCTTGATTTTCTTTTCCTTGACTTTCTAAACGATCAAGACGCTGAGTCCTTGACTTATCGTGCACAACAAAGACTTCTTGGGCTTCTCCATAACTTCTGAAACAATCAGGGAACATCTCATCCATTAACATCGACTTCATGCATCGACTGTTACTTCCTCGGTTGTGTTCCATCATCGAATTCTTAGCCTCAATGACAAAAACGCTATTGAAAACCTGTGCAGGCACCATAGAATCCCCCTCTTCGGCCTCCAGAGGGAACAAGAACTATTATTGTCATGTAACAGATAATGAATCAAATTCATTTTCATGGTCCTTCAAACCATTATGAGTGCAGTCGACATTGGCTGGGAAGAGCAGTATATTAGAGAGATTAAGTTTTGCAAGCTCTGAAATAGATACCATGATTGGGAATGTCCTTTCTTCCCCTCCAGGCTAGAATGCCGCCATGGATTCAACACTCCCGCTACTCACCATTATTCAAATAATGGCCTGTCATTCACAAACATAAACCAAAAGCTATAGGTTATGCAATGATGTAAGTAAATTTGGTTTGTAATTTTTCTCCTACTCTGCATAGGGACCAAGACTGGATACATGCATTATACACTTTCATATGAAAACTACATGACAAAAAAATTGCATGTTATCCCACTGATCGGAGAACAAAAGAAAAAATATGAGGATTGGATGAAGGGTAGGTTATATTTATAGAAGCCATGAATGCAAATTAATATTAAAAGAATAGTTCTAAATCAAAATTTGAGAGACTTCTTGGATCTTCTTTGTTTCACCTCCTCCATCAACCATTGTTGTGCTATTGGACGAAAGGTATGTTATATTTATAGAAGCTATGAATGCAGGTAGGCATGCCATGGGTATAAAAATTGAGATAAATGTCAAATGGAGATGAAAAGGGTAGACAATGGACATATGTTATGGGTATAAACATTGAGACAAATGTCAAATGGAGATGAAAAGGGTAGACAATGGACATATGTTATGGGTATAAACATTGAGACAAATGTCAAATGGAGATGAAAAAGGTAGAAAATGCTTAGCATGACCAATTTGAAAAGATAAACTGGTGTAATTAACTTCTAGATAGTATTTCTTACAATACCATGGGACAATACCATGGATTGTCAATACAAAAAACATTCTATTCTCCTGCACTCACGCCGGCCTAGTGGTATACCACAGTGAGGTATACCATGCGGCTTCACAAGCATCTGAAGGTACTGGAGGGAACTATAAATCTTCCAGCTCTCTCCATGCAAGCATCACAATTATCAAAATTAACTGTGCGTAATGGAACATAGTACCTTTCTTCTGAGCCTTGCAGCAATCGTCCAAAAATTCTTGGCATAGATATGCAACCCATTTGTATTGAACACCATTAGCGCACTGCGTAGCTAATGAAGCTACCGGTGTAGGGACTTAATTAGCTCGACACTTCCTCATGAAATTTCCAGCCAATATATGTTATGTGGAGCAAACTCCCTGGTTGATTGAGCTGATATAATAACCTCACTTCCATTTTGTTAGTCCAAACTTCTTCTTCATGTTTTCTTCTATGGCTCTGTCTTGATCTTTCCCCACAAACTCTTTTGTGGGTTTCTTCCCTGGATACGATATTTTGGTGATTCTCCATATTAGCATTGGATCAATAGGGATCCTATTCCCCATCCATAGGCATCCATTGTGCACCAACACGAGTAGTTGTCTCACACAAGATGTACTTCCTAGACTTCTGTCGAGTGTGCCACATTCAACATACTCATCAAGCCTTACTATGCCAATCAACCACCCACTTTTGTGGTTATAACCTTGTCACACCACTATAAAGGTAGTACAATTGTTTTAATTATTTTTCTGGTGTGAACTAAGAATATTTCTTTATGTCATTGAAATCATAGTCCATGAACTTTAGCTACAGAATCTTCCCAAGGGTTTCTCTAGTAAATCGCACCGACTCCGATAATAAAGGTGTGAAGGTTCCATACTTTTCGTCCTTCGAATCTTTCACTAGTTTTTCATTTGGCTTTCTTGGTGGGATATATGGTGGGAGAGGTTATGGAAACGTGCGTCATTCATTTCCATTTTCCCTTGCTCAACTTCTTCCTCACTATATATCACTTGTTTGGGCTCTTGTTGAGGCTTAACAAGTCTCTTGTCATGTTTATTCTTCGTTCTCTATTCTTTGGTCATTTTCTTTTGTAGGGATCTCCACTAGATGTGTGATGTTGCTGTTGCGGGTGATGCTGCTGCAGGCATATAAGCTAATGTTGCTTTAGATGTTGTTTTAATGATTTCGGCTAAGCCCTTCTCACTAAATATATGAATAAATTCTTTAGTCGTGAGGATATTCATGCAAAAAATTCTGCAACTTCTTTTGTAATAGCAATATTCGAATTCTCAATTCAGCAAAGTTCCAAATCTGGGCAGGATGCAACTTTTATAACAAATCTGAATTTCTAACCCCATCAGTAGCTCAGATTGTGTTCATTAATTTCATATCTATCCCTAGATCTAGTCAATCTGTCCTCATAAATGCATATTTCCACATATTTTAACGTTAAATTTCCATTTTAACCATCATATTTTTCTAGCGAACTTCGACGCATCCCCAACTCTAGTAAGCAACCCTTCCTACGTCGAAGCTCTCTCTGCAACATAGTTTTTAGTGTATTGCCCACTTTCAATTGCAGATGTCCCTAAGACTCTTCTCCTTTATTTAGAGTGAAGCTGTAGGGGTAGGGTTGTCCCTGTACAACTTCAAACTGCTTCCATTTACTCTTGCTTCAATCAATTCTCCATTTAACTTTGCTAATTGAAATGTGCCTCCATCAGTGATATGATTGATAATGTATGGTCCCAACCAATGCATATTGAATTTTCTTGGGAATTTTACAAACTTATTGTCATAAAGGAGAATAAGGTATCCTACCTAGAACCTCTTTTTCTTAATATGTTTTTCGTGCCAGGCCTTTTATCTTTCTTTTTGTACCTGCTGATGAAATCTTGCTATAACTCTATCTTCCTCCAAAGCAATCAACTGTGACATTATTTCCTCCATTATATTATAATCTGTCATATCTGTAAACGATGTAATTCTCAAGCTAGGCATGATGTATTCCATGGGCATCACAACTTCTTCCCCTTAAAATAACCTGAAGGGTGTCTGACCTGTTAAATTTTTACATGTGGTCCTATAAGTCCATAATACTGTTGGATTCTAAAGTCCTAGTCATCTCTGTTCACATTGGATACCTTAGTAAGTGCATTCTCCATAATCTTATTAAATGCTTCTACTGTTCCATTAGCCTAAGGGTGATAAGGGGTACCCTTTTGATGATAAACTTGGAACTCCTCAGTCAATGCTTCAATAGTCTTATTTAGGAAGTGTGAACCTTGGTCACTCATCAAAATATTTGGACTTCCAAATCTAGACAACATGTACTCAAAAATAATCTTCACAACAATCTCTACACTATAGTCCCTTACTGGTTGTGCTTCAATCCATGTTTTCAAGTAATCAGTCGTTGTAATTATGTACCAATCTTCTTTCTAGGTGGGTTGATGGGTCAAACAAAATCAATGGCCCACTTATCAAAGGCCTACAATGTAACTTGTGTTACCAATGGCATCTCATCACATGCTCGACAATACTCCTTCACAACTTTATGTAGTGTAGGCCGCCATAATCCTTCTCTCAAAATCTTCTGCGTAGTAGATTTTCTTGCATAGTGTCCACCAGTTGCACCCCCATGAGCCTCTGCTAAAATCATTTCTCTTTCATGTTTAGGAACATATCTGTGCAATATCTCATATGGTCCCATCTTACACAACTACCCTGCTATTAACAAAAATTCAACTTCCTTAACCACTAATTCTTTCTTTTGTTACGTGGTATACTCTGAAGGAGTCATTCATGCATTGAAAAACTTAATGATGTATGTGAAATGGTCATTTGTAACTATGATTTCAAATAACTACACATTAGGGAGATTATCCTCTATGCTGGTTGGTTCTTCCCCTGTTTCTAGTCTTGACAGATGTTTAGGTTCTACATCCAATCTCCCTGGTTTAACAATGATCTCAAAGTCATGTTACTGGAATAACAGTAACCAACTGCAAATATTTCCTCCCAAGACAGGTTTATTAACCAAATAATTTTGTGAAGAATTATCCGTAAACATTTTAAACTGTGACCCCAAAAAATAGTGTTTAAACTTCTGCAAAGCATATACCATGGCTAGTCCTTCCCTTTCTGTAGTGGTGTAATTCTTTTCTTCTTTAAATAACTTTCTACTTGCAAAAGCTATAGGATGATCAATCTCTCCCGCACTAGGTTGTGCCAGTACCACTCCCAAATCTATACAATAGGCATCCACATGGACATGGAATTCCTTATTCCAATTAGGGAATACTAATATAGGTGTAGCTACCATTTTTTTTTCAATATGTCGAGGCTATTATGACATTCTTCATTCCACTTAAAAGTTACATCTTTATTCAACAACTTCTACATTGGTATAGTGATCTAAGCATACCCCTTGATGAATTTCCTATAATACCCAGTATGTCCCAATGTAGTGCGAAGCTGTCTTACTGTCTTAGGTGGAGGCAAGTTCACAATGATAGCAATCATAGCAAGGTCCACCATTAGTCCTTGCTTACAGAAAATGTCTCAACAACATGTCGAAAGGTACACAAAATATGAACTTCTTTAGATTCAAATAGATTTAATATTGTCTACATGTGTCGATCATAAGTCTTAAACTTGCAATATGTTTTCTCAACAATCCAAATATTGTCCAATCATCAAAATATACCTGTAAAAACTTGTGAATGTATTCTTTAAAAGCTATAACCACCGCCCTAGAAAATATATCAGGGTCATTTTTTGATCCAAAAGTCATTAATGTGTATTGATATGAACCCCATTATGTAGCAAATGTCTAGCACTTCATCTGTGAAAGGGGTAGAGAAGGGATCATGTAGACATGCATCATTCAACTTTCTCAAATCAACACAAATCCCAATTTCTCTTTGAGTCTTCTTCTCTTTCACTACCATAGGACTCACCCATTTTGATTCTTCTACTTGTTCAATCATTCGTGTTGTTATCATCTTATCAAACTCTATTTTCACTTTCTCCTTATACTTCGGGTTCATTATTTAAGGTCTTTGTTTGACTAGCTTTGCATCAAGCTTAAGGGGAATCTTCATGACCCCTAGATCTCCTATTATACCCTTCATCTCTAAAAACTTATTGGGAAATAGTTCTTGATATTCATGAAGTAACTCTATAACTTTATTGACTGCATTTTCATCCCAGTAGTCTTCTATTGTTGCAAACTTGGGTTCCCTCTCTACTCTTATGTTCACCTTCTTGTTATTCAGTGGCTTTTTTATATCTGGCATCTCTAGCTTAGGTCTAGTTGCTTCGTGGTATCCTTTTGACTCTATTATTTTGATTTTGAGAGGATCTTCTTCTTCATCTGTAGTAAGGTTATAACACTCCATTGCATAATCTATATACATAGCCCAATCAAGTTGTTTCCATGTCAGCGGGGTTACATTCTCAAAGATCTTCTTCTTAATTGTCTGAAGGGCCAAATCTATGTACGAGAAATCATCCTCAAAGCTGAATGTTAATTTGAAACCATCAACGATCTCTGCTCAGTTCACGGTACCATGTCGAAGCTCTGTTTCTAGGTACTAGTTCTTAGGAATTGTCTCTAATGTATGAATGAATCCATGTGCCCATTTATGCTATGGAATCTCCTTCCATGTTCTAGTGCATAGTTGGATATGCTTCCTAGGATTAGTTTCATCATCATATTTTATCTCCATCTCTATATCTATCTGGCCAAATCTTATTTCCATCAATATTCGACATTCTTTCCAACCTCCTATATTAATCTTGTTTGCATTTCACCTTCTAACGGGGGTACCTTCCAAGGCTAGCAACCTTCGATTTTATGGAACTTGCTATTCACAATAATTAATAAAAGTATTTACATCACCTAATCCTTCATAAGAAGGTAGATTACATACCTCAAATATCATACAATGAATTGATTTGGTAACTCTTTCACAACGCCTTGTGGATAACCTTCATGCACCGTATTCTGCTAGTTCTCCAACTCTTCTTCTGAGTCTGAGGTAAAAGAACTATCACACTCCCAACTCAACTTGCCTTCTATAGTAGGGTTAACACAATCTTGTTCCTTCACTTTCATTTGATATATATTGTTTATGTAAAATGTGCAATATTCTTCTTTGACTAGTTTTATATATCTTACTCCTTCTGATGGATCTAAGGGAACAATTACTCTCATATTATTTCCTTCAAATATCATCTGTCTCTTCTTCATATTAATTATGCCATATTTTCAAATGCCCAATCAAATCCAAGCAATGCAAGATAGGCATTATTGTCATTGATGATCTCTATTACTTCAAAATCAGTAGTAGTGCAAACTCCTTCAATATCCACTCTGACACTTGATAGTCTTCCTAGAGGGAAGATATTTTGCTATTTTTCCATCCTTAATTGAATAGGTGACCACTGTAGCTTCGACTTACCCATTAATTCCCATGTATTCTTCATCAATACATTAGCATCAGATCCTAGATCTAGAATAATTTATCAATCTCATACTCTCCTATCTGCACGCTAAACTTCATCTCTCTTCTAGTTCTCTTCTGTCCTTGCAAATTATTAATTGTGTGTATCTCAATTCATGGTGTTTCTTTGGATGCACAAGAATTATCAACTCCTAAAGCCCTTATACAACCTTTTTTTCTCTAAACAATTTCATACAAGTCTGCATAAAAGACTTTGAAATACCTACTTTATTTGTTGAATCCTCGTCTTGTGTTAGAGCTCGGTCTTGTATCAAAGTTGATGACATGTCGCATGTACTTTTCTGATTGGGCTTTGGCTATGCACTAGAGGTCGAAGCTCCAGTATCCATAAAACTTCACTTTTCTTCTATAAATGCTTCTCTTTCTTTCTAAATATTAAAAAAACAATTAACTTTCTCAACTATATTTCTAACCCATGTACTTTTAAATTCTTTCTTCTCATTTGCTTGATCACTACCAGTCACAACTTCACTTCTAGTGAAAATACTAATTCGAGGTTCATCGGTCCTCCTTTCAGAAATCACCATTTGAATATTTTGTGTCAGTTGTTGATTCCTTTTTTCTTGCATCTTCACCATAAGTACAACACATTTTTCAATTATATGGTCAAATGATTTACAATGCTTGCATGTCATTGTGGGATTATGGAAATCTCTCACAAAATGACTTGGCTGGCCATAATTATAGCAAGTGATCTATCCACAACCTCGCCAAACTCCACCACCTCGATCCATCATTAGTTCGTAAGCTCGACAATTATTCTCATCATGTCCTACTAATTTACAGAATTTGCAATATAGATTCCTCGGAGTCTGTACATATTTTTGTAACAAGTAATGATATTTTGAATGATGTTGGCCTCTAGTCATACATATTTCACACCAAAGACTAGACCCTTCATCCAAGGGATTTGGTCCCCTGCAAACCATGTAATTATTGAATATAGGGCATTGTTCTTTAGAATGGCCCTTTGATCTGCACTTCATACACCATATTTCTTCTCTAACTTATTTTCTTTTCTTTATGTCGTGTATCTGTCGGGTTAGGTTTTCCAGTTGACTCTGAATATGTTGCATGCCTACATTAGTATCTCATATAGGTGAAGCTTCCAATTTCATCGCAATCTGTAGCGATTTGGCTTGACTTTTTACCTTTAGTTGCATTAATGGCAATTTGATATGTGGTAGCATGATATCTATAAACCATTATTGATTTTGTTGTGGAGATATGTCGAAGGTTACTTGATCCAATAAAACCTTAAATATCTAATCAAACTCCCAAATAAACTTAGTAGGTCTATTTTTTATCTCTTTAAACTCGATGATGCACTGTGACTCATACTTCATTTTCTTAAAATCTCTTATCAGTTTTATTTTAATATCTACAAATGTTTTGTTTTGATTATTTGAATACTTCATATACCATGTCAATGCTCTATCTCAGAATGTCGTAATGAGTTGTACTTTATTTATATTCTCATCATTGATCTACTTCATTGTCCATACAACTTCACATAAAAATAAAAATTGTTCTGGATCCTCCAATCCAATTCCTTTGAAAACATGTAGCTTAATATCGTCAACCATATTTCTTCTTGGAGGGGGAAGGGGAGGTAGAGGAGTAGGGAAAAGGGGATGGGGGGTAGGAGGGGTAGGGGGAGTAGGAGGGGGAAAGCAAAAAACACCCTGGATATTACTAGATTCTAGCTTCTGCTAACTCTCAAGCTGGAAGGGTGAATATTGTGAATTTACCTAGGGGTTATCAGGGTGGCTTTCTTCTCTTTCACTTTCAGATCCACTCAAAAGAGGACTATAATCAGTCTCTATAAAGGTATTCAGATCTTGTCCACGAGATCTCTTTTTGGTATCTACTCTATATCTCTTTCCACTTTGTGTTGTTCCGATCTCTTGTTCATATTTATTCCCTCTTCTTCCAAATATAAGTAAACTAACAATCTAATTACATCTATAAAACTCCCTTTTCACACATAAGCATCTTAATCCAAAGTTTCATAGATTTTAAATACATACCTTGCGTCTTTGAAGAATCATCGTCCTGCTTCCCTCTAGGACACGGTCGAGTCTATGGCAAACTCGGTAATGAATCCTCCTAAGATGCTATCAATCCAAAAATCAACATCCATTGAAATCCTATTATCAATGCTCTTGAGTCATTGTATCAGTTCAGGACTCCACACCATAGGTTATTCACCTTTAAAAAAATTCTTCCTTTCGGTCAACCTTGATATCGACTCATACAACTTGACAGGAAATGAATCGAAGAAAATCTCATATTGATCTATAAAAATATACTTATGTAACCAAGCTTCAGATGTGAGATGAGCATTTTTGTTTTCTTGATCTACAAATTATCGTTCTTTCAATTCTATCCTCTTTGATGGGTGCCACATCCATATATCCTTCAAATAGATCTTGGTCCTAGAAAAGGAACCATTTTTTGCCTTAGTTTGGGTTGACGCACGTTTGATCTATACTACGCACACACAAAACCCTCAATCACTAGCCATTTTGGAAATGATCTGCAAGCAGATCATAGTGTCACCAAAAGTGACTATGGGAGAATGCAAAATCACGTTTTTGTGGCCTTGAAGGATTAGGAGATGTTGTATTATTATGTTATCATATTCTTAGCATTTATAAATCACTTCGTCGCATCAGATTACTTACTTAAACATGCCATATAAAACCATAAACCATCACTGTGCTTAAGTAAAATACAACTGTAATAACTGTTACTCTACAATAGATAATAAGCACATATACACCTCAAGACACCAAATTATTGTGGTTCACCCCAATGTGGGGTTACGTCCACAATTTTGTTTTCTAAGATAATGAAACATTGAACAAGAAACATTTATTGGCTGTGCACTAAGTTGCAGGTTGTTTGCGCACTCAACTGTAGACTCGAGCCTCTGTGCACTCAACTGCAGAGCTTCACCTTCTCTGTCAAATCACAAATCACATCTATACACCCAAAACACTAATCTGGATGTCCCCATATTATCTTCTTATTATTTTACCCTATATATGCTATTACATCAGAGGGTTACATCATCAAAATACCATTGTCCAAATACCAAGGATTCCCTAAAACAAGCAACTATAGTCCCAAAACCATTGATCCCTTACAAAATCATGTGATTTTACAAAAAGGAGGGGCTTGAACCCACCCTAAAGACCTTACACTGTGTGGTATATTTAATTCATCAAACCGCGCTCTGTTGCTTCACTGCGCAGTCCACTTCACACTCTACTGTATGCTCCGCCCCACAAAACACAAAATTTTTACCAAAATCTAGGCCAAGTTGGGTTACACCCAATAATATATGAGATGCATGCTAGTCTAGGACTTCATTACTTATACGATCAGTTGTATGATTGTGATCCCTTGGTATATGTGTAAATGTGATTTCAACTTTGATCTAACCTTTGTGCATGCAGATACTTCTGAAAAAGACATGGATCACGAACTTGAAAGGCTTTGTTCAATTGTGATACAACCAGCTGGGAATACAGGACTATATGTAGGTGACAGATACCTAAGTGGGAGGCATCGGCCAAGAGACCTATGATGGTGTCATATTAATCTTGATTGCTGGTAGTTGACCTGATACAAAGTCCATTACAGAGACAGGGTTTCCGGTCAAGAGAGTATATGGCCTAGGCCGCGAAGGCTAGGTTTTGCGACCATCGAGAAGAATTGTCAGCAACTCTGAAATGATAGAATAACAGATGATCCATCTGTGACAAATGATGAGAGAGTGATTTTAAAGTGGGTCCATGATGAGGTGATCATCATAAAGATAATCATGGTGCATACATGTTCATTCTAGGGTTTCTCATGCATTCTTATGGGTGAAATGTTTTGAGGTGGAGAGCATTGATGGGATTTTTTAGGCAAGTGCCATCGGGCTATGATAAGATGTATGGCCCCTTGAGGAGGAAATGTTATATAATGCATGGGCCCTTCCATAATGTCTTGAATTTCTTGGGTCCTAATGCCCCTTGTGCAACATCACAATAAAGGACTAACTCTCCTTTAGTAAATGTCTGAGGGGTGATGTTATGATGAAATGAGGCTTTGAACCTCTTTTTGTGTGCTTCATTATTCTGGGGAGATTCTCATCTAATTTCATTGACAAGATCCAGATGTACCAACCTTTATTCCAGAGGTTTGGTGTCACCAATAAGTTCAATGGTTGAGTGCAAGGTAGGGATCTCACACTTAATGAGGAGTATAAATTCAACACCATATACTAGTTGGAAGGGTGTGAACATTGTGGATGCTTTGATTGTTGTGCGGTACACCCATAGGGATGAAAACATTATGTGGTTCCAATTAGTTTTGTGATTGTTAACCCTACGTTACAACATTTTTATTAGAACTTTGTTGATAACTTCTACTTGATCGTTGGATTGAGGGTAGCATGGGGAAGAAAACTCATGAGAGAAACCAAGGTGTTGGGATAACTCTTGAAAGATTTCGTTCTCGAAATGTTTACCATGGTAAAAAACGAACTTCTTGGGAACACTGAACCATGTTATGACATGGTTAAATAGAAACTATGTAGTGGTTTTCATGGTGTTATTATATGTGGGCATTGCTTTTTCCCATTTGGTGAAATAGGCAACGACAACAACAATGTACTTATGGTTTCCAGATGATAGGGGATTACATGTCATGAAGTCTTTGCCACATTTTTAAAAGGGGTAGCAATGATGACTAGATGTAGGGGAGTGGGTGGGGCTCATATCTTATGATTGTATCATTGGCATCACTAACATATTTGGCCTACCTATATGCAATCATGGAAAAGGGTGGGCCAGAAATAACTGACACGGTGGATTTTCTGAGCGGTTACCATCACCGAGAGTTGGTCTCTGCAAGCCCATTGTGGAAATAATTAAAGGTTTTCTCATCTTGTTTGTGAGTGAGGCACCTACGTAGGATAGTTTTGATGCCCCTTTGATAGAGGACATCCCCGAGAAGAAGATAACAAGGGGCTTGGTGGCATATGCACCTTCGATCGTCACAGGTAAGTTAGGGTTTGAACTTTTCAGTTCATAAGAAGAGGAGGATATCACTTTACTAGGGGTCGTCCATTACTACTAAACATAGATGTTCATCAGGAAGAGCATAATTAACACGAGATCCTTGGGTCTCTGTTGGGAGATTAGTGATGAATTGAGCAAGGATGCATGTCTTCTTTCTTTTAGGAGAATTAAACTGTAAATCAAATTCTTGTAGTACAAAAATCCATCGAGCATATTTGTGGTTTGTCATACGATGAGTGAGCATATATCACATGGGATTAATAGATTCTATTATGGTAGTGGTATGAAGCATGATATAATGTCAAAGATTTTGTACTAAATGTACTAGGGCTATCACAATTTTTTCTTCTGGTTCATACTTCAATACAGGCCGAGGTAGGTTCTTGTTGATGTAATAAATTATGTACTTCTTGTTATCTCCTCCATCTTGAAATAATACCCCAATGATAGCTACCTCTTATGCTGATAGATATAAGGTATATTCCTTATTGTGATCATGGTGGTATAATCAAGAGAGCTTGAGATAATGTATCTTGTAAATATTCAAATGATTTTTGAGCTTGATGATCCCAGTGGAAGGGAATATCCTAATGAAGGAGGCACAAAAATCCTTGTGAACAAGTAACATAATCAGGGACAAAGTGTCATAAGAAATTGGCCTTACACTGCAAGCTTTGTAACTGTTTCAATGTTATTGTAGGTGGTACTTCCTTAATGGCCTATAATTTGATAGGTTCAACTCTAATACCTTGTTAGGAAACTATAAATCCCAGTAGTCTTCTGATATTGACACATAATATACGCTTGAGAGGGTTCAAGCATAGGTTATATTGTAGAAATATCTGAAATACCATAGGGAGATCCTCCAAATGGTTAGCACACTTCTGGGGTTGTACTACAAGGTCATCCAAATAAGAGAGGATAAGATGAGCCAAATCATGGAAGATGTAATTCATGGCCTGTTGGAAGATGGTGCCATATTTTTTAAGAACAAAAGGCAGAACTTAGTGTGAATGTAACCCAATAGGTTGTGAATGCAGTTGTCTACTAATCCATATGGTGAATTTGGATTTGGTTATACCTAGCAAACCCATCCATGAAAGCTAGGGCCTTGTGATTGGCGCAAACGTCGGTGGCTTGGTCGATAAATGGCGTTGGGTAATTGTATTTAGGACAAGATTTGTTCAGATCTCAGAAATCAATATAAATGCATATGGTGCCCTATTGTTTCATGATGGGTACATGGTTACAAACCCAAGACATGTAAGCGATAGGATAGATGAACCCCAGTTTACGGAGTTTATCAATTTCTTGTTTGATTTGTTTTGCCTTCTAAGGATGTAACTGACATTATTTATATATAATGGGATGGGCATCATACCACGTGTCAATATGGGGTTCCAAAATGGGGGGACTAATGCCTGACATCTCAGAGTAATCCCATGCAAGAATATCCTTGTATTCTTGGAAGAAGAATGTGAATGCAATTATTTCCTCTGAAGAGCATGCTACCCCCAGGGAGATCTCTTCGAATTTTCCAGGTTTGTTTGAAATATTCACCTCGATGGTAGTTGAAATATTTGACATGTTCCCTTCCTCAAATGCATTGGGCATTGGGATGGGATTGTTGAACCAAATGACCTTTCCTGGTGGTAGGAAATATTTTTACTTTATGGTGCAGATATCGTGGGTAGGTGCGCTAGTAGGTACATTTTTTTTTTTTTGTTTCTGGTAAAAAAACAAATGATGGTGCATGGCATCCCATGGATATTTTGGTTTCGTCATGGCTTCTAGAATATCTTCATCTGAATGAAAAATATTATCTAGCATTGACTTGGTTGGTGCTAGGCCTTGAAGTTGAGGTTCAGACCTAGTTGTACTGGTTAACAAGCAATAATATGATTTGGTGGTTGATGTTGTAGAATCAATCGAGGTTGACAACATGCAAATGGGATGGCTCTACACCATCACTGCTGTCACCACTGGTGAGGATGGGTCTACACTGTCATTGGTGTCAGTCTTGACACTAAAAAATGACAAGAAGAAAACACAAATCAAGGTTCCTACAAATGAGGAAATGAATCATATATGGTGTTGCGAGTATTCAACATTAAGTGGTGGTAGAATTTAAGTTATGGTGGGTTGATAACGAGTGGGAGGAATTTCTTGCAGTCTTGTTGGTGTACAAGGGTAATATTATCTTCCTCAATAGGAGGTTGACGCTAAATCCTAAGCTGCCGAAAAGTTTGTAACATATGACATGTCTCAGTGCTACGAGAGGTTCTAGTGCAAATATTGCACAACAGACTAGTACTGACTAAATAGATAATGTGGGTGGAGGCATTGCTCATAGTATGAGACGATGGTGCCTGGTTTATGTCATGAGATGTGACATATTGGGGTGGTAGCCATCTTTGGATCTTAGTATTGGCATGATGTGACTTCATAGTGTGGGTTTTCCTCAACGCTACTCTTACTTCATGAAAATGTCGAAGGTACCAACAAATCCTCGTATGACGTGATTGAGATCAGATGCAACAATAAAAATGTATGATTTTCTCTTAATTAGAGAGATTGATTTGAGGAATTTGCACCACTAATCGAAAGATGTAATTAAACTTACTCAATTCATGACATTGATTTGCCAAGTGGTTGGGTTTATCACATAGGTCACATGTGACGGGTGATATTTTCTTTCAAACAAGCTTAGATTCTTTTTTTCCTGATCTAGATTAATGATGGTGAGAGGAGATGTAATGATGGGGGACTTGCTGAACTGTTAGTGGAATTTTCTACTCAAACACATATAAGATGGACCTAGATGCTTCATTCCCCTGTGGTGTGGTGTGATCCAATGGTTCGGTATCTGACCCGACTAAATTAGAATTCTCAGCAATGAACCACCGCATGGAACCCAACATAGAGTGGAATCAAGAAAGATGGGGGCAGTGTTGCACGTGATGGTTTCTTTCAAAAATATGGTAAGTGTGACTTCTATGTCTCGGTATGGTGCTTCGAACAATGCAGGTAAACAATTAAAATCGGTTGAATGCCCTTAATTTAGGATATTCATTGATCAAATGATCTGTTTGAGCACATAAATCATATGTAGGTGTATGTAGGGGTGTCACTGATCCGAGTTACCTCCAATAATGGCTGGAGGTTGAAGGAACAGAAGAGGGATAGAAGCACACATATTCTTCCCTCATGACGTTCAAAATGGTTTTGGACCCATCCTCTACTGGGAGTAATGGGGTATTGGTTTGTGTGAGTGCACCAAACACATCTCGATATCAAGGAACTTCAAGGCAAGGGTGAGTGTAATGCCCATATTCCACGCATATGGCACATGCATGGTTGGTGCAAAATTCCTTATAACGCGCATGTGTGGTCTTTTCTTTGGCAAGGGGAGGAGGGTTCACTGGAAATTTTTGGGCATGCAGAAGAGCTTTGAGCTCATCTAACTCACGACACATATTGGTGGGGTGCCCAACTATTTCACACAAAGGAACATGGTTGAGGGCCCCTAGAGGAGGAAGTGTTTAAAGCTTCCACCTTCTTTCCTTTTTTCTTATTCCTTTTCCTGGCACCGATTGGTTTCGGTGTAGGTACTACTTGTTGTGGTGTGCTATCCTAAGGAGGAACAAGACTAACATATGTTCTAGTGATAACCAAGATTTATGATGTGGACTATGGGGCCATATAATAGATTGGTATCACCAGAGCCATATGGGGCAACGAGAGTGTTGCGATGACTTGGTGCGAGACAAAACTAGGTGGGGGGAATAAGAAGGGTGTTTGCATCATGGAATATGGTAAGAAAGTAGGATCGGAAAAAACATTGATGTTGGTATTCAAAACTAGTTCTCAAGCTTGGTGGGTGTTTGATGAAGTCATATTGCACACCGATGCTCCTGTGGTTGGAGAAATCTCCTCTATCATAGGATGGTCTCCAGAGAATATCCCTAGGAGTGTTGATGGCTTAAATTGGCCTGCACTGAGTTCAGTGTAAGTGGTGATCCCTTTAGGAGAAGATGAGATGAAAGGTAGAACACCATCTGGTGTAGGTAATGTCTTCTTTTCATAATATGTGAGTTGATCTATTGTAATTATTTTTTTGTCATGGGGGAACATCATTACCCTAAATACAAACATGGCAACCACTAACATCTCGTAGATGTAACTTGCCCAATAGGATACTGTAATCCAACTAAGCTTCTAATACACCTGATAGTCTTCCTAGAGGGAAGATCTTTTGCTATTTTTCCATCCTTAATTGAATAGGTGACCATTGTAGCTTCGGCTTACCCATTAATTCCCATGTATTCTTCATCAATACATTAGCATCAGATCCTAGATCTAGAATAATTTATCAATCTCATACTCTCCTATCTGCACCCTAAACCTCATCTCTCTTCCGGTTCTCTTTTGTCGTTGCAAATTATTGAATGTGTGTATCTCAATTCATGGTGTTTCTTTGGATGCACAAGAATTTATCAACTCCTAAAGCCCTTATACAACCTTTTGTTCTCTAAACAATTTCATACAAGTCTGCATAAAAGACTTTGAAATACCTACTTTATTTGTTGAATCCTCATCTTGTGTTAGAGCTTGGTCCTGTATCGAAGTTGATGACATGTCGCATACAACTTTTCTGATCAGGCTTTGGCTATGCACTAGAGGTCGAAGCTCCAGTATCCATAAAACTTCACTTTTCTTCCATAAATGCTTCTCTTTCTTTCTAAATATTAAAAAAAAAAACTTTCTCAGCTATATTTCTAACCCATGTACTTTTAAATTCTTTCTTCTCATTTGCTTGATCACTACTAGTCACAACTTCACTTCTAGTGAAAATACTAATTCCAGGTTCATCAGTCCTCCTTTCAACAATCACCATTTGAATATTTTGTGTCAGTTGTTGATTCCTTTTTTCCTGCATCTTCACCATAAGTACGACACATTCTTCAATTATATGGTCAAATGATTTACAATGCTTACATGTCATTGTGGGATTATGGAAATCTCTCACAAAATGACTTGGATGGCCATAATTATAGCAAATGATCTATCCACAACCTCACCAAACTCCACCACCTTGATCCATCATTAGTTCGTAAGCTCGACAATTATTCTCATCACGTCCTACTAATTTACAGAATTTGCAATATAGATTCCTCAGAGTCTGTACATTGTTTTGTAACAAGTAACAATATTTTGAATGATGTTGGCCTCTAATCATACATATTTCACACCAAAGACTAGATCCTTCATTCAAGGGATTTGGTCCCCCGCCAACCATGTAATTATTGAATATAGGGCACTGTTCTTTAGAATGGCCCTTCGATCTGCACTTCGTACACCATATTTCTTCTCTAACTTATTTTCTTTTCTTTATGTGATGTATCTGTCGGGTTAGGTTTTCCAGTTGACTCTGAATATGTTGCATGCCTACATTAGTATCTCATATAGGTGAAGCTTCCAATTTCATTGCAATCTGTAGCGATTCGGCTTGAATTTTTATCTTTAGTTGCATTAATGGAAATTTTATATGTGGTAGCATGATATCTATAAACCATTATTGATTTTGTTGTGGAGATATGTCGAAGGTTACTTGATCCAATAAAACCTTAAATATCTAATCAAACTCCCAAATAAACTTAGTAGGTCTCTTTTTTATCTCTTTAAACTCGATGATGCACTGTGACTCATACTTCAGTTTCTTAAAATCTCTTATCAGTTTTATTTTAATATCTACAGATGTTTTGTTTTGATTATTTGAATACTTCATATACCATGTCAATGCTCTATCTCGTAATGTCGTAACGAGTTGTACTTTATTTATATTCTCATCGTTGATCTACTTCATTGTCCATACAACTTCACATAAAAATAAAAATTATTCTGGATCCTCCAATCCAATTCCTTTGAAAACATGTAGCTTAATATCGTCAACCATATTTCTTCTTGGAGGGGGAAGGGGAGGCAGAGGAGTAAGGAAAAGGGGATGGGGGGTAGGAGGGGTAGGGGGAGTAGGAGGGGGAAAGCCAAAAACACCCTGGATATTACTAGATTCTAGCTTTTGCTAACTCTCAAGCTGGAAGGGTGAATATTGTGAATTTACCTAGGGGTTATCAGGGTGGCTTTCTTCTCTTTCACTTTCAGATCCACTCAAAAGAGGACTATAATCAGTCTCTATAAAGGTCTTCAGATCTTGTCCATGAGATATCTTTTTGGTATCTACTCTATATCTCTTTCCACTTTGTGTTGTTCTGATCTCTTGTTCATATTTATTCCCTCATCTTCCAAATATAAGTAAAATAACAATCTAATTACAACTGTAAAACTCCCTTTTCACACAGAACCATCTTAATCCAAATTTTCATAGATTTTAAATACATACCTTGCAGTCTTTGAAGAATCATCGTTCCACTTCCCTGTAGGGCATGGTCGAGTCTATGGAAAACTCGGTAATGAATCCTCCTAAGATGCTATCAATCCAAAAATCAACATCCCTTGAAATCCTATTGTCAATGCTCTTGAGTCATTGTATCAGTTCAGGACTCCACACCGTAGGTTATTCACCTTTAAAAAAATTCTTCCTTTCGGTCAACCTTGATATCAACTCATACAACTTGACAGGAAATGAATCGAAGAAAATCTCATATTGATCTATAAAAATATACTTATGTAACCAAGCTTCAGATGTGAGATGAGCATTTCTGTTTTCTTGATCTAAAAATGATCATTCTTTCAATTCTATCCAGTCTTGAATCTCTTTCTTTGATGGGTGCCACATCCATATATCCTTCAAATAGATCTTGGTCCTAGAAAAGGAACCATTTTTTGCCTTGGTTTGGGTTGACGCACGTTCGGTCTATACTACGCACACACAAAACCCTCAATCACTAGCCATTTTGGAAATGATCTGCAAGCAGATCATAGTGTCACCAAAAGTGACTTGGGAGAATGCAAAATCACGTATTTGTGGCCTTGAAGGATTAGGAGATGTTGTATTATTATGTTATCATATTCTTAGCATTTATAAATCACTTCGTCGCATCAGATTACTTACTTAAACATGCCATATAAAACCATAAACCATCACTGTGCTTAAGTAAAATACAACTGTAATAACTGCTACTCTACAATAGATAATAAGCAAATATACACCTCAAGACACCAAATTATTGTGGTTCACCCCAATGTGGGGTTAAGTCCACAATTTTTTTTTCTTAGATAATGAAACATTGAACAAGAAACATTTATTGGCTGTGCACTATGTTGCAGGTTGTTTGTGCACTCAACTGTAGACTCGAGCCTCTGTGCACTCAACTGCAGAGCTTCACCTTCTCTTTCAAATCACAAATCACATCTATACACCCAAAACACTGATCTGGATCTCCCCAGATTATCTTCTTAGTATTTTACCCTATATATGCTATTACATCAGAGGGTTACATCATCAAAATACCATTGTCCAAATACCAATGATTCCCTAAAACAAGCAACTATAGTCCCAAAACCATTGATCCATTACAAAATCATGTGATTTTACAAAAAGGAGGGGCTTCAACCGACCCTAAAGACCTTACACCGTATGGTATATTTAATTCATCAAATTGCACTCTGTTGCTTCACTGTGCAGTCCACTTCACACTCTATTGCATGCTCCGCCCCACAAAACACAAAGTTTTTACCAAAATCTAGGCCAAGTTGGGTTACACCCAATAATATATGAGATGCATTCTAGTCTAGGACTTCATTACTTATGTGATCAGTTGTATGATTGTGATCCCTTGGTATATGTGTAAATGTGATTTCAATTTTGACCTAACCTTTGTGCATGCAGATACTTCTGAAAAGACATGGATCACGAACTTGAAAGGCTTTGTTCAATGGTGATACAACCAGCTGGGAATACAGGACTATATGTAGGTGATAGATACATAAGTGGGAGGCATCGACCAAGAGACCTATGATGGTGTTGTATTAATCTTGATTGCTGGTAGTTGACCTGATACAAATTCCATTAAAGAGACGGGGTGTCTGGTCAAGAGAGTATATGGCATAGGCTGCGAAGGCTAGGTTTTGCGACCATCGAGAAGAACTATCAGCAACTCTGAAATGATAGAATAACAGATGATCCATCTGTGACAAATGATGAGAGAGTGATTTTAGAGTGGGTCCATGATGAGGAGATCATCATAAAAATAATCATGGTGCATACATGTTCATTCTAGTGTTGCTCATGCATTCTTATGGGTGAAATGTTTTGACGTGGAGAGCATTGATGGGATTTTTTAGGCAAGTCCCATCGGGCTATGATAAGATGTATGCCCCCTTGAGGAGGAAATGTTATATAATGCATGGGCCCGTCCATAATGTCTTGAGTTTCCTGGGTCCTAATGCCCCTTGTGCAACATCATAATAAAGGACTAACTCTCCTTTAGTAAATGTCTGAGGGGTGATGTTATGATGAAATGAGGCTTTGACCCTCTTTTTGTGTGCTTCATTATTCTGGGGAGATTCTCATATAATTTCATTGACATGATCCAGATGTACCAACCTTTGTTCCAGAGGTTTGGTGTCACCAATAAGTTCGATGGTTGAGTGCAAGGTAGGGATCTCGCACTTAATGAGGAGTATAACTTCAACCCCATATACTAGTTGGAAGGGTGTGAACATTGTGGATGCTTTGATTGTTGTGAGGTACACCCATAGGGTTGAAAACACTATTTGGTTCCAATTGGTTTTGTGATGGTTAACCATACATTGCAACATTTTTTTGAGAACTTTGTTGACAACTTCTACTTGATCGTTGGGTTGAGTGTAGTATGGGGAAGAAAACTCATGAGAGAAACCAAGGTGTTGGGATAAATCTTGAAAGATTTCATTCTCGAAATGTTTACCATGATAAAAAATGAACTTCTTGGGAACACTGAACCATGTTATGACATGGTTAAATAGAAACTATGTAGTGGTTTTCATGGTGTTATTATATGTGGGCATTGCTTTTGCCCATTTGGTGAAATAGTCAATGACAACCACAATGTACTTATGGTTTCCAGATGATAGGGGATTACAGGTCATGAAGTCTTTGCCACATTTTTAAAAGGGGTAGAAATGATGACTAGATGTAGCGGAGTGGGTGGGGCTCATATCTTATGATTGTATCATTGGAATCACTAACATATTTTGCCTACCTACATGCAATCATGGAAAAGGGTGGGCCAAAAATAACTGACACGGTGGATTTTCTGAGCGGTTGCCATCACCGATAGTTGGTCTCCGCAAGTCCATTGTGGAAATAATTAAAGGCTTTCTCATCTTGTTCGTGAGTGAGGCACCTACGTAGGATAGTGTTGATGCCCCTTTGATAGAGGACATCCACGAGAAGAAGATAACAAGGGGCCTGGTGGCATATGCACCTTCGATCGTCGCAGGTAATTTGGGGTTTGAACTTTTCAGTTCATAAGAAGAGGAGGATATCACTTTACTTGGGGTCGTCCATTACTACTAAACATAGATGTTCATCAAGAAGAGCATAACTAACAGGAGATCCTTGGGTCTCTGTTGGGAGATCAGTGATGAATTGAGCAAGGATGCATGTCCTCTTTCTTTTAAGAGAGTTAAACTGTAAATGAAATTCTTGTAATACAAAAATCCATCGAGCATATTTGTGGTTTGTCATACAATTAGTGAGTATATATCACATGGGATTAATAGATTCGATTATGGTAGTGGTATGAAGCATGATATAATGTCAAAGATTTTGTACTAAGTGTACTAGGGCTAAAACAATTTTTTCTTCTGGTTCATACTTCAATACAGGCCCAGGTAGGTTCTTGTTGATGTAATAAATTATGTACTTCTTGTTATCTCCTCCATCTTGAAATAATACCCCAATGATAGCTACCTCTTATGCTGATAGATATAAGGTATATTCCTTATTTTGGTCATGGTGGAATAATCAAGAGAGCTTGAGATAATGTATCTTGTAAATATTCAAATGATTTTTGAGCTTGATGATCCCAATGGAAGGGAATATCCTAATGAAGGAGGCACAGAAAGCCTTGCGAACAAGTAACATAATCAGGGACAAAGTGTTGTAAGAAATTGGCCTTACCCTGTAAGCTTTGTAACTGTTTCAATGTTATTGTAGGTGGTAATTCCTTAATGGCCTATAATTTGATAAGGCCAACTCTAATACCTTGTTCAGAAACTATAAATCCCAGTAGTCTTCTGATATTGACACATAATATACACTTGAGAGGGTTCAAGCATAGGTTATATTGTTGAAATATCTGAAATACCACAGGGAGATCCTCCAAATGGTTAGCACACTTCTGGGGTTGTACTATAAGGTCATCCAAATAAGAGAGGATAAGATGAGCCAAATCATGGAAGATGTAATTCATGGCCTATTGGAAGATGGTGCCATATTTTTTAATAACAAAAGGCATAACTTAGTGTGAATGTAACCCAATAGGTTGTGAATGCGGTTTTCTACTAATCCGTATGGTGAATTTGGATTTGGTTATACCTAGCAAACCCATCCATGAAAGATAGGGCCTTGTGATTGGCGCAAATGTCAGTGGCTTGGTCGATGAATGGCGTTGGGTAATTGTATTTAGGAAAAGATTTGTTCAGATCTCAAAAATAAATATAAATGCATATGGTGCCCTATTTTTTCATGACGGGTACATGGTTACAAACCCAAGACATGTAAGCGATAGGATAGATGAACCCAACTTTATGGAGTTTATCGATTTCTTGTTTGATTTTTTTTGCCTTTGAAGGATGTAACTGAAATTATTTCTATATAATGGGATTGGCATCATACCACGTGTCAATATGGGGTTCCAAAATAGGGCGACTAATGCCTGACATCTCAGAGTAATCCCATGCAAGAATATCCTTGTATTCTTGGAACAAGAATGTGAATGCAATTATTTCCTCTGAAGAGCATGCTACCCCCAGGGAGATCTCTTCGACTTTTCCAGGTTTGTTTGAAATATTCACCTTGATGGTAGTTGAAATATTTGACATGTTCCCTTCCTCAAATGCATTGGGAATTGGGATGGGATTGTTGAACCAAATGACCTTTCCTGGTGGTAGGAAATATTTTGACTTTATGGCGCAGATATCATGGGTAGGTGCGCTAGTAGGTACAATTTTGTTTTTGTTTCTGGTAAAAAAAAAATGATGGTGCATGGCATCCCATGGATATTTTGGTTTCGTCATGGCTTCTAGAATATCTTCATATGAATGAAAAATATTATCTAGCATTGACTTGGTTGGTGCTAGGCCTTGAAGTTGAGGTTCAGACCTAGTTGTACTAGTTAACAAGCAAGAATATGATCTGGTGGTTGATGTTGTAGAATCAATCGAGGTTGACAACATGCAAATGGGATGGGTCTACACCATCACTGGTGAGGATTGGTGTACACTGTCATTGGTGTCAGTCTCGACACCAAAAAATGATAAGAAGAGAACACAAATCAAGGTTCCGACAAATGAGGAAATGAATCATATATGGTGTTGCAAGTCTTCAAAAGTAGGTGGTGGTAGAATTTTAGTTATGGTGGGTTGATAACGAGTGGGAGGAATTTCTTGCAGTCTTGTTGGTGTACAAGGGGTAACATTATCTTCCTCAATAGGAGGTTGACGCTAAATCCTAAGCTGTCGAAAAGTTTGTAACGTACGACATGTCTCAGTGCTATGAGAGGTTCTCGTGCAAATACTACACAACGGACTAGTACTGACTAAATAGATAATGTGGGTGGAGGCATTGCTCATAGTATGAGACGATGGTGCCTGGTTTATGTCATGAGATGTGACATATTGGGGTGGTAGCCATCTTTGGATCTTAGTATTGGCATGACGTGACTTCATAGTGTGGGTTTTCCTCAACGCTACTCTTGCTTCATGAAAATGTGGAAGGTACCAAAAATTCCTTGTATGATGTGATTGAGATCAGATGCAACAATAACAATGTATGATTTTCTCTTAGTTAGAGAGATTGATTTGAGGAATTTTGACCACTAATCAAAAGATGTAATTAAACTTACTCAATTCATGACATTGATCTGCCAAGTGGTTGGGTTTATCACATAGGGCACATGTGACAGGTGATCTTTTTTTTTGAAACGAGCTTAGATTCTTTTTTTCCTGATCTAGATTAATGATGCTGAGAGGAGATGTAATGATGGGGGACTTGCTGAACTGTTAGTGGAATTTTCTACTCAAACACATATAAGATGGACCTAGATGCTTCATTCCCTGTGGTGTGGTGTGATCCAATGGTTTGGTATCTGACCCAACTAAATTAGAATTCTCAGCAATGAACCACCGTATGAATCCCAACATAGAGTGGAATCAAGAAAGATGGGGGCAGTGTTGCACATGATGGTTTCTTGCACAAATATGTAAGTGTGACTTCTATGTCTCGGTATGGTGCTTCGGACAATGCAGGTAACCAAATAAAATTGGTTGAATGCCCTTAATTCAGGATATTCATTGATCAAATGATCTGGTTGATCACATAAATCATATGTAGGTGTATGTAGGGGTGTCACTGATCTGAGTTGCCTCCAATAATGGCTGGAGGTTGAAGGAACAGAAGAGGGATAGAAGCACAAATATTCTTCCCTCATGACGTTCAAAATGGTTTTGGACCCATCCTCTACTGGGAGTAATGGGTTATTGGTTTGTGTGAGTGCACCCAACACATCTCGATATCAAGGAACTTCAGGGCAAGGATGAGTGTAATGCCCATATTCCACGCATATGGCACATGCATGGTTGGTGCAAAATTCCTTATAACGCGCATGTGTGGTCTTTTCTTTGGTAAGGGGAGGAGGGTTCACTGGAAATTTTGGAGCATGCAGAAGAGCTTTGAGCTCATCTAACTCACGACACATATTGTTGGGGTGCCCAACTATTTCACACAAAGGAACAGGGTTGAGTGCCCTTAGAGGAGGAAGTGTTTAAAGCTTCCACCTTCTTTCCTTTTTTCTTATCCCTTTTCCTGGCACCGAATGGTGTCGATGTAGGTACTACTTGTTGTGGTGTGCTATCCTAAGGAGGATCAAGACTAACGTCTGTTCCAGTGATAACCAAGATTTATGATTTGGACTATGGGGCCATATAATAGATTGGTATCACCAGATCCATATGGGGAAATGAGAGTGTTGCGATGACTTGGTGCGAGACAAAACCAGGTGGGGGGAATAAGAAGGGTGTTTGCATCATGGAATATGGTAAGAAAGTGGGATCGAAAAAAACATTGATGTTAGTATTCAAAACTAGTTCTCAAGATTGGTGGGTGTTTGATGAAGTCATAATGCACACCGATGCTCCTGTGGTTGGAGAAATCTCCTCTATCATAGGATAGTCTCCAGAGAATATCCCTAGGATTTTTGATGGCTTAAATTGGCCTGCACTGAGTTCAGTGTAAGTGGTGATCTCTTTAGGAGAAGATGAGATGAAAGGTAGAACACCATCTGGTGTAGGTAATGTCTTCTTTTCATAATATGTGAGTTGATCTATTGTAATTATTTTTTTGTCATGGGGGAACATCATTACCCTAAATACAAACATGGCAACCACTAACATCTCGTAGATGTAACTTGCCCAACAGGATACTGTAATCCAACTAAGCTTCTAATACTTTGATATCTATTAGGACGGTATTTTCGGCCAGTTTTATTGTAAGCCTTGGTATATGCCTACGGTGGCTGAAGGGAACCTGTCTTATGATCTAAGCATGATGTCACAAAGTTTGAGTTTGAAGGATCCTAGGTTTTCCCAAATAGATTTGGACATTATACATGTGGATGTCCCTTTGTCGATAATATGATAATTGATGGTGATGTTTCAGACTGAGACTGGGATTTGGAAAGTGATGGCTAATGATGGGGTAGATTTATCCAATTCAAAGACCATTAGGCGATAATCAGTCAGGTCGATTGTGGCTAGAGAGGAAAGTAGGGATTTCTATTGGGTTGGGCATATTTGTAGGACCTCTAATGCTGACATCGCTGAGGGAGATTGTGATAAGTCGTCGACTATGTTGTAGCTATGAGCATATTTTGAGTTATGTCTTACTGATCTAGGAGGATCTTTTCAGTCCAGCTTGAGCGAAGTCTTCAGTGGTTCAAAGTAGAAGTGGTATTCAACTGATCATAGTCAATGAGGTCTTGAACCTTATCAACTTCGCCAGTATTCATTGTCAGCATTCAACTTCGACAATGATGCTATGTGTTATCTCAAAATCAGGCCCTGGAAGGCTGCAGACCAGGAAGACTTCAAGTAACTGTTTCAGACCTACTTTAGGCTGAGGCTTAGCCTCCTCAACTTGAGAGGGCTCTCTCTAAATGGGTTAATGATTTTGTTTAAGATAAGATGACTAACTCTTTGTGAAATAACTGTGACAAATATGGATGCTGGAAAACATTAAACAAGTTTCCATTGGGCCTATGGAGTCAACAACACCTCAGTAAACAATGATACTGCCTCTACATAGAAGTCAGGGCATTTAGCATTTGAGTATTCAGAACATAACACATATGGAACCACAACTCATAAATGCATACAGGAAATCAAAGCACAATCAGTGAATTCTGAGTGATTATACATCTATGCAACTGTAAAAGACATTAAGGAAAGGATAAAACCACACATTCTGAACATAGAAATCCTTCATGAATCATGAGAAGTAAAGCAGCCAAATTGTAACACTGAAACTCTGTCTTTACATAAACCAAAACAATGCTCTGTTATAAATTTTCCCAACCCCCATTACATTGCTGTTTCAGCTATATATAGAGTCCTTATTCTAACTAATTCGAGCTTCCTCCTCCAGCATGAAGGGAATTCGATAACTACCTCTAATGACACCTATCAGCTATTTAACTAACTAATAAATACAATAAAATACTGACTGGAGTTTTATAAGAGTTCTAAATTAACTATGACTCTAACTCCATTTTCCATGCATAATGGTTTCTCCTTGTTCTTTGACACCTGGTCCTCTTTCGATTTGGCTGAGCTGGATGTTTAATGCTCCATATTGACCTTGAACACTGAATCTTTTAACTGCTCAGAAGTATTAGGAGATTTCCCTTGCTTCTCGGCTTCAGTTTTCCTCAAAATGCTCGAATGTACAGAAGCATGTCTTCTATCCTTTAATAACCCAAAACATGGAACACTGCCACGTTCTTGATGTGTTGTAAGCTTCATCGATGGACATGTGTGCAGGCAAAAGTTCCTTGTATACAAATCGTTTGATACCTCTTGAACGGTGATAAAGGGGCTTTACAACAGAAATTTGAGATTGGGTTGAAATATTCCACCTTTTTTAAAGCATCCACCTGTCTTGATCTGATTGACTATTGTTGCTCCAGCTGATGTCTTGCATACCCTTTAGGTGTTTCTCTTTCAAAATTCCCGCTCATAATTCAAAACTGCCTGTTTGCGTTAAAATCATCACCTACAGCAGTTTCGTAGCGCGCTACGAAACTGCTGAATTATTTAAAACAGTTTGCCTCTGAACCGAGATCTTTATCACCCAAACATTTGATTGCCAAAAACTCCTTTCGACTTTTCATATGTAGAACAGGGATTTATATTTCTTCAGAACCATAAGACTAAGCAAATTTGACAAAAATTTGAAACAAAATCTTACTTGGCCTCAAAACTCATTTAGCAGGTAGCTGAGCTAGCTGTGCCTTCAGATCTTCAATTTGTCTCTTCATAGATTTATTCCCAGCTCTCAGTTGCGTATTGATCCTTCTGATATACCTGGCCTCTCTGATTGCTGGTACTGTCCATGTGTGAAATTGTGCATGGCCATCAACCACTGAATTCAACTGATTTTCTAGGGTTTCACTACCTTTCCATAGAGCTTTACGATACTTTGCGTATATGACTGCATGTTTTCTAGCGGCTTTCTTCAATTTGGCAATCTCATATTTAGCTACTTCTAATTGGCTCTTTATGGCTGCTATATTATCTCCTTGAGATGTGATGACTGTTTTGCTTATGTCCTTTTGCGTTCCTTTCCCTGTTTCCTCTGTTCTTGGTAGTGCTTCCTTTACTTGCTGGAATTTCCTTGTTATAGGTCTTCTGGGCTTAAAAATGAATCCTTCAGCTGGCTCATCGAATTTAAGCCTTTTTGAGGCCTTAGACTTTTTGGTACCTTCTTGCGGTGACTGTGTCAAATCAATTTGGACTGGTTCAGACTGCTCGAATTCAATGGCCTGTAATAAATCATTCAAACTTGCCTTAGACACTGGGCTGTCTTCAACTGCTATGGATTTACCTTTTTCCTTATTTATCTGACTTCTTGTCCTTACCCTTGAAACTAATTTAGATGTGCTTGTTTAAGGTATAGTCTTCTTATCATGAGTTTTTTCCTTTGTTGATTGCTGTGATTGATCTTGAATGATTAGTGGCTTCACTGGTTTTCTTAGCTGTAACTTGGTTTGCTTTTTAGCTTTTGCTTCTTTTTGGAGCTTAGCTATTGTGAATTCTCTGGCTGGTTGTGGAGTGAGGCCAGTCTTGCTTTGGAATCCAGCCATGAAAATAAAAGAATTCCAGTCTCTGTTTATCTTCTGGAGGCCATCTAAAACCATCAATTTAATCAAACCATGATGAAACAAAGAGGTTTCACAGTCCTCTTTCCTCAGCTGCACCTTATCACACATCTTACTTAAGCTGCGAAACAAATAAAAAGGAAGGTCTATGGAGACTTTCCCAGTGAAATGCAGAAGCAGTTTGAAATGGTAAGAATAAACCTTGTTGTACCTTCCTTCACAAGTCAGATATTTCTGTATGCAGGTGAGTAGAAGAGCATAATGTTCCTTGACATAACTCCTGGGCACTGCTTTAGTTAAATCTTCATTTACATATGCCTCCTTTAAAAACTCCTTACAAGGATTCAGGTCAAACTTAAAATTTTTAAACCACTCCTCTCGTCCTCTTGGGATCTCTGTCACAGCAGATATTGCTTCTGGAGAAACCTGCACTTCTAACATGGCTATCTTTGAATTTAAACCAGTGAAGTTTAGCGCAAATTCTTTAGTTACCTGCGCATGTCCTCCTTGTAGCTTCTTGCAAAAGTTCCAGCATCCGGCATCTTTAAATGCTTTCTTCACCCCTTCATCTCTCAGCGTTATGTCCAGGCCCTCAGGTTCAGTCCTCTGACATTTACCAGATCTGTGCTCTTTTTTCTCCATTCTTTCTTCAAGATCTTCACACACAAAGACTAACAGTTCCGGTTAAAACTGTGATTCGACTTCTTTTTAAATCAGCCTCGCTTGAAATCAGCCTCGCTTGAATATCAGCCTCGCTTGAATATCAACCTCGCTTGAAATTTAAACTCTTTCATTTAAAACCTTTCAATACATAATCCGGCGGATTTGTCACTCATGCAGAAGTTACGACCATCATTAAGGTTTATGCACGGTATGATTTTTTGGAATGATACTTCGTGCATATCAATCGATTTAGTGGTGGTGATAGTAGCAAGTGAGCGTTCAAACGTGATACGAGAGGTACATAAACTGACATGAGAGGACATAACCGATGACTCACCTAACGGACTTGACATTTCGGGAAAGATTCGCTGCGAAATGCATGAATCCATGATTTCACAACGCTGTTAGTTTTAAATTCTAATGATGCACTGCGAAACAGCCTAATCGTGACGCACTGCGAAATTGCTTAACCATGATTGCGCTGCGAAACTGGCGAATGGGATTACGCTGCGAAATTACTAAAAGACACGGTGACTCAGATGAGACGAGATATGACTATAGAATAATGATGGTGGAGGAGAACCAATGGGAGTTGAGTATGGTTTGGATTAAAAACTTTTTGAAAACTCCAAATCCTAAGTGAGAAAAAATAAAACGAAATCCACTGAACACAGAGCTTTGTCATCGGACTAGGACAGACAATGATAGGCATCAAATTTTTAGTTCTAAGTGATAACACTATGGTTGTCCAATGATGTCAACGGTTGATATAGTTTTCATGGTATTTGAAGGATATGGTTTTGTACTTGGTTGTTGGCATGTGTTTGTCAGTTCCACTAGGGTTTGGTTGTTGACATGTGTTTTTCGTCTGTTCCACCGGGGTTTGGTTGTCAAAATGTGTTTGTCGTCATGAGATAGTGGAAAATGTCACTTTGTGACAAAGAGGTCTGCATGGGATTTATTATCAAAATGAAAGTGATTTAATACATAAACCTAAGTCCTTCATCCTAATACACCTAAATCATAACCTATACCTACACCACATATTAAAATGCATTAAACCTAATCTACAAACCTCTCGAGCCATTACAAAACCATATAATATTGCAAAATGCACATAAAACATTACAATGTATTACAAATGCCCTAACCACTGGCCTAACTGTGCAGGGAGCTAAACACAACGAGCCATGTTAACAGACATGGATTAACCATTGGGGTAACCATAACCGCATCAGAATAGGTCCCAACCATAATCACATTGGCATGTACATGTGAACAGATATAGAGGTTAACAATAACCACATCGGGGTAACTACATAAGAAACCGCGGAGTAAACCTCGGCATATGAACGCAGTGAAGCTCACCGCACCATCAACCGTCAATAGCTTAGAGGAACCGCCAGATCCCTAACCGTGGGGGTTATCCACCTGCACACATGAGTTGTCAACATCCTCCACCCGGTTAGATAATCGGTAATAGTCCTCAGGCTATTATAAGGTTTCAAAGTGGGTTTTTAGTTGTATTTTGGAGATTTTGATTACACCTAGGTGGTGAATGTCACTACGTGACATTAAATCATTAACTAAAACCATAAATTAACCCTAAAAGTCGGCTTGTGCATTCCTAAACTCAGATTAAAGAGTTCGAATGCATCTAGAGGTTTATAAAGACAGTTTAGCTCGTTGAAGAAGAAGGAGAGTGGTTTTAGGTTTTGTGTGCAGATTATCGAGGATATAGGCAATTTTGTTTTCAGTGTAACAAGAGCATTGGGAGCTAGAATTGGGAACCTTGATAGGCGTTTAAAAGATAATTTAGAGAGATTTCTTGTGAAACTGACCAGAAGTGCCTACATGCACAAACAGTCTTGTTAATTTACTGTGTAATCGACCTCCTCAGATTCAATCCTAATAAAGTGGATGCCCATCTTGAAAGTGGACCCGGAGATGTAGTCCATCAGGGACGAACTCCGTAATCAATCTTGTTGTCTGGTATCACTGTGTTTTTGCTGATTATTACTTATATTTACGTGTTTATTATGTTTCAATTCCATCATAAAGTCATTCATTTTTTATCATTTCTCACAGTTAAAGTACTTAAGTTAACATTCAGTTCATAGATGGAATTAATCAATTCTACTTTAGTTTAACATATGATCATTTAATATCATATAATTTGGTATCAAAGTAGATTGCGTTTGTAGAATTTTTCCAATGAATGTTAACTAGGTCTAAGTCGCAATGTGGAGAACGAATCCTTGAGGATATTGATCCAGAGATTGGAAAACGAAGAGTCACTCATAAATCGATCATGACAGGATCTAATGTAGGTGAAACTCCTAAAACTAAGATGAGAGGAATAGTTTCCGCAAGCATTCTTGAGCATGCAGCAGATGTTAGGAGAATTATACAAAGATAAGAAGGCAAGAGATGAAAATTCTTCTTCAAAGACATCGAAGAAGGATAAAGGTAAAGGAAAGGTTGATAAACCTCCTACACCTCCATCATGTCCATCATCATCCTCTTCTTCTTCTTCTTCCAGTTCAAATTTTGAAACAGAAAAGAAACCTAAGAAAACATCTCTTCTGAAACTTTGTGTAAAATTTGAGTTACCTATTTATGATGGTGAAATGAATCCTAAAAAGCTAGATAACTGGATTAAGCAGTTAGAAGTGTATTTTCATATTCAGAACATTTCTAGAGATAAAATGAAAATTCAGTTAGCTACACTTAGAATGGGAGGAACAACTTTAATCTGGTTGGAAAGTAAAACTCAAATAGATGTAAAGTGGAAAGGTAAAGTCATCTCTTCATGGTCTAAGTTTTTAAAAGCTCTTAGGAAACAATTCTATCCTTTAGGATACATGCAACAAGTTGTTATTGATTGGCAGCACTTGAGGCAAGGTAAAGGGCAGAGTGTTAAGGAGTTTACTCATGAGTTCAGAAAGAAAGCATTAGCGCTTGATATTTCATTGGATACATATGAAACTTTATTAAAATACATCGATGGTTTACATTCATATTTGCAACATACATTATTGATGTTTAATCATGATGAATTTGATGAAGTGTGTTTTCAAGCTATACATATTGAATCAGGTGGCAGACCATTCAAGTTTTCACCGCAATCATTCAAAGAGTTGGAAATCAAGGATTCCAATGACAACAAGAGGAAGAACAGTTCGAAGGGATTTAAATCAGCGATAGCTCAGAAGGAAAGACCTACTTGTTCCCATTGCCAGAGAGTCAGTCATGATGAATCTAGGTGTTGAAAATTTCATCCCGAACTTAAGCCAAATAAGTTCCTTAAGGAGAAGGATGAAAAGAAAGAAAATGCAAAAATCCAACAAGATCTAGGTTCCAATTCATGTGATGAAAGGAGGATAACTGCCATATTTTCGATAAGTAAAAGTTTTGACACTGGTTCAAGTTTTAATACTACCACATCTTCATCAAACATAAATCCTTCAAATGAGGATAAAAGAGTTGAAATATTTCACATAAGGATAACTTCTAAGCACACAAAGAGAGACACAATGTTTGACATCAGATCACAAAAAAATTTAATATCTGAATATTTAGTTAAAAACTTGGGTTTGGAGACACGAAATCATCCAAGACTATACCCATTAGGTTCGATGAATAAATCAACTTAGATAAAAGTCACAAAGCAGTGTCGATTAAAATTTTCCATTACAACTAATTACATTGATGAAGTGGAATTAGATGTGGTTCCAGTAGGCATATGTGGAGTTGTCTTAGGATGTCCTTATCTTTATGATCATGATGCAATGTTTTATAGGAGAGAACATACATATCACCTTAAGATAGATGGGGTTGAATTTATTGTCAGGGCACATAAAAGTAAAACTCACTTGAATTTAGTTGTTGCTAATCAGATGAAGTGATTAATAAGTTCAAATAAGAGATTTCTACTCATGTCTTTAAAGGAACAACATAAGAATCAACATGATGTTTGTTCAGGTTGTGGGTCTCAGTTTAAAGATAGTTTGTTCAAGAAGGTAGAAACTTTTTCAGTTCTATTTAAAGAACCCAAACATATTACTCATAAGGAGGGAATACAACATGAGTTATAGTTGATGTCCAAAGCTCCTCTTCCTAATGTTAGAATGTATCATTTCAGTCCAAGTTTCAGAGTCCTAAGTTACAGGGATGCAGGTCAGTATTGGGGAAATCCAGTCTTACATTTCTCTTGTATTGTATCACCATTTCATGTTTCAAATAGTTTTGAAGCCTGTTTTCAAAAGGAGAGGAAGCCCATTTGTTTTCATATCAAAGCCTTTTCTATAGCAATGTCTAAGTATCTAGCATATCTAAGGGAAACGTATGCAATAAGGGAAAGTGTTAATCAATGGAGACATCATTTAATGAATGAGGAAACAATGATTCAAACAAATCAACAACCACTTCAATACTTTCAAAGTCAAACTAAGTTGAAACAATCTTCACATTACAGTTTGATGGGTTTATTGCAGCAAGTTCACTTAGTAATTAGGGGTCAGGAAAGTATACCAAATCAAGTAGTTGGTATATTGTCAAGAATGTATTTGAATGTTTATGTTATTTCACAAAATAGATTGTTAGTACATGTCAATAGTATTGAAAAATATCCTGTAGAGACTGTTGTCAAAGATGCTTATGAATCACTAGTTCATGGTATTTTGTTGAAAGAAGTCAATTGGCATGTTCATAACAGGTTGTTTAACCATCTTTGCAAGTTGTGCATACTTCAGATGGATGGAACATTTCATAGATTCAAAATGTGCCATGATAAACATCATCAGGGTCATCACTTTCAGGTTTTTGATCGAATGTATTGGTACATCATCGAGGCAGGGTGGAGAGTGAGGGAGATCTACCTTCACCTGCTATCCGTCTAGTCAAAATTTTGTGGTCCAAAAAATTTAAAGTGGAGAGGATTGATCCAGGAGGATATTGTTAGCCCAGCATGAGCGGAGTCTTTAGTGGTTCAAAGTTGAAGTGGTCTTCAAGTGATCATAGTCGATGAGGTCTTGAACTTTATCAACTTCACCAGTATTTGTCATCAGCATTCAGTGTCTGGTATCTTCAAATTCGACAGTGATGTTATGGTTGTCTAGTGATGTCAATGGTTGATATGGTTTTCATGGTATTTGAAGGATATGGTTTTGTACCTGGTTGTCGACATGTGTTTGTCGTCAATTCCGTCAGGGTTTGGTTGTAAACATGTGTTTGTCATCAGCTCCGTCGGGGTTTGGTTTTCAACATGTGTTTGTTGTCATGAGATAGTGGAAAATGTTGTCTTGTGAAGGAGATGTGTGCATGGGTTTTATTATCAAAATCAACATGATTTAATACATAAACCTAATTCCTTCATCCTAATACACCTAAACCATTTACTATACCTACTCCATGTATTAAAATGCATTAAACCTAATCTACAAACCTCTCGAGCCATTACAAAACCATATAACATTGCAAAATGCACATAAAACATTACAATGTATTACAAATGCCCAAACCACTGGCCTAACCATGCAGGGAGCTAACCACAGTGGGCCATGTGAGTGGACAAGGATTAACCATCAGGGTAACCATAACCGCATTGGAACAAGTCCCAACCGTAACCACATCAACATGTACTAGTGAATAGATACAGAGGTTAACAATAACTGCAACTGAAACCACAGAGTAAACCTCAGCATATGAATGCAGTGCAGCTCACTGCACTGTCAACCGTCAGCAGCTCAGTGAAACCATCAGATCCCGAACAATGGGGGTTACCCGCCTGCACACATGAGCAGTCAGCATCCTCTGCCCAATTAGCTAACCACTAACAATCCTTAGGCTATTATAAGGTTTCAAAGTGGGTTTTTAGATGTATTTTGGATATTTTGATTACACCTAGGTGGTGAATGTCACTATGTGACATTAAATCATTAACTAAAACCCTAAATTAACACTCAAAGTCAGCTTCTGCATTCCTAAACTTAGATTAAGGAGTTCGAATGCATCTGGAGGGTTATAAAGACAGTTTGGCTCATTGAAGAAGAAGGAGAGTGGTTTTATATTTTGTATGCAAATTCTGGAGGATATAGGAAGTTTTGTTTTCAGTGTAACAGGAGCATCAAGAGTCAGAATTTGGAACTGTGATAGGCATTCGAAAGATAATTTAGAGAGATTTCTTGTGGCAGTGACTAGAAGTTCCTGCATTCACAATCAATTTGGTTAATTTGATGTGTAATTGACCTCCTCAGATTCAATCCTAATAAAGTAGGCACCCATCTTGAAAATGGACACAGAGACGTAGTCCCTCAAGGACAAACTCTGTAATCAATCTTGTTGTTTGGTATCACTGCATTTTTTCTGCTTATTACTTTTGTTTACATGTTTCTTATGTTTCAATTCCATAATAAAGTCATTCCTTTTCAATTAGTTCTCATGGTTAAAGTACTTAAGTTAACATTCAGTTCACTGATGGCATTAATCAATTCTACTTCAGTTTAACATATGATCATTTTAGATCACTTGCTTGTTGTAAAGGTCCTTTGACCCTCTTTGGCATGGGTTCTAAAGGAATTTGATGAATGGCCAACAATGTTGTAGGTGTTGTTGTGGTCAAGGTAGACGGGTTGGGTTCTAGGGGAGCTTCATATCTTCTATTTCACGTTTTTAGAAGAATGGCTTCTCCTATCATAAAATGTCGTGATTATAATTATTCTAGTGTTTCCCTCCATATGGATGTGGATGGGATGGCTTTTGTTGAGCGTTAACCACTCCTTGATGGGGGAAAGGGTTTTGAATTACTTTAGTTTGTTTCCCTCCTTTACCCTTATTTTCTTGTATCACTTTCAACTCAGAGAGTTAAGTAAAATGATGGGTATAGTGACCATATTCCTTGCAGATGGAAAATTAATGATTAGTATGTAGACTTGTGTATTTGTTTTTCCTTTGTGGGTTGTTATTGTCGAGACCCTAGTTTTGATTCTGGTTAGGGTTTCACCTTGTCGATGCCCACATGATTTGGTACTGATTTGGATCTCTCTTTGGTTTTTTATTAACAAAATTAGGTGGGTTAGCTAAGTTCAGTTGCTCCTCTGATTATTTTTGTTGAGTAAGAGAAGGTTTCACTAGGTTAACCCTTACATTATCTTGTCTTGATGGATTATTATCTTATTGTGCAAGGAAAGGATAATATTAATTTCCTTCTTCCATATGGGTATATGGATTTGGGAAAGAGGACATCACATCCGTATTCCTAGAGGAGTATTGGTTTCCCTATGGGGGAGGGTATGGGCCTCTATGTAGGGGCTGATATTGGTTAATCCTACTAACCATATTCGGAATCAACGTGGGTTGACTAGGGTATTATCATGTATGTTGTAGTGGTGGTGAATTTTGTGTAGCATCAAATGATCGCCAATGAAAGAATATCCAGGGTACTAGTAGATATTGTTGAGTTGATTTTGGCTTATGGATCATATCAATCCATCAACAACATTGGATGCATTTGGTGTCTCTTTATAAGTCTATAGGCATGGGCTGTCTAAAAGCACATGATAGATATATCCATATTGAGTGTATATAAGCTCTAACTGTTGAGCTTTGATGAGGCTTCATCCTCATTATGCAGGGATGAATTTGCTATGACTTTTGAAATTTCCGATGTGAGGGATCTAAAAAATAAGTGTAGGAGTACGTTGTCTTCAAACTATGCTTTACACAAGATACAACATTTCTACAATTCATGGATATGATCTGATATGTGTGCAACAGGTGTTTTTTTGAAGTGGTTGAGGAGTTCCAAGCCCGAGTCATGATGAAACTGGAGTTGGAAGAATGTGAGGATTTTTGTAGCTAAGGAACTAAAGTTTCCATTTGACGCAAAAGGCTAATCAATGTACCATTTCACTGTTGTCCCAGTAAGGGTGTGTTGAAATAGTCGTAATCGACTAGTATCAACTATGATACTATTAGATGAACATCACATGTGAAACAACATGACATAGTTTCCTGGGTCTTCTCCCCATTTCCCTTCAAATTTTGGAATGTCCGGAGGGAGCTTGGTGACCAATTCTAGCTTTGTGAAATCGGGTGATTGGTTATCTTACTAAAATCTGACAGGTTTAAAGAAGCTAAGAACATGATCTATGAGTTGTCTGCCATTGTGAAAGGATTTTGGATAACTATATGTAAAGGGGTCCCCTGTGGGGAAATGTTAGGATAACTACCTCACTGGGTGTCTCATGGACTTTCCAGAGGAGTGGTATGTGCAATTCCTAATGGGGTAGCATGTGGGGACCCTTGTGGGGTCGTGAAAGGTGAGATTTTAAAAAGAGGGGTCTCGAGAAAAGTTTCACCAATAAAGGAAGATCCTATAACAGTGGTTGTGTGATGTCCTCTACGTCTAAATGGTGGGAGTCCTAACACATCTCCTAGTAACAGGGGGAGGTTTAAGAATTGTCTAGTTCAATGGGGAGACATGGGGTCCCCTATGGCATTGATTAGTGTGTGCTAATTTGTGTATGGTGAGGGAAGGAGATGATTCTTCAAAGCAAATAATCACATCCATAAAACAAATTGAAAAATAAAAAGATTTCTTTCTCTTTAACTTTAGCCTATGTGATCAATTAAACAAAGAATTGGTTTTTTTTTTTTTTTTATGCTTATGATAAAAGATCCTATTAAGACCTAATTGGACTTACCAATATCAAAGTAACTAGTCCTTGCAGAGATATCTTCTGATGGGTCCTGGGGCAATGTCTAGAAAGAATTGGCGACACCTTCCAACAACCGAAGAATCAACAAAGGTAATGAAAATGAGGCTCAAGTGTTGTTCACACCGTCACCTTTAGGGAAAGGATACCCTATATTTTGGCCACTAAAGTACCTTCATACCACGTGAGCATTTAAGTCTTTAGCTTCTTGGTAGTCAGTAAACTAGATTCCTTCTAATACGAATTTTATAGAAGCTTAGTGTGTGATGTGTCATTGTTTGCAAGTGATCAAGTGAGCATGTAAAGTGTGAGAAGATGTGGATATTCAGTGATCCGTTCCAATATTCCCCTAACTACACTAGATTTCAATTATTCCTTGCATGAAAAAGAAATGATGTGTAGATGATGGGTCACTTACTTTCTCTCCTATTACACTATGTGAATTTTCAAAAGAGGGAGATGGAAATTCAAATTCTTTAAGAGAGTTTTCATATTCGAACCCAAGTTCATCTAAGAGATGCAAGGGAAGAAAAGATTACTTAATTTTTGTAATAAAACTTGCTCCTAGTCCCATAAAATGAAAGAAATGAATGTTTTGGTTAGTAAGAAGATTTGTGGATGATGGGCCACTTACTCCTTTACTAATTAAGCTATGTGACAATTTAAAATAAAAGTAAAGATAGTTTAATTACCCAGCTAATTATCGTTAGTAGAGAAATTAAGTAATTTAAATTGTATAGAAGAAAAGTGCAGAGGTGAAGGCAATTCACTAAAGGCTTCCAATCACGTGAAAAATGTGAAATTACAAGGTATTTTTTTTCTTTTTGGAAAATCGTGAAGGTTTCACAATGCACATATGTGGCGGTGCGTCTGTTAGAGGAAAAGCCATGAAGTTCATGTTTGTTTGAGAAAAAATTGCTCACTCGACAAGAAACTGTAAATTAACTAGTTTCTCAGCCAACAACAAGTCCACAGGGTTTTGGAAAAATTCAAGAAAGGTATTGAATGCCTTGTAAGTCAATTGTCCAGAGGGAAGGTCCTGCAAACACCACCTTTATATTAAAGAAAAGGCGACAATATGGTTTCCATTTATGTAGTGCTTTTTTTATAGCAATGGTGTACCAAAAGACACCTCCTTAGCAGTTGGTTGTTCCCAACAAAGGAATACAAACAAATTTGTTGTTGTTAGTGAATAGATTTAAATAAACAAAGCATTGCAAATAGTGAAAACAATGAATATACAAACATGAACTAAAACAAGGAGGTAAATACACAAATAATTCTCAATGGACCAAATAAGCCAACAAAATAATGGAAAAAGCTCCCTTTATTTATTGTTGGTAGTAGAAGTTGAATACAATAGATGGATACTAAACACTTGAAGAGAATTCTTTGAGCTATGGTGCTAAAAAATCCTTAGGAAAGAGGTTCCTTTCCTCAGTTTCTTTGCAAGCTTCTCATCTCTCGCAAAGAAGTATGAAGACTCTCTCAATGGTGGACTCTTCTCCTCTCACTAAGATGATGTATTTCTTAAAATAAATATGGCTAACATTCTAGTGCTCTTACTTTATTTGCTTCAACAATGACATGTTGGGTTTCTAAAATAGAAATTTGGCTAGCATAACATTGTCTCCTTTTTTGGTTCTCCCATGGCGTTTTTATATAGAATTTTTGGATCCATCTTCCCTCTCTTGGTTCATGAATGATAATGACCTATGAGTGGGACACGATGATTCCAATGGGGTTTACATATCTTATAGGTGACTCGAATTCGGATGTCCTAGACTAAGATATAGTTAGGGAAATGCCTCCAAGTGTGTGAAGTGGTCTTGAATTTGCTTAGTCATCCATTTTCTCGACCGCGCGACCTTCGAAGGAAATACCGTGTGGTGCGCGGCTATTGAAGAAACAACATCACAAACTTCAATTTTTAAACTCCATAAACTTTGGAGCTTAGGTGAAATTAATTTTTTTGAACTTCATAACATGTTTAGCTAGAAAATATTCAGTTGTGCATTCTGTTGGATGACTTTAAGTGTCTTTTGGATTGTGAAAACATGTGTACGATTTTTTTGGTGTTAACAGGCTTGTTGGGTTCTTTCGATTCCCTTGTATTACTAATATTATGGGGAAGCAATATGAATCACCCCCACTCCACCCATTATCACATGTAACTCATATCTTCCATCAACCTTTTCAAGTGGAAGAAATGGTCTAATCATTTAGCAACCCTTGCATCCCTCATTATCTTGTTCCTCTATGTTGATTTTATCTTCACCAGTTCAACATCTATGAGATTGTGAGCCATGAACATATTATAGAAGAAATTTATGAGAGGATTAGGTCTAACTTAAGGCCCCCATACTTCCACAACCACTATGGAGAAATTTCAGTCTCCTCCCACCTCAACCAAGAAAACATCTAAGGCTATGATTAACTCACATCCCTAGAAACTGATCTAGTTTATGCCCCTCTAATTCCATCGAATGGTCAATCCTTGTGATCTACCAAAAACATCAAAGAAATTAAAACAACAACATTTAAACAATGACTCTAGAACTTTGGTTACAACATCCCACTACCCTAGGATCTATTAAAGGAGTAGGATGTTTAGGTGAATTGAAAAGACCATCCTATATAAGGAAATTGTTTTTTTAGGGACTCACGAACCCCCTGGAAATGAAAGAGAAGAAAATCAGGAGGTAAAATCCCCTAGGGTTTTCACTACTCTTAGTGCCCCATCAATGGATAATTATTTTCTACCCTCCATGTCTAGGTGAGCCTTGACTTGTGCTTTTGCTAGAAAATACTTTTGACCATAGCCCTTCTCCTATAGAGGGTTCAAGGGGCCTTGCCCCAGGCCTCTGAGAAGGAACACAATTGTATCTTGACTTAGCTAAGGACTTAAGTTATATTTGGGAGTTAAATTCATTTAGTTAACCATGATACCCTCTCTAGTAGAAATTATCAAGGGAGGGACACCCAATGATGTTGGAGTGTAGGACTAGTGAGCCACAGTGGGTTTTCAGAAAATCAAGAGGGATATTTTACAATTCTTGGACTAAATGGACCTATCCAAACCCTTACCAAAATAAAAAAAGATACAATTATATGTGAAAGAGTAGAAGGGGAAGAGGAGGTACCCATAGGAGGACTTGATTAACTTTTCGTAGTCACTAGAGAGAATTTCACCTCCCTATCTTCCTTCTTTGTCATCTTCTACTAAAGCTACCACTCCTCTGCAATTCTAGTAGGCTGATGAGGGATGGTCTTCTACTGGCTCTATGTCCTTGCCTCAAACCCCTTCATATCTTCAATACTCCCCTCCATGGGAGAGCCTCTCTTAAGAGGGGGCGTTTGTGTTGGGCCCCCCTTTTTACCATGAATAGGTAGAGCATATATTTGAAAACATTTCCATGCAGGTGAAATATCCTACATTGAAAAGGGATGCCTTCATAGTCCAAGATCTAACAAGGATGCTTCATAGTCTAAAAAATACTAATTTTTTGTGGAAATTAAGGGTTCGAGAAGGAAGGAAGGAGTCTCTCTGCATAGTTTGTACGTACCCATTTACACATACAGTGACAATGTCTAGCAAGCAAGGTAACCACTTCGTTCCCCTTTCCGCCGATTCCCCCCCTGCAACGTTTTTTAGTGTTTCACTTTATCTTCTCAGTGGTTAGGTCATAATAAATTCACGTCTACAAACCATCATAAATCGATCGTTGCTGAAGAATTTTTTTTTATCAAAGCTACTCATTTCTCACAATCCGGAGAATTATAAATTTATATTAATTTGTTCGCTAATGTATTTTTGGATACATAAATTTTCTGTTGTGTGGTTGTTCAATTGGAAAGGCTAAGCCCCTCAAGCAGCCACGGAAGGGTAAAGTGGAGTATGACGAGGTCAGTTCATGTTATATATTTGTAATATTTAAAATCTGGAGTAGTTGCAAGATTATTTTTTGTCAGGTTTCAATTGAATGATATAATGAGGTCCTCTGGTATTTCAGCTGCAGATTGACCTAGCTTGTCTTCATAAGAAAAAGGAAGAAGAGAAGGTATGCTTTATTATTATTTCCTTGAACTTTAGTATTTATTTAGTTGATAAAGGATGATAGTTCTTTGTTGCCATTTTTTTTATTTTGTTGAATTTTATTTCAACTCAGTTAGGATTTTATATACATTTTTATTTTTAGTCTCTTGATGACAGGCTTTGAAGGAGTTGAAAGCTAAGGCAGCAGGGAAGGGTGCTTTTGGTGGAGTGGGGTTGAAGAAAAGTGGTAAAAAGTAGTTTGCTATAAAGGGTTTACACCACATCATGTCACTAAAAACATATTTTTGGGACCGGTTAAGAGAGTGCTTACCCAATTACAAGTATACTATTACTATTAATAATGGACCTTGTGAACTATAAGTTCATTGGACATTGTTAACTATAAGCTCATTGTTATTTTAATATGAATAAATATTTAATGCTGCAATTGTAATGCTAGAAAGGTTATGAAATTTCAGACTTGTTTTTATAATGCTTACATCTTAAACATGCAGGGTTATAATTTAGTGTAATTAGTTTGTCAAATTAAATAAAAGATTGTAAAATACTATTGGGCTATTAGTTAAATTTATTTAGTGGAATTAACTTGTCAAATTAAATAAGAGTGTAAAATACTATTGGGCTATTAGTTAAATTTATTTTGCAGGTTGATATTGTTTTCATTTTCATGTTCATATGCATGTTTAGGATAATTTAGATATGTATGGTACCAAAAAGATAAATAATTGATCTCTATTTGGTGAAATTATGACACTTTATTGTTTGAAATTTGTTGATGTTTTTAATGTATTGAAAGAGAGTCTAGAAAAATGTATGCCAATATATCATTGTAGTTATATTTATTGAATTTGTTCCATTTTGTAAATTTAAATAAATGCGTTTGAATAATGATTGACTTCTTATTTCTTCCACATCAAAAGGACACATACCTAACATGTGAAAATAAATTTGCAAGTTGAAATTGTTTTTGATTTGGATGTTTATATATGTATGTTCATTTTAGATCTTAGTATTGGTTGTTGTACATGCTTATCTCTTCTTCTAATGTGATTTTAGTGTATCTTAATTTCCAACATATTAATTCCATGAAAATGTATCTAGTAAGAGTGAGAGCATTTCTTCTTCTAATGTGATTTTCGTGTATCTTAATTTCCAACATATTAATTCCAAAAAAATGTATCTAGTAAGAGTGAGAGTAGTTACAAACCATAGTTACCATCTCTTCTTTTAATATGTAATGTGTCATATATTCTTGTATCTTAATTTCCAGCATAGAAATGTTAATTCCACCGAAATGTATCTAGTAATAATAGTGAGAGCGGTTACAAACCATAGTTACCAAGTATGTATCTAGTAAGAGTGAGAGAAGTTACAAACCATAGTTACCAAGTTCGGGTTCAAACACAAATTTGAATACATATTTTAATACAATTGAAAATGCCAAAACTTAAATAGTTTTCAATCATAAACATTGCAAATAAAATTATATAATACAATTTATGTATTCTTCTATATATCTACTACTAAATTATATAATGTTCAATAAAAACTGAAAGTTCCATACAAATTTCACATTACCAAACATAAATGGAACCATATTTACAAGCAATTTTCAAAATATATACTTATATTATTATTTATTAATTATTTATTTACCAAATTAAATCAAATTATATTTATCAAGAGTTAACAATAACGCTTATTATTCTATATAATAAAAATATCAACATTACACTTTTCATAGTCACTAGAGAAATTTGCACCTCCCTATCTTCCTTCTTTGTCATCTTCTACTAAAGCTACCACTCCTCTGCAATTCTAGTATGATGATGAGGGATGGTCTTCTACTGGCTCAATGTCCTTGCCTCACACCCCTTCATAACTTCAATACTCCCCTCCATGGGAGAGCCTCTCTTAGTATCCCTAGAGGCAACAGACTTGAAAAACTATGTGTTGGGGTGAAGAGTTGAGCCTATGTGTATCTCTTTGATTGATGGAAGAAGCTACTAGAACGAGACAATTTGAGAGCTCAAGGATTGGACAGCGTGGATGAGGAGATGATGCTTAACCCGGGTTTATTGTAGAATAAGTGATGTACAACAGTGATATGTAGCAACCCTCCTTCCCTATGTTAGCCTTCAAATAGCAGCACTAGAAGGCTATAATGGGAAGAATACCCTAAGTAGTTTAGGAGAAGCAGTGTGCAGAGTGATTTTTTCATAAAAGAATTTGAGAACAACTCAAACAAAGTCTAGATGTGTTGATGTGTAGATGGAATTGAAATCAACATGAGAATAGGTGGAGCTATGTTCAATTTGAAAGTGGACTTTTTTCATTGATAAAGGTAGAGTTGTGATACTGCAGATTGGGAGCGAAGGACTGAAAAGATGATATATGACATAGAGGTTGTGATTATGCACTAGAGCTCCGAGATTGTCAATTTATCTTTTATTCTTTTGCCATTGGATATTTGAGGGCCACTATCCCTAGTATGGGAGATCTAGACAATTGTGGTATATGTTGATTAATATAATGAAGTTGGGCAAAAAAAATTGTAAACTTTGTCTATATTTGTGCATGTGTGATTTTGTTTTTTTTTTTTTTTAATATTTCGCTCTACGAAGGTCTGGAAATTGAACACTTGATGCCAGACAGGAAGTGAAATAAAAGGTGTAGGATGATGGGGATGTGCAAAAAATAGGAGACGACTTAATGATGATAAAGATGTTGATTAAGTAGAAGAAAGAAGTTGTTGAGCCAACCCAAGGGAAATAATTGTAAAATGGACAACAAAAGTATTGACAACCTCGTGTCTATATAGGTTGTAGAAAAATTGATGTTGAAGAGGAAAAATCATCCAACACCCTATAAGGTGTGTTGGCCATAGAAATGGCGTCATATTTTGGTAAATGAGAAGTGTGAGGTAGAGCTTCAAATTGGCACTGCAAAGATAATATCTTGTGTGGTGTGATGTTGCTGGACGTGTGTAATATTTTATTTGTAAGATCCCGACAGTTTGACAAAGGAGTTGTACATGATGGTAAGAATAATACTTCTGTGTTTTAGAAGGATGGTATAAATCATACCTTGCTTCCATTAAAAGAAGAAGGGACTTATGAATTAGTGATCCAAAGGACTTGTTGATGAGTAGGAGGGAGTTCTTATAGAATTTGAGGATAAAGGAGGTAAATTTTGCTATTATTGGAAAACATAAAGTAGCTCTTACTTCTACTACTATTTCTGATCTACCTCTAAAAATCCAAGAATTGTTGGAGGAACACCATGACATTGTTGTGGAAAATTTTCCAAGTTAACTACGACCTATAAGGAGTATCTGTGATCATATTGATTTGATACTAGGACCATGTTTTCCAAACAAATATGCTTATCCTATAACACCTAAGGAGAGCAAGGAAGTGAGGAGACAAGTGTAGGAGCTATTAGAAAAAGGCCTGATCTAAGAGAGTTTTAGTCCATGAGAAATACCTACAATGTTGATGCCAAAGAAGGATGGTGGATGGTGCATGTGTACACACTCCAAAGATTTGAATAAGATCACAATGAGGAATCATTTTCCCTTACCACGTATTAATGATTTGCTGGATTTTTTATGTGGTGCCAGTTGGTTTTCAAAATTTGATTTGAAAAGTGGATACCATCAGATTATAATTAGAGAGGGAGATGAGTGGAAGACTTCCTTTAAAATTAATGAAGGATTGTATGAATAGATGGTTATGCCATTTGGATTTTCCAATGCAGCCAATACATTCATGAGACTGGTGAATGAGGTATTGAAATAATTCATAGGAAAATTTGTAACTGTTTACCTAGATGACATGTTAGTTTATAGTCATTCAAAAGAGGAACATGTGTGAATAGGTTTTGGGATGACTTCATTCAAGAATAGTTGCAAGATGAGGATCTTCAACTAAAGAAGAAGGCTTCTGATGATGACATGGCACTTGCAACATGAATGAATGGTAAGCATAAAAATACTTGGGTAAGATCAAGTGTTTAAACTGTGGCAAAATGGATCATTTTGTGTTAAGATGTCCAACAAAAAAGAAGACGGGAGATGATGAGAAGAAGAAAGGGAAGCAAGTCACCATTTTTTCCACTTATGCTGAGATATATTCTATCACCAGAAGGTTCGAGGAGGAAGACTTTTCCATGATCTCTCGTTTCACGTAGGGTTGATGAGGATGCATGGTATGTGGACAATATTGCATCAAAACATGTGACAAGGTCACAAGGGGTATTCAAGACTCTAGATGAGTGGGAATCAAAGTTTCACGTGGTGTTGGGAGACAAAAGTTAGAAAGAGATCTGAGGATCGGGAGTTGTGCCATTTAGGATGGAGTCAGGATGAGTGATCTAGGTGTAGGTGCAGGCTTTAGAGGGGTAGGTATAGGTTCTAGAGAAGAAGGTATAGGTTCTATAAGCTCAGAGGGATTTGAGTTTTAGAGAGAATTTTCACGTTCAGATGGATATTTTTCATCCCAATAAGGGCACATGGTTAGTAGGGAGCAAGGGAGCTCCTACACCTGCCAAGAAGGAATCATGGAAAGAGTGGCAGAAATTCTAGGAGAAGAAGAAGAAGTAGTAGTATGCTTCTAATGACAGTGACACTTTTGTGAGAGGTGTATTCATGCTACAAGGATTGTTGCAATTGTGATCTCCAGGAGTTGGGCTAGTGTTGTTAGTAGTGATGATGATCATAAGCTCAAGGATTGGACAGCTTGGATGAGGAGATCATGATCAACCCATGTTCATTGTAGAATACATGACATATGACAATGATCTTTGGCAACCCTCCTTCCCCATGTTAGCCTTCATATAGCAGTAGTGGAAGGCTATAGTAGTTGATGTGTAGATGGAATTGCAATCAACATGAGAATAGGTGGAGTTGTGTTCAATTTGAAAATGGACTTCTTTCATTGATAAAGGTAGAGTTGTGATACTGCAGATAGGGAGTCAAGGACCGATAGGATGACATACGACATAGAGGTTGTGATTATGCACTAGAGCTGCAAGATTTCCATTTTATCTTTTATTCTTTTACCATTGGATATTTGAGGACCACTATCCCTGATATGGGAGACCTAGACAATTGTAGTAGTGTCATTGTTTGCAAGTGATCAAGTGAGCATGTAAAGTGTGAGAAGATGTGGATATTTAGTGATTCTTTCCAATATTGACCTAACTAAACTAGATTTCGATTATTCCTTACATGAAAAAGAAATGATGTGCGGATGATGGGTCACTTACTTTTTCTCCTATTACAATATGTGAATTTTCAAAGGAGGGAGATGGAAATTCAAATGCTTTAAGAAAGTTTTCATATTCGAACCCAAGTTCATCTAAGAGATGCAAGGGAACCAAAGATTACTTAATTTTTTCAATAACACTTGCTCCTAGTCCCATAAAATGAAAGAAATGAATGCTTTGGTTAGTAAGAAGATTAGTGGATGATGGGCCACTTACTCGTTTACTAATTAATCTATTTGACAATTTAAAGTAAAAGTAAAGATAGTCTGATTACCCAGCTAATTATGGTTAGTAGAGAAATTAAGTAATTTAAATTGAATAGAAAAAAAGTGCAGAGGTGAAGGCACTTCACTAAAGGCTTCCAATCACGTGAAAAATGTGAAATTACAAGGTTTTTTTTTTGGAAAATCATGAAGGTTTCACAATGCACAGACGTGGTAGTGCATCTGTTAGAGGAAAAGACACGGACTGCACGTCTGTTTGAGCAAAATTTGTGCACTCAACAAGAAACTATAAATTAACCAGTTTCTCAGTCAACAACAGGTCCATAGGGTTCTGCAAAAATTTGAGAAAGGTATTGAATGCCTTGTAAGTCAATTATCCAGAGGGAAGGTCTTGCAAACACCACCTTTAGATTGAAGAGAAGGCAACATTATAGTTTCCAATTATGTAGTATTTTTTTTATAGCAATGGTGTACCAAAAGACACCTCCTTAGCAATTCTTTGTTCCCTGCAAAGGAATACAAACAAATTTGTTGTTGTTAGTGAATAGATTTAAATAAACAAAGCTTTGTAAATAGTGAAAACAATACAAATACAAACATGAACTAAAACAAGGAGGTAAATACACAAATAATTCTCAATGGAACAAAAAAGTCAACAAAATAATGGAAAAAGCTCCCTTTATTTATTGCTAGTAGTAGAAGTTGAATACAATAGATGGATACTAAACACTTGAAGAGAATTCTTTGTGCTATGGTGCTAAACAATCCTTAGGAAAGAGGTTCCTTTCCTCAATCTCTTTGCAAGATTCACGTCTCTCTCAAAGAAGTATGAAGACTCTCTCAATGTTGGACTCTTATCCTCTCACTAAGATGATGTATTTCTTAAAATAAATATGGCTAACATTCTAGTGCTCTTACTTTCTTTGCTTCAGCAATGACATGTTGGGTTTCTCAAATAACAATTTGGCTAGCATAACATTGTCTCCTTTTTTCATTCTCCCATGGTGTGTTATATAGAATTTTTGAATCCATCTTCCCCTCTCTTGGTTCATGAATGATAATGACCTATGAGTGGGACAAGATGATTCCATTGGGGGCTCCATATCTTATGGGTGACTTGAATTCAGTTGTCCTGGACTAAGATATAGTTATGGAAATGACTCCAAGTGTGTGAAGTGGTCCTAAATTTGCTGAGTCGTCCATTTTCTCGACCACGCGACCTTCGAAGGAAATACCACAAGGTGCGTGGCTATTGAAGGAACAACTACACAAACTTCAATTTTTAAACTCCATAAACTTTGGACCTTAGGTGATACTGCAGATAGGGAGCGAAGGACCGACATGATGACATACGACATAGAGGTTGTGATTATGCACTAGAGCTGAGAGATTGTCATTTTATCTTTTATTATTTTACCATTGGATATTTGAGGGCCACTATCCCTAGTATGGGAGCCCTAGACAATTGTAGTAGATGTTGATTAATATAATGAATTTGGGTAAAAAAAAATATAAAACGTTGTCTATATTTGTGCATGTGTGATTTTTTAATTTTATTTTATATTCTGCTTTACAAAGTAGATTTGTTGAGATTCTTGGTTTGCTAGTGTCATGGATTTTAAGATTCTATCCTAGACACCAAGGTCTGGAAATTCAACAGTTGATGCTCCGACAAAGAAAGTGAAATAAAAGGTGTAGGATGATGGGGATGTGAAAAAAATAGGAGACGCCTTAATGATGATAAAGGTGTTGATTAAGTAGAAGAAAGAAGTTGTTGAGTCAACCCAAGGGAAATAATTGGAAAATGGTGATTGACAGCAATAGTATTGACAAACTAGTGTCTATATAGGTTGTAGAAAAATTGATGTTGAAGAGGAAAAATCATCCAACACCCTATAAGGTTTCTTGGCTGCATAAAGGGCATCATATTAAGTGTGAGATAGAGCTTCATATTGGCGACTACAAAGATAAGATCTTGTGCGATGTGATGTCGTTGTACGTGTTTCATATTTTATTTGGAAGATCGTACCAGTTTGACAAAAGTGTTGTACATGATGGTAATAATAATACTTATATGTTTCAGAAGGATGGTATCAATCATACCTTGCTTCCATTACAAGAAGAAGGGACTTATGAAACTAGTGATCCAAAGGCTTTGTTGATGAGTGGGAGGGAGTTCTTATAGAAGTTGAAGATAAAGGAGGTAAATTTTGCTATTATTGGAAAACCTAAAGTAGCTCTTACTTCTACTACTATTTTTTATCTCCCTTTAACAAGCCAAGAATTGTTGGAGGAACACCATGACATTGTTGTGGACGATTTTCCAAGTGAAGTATCACCTATAAAGAGTATCTGTGATCATATTGATCTGATGCCAGGATCAAGTTTTCCAAACAAATATGCTTATCGTATCACACCTAAGGAGAGTGAGGAAGCGAGGAGACAAGTGTAGGAACTATTAGAAAAAGGCCTAATCTAAGAGAGTCATAGTCCATGCGCAATACCTACAATCTTGATGCCAAAGAAGGATGGTGGATGGTGCATGTGTACAGACTCCAAAGCTTTGAATAAGATCACAATCAGGTATCATTTTCCCTTACCATGTATTGATGATTTGCTGGATTGTTTAAGTGGTGCCGGTTGGTTTTCAAAATTTGATCTGAAAAGTGGATACCATCATATTAGAATTAGAGAGGGAGATGAGTGGAGGACTTCATTTAAAAGTAATGAAGGATTGTATGAATATATGGTTATGCCATTTGGATTTTCCAATTTACCCAATACATTCATGAGACTGGTGAATGATGTACTGAAATAATTGATAGGAAAATTTGTATTTTTTTACCTATATGACATCTTAGTTTATAGTCATTCAAAAGAGGAACATCTACGAATAGGTTGTTGGATGACTTCATTCAAGAATATTTGCGAGATGAGGATCTTCAAATGAAGAAGAAGGCTTCTGATGATGATGTGGCACTTGCAACAGGAATGAAGGGTAAGCAGAAAAAAGACTTGTGTAAGATCAAGTGTTTAAATTGTGGCAAAATGGGTGATTTTTCGTTAAGATATCCAATAAAAAAGAAGATGGGAGATGACAAGAAGAAGAAAGGGAAGAAATTCACCGATGTTTCCACTTCTACTGAGATAGATTCTCTCACCAGAAGGTTGGAGGAGGAAGACTTTGCCATGATCTCTGATTTTGCGTAGGGTACCATCGATGAGGATGCATGGTATGTGGACAATATTTCATCAAAACATATGACAAGGTCACAAGAAGTATTCAAGAATCTAGATGAGTGGGAATCAAGGTTCACATTGTGTTGGGATACAAGAGTTAGAAAGAGATCCAAGGATTAGGAGTTGTGCCATTTAGGATGGAGTCAGTATGAGTGATCCAAATCCAAGATACACTATTTGTACTAGGACTCAGATAAAGCATGATATATGTCTCAGTGATCGAGAATAAGGGGTTTGAGGAATTATTCCAGGATGGGAAGGCAAGACTTAGGCCCAGAGTCTGTAGCTCCACAGGTAATTTGATTGGAGTTAGATAGCATGGTCTATACATGCAAACACACAATTCTATGGATCATGAGAAGAAGAAGCAAGAGGACCAAGTGCAGGTTCCTAAGAAAAGGGTGAAGGTGCAAGCTTTAGAGGGTTAGGTATAGGTTCCAGAGAATAAGGTCCAGGTCAAGAGGCTTAGAGGAAGTCAAGTTCTAGAGGGAGTTTGTGGGTTCAGAGGGAGTCTTTGCAGCCCAAGAAGAGTGCATGGTTAGTAGGGGGCAAGGGAGATCCTACAGCTGCCAATAATGAATGATGGAAAGAGTGGAAGACATTTCGGGAGAAGAAGAAAAAGCAAGATGCTTCCAATGATAGTGACACATCTGAAAGAGGTGTAGTTCATGCTACATGGATTGTTGCAGTTTTGAGTGCCACGAGTTGGGCCTGCATTGCCAGTAGTGATGGTGATGTTGAGCTACTTGATAGTATTGGAAGTACCTCTCTCGCTAAGAGGGAGTTTTGATTTTTGATAGTTTGGGAGGTACTCCAAGCCCTAGGGTTCAATGTTTGGAGCTTGGAGCACCACAAAAGTCACTTGTGGGCTTGGAACCCAAGATTGGGGTTTTGCACCCATTGATGTTTGGGCCAAAACAATGGAGCATTTTAGACATGTGATGGATGGATATGATAGAGGATGTTGAGGAGAATCCATTGCAATGAAAATCATCAAATTATAAGTTGTCTATGATGAGTTATGATTTTTCAATGCAGACGTGGGTTAATGTGGCACCAAATGGAGGCTGGATTGACATTTTGGAGTGCCCCTGTTCATGGACAAGTTTGTTTTTGCCTTGAGTTTCTCTATGATTCAGCCTTGGTTCTAGCTACTCTTGACTTTATGTTAATGTACCATCATACAACGAGTTGCATCAAATCAGAAATCATCATCTACACTGAAATTAATGCATGTAATGCACACAGTCAAATAAGATTAGAAAACATATACACTGAAATCAATTAATTTAATGAAAGAAATTAAATAAGATTATAAATCAACATCTCCAATAAAATTAATGCATCTAGTGCAAGCAATGAAATAAGATTAGAAGCCAACATCTACACTGAAATCAATGCATCTAGTGTAAGCAAAGGAATACGATTAGGAATCAACATATGCATTGAAATTAATGCGTCTAGTGCAAGAAATCAAATAAGATTACAAATCACTGTCTACAATGAATTTAATGCATTTAGTGCAAGAAATATTCTTCCCTCTCTCTCCCTCCATCTCTCTTTCTTTGTCTCTATATCTCACCCCAAACATAAACACTCTCTCTCCATATCTTCCTTTTCACACCATCTCTTTCTCTCTCACTCCACGTTTCTCTCTGTATGTCTTTTTTATTCCCTCCCTCTCTCCTTCACTCTCTGCCCCTCTCTACCCCCTCAGTATTTCTGTCTCCCTCTCTCTTATCCTTCTCTCCCTCTCTCACTCCTCTCCTTCTCTCTCTCTCCATTCCTCCTCTCACATATCCTTCAATTTATCTCCTTAAATGTAAGAAATCAAATATGATTAGAAATCACCATCTACACTAAAATCAATGCATCTAGTGCAAGAATTCTTCTCCCTTCTCTCTCCCCCTCCATCTTATTTATATCTCCCTCCATCTCTCCTTCTTTTTCTCTCTAACTCACCCCCCCCAAGCACACATGCTTTCTCCCTCCATATCTCTCTCTCTTTCCCTCTCTCTATCTCTCTCTTCTTCCCTCTCTTCACCTTACCTCTATATATCTATCTCTCTCTGTCTCTCTTTTGTCTCTCTATATCACCCCCCAAAAATACTCTCTTTCTCCATATTTATCTCTCTCTCCCTCTTCCTCTCCCTCTCTCTCTTTCTTCCCATTCTCTCCCTCTCTCCCCCCCTCTATCTCTCTTCCCTCTTTCTCTCCTCTCTTTCTCTCTCTCTCCATGTCCCTTATCACTCCCTCTCTCTTTCTCCACCTTTATCTCTCTATGTCTTTCTTCTTCCCTCCCTCTTTCTTTCCCTTCCTCTCTCCCTATCTCTCTCACATCCAAGCTCTCTTCCTTCCTCTCTCTCCATTTCTCTGATTCTCTTGCCCTCTTCTCTCTATCTCTCTATCTCACACCCAAACATATACACTCTCTCTCCATCTCTCCCTTGTCACTCCCTCTCTTTCTCTCTCCAGTTCTCTCTCTCTATGTGATTCCTCTTCCCTCCCTTTTTCCTTCGAACCCCATTTCTCTATCCCTCCTCTCCTCCTATCTCTCAAGTCCTCTGTCATCCTTCCTCTCTCTCCATTTCTCTCCCTTCCTCTCACTTCCTCGATCTCTACACCACTATCACCCTGTATTTATTCTTCCCTCCCACATATATCTAGATTTAATATATATTATAATATAAAAAAATTAATATTATATTAAATTTATAATATTAATATTAATATTAGATTTAATGATATTTTCAAATATTACAACTTTGACCTCGAAATATTTGTCTTTAGAGATTTTAATATATCCATAAGATATGGCTTTCCTTGATTTATTTTACAAATATTTGATTAAAAGATATATTAAAAGCTTTTGGAGCAAGATTTTTTTATTATTTGTGTTAAAATAACCATTTTACGAAATGATATTGACTTTAGTAAAAAGTAAAGGTGTTTTTTTACTTATTTCAAGAAATGGTATTGATGTTAGTAAAGAGTAAAGGTTTTTAAAATTTTACCTGATTTGGAATTTTAATGTGGTAATTTTTTTGTTGAAGGTAAATTTATGATCCATTCAAATTCAACGTATATGATTAACACATAAGATAATTGTAATAGTTGCATAAGATAATTGTAATAGTTGGATAACATAGTTGTAATAGTTATTTTAATTATATACGTTGAATTTGAATAATTATATAAAACATTTAAATTAATCATTTTTCTTAGATTTTTTTTTTTTTTATTATTTTGGCCGAAATTAGCAAAATTTCAACATTTCAACTATGATGAGGGATGGACAACGTTAGATATCATATTGGGTTGTAGAATGCGCTCTCAGCTCAATAAATCTAGCTTGTCCCTTAACACTTTTCTAATGTTTAAATTATAGTTTATAAATTTAGCTTATGGTTTTTTTTCATAGATTTCTATATCTACTTTTAAAATAGTTATAATGAATTTTTTATGCCTTTTCTTCAACATTTTTAGCCTTTCCTTTTCCAAACCACCACTCCAAATTATATGCCATCTTTAAAAAAACTTCTTCCTCTGTATAAAATGTTTGACTAAACCACTTCACTCCAAATTATATGACATATTTAGAAAAACTTCTTCCTCTATACAAAATGTTTGATTATTGTCTAAAATACCAAAGAATCTATAAAACTTGTTTGGTTAGGACTTGCAGCTTTAAAAAAATATTTGATTTTCTTTAAATTTATAAGTGAAAATTTAATCTAAAATCTTTAGAATCTAGTTTATCGAGATTGAAAATGTTTTCTTGCTTTGCACTTATACAACACATTTTTGTTATTATTAATTAGGAGTGTGTGTTTAATTCTCTTATCTAATTTAATGAATTCAAAAAGAGAGTGAGACCATGTATATATTTTTCCTCATAAATATATATAATTATTTTCTTTAAAAAGATCTTATCTAATTTTATGAGATCGTCATAAGCATCTCAAATTTTATTTTCCTTATTGTACAAACTCTTAGACATTATATTTTAATTTTTATATAAAATTTGTTAATGGAAGCAAATAGGGTTGCAACATATGTATGTAAAGGGATTCAATATTTATTTATCTAAGAGGAGATATAATTCATTATCATTATGATCTAGGTGGATATTGGTGGCCACCCACATATTCCACTTGGACCCCACCATTGTTTCTTTCAGTTTTCCAGTTTCCTTAATTGTAGCATAATTTTTGTTTTTTTGTATTTTTGTTTTGTTTTTTGTTTTTTGTTTTTCTCAGTTTTTTGGGTCTTGAACCTCTAGAGTCATTTTGAGGCCCTAAACGATGTTTTTTTGGAAAACCACCAGTGGCGAACATGAGTTTTTAACTCAGTATTCACTGTAAGTGCTTTTAATCCTCAAATAGATCTTTCTAACGAGGTATCGTGTGCATCAAACGAAGATCGTATGCCAAAGTTACGACCCTAGGAATTTGATGTACCAACTTACCCCAACAGGGCCCATAGTTTGGTGTTTCATCTCCTAGGGTTAGGTTTTTGGATGTTTAGGGTTTTCCATTACTTCTCAATAATAAATAGGCATTCAAGCCTCGTTGTAACACAGTTTAGAAGCATATAGCTTCCACATCTCTTCTCAGAGATAAGCTACCATCGTCCGAGCTAGTCTTATTTCCATTTTGTTTTTTAGCATATTTCAGTATTTAATATTAATGAAATGAAGTGTTATTTCTTCTACATCTCTGTATTTATGATTATATTTGTAATTTGTTACGTTCTTGTTTAAATTTGGATCAGTGGTATCAGAGCATTCTGCTCTTTCTCTCTTTTAAGGTGCAAGTAAACTTTGACATTCCCATATTTGAGGACGATATAGATGCAGACATGGTAGATAAATGGTTAAATCTGCTAGTAGAATTTTTTCTATTCATGATTTTTCCAGCTGGGAATAGATTATTTTTGTTGTTCTCAAATCTGCCCCCACGTCAAGGACTGGTGGGAAACCTACTGTGATCAGAAGGATGAATGTACCCCCTCACTATTTTCAACCATACGCACATGCAATTCATTCTGGGATGCCATCAAGGAGTAGTACTACCCTGTCAGGAGCTGTGAGGGTAAATACATAAAGTGGACCATGCTACGATAGGGAAGGGACCAAGATGTTCCAGAGTTTATCAATGTTTTACATACCATTCACACGAAGTTGGGTATCAAGGATCCTAAAAAACATTTAGTACTCAAGTACTGCGACTGCCTACACAGGTACATCCAAGATGAGACGGAGTTCCTGGACATCTCCTCACTTGGCACAACACATCAAGGATAATTTTAGGGGCGAATGTTCGCCCTTTCGCGAAATTAAGGGGTTTTAAATTTTTAGTGGGCGAATATTTTGTATCATAGTACATTTCTACATATCACCTCAAATAGCCCACCTTATTTTAAGGGAGAAGGTAAAAAAGGTAAATTTAGCCCTTGAAATTAGGACTTACAACCTTTCATTCGCCCATTTTCAAGAATAGGTTTTATTCAAGTGAATCCATTCACCCATTTTCAAGAATAGGTTTTATTTAAGTGAATCCTATGGGCCAAATACCATATTTATATAAGAGGTATGGTAAATTACTAAAAACATAAATAAATGAGAGGTATGGTAAATAAATAAAACATTTTTTATATTTACTCCATAAGTCACCTTATATACATGTAAGGGTGTAAACAAATAAAAATATAAGTAAATTGGAGGTATGGTAAATAAATAAAAGTCTTTTTATACTTACTCAAAAGATATGGTAAATAAATAAAAATATAAATAAACTAGACGTATCATAAATAAATAAAACCTCTTTTTATATTTAAATTGATAAAAATATAAATAAACTAGAGGTGTGGTAAACAAATAAAACATTTTTTTATATTTACTCCATAAGTCACCTTATATTTACGAACACTCAAAAAATGGGTTATATTTAGGTGAAACCTATGGCCAAAATACTATGGGACAAATACCATGGACTAGATTGTTATTAATACCATGCAAAAAACCATTATTAAACCTAATATTAGAATTGATAAAAATAAAAATGACACATGGTATTGACCCATGGTATTCACCAAAATGGCACATGGTATTGACCCATGGTATTCACCTGGAATGTAGCCTATTTAAATGGGGGATTTAAACCATCATGTAGCCTATGCTAAGATTCACTAGGACTTTACAAAGTTTTATTATTTAGTGAAAGACTCGCCAAGATCTTACAAGATTTTATAATTGAGTAAAATATTCGCCATGCCTGGTGAGAGATTCGCCAAAAAATTATATATACATATTATATTATTGATAAAATCGCCTTCCATTTTTCCTATATACCATGGAGATTCACCCATTTATTATATTTATAAATTTAGGGGGGGTTCTTAAAATTTTCCCTGCAACACATCGATATCCTGAGTACACCTAGGTGGTGAATGTCACTATGTGAAATTAAATCATTAACTAAAACCCTCAATTAACCCTAAAAGTTAGCTTTTGCATTCCTAAACTCAGACTAAGGAGTTTGAATGCATTTGGAGGGTTATAAAGACAGTTTGGCCCATTGAAGAAGAAGGATATTGGTTTTATATTTTGTATGCAGATTCTAGAGGTTATGGACAATTTTGTTTTTAGTGTAACAAGAGCATCGAGAGTCAGAATTGCGAACTGTGACAGGCATTGAAAGGATAATTTAGAGAGATTTCTTGTGACAGTGACGAAAGGTGCTTGCATGCATAATCAATGTGGTTAATTTGATGTGTAATCGACCTCCTTGGATTCAATCCTAATAAAGTGAATGCCCATCTTGAAAGCGGACCTAGAGACGTAGTCCATCAGGGACAAGCTCTCTAATCAATCTTGTTGTCTGGTATCACTATGTTTTTGCTACTTATTACTTCTGTTTACATGTTTCTTATGTTTCAATTCTGTCATAAAATCATTCCTTTTCAATCAGTTCTCACAGTTAAAGTACTTAAGTTGACATTCAGTTCACTGATGGCATTAATCAATTCTACTTTAGTTCAACATATGATCATTTCAGATCACTTGCTCATTGTAAGGTCCTTTGACCCTCTTTGGCATTGGTTCTAAAGGAATTTGAGGAATGGCCAACGATGTTGTAGGTGTTGTTGTGGTCAAGGTAAACAGATTAGGTTCTAGGGGAGCTTCATATCTTCTGTTTCACATTTGTAGGAGAATGGCTTCTCCTATCATAAAATGTTGTGATTAGAATTATTCTAGTGTTTCCCTCCATAAGGATGTGTATGGGATGGTTGTTGTTGAGTGTTAACCACTCCCTTATGGGGGAAAGGGTTCTGCATTACTTTAGTTTGTTTCCCTCCTTTCCCCTTATTTCTTGTATCACTTTCAACTCAGGGAGTTGAGTGAAATGATGGGTATAGTGACCATATTCCTCGCAGATGGAAAATGAATGATTAGTCTATAGACTTGTGTTCTTGTTTTTCCTTTGTGGGTTGTTATTGGCTAGACCCTAGTTTTGATTCTGGTTACGATTTCGCCTTGTCACTGCCCACATGGTTTGGTACTGATTTGGCTCTCTCTTTGGATTTTTATTAGCAACATTAGGTGGGTTAGCTAAGTTCATTTGTTCCACTGATTTTTTTTTGTTGAGTGAGAGAAGGTTGCACTAGGTTAACCCTTGCATTATTTTTTGCTGATGGATTATTCTATTATTTTGAAAGGAAAGGATAATATTTATTTCCTTATTCCATATGAGTATATGGAGTTGGGGAAGAGGACATCACGTCCATATTCCTAGAGGAGTATGGGTTTCCCTGTGAGGGAGGGTATGGGCCTCTATGTAGGGGCTGATATTGGTTAATCCTACTAACCATATTCTACATCGACATGGGTTAACTAGGGTAGTATCATGTATGTTGTAGTGGTGGTGCATTTTGTGTAGCATCAAATGATTGCCACTAAAAGAATATCTAGGGTACTAGTAGATAATGTTGGGTTGATTTCGAGTTATGGACCCTCTCAATCCATCAACAATTTTTTATGTGTTTGGTGTCTCTTTATAATTCTGTAGGCATGGGGTGTCTAGAAGCACATGATAGATATATCCATATTGGGTGTATATAAGATCTAACTATTGAGCTTTGATAAGGCTTCATCCTCATTATGCAGGGATGAATTTTCTATGACTTTTGAAATTTCCGATGTGAGGGATCTCAAAAATAAGTGTAGGAGTACTTTGTATTCAAACTGTGCTTTACACAAGCTACGACATTTCTACCATTCATGGATATGATCTGATATGTGTGCAACAGATGTTTTTTTTGAAGTGGGTGAGGAGTTCCAGGCCCGAGTCATGATGAAACAAGAGTTGGAATAATGTGAGGATTGTTGTAGTTAAGGTGCTAAAGTTTCCATGTGACATAAAAGGCTGATCAATCTACCATCTCACTACTGGCGCAATAAGGGTGTGTTGAAATAGTTGTAATCGACTAGTATCAATTGTGATACTATTACATGAACATCACATGTGAAAAGTCATGGCATAGTTTCCTGGGTCTTCTCCCTATTTCCCTTCAAATTTTGGAATATCCGAAGGGAGCTTCGTGGGCATGGCTAGCGAATTCTAGCTATGTGAAATCGGGTCATTGGTTATCTTACTTAAATCCGACAGGTTTAAAGAAGCTAAGAACATGATCCGTGAGTTGTCTGCCATCATCAAAGGATTTTGGATAACTATATGTAAAGGGGTCCTCGATGGGGAAATGTCAGGATAATTACCTTACTGGGTGTCTCATGGACTTTCCAGAGGAGTGGTATGTCGGATTCCCAAAGGGGTAGCATGTGGGGACCCTTGTGGGGCCATGAAAGGTGAGCTTTGACAAAGAGGGGTCCCGAAAAAAGTTTCACCAATAAAGGAAGTTCCTGTAATGGTGGTTGTCTAACATCCTCTACGTCTAAATCGTGGAAGTCTTGACGCATCTCCCAATAATGGGGGGAGGTTTAATAATTGTCTATATCGATGTGGAGATGTGGCGTCCTCTATGGTGTTGATTAGAGTGTGTGCTAATTTGTTTATGGTGAGGGAAGGAGATGATTCTTCAAAGCAAATAATCACATACATAAAACAAAGTGAAAAATAAAAATATTTCTTTCTCTTTAACTTTAGCCTATGTGATCAATTAAACAAAGAATTTTTTTTTTTGTGTATGATAAAAGATCCTCTAAAGACCTAATTGTCCTTACCATTATCAAAGTAACTTGGCCTTGCAGAGATATCTTCTGATGGGTCTTGGGGCAATGTCCAGAAAGAGTTGGTGACACCTTCCAACAACTAAAGAATCAACCAAGGTAATGAAAATGAGGCTCAAGTGTTGTTCACACCACCTCCTTTAGGGAAAGTATGCCCTAGATTTTGGCCACTAAAGTACCTTCATACCACGTGAGCATTCGAGTCTTTAGCTTCTTGGTAGTGAGTAAATTAGATGCCTTCTAATACGAATTTTATAGAAACTTAGTGTGTGATGTGTCATTGTTTACAAGTGATCAAGTGAGCATGTAAAGTGTGAGAAGATGTGGATATTCAGTGATTCATTCCAATATTCCCCTAACTACACTAGATTTAAATTATTCCTTGCATGAAAAAGAAATGATGTGCCGATGATGGCTCACTTACTTTTTCTCCTATTACAATATGTGAATTTTCAAAACAGGGAGATGGAAATTCAAATGCTTTAAGAAAGTTTTCATATTCGAACACAAGTTTGTCTAAGAGATGCAAGGGAACCAGAGATTACTTAATTTTTGTAATAACACTTGCTCCTAGTCCCATAAAATGAAAGAAATGAACGCTTTGGCTAGTAAGAATATTTGTGGATGATGGGCCACTTACACCTTTACTAATTAAGCTATGTGACAATTTAAAATAAAAGTAAAGATAGTCTAATTACCTAGCTAATTATGGTTAGTAGAGCAATTAAGTAATTTAAATTGAATAGAAAAAAAGTGCAGAGGTGAAGGAAATTCACTAAAGGCTTCCAATCACGTGAAAAATGTGAAATTACAAGGTATTTTCTTCTTTTTGGAAAATCCTGAAGGTTTCACAATGCACATAAGTGGCAGTGTGTCTATCAAAGGAAAAGCCACAAAGTGCATGTTTGTTTGAGAAAAATTTGCGCTCTCAACAAGAAACTGTAAATTAACCAGTTTCTTAGACAAGAACAGGACCAAAGGGTTCTACAAAAATTCAAGAAAGGTATTGAATTCCTTGTAAGTTGATTATCTAGAGGGAAGGTCGTGCAAACACCACCTTTAAGAAAAGGCAACAATATAGTTTCCATTTATGTAGTATTTTTTTATGGAAGTGGTGTACCAAAAGACACCTCCTTAGCAGTTCATTATTCCCTGCACAGGAATACAAACAAAGTTGTTGCTGTTAGTGAATAGATTTAAATAAACAAAGCATTGCAAATAGTGAAAACAATGCATATACAAACATGGACTAGAAAAAGGAGGTAAATACACAAATAATTCTCAATGGAGCAAACAATTCAACAAAATAATGGAAAAAGCTCCCTTTATTTATTATTGGTGCTAAAAAATCCTTAGGAAAGAGGTTCCTTTCTTCAATCTCTTTGCAAGCTTCTCATCTCTCTCAAATAAGTATGAAGACTCTCTCAATGGTAGACTCTTCTCCTCTCACTAAGATGATGTATTTATTAAAATAAATATGGCTAACATTCTAGTGCTCTTACTTTCTTTACCTCAACAATGACATGTTGGGTTTCTCAGATAGAAATTTGGCTAGGATAACATTGTCTCATTTTTTGGTTCTCCCATGGTGTGTTTATATAGAATTTTTGAATCCATCTCCCTTCTCTTGGTTCATGAATGATAATGAACTATGAGTGGGACAAGATGATTCCATTGGGGTCTGCATACCTTATGGGCAACTCGAATTCCGCTGTCCTGGACTAAGATATAGTTACGGAAATGCCTCCAAGTGTGTGAAGTGGTCCCGAATTTGCTGAGACATCCATTTTCTCAACCACGCGACCTTCAAAGGAAATATGGCGCGATGGGCGGCTATTGAAGGAACAACCGCACAAACTTCAATTTTTAAACTCCATAAACTTTGGACCATAGGTGAAATTAAATTTTTTGAACTTCATAACGTCTTTAGCTAGAAAATATTCACTTGTGCATTCTGTTGGATGAATTTAAGTGTCTTCTGGATTGTGCAAACATGTGTATTATTTTCTGGTGTTAACAGGATTGTTGGGTTCTTTCCATTCCCTTATATTACTAATATTATGGGGAAGCAATATGAATATCTCCCACAATCCACCCATTATCACACGTAACTCATATATTCCACCAACCTTTTCAAGAGGGAGAAATGGTCTAATCATTTATCAACCCTTGCATCCCTCATTCTCTTGTTCCTCTAGGTAGATTTTATCTTCAGGAGTTCAACATCTATGAGATTGTGAGCCATGAACATATTAGAGAAGAAATTTATGAGAGGATTAGGTCTAACTTAAGGCCCCCATCCTTCCACAACCACTATGGAGAAATTTCACTCCCCTTCCACAACCACTATGGAGAAATTTGACTTGTAATTGCATACATTGTGCACATACTAGTCATCAATTACATACATAGTTCCATTGGTAGAAATTCCTATTCTTCTGAATTGCCTATATGAATTTTGTGTTATGTTTTAGTAATTTGGGGAGTAACCATCCTCCCATTTTTATTTAGGAATAAACTTCCATACAACTCTCCATAAAAAATACAATAAGACAGTGTTTTCATTATTATTTCTCGATGAAATTTTATATAATTATAACTCTGTGGCCGACTAATAACGAAGCCATTGAAGAACTCTAGACGTGCATGTTGCATATAAATATCTTTCGAAGCATAAAACAAATTGTCAAGTTGTGGGATGATAAGCTAAGCAACGACGAGATACGAGCTGGCATACAAAGTTCACTACACGCAACAGATATTCAGCGAAAGTATATACATTGAGTATATAGTTTAAATTTTTCGTGGAAATTAAGGGTTCGAGAAGGAAGGAAGGAGTCTGTACGTACCCATTTACACAGACAACGACAATGTCTGGCAAGCAAGGTAGCCACTCCGTTCCCCTTTCACTTATATATATATATATATATATATATATATATATATATATATATATATATATATATATATATATATATATATATATAGATAGATAGATAGATATATATCCAAGGTTCGTATTCTCCTTGTCATTCTGCTCTGGTCACTGCATAGTCTCACTCTTGCGCCTGTCTAAAAACCTCACTCATTTCCACCAAATTTTAAAGAACTAATTAGGAATTAGGAATTGAAAATTAGTTGTTAATGGAAAATTTAACCTTTTAAGGTTATTTCTTTCACAAACCCTAAGATTTGGGATTCTAAACCAAAACCCTTTCTCTCCTCTTGAAACCTTGTTTTATTGAAAAACTCTAGTTTTTCATAGATAAATCCCGCATTCAAGTTGAATTTACCGTACAAGCAAGGTCATAAATCAAATTCTCATCGAAACTCATTGAATTGCAAACTCATGTTCATAAATCCCATAACTTCACCTCTTGTGTGCACTAGCTTGTTCGACCCTCATTTTCCCTTTTTTATTCCTTTTTATCAAAATAGTGTGGGGAATTGATCACCTAGATGAGATTTTTTTTTTTTTTTTTTTTTTTTATTTTTTTTTAATCGTTAAAACTATACTAATTCTATTATTTACAGTAACAGCAGCGAACAATTACATCCAGGATTACATGTCGCCAGAGGCCTGGGGTGGCACTCTGGATGATAGAGATTCACTAAAACAACTACCCGCGCAGGGGCATTCTCCTTGTGACTGAACACCCACGCAGGGGCGATATCATTGAGACCAAGACTGAAACCGGAAGCCCACGCAGAGGCTGTAGAGCTTTGAAGACCAGAAAAAGCAAAAATGTCTATCCCACGCAGGGGCAAAAGAGAGAAAAGGAAAATTTTCAGCAGAATCCCTCTCAGGGGAATGGACATGCACTGAACTACATAATTTTCAAGCCAAACATAAGTGTTCACGACATACATTAAACATTGGTGAAAAGAGTAACAGTTCACAAAAAAACCTGAGCTCGGTCTGAGGACTGAAGCTTGGTCGAGCCAGCATCTATTCATCCGAATCTTCCGGATAAATCCAGTACTCGCCTTCTGGTGGGGGTCCCCAATCATACTTGGCTTTGCCTTTCGCGGCTGTTGGTTGAGATGCTGGTGGAGCGACACCTGGCTCGGATTGTGCCCCTGCCTTTTCCTCAGCAGCTCTGGAGCTCTCTGCAGGATGAGTTTGGGCCCTAGGTTGCTCCCCAACTTCTTCTTGCGCTTCTTCCATGAATAAGACTGAGACGTGAGCTTGAATGTTGGAATTGCCTTGGGCATTGCTGAATGAGAAAACCGCTGTACCAAACGCAGGTAGCGAGGCAGCTCTTGACTCCTGCGTCCTGGCATCCATAAATTGCTGCGACTGGATGGGATTTGCTTCCTCCACCTGGTGGCACAGACAGCGGCAACAATTTGAAGACGGATTGGCAGCCGGGGGGCGTGAAGTTCCGCCTCGTCCTGTACCGCGACGGCTAATGAGCCTCTGTCTTAGCGGCATGATTTCCTTGAGGTTCGATGAGGGTGCAAGACTGCCTTCAATCCCTTTTGATGCCCTTTCACCACTTCCTGAATCCAGAGGGTGGTCTCAAGCTTGTGCTCTGAGCCTTGACGCCCAGAAGCCCACCTCCACAATTCGGACTTGTTCCGACAAAAAACATTCCCAATTCTCGCCATACTTATGCTGCATTGGTTTGCCTCGGTTCTGGTAAGCCATAACTCGTCTTTGCCACAGTTAATGGAGCGCAGCCGCTGCCATGAATGGTCGTCCTCTCGCTCCCTTGCTCTCACGCTTACCAACCAGGGCAGCGTAGATCATTTAATGACTTACTGAAGCTTGAGCCCGCCCATGCTGACCATGTGGCGTTCCTTCCTTCCTCTGCGTGGCACCTGCATCTGGGTGGGCGTTGTCATTTTGGATAAGCTTATCCAATTCCTAAGCTTGAGCATTGTCTGAGATCATGGTTGGGCCTCCTATAAGGAGTGTATGCTCATTTTCTGCCCCTATGTTGGCAAGAAGGTCAGCGACTTTTTTGCCTTCTCTTTTTGTATGAGAAAAAGAGATTGCCCTGTTGATGCGAAGGGCTTGTTCAATTGCTTCTAAATGGGATGCCAGTCTCCAGCTGTTTGTGATTTTTTTCGCTTGAGCACCATTCTTCAATCTCTTGGCCATGTTTATAAGAATCTAGGAATCTCCTTCCACGATCAAGGGCTGCAGATGGAAGTTTTCAGCTAGGAGGAGCCCTCGCCATAGTCCTTCGATTTCCGCTGAATTATTGGTATCCCAGCCCAAGGATCCCAAAAATATCTTCAAGGGTGTACCTTCATGATTTCTGAGGATGCCTCCAAAGCCTGCTTTTCCCGGGTTACCTTTGGAGGCTCCATCAAAATTGAGCTTGTAAGCATATTTAGGTGGGGCGCTCCAGGTATCTTTGATTGAACCACTACAAGTGGAGATACGGTTCCCTTGTTGGGATTGAGGAATGTTCAGTTGCCAATTGCTTAGTATACCTTTCTCATTATCCAGAGAGGGAAAATCTTCCTTTGTCCAGGAGTGGAGGATCAGCGTTTCATTCAGGTTCCCACAAATTTTGATCCAGACCTCCTCGATCCTTGAGCTCTAATTTTTGAAGATCCGCTGATTCCTTTCTTTCCAAATACTCCAGGATATGAGGCCAGGGAGAAGATTCCATAAGCAGTTGAGGATTTCACTCTTATAAGGGTTCTGCGGCCAGTGCCTTAGGGATTCAGTGATGTCGTCTTTTGTTCTGCATCTTTTTTGACATCTGAAGCCCACTTTTTCCCACAGTTGATTAGCTAGAGGGCAAGAATCCAAAAGGTGTTGAAGCGTTTCCTCATTTTGGCCACAATTGGGGCATCGCGAAGGTCCATGAAAATTACTTCTTCTTAATTTATCCCAAGTAAGGATTCTTTTGTGACTGACTAGCCACAAGAAGTAGGAGATTTTGGGCCATGAACCAAAGCTCCATATTTTGCTCCAAATAGGGTCAGGTTGGATATTATTGTTACAGAGTATCTTATAAGCTTCTGAAGTAGTGAAGTCGCCTTTTGGGCGGTATCCCCATCTCAGGATGTCGGCTTCTTCGTCATATCGGATTCTTCTTTTATCCAGCTCCTTCTCTAGAACCCCTGTATCCTGCAGATCTGTGGTAATGGCCCAGTGATTTCCTTGTTTCCATTTCCTGAATCCATGTTCCATTTCTGGCCCCCAGTAGTTGTGGATTTTTTCTTGCTGCTGCTCCTGCCTAACTTGATCCAGAGGTAAATGGAGTGTATGAATGAGCTTTGGCATCTGATTCCAAGCATCTGTCCAAAACCTTGCTGTTTGGCCATTCCTAACTTCCCAAAAGTTGTGTTACTGTATTAAGAGATAGTGTTGTTTGGCCGCGTTCCATATAAGCGAGCCTTTCTCCCAGGGGATGAACCGGATGAGCTCCTCCTAGGGTATGTTGTTGGCATATTTAGCTGTCCAGATTCTGGCCCAAGGCTTTTCCGGATTAGTAATCCAGTGCCACCAAATTTTTGCACTCATGATGGCATTACTGTGCTCTGGGTCCCTCAGCCCAATACCTCCTTTTTCTTTTGGTTGGCATACTGTTGGCCATTTGACCAAGGCCCATTTCCTATTAGTTGTCGTTCCTCCCCAGAGAAAGCTGCGTTGAAGCTGCCTAATTCTCTTCAAGACCCATTTGGGTGTTGCAAGTATTGAGAATAGGTACAGCGGCATAGCCTGAAGGACAGATTTAATGAGCACAACCCTACTAGCTAGGTTGAGAGATCTATGAGTCCATAAGTTGAGACAGGATTCCATTTTCTCTATGAGATTGCGCCAAGCAGAGTGCTGAAGAGCTGAGGCCCTGAGAGGGGTGCCAAGGTATTTTGAGGGAAGTGAAGCGCTAGGGAATCCAAGGATGCGGATAATGGATGATTTGACAAGGGGAGGCGTATGAAAAAAGAAAATTTACGATTTGGCACAATTTACATCCGTGCCTGAGGCTTCAGCAAAGTCAGTGAGCAAGGATTTGAGGCAAGCGGCTTCCTGGGCTGAAGGGTAGCCAAAAAGCATGGTATCATCAACAAATTGCTGATGTGAAGTGGCTGGGGAGTTGTGAACAGAAAGGCCCTTGAGTTGATGAGATTGAAGAGCTTGTTTGATGTGGCGTCCAAGCCCTTCTTCCATGAGAACAAATAGGAAAGGAGATAGGGGGTCCCCTTGCCTGATTCCCCTTGATGGTTTGAAAGGCTTTGAAGGGATGCCATTTACTAGGATGGAGAACTGAGAGGAGCTTATCAGACTCATAACCCAGCGAATCCACATGGAACTAAAACCAAAAGCTTTTAACATTTGCTGCATAAAGGTCCAGCTGAGTTTATCGAAAGCTTTGGAAAGATCTAGTTTAAGTAGCATACCTGCCTGCTTTGACTGCTTGAGGGAGTGGATGATCTCATACGTGAGAAGAATGCTGTCCAAGATCTGTCTACCCTCCACATAGCCTGATTGTTCCTGAGATATGAGCAGCGGTAGCAGAGGCTTCAGCCGATTAGCTACTACTTTAGATACAACTTTGTATATAACATTACAAAGTGCAATCGGCCGATATTTGTCAAGCGTGATAGCTTCCTTCTCCTTAGGGATCAAGGCTATAAACGTTGTGTTGAGAGCAGGCAGCATCCAGTGGAGGGCTCTCGATTCTTCCACCATTTGCCAGACCTCTTGTTTGATCAGCTCCCAGAAGGTATGAAAGAACGTGGATGTAAATCCGTCTCGCCCTAGTGCCTTTCCTTCTTTGAGCTGGAACATAGCTTCATCTACCTCCTGAGGCGTTATTGGGTGGAGGAGAAGCTCATTGTGTTCTTCCTTGACGATTCTAGGCACATTGCTGGTAATTTTGTCGATTGCTATCCTTCTGTCTCCTTCGGGTTCTTGAAGGATCTAATTGAAGTGATTGCGTAATTCTGTTTCGATTTCCTCATGCTTTTCTATTTTCTCTCCTCCTTGCTTCTGGATAAAAGGGATGTTATTGTGCATTCTTCTCTGAATTGTGGTTCTATGGAAGAATTTGGTGTTGCGCTCTCCTTCCTTCAACCATCTTATTCGGGATTTTTGCTTCCAGTATACTTCCTCCTGCTTCTGCCTGTCCTGAAGCTGACTATGGATGCGCCGTTCCTGTTCTAGGGTCCCTTCAGTGTGTCCTTCTGTGATTATCTTCTGATGGAGGTCCGTTAATTCCACATTGAGATTTTGCTGAGCTTTGAAGATGTCTCCAAAAGTTTCTCTGTTCCATCTCTTTAGGTGGCCTTTGAGGTACCGGAGCTTCTATTGAAATTGGTACATCTTGGATCCTTCTGGAGGAGTGAAGGAGGTCCATATCGATTTTACAAAGTCTTTGAACTCAGGGTGCGTGAGCCAAAATCCTTCGAAGCGGAAGGGTCTGCGCATTTGATCCCCAGGTCGTTGCCATTGAAGAGCAATCGGCCAGTGGTCCGAGCCCGTATGCTGAAGTATTGCTGCTGAAAAGTCTCCTCCCAAGTGAATCGCATTATCTGAGATAAGGATGCGATCACGTTTGGAAGCGATTTGGTGTTTTCCAGCTCTGCGGTTGCTCCAGGTGAACGTACCATTGCAGAAGGGCATGTCTATGAGGGAGGCATTTTGGATGAAATTCTTGAAGTCGGTGGTTTCTTGTTCCAGCCTGTTTCTCCCTCCTTTCTTTTCTTCTAGCTTAGTGATCATGTTGAATTCTCCTCCAATAATCCATAGAGGGTGCCTTCTATCATTGTTCAGTGCCTCTATGGTATTTAGAAGTGCTATTTTGCTCCCTGTGTCCTGTGGGAAGTACACATTTGAGAGGTTGCCATGAACATTCGTGCCCAAAATGTGGAAAGCTGCCTGTATTAGATGGTGGGAGGCGTGGAAATCTGAGAGGTCTATTGCTTGTGTATTCCATGCAATAGCTAACCCCCCTGATGCTCCTTATGCGTCTACTACAACTGAGCGGCAGCCTGGCCACGCCTTCGTGAGGATGCTGCCTAAAGTATTACTGTTACATTTGGTTTCCTGGAGGAAGCATATTTGAGGCTTCTCCATTTTAATCATGTTTTTCAGCATTCTTAGTTTCCCTGGGCTGTTGAGCCCTCTTAAATTCCATGAGACCAGCTTCATAGTTCACTATTTGCAGTGGGTTTGTAGTACTTTGTCAGTTTCGCATACCTTCCAGAGTCTAGCAGGAGCTTCCCGATCTCAATGGTTCTCTCCAGATCTGTTTTCCTTCCTCTTTTCTTGGTTTCTTTTGGGGGTTGGCTTCCATCCCATTGGCTTCCCGGTTGAATCCCTAGTTGTTGCTGCTGATAAGCTCTTGAAATAACTACCTCCAGCTTATTGATTTGGGATTCAGTGATGCTGTCATAGGCCTTTGTTTTGCATGCTAATTCCAGCTCTAGAATATTCAAGCCATGCAAGTCTATGCTCTCACGTTCTTCTTCCATTGGTTTCACCTGACTGCCCTCTTCCTCATTTGGCATTGTGCTGGAAGGCGGGTCCATCGATCCCCCCATATCCATTTCCTTGTCCGTCTCTGCCATAACCTTCCTATCTCCAAAGGGGAGGTTAGGTGTGATTTCCGGGGTGTGGCGAGTGGGGGAGGAGGATGGGGGGGGAGGGGGGGCAGGGGAAGATGACTGGGAGGGGCGGGGCTCCGAGGTCGGGGGCAGATGCTCAGAGGAATGAGCTAGGACATCAAAGCTATTCTTAGAAGCTTGGTCGTTAGTGCCATTTTGCTGGGCCTTTTGCCCATTAGAGGTTTTCTTGTGCGTGCACTTCCTGCTGGGGGCTTTAGTGAAGCCGTCTTGTGTGGATGTGATCGAGGGGTTCTGAGACACTGTTGTGGCATTCAGGGGGCAGTCACGGAATAGGTGACCAAGCGCATGGCATCTCCTGTAGCGAAAGGGAACATGCTCATAGTCCAAGGGCTGGATCCATTCTTCATCCCAGTGGGAGAGCGTTATCGCTTCTGGTAGTGCTTCATTCAGCCTCATGAATACACATATGCGAGCGTATGAGATGAACCTGCGTGTTTTAGTCTCTTCTGTTGTCCTGATATATTCTCCAACTCCATTTCCAATCTTCCTGAGCGTATCCTCGTCCAAGTATTCGTCTGGAAGCCCATACATTCGGATCCAAACTGGTGCCCAGGTGAGGTCCTCCTTATCCAGGTTGAATCTTGGTATCCAATCTCGCATGTACAGACCTGCTGCATTGAAGAAATGAGGCCCTGTTCCCAGCACTCTGAGTTTGTCCTCAATGCAGTAGAAAATAACTGTGAAGAAGCCCTTCGGCCCTAGTTGCAGCATGACGTCCCCTTTCGGTTTCCATTTGGCTGCAATCCACCCATACAGGGCTCTTTCCGTTGGCCAAAAACCTATGAACTTCTCTATGATGGCATGATCTCTCATAAACTCGATTCGAGCGTCTATCAAGTGTCCCGGTAGTTCTATTCTTGGTCTTTCAGCGGCTACTAGTTTACAGGTAGTCGAAGTGACCTTTGGCGTTTCCTCCAGGCTTTTCCCCTTGTCCCGAGTGACGCTAGCGTGGCCATGTCGTCCTCCTGACTTCTTGTTCTCTTGCTGTGGTTTACTTCCTTTGTTCAGAATCTCCCTGTTGATCGAGCCAAACAGGAAATCGTTTTCCGGATCGTGCTGCATTGGGGAGGGCTCTGACGCCCCCCCCTGCGGCTGCTCCATGGTGTTTGACTAGCGCTGTTCTGTCGCTCTTTTCGCCCAGGGATACGATTTGGTTTGGGGGTAGAGCCTGCGCTTCACAGTCTGCGCCGTCACGATTTGCAGAAGAAACCCTAATCGCTTCAGTCCGCCGGTCCTATCATTAGTGCCAAATCACCTAGATGAGAATTTTGACTACCAACCACAAAGCAAAATGGCCATCGAACAAGAAGGCTTTCTACAACCAGAAAATGAACTTTGGCCCTTGGGAAACATGGTTTGAACTTCCTCTAATACCACTTCTAACAAACCTAACAATTATTACAATGAGGGTTTAGGGATTATAAGAAAAGGAACAAGCCAATGTAACCTAAAAATGATATAAATATTATATGATGATATGAAGCATGATTATTACAATATAATGTGATCTATTTATATTACATTGAAGATATGGGTCACAATGAATAGGTGTGACCTAAAGGAAACGAGGCTAACATATTATTAACTAGGAATTTAATCATTAATATTAAATATCCTAGTTAGTGGGTCATAAATATGCATTTAATAGTATATACTTAGATAGTTTACACAAATAAAATTCATGAATCCAAAGTTATTTAAGTTTATTTAGAAATGTTTGTATCAACATCATATTTAACTGGGTTTACCTCCACATCTCCTAAAGTTGTATCTTGCTTACATGAAGAGTTTACTCTTGAACAATTAGCCTCAATATATTAGAAAACCCTTTTTTCCATTATTAAAAAATGGGTGAAAATGTATTCCCCACACAAACTCAGCAAAGTGAAACACCTCACAAATTCTTTATTCATACACTATTTTTGGGTATTTCCATCTAAAACACATTCCTAATGAACAAAATTTGTGATTCCAAAACAAATGATGCATTCATTAAATATCATTAAAATGTTTGTATCCATATCTTCTCACATGACCAGTTCATCTCATAGAGATGTATCTTGCTAATATGAATGGATTTCTCTTAGACATTTATCCTCAATAAATCAAGAAATCCTTGTTCTTCATTATTAAAATCAGTGAAGAAATTATTCCCCAAACAAACTCAAACAAATGACAAACCTTTGTCTTTGACATCAATGTATGGGGTACTAGTTTAATTGTAGCTAATTGAGAAATTTTAGAGAGAATTAAGTCTATAATTCTACAACATATGAACCATTATAAACAAGTCATTTCACAGACCAATTTCCAAACCAAGTTTGGTGCTCATCCTTTAAGAACATTTCCACGCTTGTTTTTTTCCTTCACAAGCTTTGCACCCTAGAGGAATGAGTTACTTGACATCATAGATACCCATATTTGGATCTTTTATTCTCAAAGGGTATTTCTTCTCTAGGCTTCGATATACATAGAGACTATTGGTTTTAGTGGCATTATTAATACTTCAATACATCGACATCTGTATTGAGCACTTCCCTTCCTTAAAGTAATTTTTGTATTCCCTTGGTCACCTCTGCCACCTAAAAGGGGAGATCAACAAGGTTGTTAGGTATGACGCCTACATGATTTACATTCAGCTCAGTTGGAATCCCCCCCTCAAACTGTTTTCCCCAAGATTGCATGTTAATAAGATTGCATGTTATTATATAGTCAAATATTGTAACCTAGGACTAAATTAGTTATTTATGTTAGTCATTTTTAGTTGGGTCACTTAATATTGCTCATTTTTTGTACTATTTCACTTGGAAAAATTGTGGTGACTAACTTTTTTAGTCACCTGGTCATTAATTTATCATTTTATACTAAGTATTTCTACCAAAAAATTCTTCAAAAATATATTTATTTATGCTTATTCACCATTACTATTAAAACATATTGTTGTTACTTAGGAAACAACATTATTGCATTTGAAATCACAGAAGTTATAACTTAAGTTATTTATTTATTTATTTTTGGTTATTTCCAATAAAGTGTTATTTATTTTATGATTTCTCTTATGTTTTTATATTTCAAGTGTTGTTTCCTTCATAGTTACAATTCTTTACCTTCATCAAAATCGATGAAGGAAGTTCTTGAGTTTTCTACTATTTCTCTACATCTATCCATTTGTTACTTAGTCTTATCAAGTATATGGTTTCCTCATATATAATATCAAACAATTTTATGGTAAGCCTTGTTAGGTATTATTCACACTTAATTCACCATTATTTTGTAAAGCCACTATGACTGTTGGATGACTAATCCTTCCCCATGTCACCATGCAAAGATTGTCCATCAAGTTCATTTTTGGGAGGGGTTTTCATGGTCATGCTTTATACTTCATAAATGATATGGGTATTTTTGAGGTTGTAACATGAAACAATGGTACTATTCAATGAATAAATTATATAAGTCATTATTGATGTTACCTTAATTCATGATTGTTGTTACCTAAGCCACATTTGTTGTTCATTACGTTGCAATCGTTGTTACCTGAGTTACAATTACTATTACCTTAAGTCGTGATTGTTGTTACCTTTAGTTACAACCACCATTCCTTTACTCAACTTTGAACAAGAATGTTTCCATTCTCTTGACCCCTATATTTTTCTCTAAAATGATGATTACGATTGATTGAAGAGCCTACCCTTTCCCTTTCCTAATTTTCTTTACCATTATCATGATCATTTTGGGGGATAAGGGTTGAGCTATTAATGATTAAAACTGTTATTACTCCCTTCATGTTAGTTATTCTTTTTTAATACCTTTTTTTTAGCAATTTCCATTAATCCTTACTAGAATAAGAATTAGTGCCATAACTTTCTAAGGAGGCCGACATCCATGAAGTATTTACATTAAACATTAACAATACAAATAAAATAATTAACAATTATGATGAAGTTTGTGTTATTCTCTGAAATGTTCCATCTTATTTCACATTAAAATAGCCACTACAGAAGGACAATGGTGAAAGATGTGTTCAAAAACCCAACCGAAGAAGTGAAACAATGTGTTTGAATAAACTCATATACCATCCATCTTCCACAAAAATTATCATATATATACTAGCTCGCTAATAAGGAATTGGAAATACAGTAACCCTGTTGGGGTATCGAACAAGCCTGGTGGAAGCGACCCTATGCTTGTATGTTACCAAGGTAAACTCGACGGGGTACTAAATGATTATGTTAGCAGCAGGGCTATGTCGGATAAAAGGAGATGTAAAATAAACAACACAACATTTCTCACCTTGGGAAAAGTCTTTATTGTATTCAATCATTATTACTTCTATAAGTCAAAGTTAGGAAAAACGAACTCCATATTTTGGCTTTTAAGGAATTACTTGAAATCTCCTATAAAACTAATTCTTTGATTTTATATTTTTGGACATGATGAAATGTGTGACCTTTAAAAGTTTTTAGACTTTTCTTATACAATTTGCATTTCTTATCATTTTTCTAAAATAAAAGAAAAAATGCTTATTATACTAATAATTATGGAGTGTATTGTTCGAATGTTGTTCCTTTGTTTTTGGCATTTATCCTCTTGAATTATTATCAAGTGAGTATTTCTATAAATGGGTATAAAGTGGACTAATCATTAAACTAAATCTTGCATCTCTCCAAAAATGATCTCTTGTTTCAATACAAAATTTCCGGCGGTGACTTTCCCACTCTCTCATGTGGCAAGACAACTATAAGAAATTGATAAGACTTTGAGAGACAAGGACTGGACTAAGATAACTAATTCATCCCATGTGTCACCATTTGTGTGCCCTTAATAGTAAAATCCAATGGGTCCAGGAATTGTATCTTTATGTCATCATTTTATAATCCTATTATCTCCACTTTTCATCCATTTTTTTCCCATGATATTTACAACATTATTATGTCACTTTTATATATACACTAGTAGAAAATGAGAAATTAGTGACTAGGTGACTAAAAACGTTAGTCACCACAGCTTCTCCAAGTGAAATACTACCAAAAATGAGCAATCTTAAGTGACCAAACTAAAAACGACTAACATAAATCACTAATTTAGTCACGGGTTAAAATATGTGACTAGCTCATAAGTAATACAACTAAAAATGACTAACATGAATGACTAATTTATTCTAAGAACAAAAATACAACAACCTAACAAGTACCACAATAATATGAATCAGTTTTTTATGTTATCCATCTTAATTGTGTCGAGAAATCTAAACTTACAAGTGATAGGGGATTGAAAGGATGTTAAAGATTGGTTGAAAGGTTATCCTTCCTTAAACACTTCTTCATCCTCAAATGATGTATAGGTGAGCCAACTTTGCATTATTTATCTCTAATAATTTTCAATTATAAAAAGATATTTTATTTATTTTTTAAAAATATATTCATTGAATCTAATTGGATCTAGTTCCCCCCCTTAATATGAGGGGATGTTGGTGAGTCCAAGCACCATTCTAAATATTTTGAAATTTTCTCTTCCAAGTGCTTTGGTGAAAATGTCTTTAATTTTCTAATGAGTTGAACAATAATGTAGATGAATTGTCTTGGCCTCAACATGATGTCGAATCAGATGGTATTTTGTATTGATATGCTTCGTTCGATCATGGAACTTTGTGTTCTTGGCCAACTTTATTACAGAGATGTTATCAGTCATGAGCGGAGTTGAATGTACTTGTTTCACCTGCAAATATTCCAGAATTTTCCTGAGCCAAACAATTTCTTGTTTTGGCTCAGTTGTTGCCACATATTCTCCCTCTATTGCGGAATCTGCTAGAACTAATTGTTTGTGTGATCTCCAGGAGACAGCTCCCAATCCAAGACTCAAAGCACGAACTCAGGTAGATACCCCAGTTACTTTGTCTCCATTGAAGTTTGAATTAGAGTATCCAATAAATCTAAAGTCGCCTGCCTATATATGCTTGAGTCCAAAGTCTTGGGTTCCCTTCAAGTACTTTAGAACTCTTTTTGCAGCAGACTGATTTCCCTCACAAGGCTTTTGCATAAACCTGGAGAGGATTCCAACAACAAATGAAATATCCCGTTAACATTACTATTAAATATCGTAGATAGTGGGTCATAAATATGCATTTAATAGTATATACTTAGATATGTTACACAAATAAAATTCATGAATCCAAAGTTATTTAAGTTTATTTAGAAATGTTTGTATCAACATCATATTTAACTAGGTTTACCTCCACATCTCCTAAAGTTGTATCTTGCTTACATGAAGAGCTTACTCTTGAACAATTAGCCTCAATATATTAGAAAACCCTTTTTTCCATTATTAAAAAATGGGTGAAAACTTATTCCCCACACAAACTCAGCAAAGTGACACACCTCACAAATTCTTTATTCATACACTATTTTTGGGTATTTCCATCTAAAACACATTCCTAATGAACAAAATTTGTGATTCCAAAACAAATGATGCATTCATTAAATATAATTAAAATGTTTGTATCCATATCTTCTCACATGACTAGTTCATCTCATAGATATGTATCTTGCTAATATGAATGGATTTCTCTTAGACATTTATCCTCAATAAATCAAGAAATCCTTGTTCTTCATTATTAAAATCAGTGAAGAAATTATTCCCCAAACAAACTCAAACAAATGACAAACCTTTGTCTTTGACATCAATGTATGGGGTACTAGTTTAATTGTAGCTAATTGAGAATTTTTGGAGAGAATTAAGTCTATAATTCTACAACATATGAACCATTATAAACAAGTCATTTCACAGACCAATTTCCAAACCAATTTTGGTGCTCATCCTTTAAGAACATTTCCATGCTTGTTTTTTTCCTTCACAATATTTGCACTCTAGAGGAATGAGTTACTTGAAATCATAGATACCCATATTTGAATCTTTATTCTCAAAGGGTATTTCTTCCCTAGGCTTCAATACATAGAAACTATTGGTTTTAGTAGCATTATTAATACTTCAATACATCAACATTTGTATTGAGCACTTCCCTTCCTTAAAGTAATTTTTGTATTCCCTTGGTCACCCCTGCCACCTAAAAGGGGAGATCAACAAGGTTGCTAGGTATGATGCCTACATGATTTACATTTAGCTCAGTTGGAATCCCCCCTCAAACTGTTTTCCCCAAGATTGCATGTTAACAGGATTGCATGTTATTATATAGTCAAATATTGTAACCTAGGACTAAATTAGTTATTTATGTTAGTCGCTTTTAGTTGGGTCACTTAATATTGCTCATTTTTTGTACTATTTCACTTGGAAAAATTGTGGTGACTAACTTTTTTAGTCACCTAGTCATTAATTTATCATTTTATACTAAGTATTTCTACAAAAAAATTCTTCCAAAATATATTTATTTATGCTTATTCACCATTACTATTAAAACATATTGTTGTTCCTTTAGAAAACAACATTATTGCATTTGAAATCACAGAAGCTGTAACTTAAGCTATTTATTTATTTATTTTTGGTTACTTCCAATAAAGTGTTATTTATTTTATGATTTCTCTTATGTTTTTATATTTCAAGTGTTGTTTCCTTCATAGTTGCAATTCTTTTCCTTCATCAAAATCGATGAAGAAAGTTCTTGAGTTTTATACTATTTCTCTACATCTATCCATTTGTTCCTTAGCCTTATCAAGTATATGGTTTCCTCAAATATAATATCAAACAATCTTTTGGTAAGACTTGTTAGGTATTATTCACACTTAATTCACCATTATTTTGTAAAGCGACTATGACTATTCGATGACTAACCCTTCCCCATGTCACCATGCAAAGATTGTCCATTAAGTTCGTTTTTGGGAGGGGTTTTCATGGTCATGCTTTATACTTCATAAATGATATGGGTATTTTTGAGGTTGTAACATGAAACAATGGTACTATTCGATGAATAAATTATATAAGTAATTTTTGATGTTACCTTAATTCGTGATTGTTGTTACCTAAGCCACATTTTTTGTTCATTAAGTTGCAATCGTTGTTACCTAAGTCACAGTTGCTATTACCTTAATTCATGATTGTTGTTACCTTTAGTTACAACCACCATTCCTTTACTCAACTTTGAACAAGAATGTATCCATTCTATATTAGGAATATTATTTAGGTATAATGATCTCTTGACCCCTATATTTTTCTCTAAAATGATGATTATGATTGATTGAAGAGCCTACCCTTCCCCTTTCCTAATTTGCTTTACCATTATCATGATCATTTTGGGGGATAAGGGTTGAGTTATTAATGATTAAAACTATTATTACTCCCTTCATGTTAGTTATTCTTTTTTAATACCTTTTTTTTAGCAATTTCCATTAATCCTTACTAGAATAAGAATTAGTGCCATAACTTTCTAAGGAGGCCGACATCCATGAAGTATTTACATTAAACATTAACAATACAAATAAAATAATTAATAATTATGCTGAAGTTTGTGTTATTCTCTGAAATGTTCCATCTTATTTCACATTAAAATAGCCACTAGAGAAGGACAATGGTGAAAGATGTGTTCAAAAACCCAACCGAAGAAGTGAAATAATGTGTTTGAATAAACTCATATACCATCCATCTTCCACAAAAATGATCATATATATACTAGCTCGCTAATAAGGAATTGGAAATATAGTAACCCTGTTGGGGTATCGAACAAGCCTGGTGGAAGCGATCCTATGCTTGTATGTTACCAAGGTAAACTCGACGGGGTACTAAATGATTATGTTAGCAGCAGGGCTATGTCGGATAAAAGGAGATGTAAAATAAACAACACAACATTTCTCACCTTGGGAAAAGTCTTTATTGCATTCAATCATTATTACTCCTATAAGTCAAAGTTAGGAAAAACGAACTCCATATTTTGGCTTTTAAGGAATTACTTGAAATCTCCTATAAAACTAATTCTTTGATGTTATATTTTTGGACATGATGAAATGTGTGACCTTTAGAAGTTTTTACACTTTTCTTATACAATTTGAATTTCTTATCATTTTTCTAAAATAAAAGAAAAAATGCTTATTATACTAATAATTATAGAGTGTATTGTTCGAATGTTGTTCCTTTGTTTTTGGCATTTATCCTCTTGAATTATTATCAAGTGAGTATTTCTATAAATGGGTATAAAGTGGACTAATCATTAAACTAAATCTTGCATCTCTCCAAAAATGATCTCTTGTTTCAATACAAAATTTTCGGCGGTGACTCTCCCACTCTCTCATGTGGCAAGACAACTGTAAGAAATTGATAAGACTTTGAGAGACAAGGACTGGACTGAGATAACTAATTCATCCCATGTGTCACCATTTGTGTGCCCTTAATAGTAAAATCCAATGGGTCCAAGAATTGTATCTTTATGTCATCATTTTATAATCCTATTATCTCCACTTTTCATCCATTTTTTTTCCATGATATTTACAACATGATTATGTCACTTTTATATATACACTAGTAGAAAATGAGAAATTAGTGACTAGGTGACTAAAACCGTTAGTCACCACAGCTTCTCCAATTGAAATACTACCAAAAATGAGCAATCTTAAGTGACCAAACTAAAAACGACTAACATAAATCACTAATTTAGTCACGGGTTAAAATATGTGACTATCTCATAAGTAATACAACTAAAAATGACTAACATGAATGACTAATTTATTCTAAGAACAAAAATACAACAACCTAACAAGTACTACAATAATATGAATCAGTTTTTTATGTTAGCCATCTTAATTGTGTCAAGAAATCTAAACTTACAAGTGATAGGGGATTGAAAGGATGTTAAAGATTGGTTGAAAGGTTATCCTTCCTTAAACACTTCTTCATCCTCAAATGATGTATAGGTGAGCCAACTTTGCATTATTTATCTCTAATAATTTGCAATTATAAAAAAATATTTTATTTATTTTTTAAAAATCTATTCATTGAATCTAATTGGATCTAGTTCCCCCCCTTAATATGAGGGGATGTTGGTGAGTCCAAGCACCATTCTAAATATTTTGAAATTTTCTCTTCCAAGTGCTTTGGTGAAAATGTCTTTAATTTTCTAATTAGTTGAACAATAATGTAGATGAATTGTCTTGGCCTCAACATGATGTCGAATCAGATGGTATTTTGTATTGATATGCTTCGTTCGATCATGGAACTTTGTGTTCTTGGCCAACTTTATTACAGAGGTGTTATCAATCATGAGCGGAGTTGAATGTACTTGTTTCACCTGCAAATATTCCAGAAGTTTCCTGAGGCAAACAATTTCTTGTTTTGGCTTAGTTGTTGCCACATATTCTCCCTCTATTGTGGAATCTGCTAGAACTAATTGTTTGTGTGATCTCCAGGAGACAACTCCCAATCCAAGACTCAAATCACGACCTCAGGTAGATACCCCAGTTTCTTTGTCTCCATTGAAGTTTGAATTAGAGTATCCAATAAATCTAAAGTCGCCTGCCTATGTATTCTTGAGTCCAAAGTCTTGGGTTCCCTTCAAGTACTTTAGAACTCTTTTTGCAGCAGACTGATTTCCCTCACAAGGCTTTTGCATAAACCTGGAGAGGATTCCAATAACAAATGAAATATCCAGTCTAGTAATAGTAAGGTAGTTGAGACTTGCTACAAGTTGTCTATACCTTGTTGTATACTCAAATTCTTTTCCTTCAGTGGATGTGAGATTTAAGTTCTATTCCATTGGAGTAGTCAAAGGATTGCACTTAGCCATGTCAACCTTGTTTAACTGATCTCCAATGTACTTCTTTTGAGAGAGTAATATATACTTCAGATGTTGAGTTACTTCAATACCAAGATAGTAGTGAACATAGCCCAAGTCAATCATTTGAAAACCTTTCCTCAATTCCTTCTTTATGGATGCAATGTAGCTCTGATTGTTCCCTTTCATCAAAAGTTCATGTACATATACCACAAGATATACAAATTTTTTCCAGCTTCCTTGACAAACAAAGTTACAACATCATGATCATAATGTTTGAAGTGGAGTTTCAGAAGATGCTTAGTTAACTTTTCATAGCATGCTCATAGTGCTTGCTTGAGGACATACAAGGATTTCACAAGTTTTCATACTTTATGTTTTTACAAAAGATGTTTTTACAACCATTTTCTTTCAGATATTCATTCACGAAAGATGTTTTTACAACCATTTGATGAACGTTTTGTCTATATGGTAGCCCATTTTGATGTGGGGACAAAAGTATCCTCATAATCGACCCCTTCCTCCTATGCAAAACCTCTTGCCACAAGCCTGGATTTGTGCTTGTCAAGTGATCCATCAGATTTATAATTGTTCTTGTAGGCCCACTTGCAACCAATTGGTTTGGTTCACAATGGAGGTTCAACCAGATTCTAAGTTCCATTCTTTATCAAGGCATCATACTCCTTTTGCATCACTTATTTCCATTCATCATGAGAAGCAACTTCTTTGAAGGAAGGTTGTTCAAAATTTGTAGACAAGTTCAATTCATAATCATAAGAAACATCCATATCAATAGGTGAATCAGAATCATCTATATCACCTCCATTTTGCCTGGTAGAATTTCTTGTTCCAACATACTCATGGGACTAGTTAAGAGAGTGCTTACTCAATTACAAAGTATACTATTACAGTTAATAATGGACCTTGTGAATTATAAGTTCATTGGACCCTGTGAACTATAAGTTCATTGGACCTTGTGAACTATAAGCTCATTGTTATTTTAATGTGAATAAATATTTGATGTTGCAATTGTAATGCTAGAAAGGTTATGAAATTTTAGATTTGTTTTTAGAATGCCTACATCTTAAACATGCATGGTTATAATTTTGTGGAATTAATTTGTCAAATTAAATAGAGTGTAAAATACTATTGGGCTATTAGTGAAAATGACTTTGCAAGTTGAAATTTTTTTCATTTGGGTGTTCATATGCATGTTTATGAATAATTCAGAGATGTATGGTACCAAAAAGACAAATAGTTGATCTCTATTTTTTGAAATTTTAAAATTTGTTTGAGATTGTGACAATTGATTATATGAAATTCGTTGATGTTTTTATGTATTGAAAGGGAGTCCATGAAAATATATGTCAATATATCATTGTAGTTGTATTTGTTGAATTTGTTTCAATTTGTAGATTTAATTAAATGTGTTTGAATAATGATTGACTCTTTATTGGTTCTATTAGAGTTAGTCTCGTCAACCCTCCGTCAAAGATCAAAGCTCTTTGTGCATTTCAATTTTAGGTGTCCCGCTTCATCCACTCAGCTACATTTTGCTAGGGACATGTCATGATCTGACGGAGAAAGTCATGCTACTCATTTCCCCTCATGACGAGCCTCTGCTGGTTCAGGTCTTGGTCCAAAAACCAGTGAAGTTCATGATAGTCAAGGTCTGGTCCTATTTCAGGACAGAGTCATTTTTTATTGTTTGGGTCTAGAAATTCATCAGTTTGGTCGTTGAAAAACATGTCCAGAAAAAAAGCCATGAAGTCCAGAAGGAGATCTTATACACTTACAGTGCAGAAAGCCTCATCATCACTGCAAGAGACATCGACTCTTCTTCAAAAACTCTATTTTGAAGAAAAGTCAAACAAGGTCAACTATGGAAAATTTTCCAAAAATTGACAGCTGACATTTTCAGATGCAGTCATGGATTTTGAACCCAAAGGCTCAGTCACACAGTCCCCGCAAAGAAACACTGAAAATTTCATCATGAGAGCCAAAATTTCAAAGAAAAAGGAAAAACAAAGTGTTTTAAAAGTCAATGAAAAGTGCAAAACAAAAAACAATAGAAAGGGGGTTTTCAAGGAAGAAAAAATCAAACCAGTTTCTCTCAAGCCTATATATACATGTTTTGCCCAAATCAAATGGCATTGAGCTCTTGCATGACTTGGAGAATACATTTGCAAAGGTGTGAAGTTGATATTGTGAGAATTTGAGCGAGTGAGAGCCGGTTTCAAGGAGCGCGACGCATACACAGGGAGCGCGACTCACACACAGCGTGCGGCGCACTGGGAGCCAGCCCGCAGTAAAAAAATTTCAAGGGCGCGATGCATACGAGGCGTGTGGCACACTGGGAATTGTGTGTGGCACACACAGTCCAGTAGCCCAAAATGGTACCAAACCACTTCAAAACTTGGAAAAAGTGATCAAATTGAAAGATTTGCAGAGCATCTACCAGTTCAGTGGGTTCAGAGGACAACAAAGAAATTCAGGGTACAAGTAGCAGAAATGGCTTCAGAAGTTTCATCAGATTATGAGGGGGAAACTCATAGTGATACAGCTTCAGGAGAACAGGCTCCCCGGAGACCTAGGAGTGGCAGACATGTCAGGGATGAACCAAACACCCTCACTGAGTTGCAGGCATGCCTTCTCGCTATGTCTTGTTTCCAGCACTTAGCATGTTTCGAATTTTGTCAGAGGGTGGAAAATGTCAGGATTCATCATGAGTTCGCCTATCTTTTTGCACTTCACCTACATGGAGGTCAGTCTATCTTTGCAGGGGTCACTTTCACATTGACACCCGAAACCATATAAGTGGCAACAGACATACCAAATGTTGGAGAATAGTGCCACAAGAAGATGAAGGTGGAGAGGGAACTTTATGAGCCTTACATTAAGGCCACTTGTTTGAGTCAGCTCACTAGAGTTTTCCCATTCAGATTTCAGAGAGATGAGTATGCTCCGCTCATGAAATTGATCATGAAATACTTCAGTTGTGAGGGGAGGTTTTCTCGCCTTTATGCCTATCACATCGTTGCTCATGTACTTTACCAGGGTGCGTATGATGAACCTCCCATTTTTCATCTGCGGGAACATAGAGAAAATGAAAAGGTTCATGTAGCACAAGAACCCTCGGCAGCAGCTCAATAGTGTATATCACTTCGCTCTTATCCAGATTTTGGTGGATCATCAGTTGGGATTGCAGGGCATTGCTTGGGAGGACTTCATCTCCTGTGACTTCTTCAACGCTCCACAGGTAGTATCAGAGGTCAAGCATGAGATAGGTGGTCCTTCTCATCAGCATGAGTGCCATGAGACCACTGTGGTGCCATTTTCCATCACATATCAGAGAGGCTATCCGAAAGGCACCAGGCCTTTGTTTGCAGCAGCAAAGCGAGTGTTATCTCCACCCGAGGTGGATAGGGTCTCGCTTCCTACATCGACAATACAGGTACAGGACAAGGGAAAGAAGCCCAAGCATGAGAAGGGGCCTTGGTGTGCCACCAGGTGAACGAGAGACCGGATTCATTCTCCTTCATGATGATGATGATGATACCAATACACGTCCACAAAATGCACACCTGAAAGAGATCTTCCAGGAGCAAGAGACAAAGATTCAATCCTTGACACCCAAGTTGGATATGGCCAAATGGAACATCAGGTATTTGGAGCAGAGGAACAAACAGCTGGAAGACCAACATGTGATCATGGAGTTGCAGAACATCCGTGAGGATCGCCTAACTTCCCAGTAGAGGAGGATTAAATTCACTTCATTGGAACAACAGGTTATTGATGATCGTGAGTATGTTCTCGAGAGAGTTAACATGCACCTGGACAACATGTTGAACAAGGCTGACAGAGACAACACACTGCTGAGACACATGGCTCGTCATTACAGGGCATGGAACTTGAGTTTGAGAGCCCGAATAAGGAGTTTGAAAGCAAAATTGAGGAAGGCCACAAGAAGGGCAAAACGGGAAAAAGAGAAAGATAGGCTTAGAATCTTGGCTGAGGCTTCCTTGGCTCAGGATGGCACTCCATAGAGAGTCCACAGCCCAAATTTCAAAAAATTTGGGGCAATTTTGTGTTTTCGGAATTTTTTTGGTCAAAAGACAGGGTTTTTCTCCTTGTGCGTCGCACACCCTGCGCGGCGCTAAAATTCTAGAGCTCTAAATGAGGAATGCTTACATATTTGGATTTCACATCGAAAAATACATCTACTGGTCTCTGGGAAATAAATTTTGATAAGTTTTGGGTCTCCTAAAGGTCAAAAAACACCCAAAAATGGCCTCTCTGCCACTTTTTGGACACACAGAAAGCAGTATTAGGAGAATGAAGTTTTGGAGGCAAAAATGAGCTTCAAATTCAGAAATTCTAGTTGGGATGGAAAGTAGATAGGCCAATATTTCCAACAAGCCCACTTGGGCACATTTTGAACACCTGCACGTGCCCTAAAATAGGCCCCAAAGTAGCGTGACGCACAGAGAAAAGCGTGCGGCGCACAAAGAAAAGCGCGCAGCGCACAGAGAAAGTTTTGCCCAGTTTGCACCCGTTTCGTGAAATTTCGGGTTGCGACTTCTCCATGTGGGCCCAGTCATCCACTCTTCAGTTTTTTGGCACCAAAGGCAGCTTTTAAAGAGTTTTCTCTCCAGGTGGGCGTCTATCCAAGTGGCAAAGAATGCAAAGGGTCACCACTGCCAAATGTCATGCTTGAGAGTGCTGCACCTGTAGCTGATGGTTGGCTCTCCATATCCTTTTTGAAATGATTTGAGTGAATTCCCAACCCCTGAGCGTTCCATCTCTTCTCAACACTTTCTATATATTGTAAGCAAGTTATTTGCAAATGGTTGGCTGGCTTGTAACTTCTGGGAGACTGTGGGAAAGAAACTCTGTTTCTGCACTATGTATTTTTGACAGAGAATTAATGAAAGGCAACGGCTTTGTTTCATGAGATTCTTGTGGTCTTGAGTGTAGCAAATGTGTTCTTATGTTCCATATGTATCTTGTTATGTTTCATATTTCATTTCATGCTTCATTTCAGTGAAATTTTCTAAGTGAGATTAGGTAGAATTCAATTTATATTGCTCTGCCTGTGGGAAAATTTCATGTGCAATGTTATTCTTCTATTGAAGAGGATTCATGCGATCATGCCCTTTTCAATCTCTTCAGAAATCTTTCCATTCCACGTTACCTTAAGCCGAAATTACTGCGTTTGCCGCCTACCTTGCCTCACGGAATAATCTATGCTTTCATATTCGATTCTCCGTTCTTTGCTGGGCGCCAGTCCCATATACATCCTAGAAGCTCGGTCACTTCATAAAATCTTTTCCAAAATCCCTTTTCACTTACTAGCCTAAGGTAAACATTGCTTTGTAAGTAATGTCAGACCATTTTGCCTATCCATTTGTTGAGCGTGACTAGGAGAGAGCCCTCTCCTGCTCTGGTAGGGCTAGCTACCAGACTGAGCATGGTTTGTGGTTACCCTAATTTTTTCCTTCCTTAAGCCTAAGGTAGATTTAGGTGCTAACATAGTGGTGACTCCAATGGGGATGAAACTTAAGTTGAAAGTCAAATCCCCTTGTATCATAAGAATTCTAGGCTTCTGGATGATGAGCTTAGGATTGGAAAGGCTGAGAAAGTTGGTTGTGTCCCGTAATTCCTCTTAATAGCACGCTGGCTTCAAGACGATACACCAGAGCGAATCCGGACCCAGATCCTCCTCACATTTATGAAAATCCAAATTTGATCCCAAGACTCCTTCGTCAAGAAAGCACCATAACCCCCGTGTTCAAATCCCCTTCATGTCCCGACATTTTTGAGTATCTTGAGGAGCTTGAGTTTGACGAATGATTTGAGGTATCACTGTTTGAATCTAAATCAGAAAAGGCTATTGATTACACCATCCCCGATTTTCAATTTCTTGTAGACCTTGAGACGGAAAGAGCTAATATATTAATCGATAACTACATTGCCACGCAGCCCCAAAATCCTAGTGCAAGCCCCTTGAAAACTGTGCACACTCCTCTAACACCTCCAAGGCCAAATCCACCGAGAATGATGGCTACCCATTTTGCTCCTCTTGTTCTGCCCCAAATCCTAGATGATATGCCAAATGACTATCAAAGTAAAATCCTTTTTTTCGATGGCACTCCTAACGGTATTACAGCCCAACAACATGTGGATAAGATGGCAGATTTCTATGAACTTCATGAGATCGATGCGGAGAACGTGGCAATGAGGCTCTTTGTACAAACATTCACAGGTGATGTGAGGAAATGGTTCAGAGGTTTCACAGCTGCAAGTATCACTACCTTGGTTAAGCCACAAAAGACAATTTTTGAACAGGTGGGAAGTCAAAAAGAATCCCCTTCAAATTCTGGCCGAGTATGAACAAATCAAGCGGAATGCGGTTAGTCGGTCCAAGATTATTGTGTTAGATTTAATGAAATCTACAATGATATCCCAGACCATCTAAAGCCACTGGTGGGACTAGCAATGATGAAGTTTCCGGATGGCTTTGATGCTGACATGGTGCACCAATTACGAGAGAGGGAACCGGCTACAATGGAAGATATGCATAAAATTGCAGTCAACGTTGAGGCTAACCTGCTGTCCAAAAGAGCAAGAGCGAAAGCAGAGAAGAAAACCACGGTGAAAGAAGAATCTTCTTCAATGGATCAACTGCTCAAGAAGGTAGAACAGATGCCCGAAAGGGTAAAACTTGACAAGCCAGAGCCACAAGTTAGGAATCCTAACTTTCGTGGCCAGCAACAGCCACAATATAGAATTAGACAAAGAGATCAGCGGACTCAAGAGAAGACAACACAACAGCTGATACAAACACCTTTGCAGCAAAATTTTGTACATGGACCAGAATCAAATGAGGAAGGGAATGTAATAGGCGAGGAAAACCATATTTTTACTCCAGATGAGCTGCCTACTTACGTCACCGAAGAAGAAGAATGTGCAGTGAACTCAGCTACACACCAAGACACTAATTTTATCCTAGCTAACGAAACCGTGTTGGAAGAAGAGTCAGAAGAATATCAAAGGGGGTATATGAATGCTTTGTCTACACAACAACAGCGATATTCCCTTCGAAGCAGAGATGTACCAGCTAAACAAATTCAGAAAAAGGAGGATAAAACAACAAAGAAAGATCCATCTGCTACACAAAGAAAGGGAAAGGAGGCGGCTATTCCGTAGAGCAGCAAATCGAAATCAACAGAGCAATCACAGCAACCAGCCACCTCAAAAGAGAAGGAAAGGAAAGAGATCCCAGTTAAAGAGGTAGAAAGAACTCCTGCTTTCAGCCTAGAGAATGAGATTTCTAAGCTAAAGGTATCCATCCCTTTGACAGAAATCATGAAGAACAGGAGCTATAGAGGACAGATTTCTAAATTGTTGAACTTAGACCCAATGCCCGACATGGTAAACATGGAAGATGATCAGCCTGAAATGATTTTTGGGCCATCGACAAATAGTGAGTCTCCTAAGAGCGAGGTACCACCCTTCTACATCAGTTTGCGATTGCATGACTTTGTGCTACACAATGCCATGTTCGATTCTGGAGCTTCTCACAATATCATACCCAAGGCTATCATGGATAAGCTTGGTCTGGAAATCACCCGCCAATATCATGCTCTATTCATCCGACTCCAGCAGAGTAATGTACATAGGGCTCATCAAAGACTTAGTCGTGAGTCTACATCAGCTTCCTATGAAAAATGTTCTGATGGATGTAGTAGTAGCAGACATTCCTCCAAGGTTTGGTATGCTTCTTTCCAGGTCCTGGGTGGCAAAATTGAAGGGGACACTACAACTGGATTTCTCCTATTCGACAATCCTGGTGTTTGGGAAGATGAGGAAATTATATCGGGAACCAAAGATGAAGTATATGATCACAAGCAAGGAGAAACCAATAAATCATCCTATAAACTATGTACATACAGGTTTAGAGTCTTTTGTTTTATTTTCAGATAGTTTAAATGGAATAGATAGTCAGATAGTAGAAGCAGATGACATTCCAGAGATAACATAAAATTTTAGAGAGATTTTGAAGAAAGAAAGACAAGAAAAGCAACAAAATATTGGGCAATCAGTTGGAAACAATGGATAGCAAACGAATGAGGGACAACAAACAAACGATGGACAACAAGCAAACAATGGACAACAAAAAGATTTTCAGCACTTGCAAGAAGAAGAAGAAGGCTTATGGACCATGGATTTTGATGGAGTAGTAGGGAATGATGGAGCTGGTATTGGTATTTGGGTACGCAGTCCTTTCTCTGCCCCAAACAAAGTACCTAGCAGTGTGAGAGTTTGCTCCTACAAGCCGGCCTTCGAATGTTCCAACAATGAAGCCGAATATGAAGCTCTGATTGCTGGCCTCAAGATTCTTAGAAAGCTAAATGCAAAGAGGATTTCAGTATATGGCGACTCCAAGTTGGTGATAAAACAGGTCAGAGGTGAGTACCAAGCAAAACATCCTAGGATACAGGCATATCGTAATGTAGTTTTGGACATCTTGAAGTTATTTTCCGAATACACCTTGACATGTGTGCCATGAATACAAAATAGTATTGCTGATGCTCTTGCCAAGGCAGTGAGCAGCTTAAAGATCCCCATGAACTCCAACAATAAGTTTGAAATCCATGTCAAGCACCGTCCAACCATTCCAGACAATCAATGACACTGGCAGGTGTTCCAAGATGATGAGGAGATTAAGGATTTTCTGCTCAACAAAGGCAAGTTCAAAGAAACCTTAATCGATGTGGAAAACGATGAGAACAAAGGGAATGGTACAGAAGAAGTTCAAATTAATCAAATGGATGTATTGTAGCTAAAGAACAACGTCATTCCTAAAGGCTTGATACCCCTAGAAGAACTTTTCGATCAGGATGACGTAGCCCGCAAGCCAACTTTGCAGCCCACGGAGAAAGGTATAGAAGAAGTTAACATCGGTACAACAACAAATCCAAAATTGGTAAAATTGTCCAAGACACTACCACCAAAGATCAAGGACAAATATATCAGTTTGATGGCTTCATTTGTAGATGTATTTGCTTGGGATTATTCAGATTTAAAGACCTATGATACGAACATCATTCAACACACCATACCTATCAAGCCCAATCAGAAACCATTTAGACAAAAGCTGAGAAGGATCAATCCAAAGTTGCTGCCATCCATTGAAAAAGAGGTAAATAGGTTGTAAAGGTCGGGTATCATTATGCCTATCATATTTTCAGATTGGATATCTAACTTAGTGCCTGTACGAAAGAAGACCGGTGAGATCCGCCTATGCATTGATTTTAGAAATCTAAACAAGGTCTCATTGAAGGACAACTATCCACTGCCCAAGATGGACCATATACTTCAGAGAGTAGTGGGGGCATCTCGTATGTCGCTGCTTGATGGTTATTCCGGATATAACCAAATTTTTGTCCATGAAGATGATATAGATAAGACAACATTCACAACTCCATGGGGAACATTTCACTATGCCAAAATGCCATTTGGTTTGAAGAATTCAGGTGCCACATTTCAGCGTGCAATGGACTTGGCATTTTCAAATGGGAAGGATGTTTTTTTGGTGGTGTACTTGGATGACTTGACGGTGTTTCCAAAATCTAATGAAGAATACATGCATCATTTAAAAATTGTCTTTCAAAAATGCAGGAAATATGGTTTATCGCTGATTTCTAAGAAGAGCTTGTTCGCCATGGAGGAAGGAAAATTACTTGGGCATATGATCTCAAAAGATGGCATCCACATAGACCCAGCACGTGTCCAAGAAATTCAGCAAATCGATCTGCCTAAGAACAAAAAGGAGATACAGTCATTTAACGGTAAGATGAATTTTCTGCGTCGCTCTGTGCCTAATCTTGTGGAACACTTGAAAGAAATGACCAACATGCTTAAGAAGGATAGCCAGGTGAAATGGACGGATGCGGCTGTAAAATCTTTCAACTTGGTCAAATTGGCCCTCTCTTCAGCTCCAGTTCTAGTCAGCCCAGATTATACTCAAGATTTCATATTGTTTTCATTTGCTTCTGAGCACACTATGGTGGCGGTACTATTGCAGAAAAGGGATGACCATGAAAGACCCATTGCATTCTTCAGCAGGGCTACAAGGGATGCAACTTTGAAGTACAACATCATTGAGAAGCAAGTCCTTGCATTGGTAAAGGCACTGAAGGATTTCCAGGTGTATATTCTACATTCTCACATTCTGGCCTATGTTCCTAATACTGCTGTGAAATATGTTTTAGTGTAGACCGATCCAGAAGGGAGAAGAGGAAAATGGATCGCAGCCTTGCTAGAGTACGATGTGGAGATAAAGCCTACAAAGCAGGTCAAAGGACAGGGATTGGCAAAACTAATGGCGGAATCAAATTTGCATGCATTAGACATAAATTTGATCGCTGCCATGTCCAATGAGAGTGATGAAGGAACTTCAGTTCAGGTATCCGAAATTTTTTCTTTGTCCCCATGGTATTCTGATATAATCTATGTGCTGAAAAATCTATCACCACCGCCTGGCATGGTTAGGAACAAAGCAAGAACACTTAAATTGAAAGCTGCTAAGTTTTGTGTCTTGAACTCTGCACTGTATTGGAAAGATCCCGGTGGCATTTGACTAAATTGTCTGGTGGAAGAGGAGGCAAAGAAAGTCATGGAGGACTTCCACGGAGGAGAGTGTGGTGGACATATTTTTTGGAAGTCAACAGCAAACAAAATCTTGAGAGCGGGGTACTACTGGCCTACTTTGTTTGCTGATGTGCATAAGATGGTAAAGTGCTGTCATAAGTGTCAACTTTTCAAAGAAAAACAGAAACTACAACCTTTGCCACTCAAACCTATCGAAGTGAGCACTCCATTCCAACAGTGGGGGTTCGATTTCATTGGGGAAATTCATCCCGCATCTTCTAGACAGCATAGGTGGATCCTTACAGCGACGGACTACTTCAAAAAATGGATTGAGGCAACACCTACCAGACAAGCGATGGACACAGTAATCATTTCATTTATTGAAAATAACATCTTGTCTCGCTTTGGTTGTCCAAACAAATTGATCACTGATAATGCAGTAGCTTTTAAATCGAAAAGGATGGTAGAATTTTGTCACAAATACCACATAATTTTGGGTCATTCAACTGCCTATCATCCGCAAGGCAATGGATTGGTGGAATCTTCGAATAAATCTTTGGTCAACATCATCAAGAAGCTACTGGAAATTAATAAGAAGAGCTGGAACAAGAGGCTGGTTCATGCACTTTGGGCAGATCGAATCAGTCAGAAAAAAGTCTATTGGTATGTCACCGTTTGAGCTGGTTTATGGAGTGGACACAGTATCTCTCACTTCCCTTGCTACCCCGGTGGTCAAACTTCTCCAGGAGGCCTATAGTGAGGAAAATCCCATGCAGAGAAGGCTAAATCAAATGATCCACTTGCAGCAAACGAGAGAAGAAGTTTTCCAAAACACATTCAAGTTGCAGGAGAAGATAAAGAAAATCTATGAAAGAAAAGCAAAAGCGGACAAATTTCAGTTGGATGATGTGGTGCTGAAATGGGATGCAAGAAATGAGGATAAAGGCAAGCACGAAAAGTTCGAAAATCTGTGGAAAGGTCCTTTCAAGATCACAACATACAGGGGTCAAAATGCCTTTCTTCTTAAAGAAATGCATGGGGAAGACTGTCCTGGAGGGCCGATCAATGGTCGGCTGCTCAAGTGGTATCATTGTTGATATATTAACACTACTTCCACTGTCATTGTAAATACCATTTTTACTTCAGTTTGGTTTTAGTATGTACAGTCAGTTTTTGAGTTATTCCAATTGTCAAGTTTGGGTCAATTTCTTGGTTACTCCAGTTTTGTAAATAAGTCAAAGTCTTGTGCTGTTTATCAAAATGATGACTCCATAGCTGAATGGACCAAGAGGCACTGTCTAGCTCCTCCAGAAATATGCTGTTCTTGGCACCTCCAAGGAGCTACCATCCCCCATTGGAGCCAATGTTAGAGTCGGTCTGGTCAGCCCTCCGTCAGAGATCAAAGCTCTTTGTGCATTTCAATTTTAGGTGTCCCGCTTCATCCACTCAGCTACATTTCGCTAGGGACATGTCATGATCTGACGAAGAAAGTCATGCTACTCATTTTCCCTTATGACGAGCCTCTGCTGGTTCAGGTCTTGGTCCAAAAATCAATGAATTTCATGATAGTCAAGGTCTGGTCCTATTTCAGGACAGAGTCATTTTTTATTGTTTGGGTCTAGAAATTCATCAGTTTGGTCCTTGAAAAACATGTCCAGAAAACAAGCCATGCAGGCCAGAAGGAGATCTTATACACTTACAATGCAGAAAGCTTCATCATCACTGTAAGAGACATCGACTCTTCTTAAAAAACTATGTTTTGAAGAAAAGTCAAACAAGGTCAACTATGGCAAAATTTTCCAAAAATCGACAGTTGACATTTTCAGATGCAGTTATGGATTTCGAAGCCAGAGGCTTAGTCACATAGTCCCCACAAAGAAACACCGAAAATTTCATCATGAGAGCCAAAATTTCAAAGAAAAAGGAAAAACAGAGTGTTTTAAAAGTCAATGAAAAGTGCAAAACAAAAAACATTAGAAAGGGGGTTTTCAAGGAAGAAAAAATCAAACCAGTTTCTCTCAAGCCTATATATACATGTTTTGCCCAAATCAAATGGCATTTATATCTTGCATGACTTGGAGAATACATTTGCAAAGGTGTGAAGTTGATATTGTGAGAATTTGAGTGAGTGAGAGCCAATTTCAAGGAGCGCGGCGCACTGGCAGCCAGTCCGCAGTGGAAAATTTGCAAGGGTGCGACGCATACGAGGCGTGTGACGCACTGGGAATTGCGCGTGGCACACATAGTCCAGCAGCCCAAAACGGTTCCAAACCACTTCAAAACTTGGGAAAAGTGATCAAATTGAAAGATTTGCAAAGCATCTACCAGTTCATTGGGTTCAGAGGACAACAAAGAAATTCAGGGTACAAGCAGCATAAATGGCATCAGAAGTTTCATAAGATTATGAGGGGGAAACTCACAGTGATACAGCTTCAGGAGAACAGGCTCCCTAGAGACCTAGGGGTGGCAGACATGTCAGGGATGAACCAAACACCCTCACCGAGTTGCAGGCATGCTCTCTCGCTATGTCTTGTTTCCAGCACTTAGCATGTTTCGGATTTTGTCAGAGGGTGGAAAATGTTAGGATTCATCATGAGTTGGCCCGTCTTTTTTCACTTCACCTACATGGAGGTCAGTCTATCTTGGTAGGGGTCACTTTCACATTGACACCTGAAAGCATATCAGTGGTGACAGGCATACCAAATGTTGGAGAATAGTGGCACAAGAAGATGAAGGTGGAGAGGGAACTTTATGAGCCTTACATTAAGGCCACTTGTTTGAGTCAGCTCACTAGAGTTTTCCTATTTAGATTTATGAGAGATGAGTATGCTCCGCTCATGAAATTGATCATGAAATACTTCAGTTGTGAGGGGAGGTTTTCTCGCCTTTATGCCTATCACATCAGGTTTGCTCATGCACTTTACCAAGGTGCGTATGATGAACCTCCCATTTTTCATCTGCGGGAACATAGAGAAAATGAAAAAGTTCATGCAGCACAAGACCCCTCAGCAGCAGCTCAACAGTGTATATCACTTTGCTCTTATCCAGATTTTGGTGGATCATCAGTTGGGATTGTAGGGCATTGCTTGGGAGGACTTCATCTCTCCTGAATTCTTCAATGATCCACAGGTAGTATCAGAGGTCAAGCATGAGATAGGTGGTCCTTCTCATCAGCATGAGCGCCAGGAGACCACTCTGGTGCCATTTTCCATCACATATCAGAGAGGCTATCTAAAAGGCACCAGGCCTTTGTTTGCAGCAGCAAATCAAGTGTTATCTCCACCGGAGGTGGAAGGGGCCTCGCTTCCTACATAGGCAATACAGGTACAGGACAAGGGCAAGAAGACCAAGCATGAGAAGGGGCCTTCAAGTGTGCCACCAGGTGAACGAGAGAACGGATTCATTCTCCTTCATGATGATGATGATACCAATACATGACCACAAAATGCACAACTGAAAGAGATCTTCCAGGAGCAAGAGACAGAGATTCAATCCTTGACACTCAAGTTGGAGATGGCCAAATGGAACATCAAGTATTTGGAGCAGAGGAACAAATAGCTAGAAGACCAACATGTGATCATGGAGCTGCAGAACATCCGTGAGGATCGCCTAACTACCTAGCAGAGGAGGATTGAATTCACTTCATTGGAGAAACATGTTATTGATGATCGTGAGTCTGTTCTCGAGAGAGTTAACATGCACCTGGACAAAATGTTGAACAAGGCTGAGGAAGACAACACACTGCTGAGACACATGGCTCATCATTACAGGGCACGAAACTTGAGTTTGAGAGTCCGAATAAGGAGTTTGAAAGCAAAATTGAGGAATGACACAAGAAGGAAAAAACGGGCAAAAGAGAAAGATAGGCCTAGAATCTTGGCTAAGGCTTCATTGGCTCAGCATGGCACTCCATAGAGAGCCCCCATGCCAAATTTCAAAAAATTTGGGGCAATTTTGTGTTTTTGGAAAATTTTTGGTCAAAAAACAGGGTTTTTCTCCCTATGCGTCGCGCACCCTGCGTGGCGCTAAAATTATAGAGCTCTAAATGAGGAATGGCATACATATTTGGATTCAACATCGAAAAATACATCTACTGGTGTCCGGGCAAGAAATTTTGATAATTTTTGGGTCTCCTAAAGGTCGAAAAACACCCAAAAATGGCCTCTCTGCCACTTTTTGGACACACAGAAAGCAATCTTGGGAGAATGAAGCTTTGGAGCGACAAATGTGCTTCAAATTCAGAAATTCTAGTTGAGTTGGAAAGTAGACAGGCCAAGATTTCCAACAAGCCCACTTGGGCACATTTTGGACACCTGCAAGTGCCCCAAAATAGGCCCCAAATTAGCGCGACGCACAGAGAGAAGCGCGCGACGCACAGAGGAAATTTTGCCCAGTTTGCTCCCGTTTCGCAAAATTTCAGGTCGCGACTTCTCCAAGTGGGCCCAGTCATCCACTCTTCACTTTTTAGCACCAAAGGGAGTCACAGGATAAGGTTGGAGGTCCAATGGCATGACTTGCATAAGGAACTTCGAGGCATGAGATGATTTCAGATCGATGTCGGCATTGATCCTCATGATGTCCTTTGATTCTTCCGGCTCCTCCTCAGATTCATCTTACGTTCTTGATTTTCTTTTCCTCGGATTTCTTGATTTTCTTTTCCTTGACTTTCTAAACGATCAAGACACTGAGGCCTTGGCTTATCGTGCACGATAGAGACTTATTGGGATTCTCCATAGCTTCTGAAACATTCAGGGCACATCTTATCGATTAACATCGACTTCATGCATCGACTGTTACTTCCTCGGTTGTGTTCCATCATCGAATTCTTAGCCTCAACGACAAATACGCTCTTGAAAACCTATGCAGGCACCATAGAATCCCCCTCTTCGGCCTCCAGAGGGAACAAGAACTATTATTTTCGTGTAACAGATAATGAATCAAATTCATTTTCATGGTCCTTCAAACCATTCTGAGTGCAGTCGACATTGGCTGGGAAGAGCAGTATATTAGAGAGATTAAGTTTTGCAAGCTCTGAAATAGATACCATGATTGGGAATATCCTTTCTTCCCCTCCAGGCTAGAATGGCGCCATGGATTCAACACTCCCGCTGCTCACCATTATTCAAATAATGGCCTGTCATTCACAAACATAAACCAAAAGCCATAGGTTATGCAATGATGTAAGGAAATCTGGTTTGTAATTTTTCTCCTACTCTGCAGAGGGACCAAGATTGGCTGCATGCATTATACACTTTCATATGAATACTACATGACAAAAAAATCGCATGTTATCCCACTGATTAGAGAACAAAAGCAAAAATATGAGGATTGGATGAAGGGTAGGTTATATTTATAGAAGCCATGAATGCAAATTAATATTAAAAAAAGAGTTCTAAATCGAAATTTGAGAGACTTCTTGGATCTTATTTGTTTCGCCTCCTCCATCAACCGTTCTTGTGTTATTGGACGAAAGGTATGTTATATTTATAGAAGCCATGAATGTAGGTAGGCATGTCATGGGTATAAAAATTGAGATAAATGTCAAATGGAGATGAAAAGGGTAGACAATGGAAATATGTTATGGGTATAAACATTGCGACAAAAGTCAAATGGAGATGAAAAAAGTAGAAAATGCTTAGCATGACCAATTTGAAAATATAAACTAGTTTAATTAACTTCTAGATAGTCTTTCTTACAATACCATGGGACAATACCATGGATTGTCAATACAAAAAACATTCTATTCTCCTGCACTCACGCCAGCCTAGGGGTATACCACAGTGAGGTATACCATGCGGCTTCATAAGCATCTGAAGGTACTGGAGGGAACTCTAAATCTTCCAGCTCTCTCCATGCAAGCATTACAATTATCAAAATTAACTGTGCATAATGGAACATAGTACCTTTCTTCTGAGCCTTGCAGCAATCATCCAAAAATTCTTGGCATAGATATGCAACCCATTTGTATTGAACACCATTAGCGCACTACGTAGATAATGAAGCTACCGGTGTAGGGACTTAATTAGCTCGACATTTCCTCATGAAATTTCCAGCCAATATATGTTCTGTGGAGCAACTCCCTGGTTGATTGAGTTGATATCATAACCTCACTTCCATTTTGTCAGTCCAAACTTCTTCTTCATGTTTTCTTCTATGGCTCTGTCTTGATCTTTCCCCACAAACTCTTTTGCGGGGTTCTTCCCTGGGTACGATAGTTTGGTGATTCTCCATATTAGCATTGGATTAATAGGGATCCTATTCCCCATCCATAGGCATCCATTGTGCACTAACACGAGCAGTTGTCTCACACAAGATGTACTTCCTAGACTTCTACCGAGTGTGCCACATTCAACATACTCATCAAGCTTGACTATGCCAATCCAACCACCCACTTTTGCGGTTATAACCTTGTCACACCACTATAAGGGTAGTGCAATTTTTTTAATTATTTTTTTGGTATGAACTAAGAATATTTCTTTATTTCATTGAAATAATAGTCCATGAACTTTAGCTACGGAATTTTCCCAAGGGTTTCTCTAGTAAATCGCACCGACTCCGATAATAAAGGTGTGAATGTTCCATACTTTGCGTCCTTCAACTCTTTCACTAGTTTTTCATTTGGTTTTCTTGGTGGGATATACGGTGGGAGAGGTTATGGAAATGTGCGTCATTCATTTCCATTTTCCCTTGCTCAACTTCTTCCTCACTATATCTCACTTGTTTGGGCTCTTTTTGAGGCTCAACAAGTCTCTTGTCATGTTTATTCTTCGTTCTCTATTCTTTGGTCATTTTCTTTTGTAGGGATCTCCACTGCATGTGTGATGTTGCTGCTGCGGCTGATGCTGTTGCAGGCATATCAGCTAATGCTGCTTCAGATGTTGTTTTCATGATTTCGGTTAAGCCCTTCTCACTAAATATATGAATAAATTCTTTAGTCGTGAGGATATTCATGAAAAAATTTCTGCAACTTCTTTGTAATAGAAATATTCGAATTCTCAATTCAGCAAAGTTCCAAATCTGGGCGGGATGCAACTTTTATAACAAATCTGAATTTCTAACCCCATCAGCAGCTCATATTGTGTTCATTAATTGCATATCTATCCCTAGATCTAGTCAATATGTCGTCATAAATGCATATTTCCACTTATTTTAACGTTAAATTTCCATTTTAACCATCATATTTTTCTAGCGAACTTCGACGCATCCCCAACTCTAGTAAGAAACCCTTCCTACGTTGAAGCTCTCTCTGCAACATAGTTTCTAGTCTAGTGCCCACTTTCAATTGGAGATGGAACTAAGACTCTTCTCCTTTATTTAGAGTGAAGTTGTAGGGGTAGGGTTGTCCCTGTACAACTTCAAACTAGTTCCATTTACTCTTGCTTGAACCCATTCTCCATTTAACTTTGCTAATTGAAATGTGCCTCCATCAGTGATATGCTTGATAATGTATGGGCCCAACCATTGCATATTGAATTTTCTTGGGAATTTTACAAACTTATTGTCATAAATGAGAACAAGGTATCCTACCTAGAACCTCTTTTGCTTAATATGTTTGCCATGCCAGGCCTTTTATCTTTCTTTTTGTACCTGCTAATGAAATCTTGCTATAACTCTATCTTCCTCCGAAGCAATCAACTGTGACATTATTTCATCCATTATATTATAATCTGTCATATCTGTAAAGGATGTAATTCTCAAGCTAGGCATGATGTACTCCATGGGCATCACAACTTCTTCCCCCTAAAATATCCTGAAGGGAGTTTGACCTGTTAAATTTTTACATGTGGTCCTATAAGTCCATAATATTGTTGGATTCTAAAGTCCCAGTCATCTTTTTTCACATTGCATACCTTAGTAAGTGCATTCTCCAGAATCTTATTAAATTCTTCTACTATTCCATTAGCCTAAGGGTGATAAGGGGTACCCTTTTGATGATAAACTTGGAACTCCTCAGTCAATGCTTCAATAGTCTTATTTAGGAAGTGTGAACCTTCGTCACTCATCAAAATATTTGGACATCCAAATCTAGACAACATGTACTCAAAAATAAACTTCACAAAAATCTCTACACTATAGTCCCTTACTGGTTGTGCTTCGACCCATGTTTTCAAGTAATCAGTCGCTGTAGTTATGTACCAGTCCTCTTTCTAGGTGGGTTGATGGGTCAAACAAAATCAATGGCCCACTTATCAAAGGCCTACAATGTAACTTGTGGTACCAATGGCATCTCATCTCTTCTAGAAGGCTTCCTTGTTCTTTGACATACATCACATGATCGACAATACTCCTTCACAAATTTATGTAGTGTAGGCCGCCACAATCCTTCTCTCAAAATCTTTTGCATAGTAGATTTTCTTGCATAGTGTCCACCAGTTGCACCCCCATGAGCCTCTGCTAAAATCATTTCTCTTTCATGTTTAGGAACATATCTGTGCAATATCTCATATGGTCCCATCTTATACAACTACCCTACTATTAACAAAAATTCAACTGCCTTAACCACTAATTCTTTCTTTTGTTACGTGGTATACTCTAAAGGAGTCATTCATGCATTCAAAAACTTAATGATGTATGTGAAATGGTCATTTGTAACTATGATTGCAAATAACTACACATTAGGGAGATTATCCTCTATGCTGGTTGGTTCTTCCCCTGTTTCTAGTCTTGACAGATGGTTAGGTTCTACATCCAATCTCCCTAGTTTAACGATGATCTCAAAGTCATGTTCCTGGAATAACAGTAACCATCTGCAAATATTTCCTCCCAAGACAAGTTTATTAACCAAATACTTTTGTGAAGAATGATCCATAAACATTTTAAACTGTGACCCCAAAAAATAGTGTTTAAACTTTTGCAAAGCATATACCATGGCTAGTCCTTACCTTTCTGTAGTGGTGTAATTCTTTTCTTCTTTAAATAAATTTCTACTTGCAAAAGATATAGGATGATCAATCTCTCCCGCACTAGGTTGTGCCAGTACCACTCCCAAATCTATACAATAGGCATCCACATGGACATGGAATTCCTTATTCCAATTAGGGAATACTAGTTAGGTGTAGCTACCATTTTTTCTTTCAATATGTCGAGGCTATTCTGACATTCTTCATTCCACTTAAAAGTTACATCTTTATTCAACAACTTCTCCATTGGTATAGTGATCTAAGCATACCCCTTGATGAATTTCCTATAATACCCAGTATGTCCCAATGTAGTGCGAAGCTGTCTTACTGTCTTAGGTGGAGGAAAGTTCACAATGATAGCAATCATAGCAAGGTCCACCATTAGTCCTTGCTTACAGACAATGTCTCAACAACATGTTGAAAGGTACACAAAATATGCACTTCTTTAGATTCAAATACATTTAATATTGTCTACATGTGTCGAGCATAAGTCTTAAACTTCCAACATGTTTTCTCAACAATCCAAATATTGTCCAATCATCAAAATATACCTATAAAAACTTGTGAATGTATTCTTTAAAAGCTATAACCACCACCCTAGAAAATATATCAGGGTCATTTTTTGATCCAAAAGTCATTAATGTGTATTAATATGAGCCCCATTATGTAGCAAATGTCTAGCACTTCATCTGTCAAAGGGGTAGAGAAGGGATCATGTAGACATGCATCATTCAACTTTCTCAGATCAACACAGATCCCAACTTCACTTTGAGTCTTCTTCTCTTTCACTACCATAGGACTCACCCATTTTGATTCTTCTACTTGTTCAATCATTCGTGTTGTTATCATATTATCAAGCTCTATTTTCACTTTCTCCTTATACTTCAGGTTCATTATTTAAGGTCTTTGTTTGACTAAATTTGCATCAAGATTAAGGGGAATCTTCATGACCCATAGATCTCCTATTATACCCTTCATCTCTAAAAACTTATTGGGAAATAGTTCTTGATATTCATGAAGTAACTCTATAACTTTACTGACCGCCTTTTCGTCCCAGTAGTCTTCTATTGTTGCAAACTTGGGTTCCCTCTCTAATCTTATGTTCACCTTCTTGTTATTCAGTGGCTTTGTTATATCTAGTATCTCTAGCTTAGGTCTAGTTGCTTCGTGGTATCCTTCTGCCTCTATTATGTTGATTTTGAGAGGATCTGTAGGAAGCCCACAGTGGAAAATTTGCAAGGGCAAGACGCATACGAGGCGTGCGGTGCACTGGGAATTGTGTGCGGCACACACAGTCCAGCAACCCAAAACGGTGCCAAACCACTTCAAAACTTGGAAAAAGTGATCAAATTGAAAGATTTGCAGAGCATCTACCAGTTCAGTGGGTTCAGAGGACAACAAAGAAATTCAGGGTACAAGCAGTAGAAATGGCATCAGAAGTTTCATCAGATTATGAGGGGGAAACTCACAGTGATACAACTTTAGGAGAACATGCTCCCCGGAGACCTAGGAGTGGCAGACATGTCAAGATGAACCAAACACCCTCACTGAGTTGCAAGCATGCCCTCTCGCCGTGTCTTGTTTCTATCACTTAGCATGTTTCGAATTTTTTCAGAGGGTGGCAAATGTCAGGATTCATCATGAGTTGGCCCGTCTTTTTGCACTTCACCTACATGGAGGTCAGTCTATCTTGGCAGGGGTCACTTTCACATTGACGCCTGAAACCATATCAGTGGCAACAGGCATACCAAATGTTGGAGAACAGTGGCACAAGAAGATGAAGGTGGAGAGGGAACTTTATGAGCCTTACATTAAGGCCACTTGTTTGAGTCAGCTCACTAGAGTTTTCCCATTCAGATTTCTGAGAGATGAGTATGCTTCACTCATGAAATTGATCATGAAATACTTCAGTTGTGAGGGGAGGTTTTCTCGCCTTTATGCCTATCACATCAGGTTGCTCATGCACTTTACCAGGGTGCGTATGATGAACCTCCCATTTTTCATCTGCGGGAACACAGAGAAAATGAAAAAGTTCATGCAGCACAAGACCCCTCGGAAGCAGCTCAACAGTGTATATCACTTCGCTCTTATCCAGATTTTGGTGGATCATCAGTTGGGATTGCAGCGCATTTCTTGGGAGGACTTCATCTCCCGTGACTTCTTCAGCGCTCCACAGGTAGTATCAGAGGTCAAGCATGAGATAGGTGGTCTTCTCATCCGCATGAGTGCCATGAGACCATTGTGGTGCCATTTTCCATCACATATGAGAGATGCTATCCGCAAGGCACCAGGCCTTTATTTGCAGCAGCAAAGCGAGTGTTATCTCCACCCAGGGTGGAAGGGGACTCGCTTCCTACATCGGCAATACAAGTACAGGACAAGGGCAAGAAGCCCAAGCATGAGAAAGGGCCTTCAGGCATGCCACCATGTGAACGAGAGACCGAATTCATTCTCCTTCATGATGATGATGATACCAATACACGTCCACAAAATGCACAGCTGAAAGAGATCTTCCAGGAGCAAGACACAGAGATTCAATCGTTGACACTCAAGTTGGAGATTTCCAAATGGAACATCATGTATTTGGAGCAAAGGAAAAAACAACTTTAAGACCAACATGTGATCATGGAGTTGCAGAACATCCGTGAGGATCGCCTAACTGCCCAGCAGAGGAGGATTGAATTCACTTCATTGGAGCAACAGGTTATTGATGATCGTGAGTCTGTTATTGAGAGAGTTAACATGCACCTAGAAAACATGTTGAACAAGGCCGACGAAGACAACACACTGCTGAGACACCTGGCTCGTCATTACAGGGCATAGAACTTGAGTTTGAGAGCCCGAATAAGGAGTTTGAAAGCAAAATTGAGGAAGGCCACAATAAGGGCAAAACGAGCAAAAGAGAAAGACATGCTTAGAATCTTGGTTGAGGCTTCCTTGGCTCAGCATGGCACTCCATAGAGAGCCCCCAGCCCAAATTTCAAAAAAATTGGGGCAATTTTGTGTTTTTGGAAAATTTTTGGTAAAAAAACAGGGTTTTTCTCCCTCTGCGTCGCAGACCCTGCGCAGCGCTAAAATTCTAGAGCTCTAAATGAGGAATGGCTTACATATTTGGATTCAACATTGAAAAATACATCTACGGGTGTCCGAGCAAGAAATTTTGATAAGTTTTGGGTCTCCTAAAGGTCAAAAAACACCCAAAAATGGCCTCTCTGCCACTTTTTGGACACACAAAAAGTAGTCTTGGGAGAATGAAGTTTCGGAGGGGCAAATGAGCTTCAAATTCAGAAATTCTAATTGGGTTGGAAATTAGACAGGCCAAGATTTCCAGCAAGCACACTTGGACACATTTTGAACACCTGAAAGTGCCCCAAAATAGGCCCCAAATTAGCACGACACAAAGAGAAAAGCATGCGGCGCACAGAGGAAATTTTGCCCAGTTTGCTCTCGTTTCGCGAAATTTCGGGTCGCGACTTCTCCAAGTGGACCCGGTCATCAACTCTTCAGTTTTTTGGCACCAAAGGCATCTTTTAAAGAGTTTTCTCACGAGGTGGGCGTCTATCCAAGTGGCAAAGAATGCAAAGGGTCACCACAGCCAAATGTCATGCTTGAGAGCGTTGTACCTGTAGTTGATGGTTGGCTCTCCATCTCGTTTTCAAAATTATTTGAGTAACTTCCCAAACCCTAGGCATTTTGTCTCTTCTCTACAATTTCTATATATTGTAAGCAAGTTATTTGCAAATGGTTGTCTAGCTTTTAACTTCTGGGAGACTGTGGGAAAGAAACTCTGTTTCTGCACTGTGTATTTTTGACAGAGAATTAATGAAAGGAAGCGGCTCTGTTTCATGAGATTCTTGTGGTCGTGAGTGTAGCAAATGTGTTCTTATGTTCCATATGTATCTTGTTATGTTTCATATTTCATTTCATGCTTCATTTCAGTGAAATTTTCTAAGTGAGATTAGGTAGAATTCAATTTATATTGCTCTGCCAGTGGGAAAATTTCATGTGCAGTGTTATTCTTCTGTTGAAAAGGATTCATCTGATCATGCCCTTTTCACTCTCTTCAGCAATCTTTCCATTCCGCGTTACCTTAAGCCGAAATTGCTGCGCTTGCTGCCTAGCTTGCCTCACGGAATAAACTGTGCCTTCGTATTCGATTCTCTGTTCTTTGCTGAGCGCCAGTCCCATATACATCCAAGAAGCTCGGTCACTTCATAAAATCTTTTCCAAAATCCCTTTTCACTTACTATCCTAAGGTAAATATTGCTTTGTAAGTCATCCCAGACCATTTTTCCTATCCATTCACGAGCGTGACTCGGAGAGAGCCTTCTCCTGCTCTGGTAGGGCTAGCTACTAGACTAAGCGTGGTTTGTGGTTACCCTAATTTTTGCCTTCCTTCAGCCTAAGGCAGATTTAGGTGCTAACAGATTCCACATCAAAAGGACACATGATCTATCTATATACATATAATCTAGAACTTGTAAATTGTATTTTGGATGAAGTTAATGTTATTTGTAGGCATCACATATTTGAAAAATTGTCATGATTGCATGCATAGAAAAAGAACAATGAAAGAATCTTGTATATGAATCAAATAGTGACTTAAGTGTGTTTTTTATTCATCATTATTAAGTATATTATATAACTTTTGTTATTGAGTGGTAAAAAGTAGTTTAAAACCAGATCATGTCACTAAAAACATATTTACGGGGAATAGTTAGGAGAGTGCCTACTCAATTACAAAGTATATGATTATTGTTAAGAATGGACCTTATGAACCATAAGCTCAATTGTTTTTATGTGAATCAATATTTATTATTGCATATGTAATGTGAATTATGAAATTTTTTAAAAGGAATTTGAGTTGAATTGTTAAGTTGTAATGTGAGATAGGTATGTAATTATTTTACGAGTTATTTGGGATGAATTGCGAAAGGTTTTTGATTGTAGCAATTTTAGAATGTGTAATGTGTTAGATATCCGTGTATCTTAATTTCCAACATAGAAATCTTAATTTCACATAAGTGTATCTAGTAAGAATAAGAGCAGTTACAAATCATAGTTACCAACTATGTATGTAGTAAGAATGAGTGCAGAATACAATTGGATAAGGAAAATTTCAATTAAAATTCAATTCTTTAAAATTTAATACTCAGTATTTAAATGTTTAAATATAAACAATAAAATATACATACAGTGCATCTAAAAATTAAATCCCTCAACTGCACGATAATAATACAATTCTCATATAGATAAATCATTCCTCAGATTTACGTGATTCTAAAAATCATGAAACAAAACAAATACCATCCGTCAAATTTGATTCCTACCCATTGAGACAGTTTGATAACATAACATACATTTTTAAATAATGGTAATTCATAAACTAAAATTCCATGCTATACCTGCTGCACTGAGCGACCGATTGAGAGTGCAGTTCCATCACCTTTTTGGTTACTGAGGGAGACTTGAGGAGTCAGGGCGGTAGATGGAGAATAGGGAAAGAATTAGTTTGTGGAAACAATTTGTTGGGTTCATGCAGTGTTTGAGGTTTTCTAGGGACTTCTTCCCATTTGAAAGGGACTACGACGGATGTGAAGGGAGTCACAGGATAAGGTTGGAGGTCCAATGGCATGACTTGCATAAGGAACTTCGAGGCATGAGATGATTTCAGATTGATGTCGGCATTGATCCTCATGATCTCCTTCAATTCTTCCCGCTTCTCCTCAGATACATCTTACATTCTTGATTTTCTTTTCCTCGGATTTCTTGATTTTATTTTCCTTGACTTTCTAAACGATCAAGACGCCGAGGCCTTGACTTATCGTGCACGACAAAGACTTTTTGGCTTCTCCATAACTTCTGAAACAATAAGGACAAATCTCATCCATTAACATTGACATCATGCATCGACTGTTACTTCCTCGGTTGTGTTCCATCATCAAATTCTTAGCCTCAATGACAAATACGCTGTTGAAAACCTGTGCAGGCACCATAGAATCCCCCTCTTCGGCCTCCAGAGGGAACAAGAACTATTATTGTCATGTAACAGATAATGAATCAAATTCATTTTCATGGTCCTTAAAACCATTCTGAGTGCAGTCGACATTGGCTGGGAAGAGCAGTATATTAGAGAGATTAAGTTTTGCAAGCTCTGAAATAGATACCATGATTGGTAATATCCTTTCTTCCCCTCCAGGCTAGAATGGCGCATGGATTCAACACTCTCGCTGCTCACCATTATTCAAATAATGGCCTGTCATTCACAAACATAAACCAAAAGCCATAGGTTATGCAATGATGTAAGTAAATCTGGTTTGTAATTTTTCTCCTACTCTGCACAGGGACCAAGACTGGCTGCATGCATTATACACTTTCATATGAATACTACATGAAAAAAAAATCGCATGTTATCCCACTGATCAGAGAACAAAAGCAAAAATATGAGGATTGGATGAAGGGTAGGTTATATTTATAGAAGCCATGAATGCAAATTAATATTAAAAAAACAGTTCTAAATCGAAATTTGAGAGACTTCTTGGATCTTCTTTGTTTTGCCTCCTACATCAACCATTGTTGTGATATTGGATGAAAGGTATGTTATATTTATAGAAGCCATGAATGCAAGTAGGCATGTCATGGGTATAAAAATTGAGATAAATGTCAAATGGAGATAAAAAGGGTAGACAATGGACATATGTTATGGGTATAAACATTGAGACAAATGTCAAATGGTGATGGAAAAGGTAGAAAATGCTTAGCATGACCAATTTGAAAAGATAAACTAGTGTAATTAACTTCTAGATAGTCTTTCTTACAATACCATGGGACAATACCATCGATTGTCAATACAAAAAACATTCTATTCTCCTGCACTCACGCCGGCCTAGTGGTATACCACAGTGAGGTATACCATGCGGCTTCACAAGCATCTGAAGGTACTGGCGGAACTCTAAATCTTCCAGCTCTCTCCATGCAAGCATCATAATTATCAAAATTAACTGTGCGTAATGGAACATAGTACCTTTCTTCTGAGCCTTGTAGCAATCGTCCAAAAATTCTTGGCATAGATATGCAACCCATTTGTATTGAACACCATTAGCGCACTGTGTAGCTAATGAATCTATCAGTGTAGGGACTTAATTAGCTCGACGCTTCCTCATGAACTTTCCAGCCAATATATGTTCTGTGGAGCAAACTCCCTGGTTGATTGAGTTGATATCATAACCTCACTTCCATTTTGTCAGTCCAAACTTCTTCTTCATGTTTTCTTCTATGGCTCTGTCTTGATCTTCCCCACAAACTCTTTTGCGGGTTTCTTCCCTCGATACGATATTTTGGTGATTCTCCATATTAGCATTGGATCAATAGGGATCCTATTCCCCATCCATAGGCATCCACTGTGCACCAACACGAGTAGTTGTCTCACACAAGATGTACTTCCTAGACTTTTGTTGAGTGTGCCACATTTAACATACTCATCAAGCCTGACTATGCCAATCAACCACCCACTTTTGCAGTTATAACCTTGTCACACCACTATAAAGGTAGTGCAATTGTTTTAATTATTTTTCTGGTGTGAACTAAGAATATTTCTTTATGTCATTGAAATCATAGTCCATGAACTTTAGCTACAGAATCTTCCCAAGGTTTTCTCTAGTAAATCGCACCGACTCCGATAATAAAGGTGTGAAGGTTCCGTACTTTTCATCCTTCGACTCCTTCACTAGTTTTTCATTTGATTTTCTTGGTGGGATATATGGTGGGAGAGGTTATGGAAACATGCGTCATTCGTTTTTATTTTCCCTTGCTCAACTTCTTCTTCACTATATCTCACTTTTTTGGGCTCTTTTTGAGGCTCAAGAAGTCTCTTGTCATGTTTATTCTTCGTTCTCTATTCTTTGGACGTTTTCTTTTGTAGGGATCTCCACTTCATGTGTGATGTTGCTGCTGCGGGTGATGCTGCTGCAGGCATATCAGCTAATGCTGCTTCAGATGTTGTTTTCATGATTTTGGCTAAGCCCTTCTCACTAAATATATTAATAAATTCTTTAGTCGTGAGGATATTCATGCAAAAAATTCTGCAACTTCTTTGTAATAGCAATATTCAAATTCTCAATTTAGCAAAGTTCCAAATCTGGGTGGGATGTAACTTTTATAACAAATCTGAATTTCTAACCCTATGAGTAGCTCAACTTGTGTTCATTAATTGCATATCTATCCCTAGATCTAGTCAATCTGTCCTCATAAATGCATATTCCACTTATTTTAACGTTAAATTTCCATTTTAACCATCATATTTTTCTAGCGAACTTCGACGCATCCCCAACTCTAGTAAGAAACCCTTCCTACGTCAAAGCTCTCTGCAACATAGTTTTTAGTCTAGTGCCCACTTTCAATTGCAGATGGCACTAAGACTCTTCTCCTTTGTTTAGAGTGAAGCTGTAGGGGCAGGTTTGTCCCTGTACAACTTCAAACTGCTTCCATTTACTCTTGCTTGAACCAATTCTCCATTTAACTTTGCTAATTGAAATGTGCCTCCATCAATGATATGCTTGATAAGGTATGGGCCCAACCAATGCATATTGAATTTTCTTGGGAATTTTACAAACTTATTTTCATAAAGGAGAACAAGATATCCTACCTAGAACCTATTTTGCTTAATATGTTTGTCATGCCAGGCCTTTTATCTTTCTTTTTGTACCTGCTGATGAAATCTTGCTATAACTCTATCTTCCTTCGAAGCAATCAACTGTGACATTATTTCCTCCATTATATTATAATCTGTCATATCTGTAAACGATGTAATTCTCAAGCTAGGCATGATGTATTCCATGGGTATCACAACTTCTTCCCCATAAAATAACCTGAAGGGTGTCTGACCTGTTAAATTTTTACATGTGGTCTTATGAGTCCATAACACTGTTGGATTCTAAAGTCCCAGTCATCTCTGTTCACATTGGATACCTTAGTAAGTGCATTCTCCAGAATCTTATTAAATGCTCCTACTGTTCCATTAGCCTAAGGGTGATAAGGGGTACCCTTTTGAAGATAAACTTGGAACTCCTCAATCAATGCTTCAATAGTCTTATTTAGGAAGTGTGAACCTTGGTCACTCATCAAAATATTTGGACTTCCAAATCTAGACAACATGTACTCAAAAATAAACTTCACAGCAATCTCTACGCTATAGTCCCTTACTGGTTGTGCTTCGACCCATGTTTTCAAGTAATCGATCATTGTAATTATGTACCAGGCCTCTTTCTAGGTGGGTTGATGGGTCAAACAAAATCAATGGCCCACTTATCAAAGGCCTACAATTTAACTTGTGTTACCAATGGCATCTCAACTCTTCTAGAGTGCTTCCTTGTTCTTTGACATACATCACATGCTCGACAATACTCCTTCAAAACTTTATGTAGTGTAGGCCGCCACAACCCTTCTCTCAAAATATTCTGCGTAGTAGATTTTCTTGCATAGTGTCCACCAGTTGCACCCCCATGAGCCTCTGCTAAAATCATTTCTCTTTCATGTTTAGGAACATATCTATGCAATATCTCATATGGTCCCATCTTATACAACTACCCTGCTATTAACAAAAATTCAACTGCCTTAACCACTAATTCTTTCTTTTTTTACGTGGTATACTCTGAAGGAGTCATTCATGCATTGAAAAACTTAATGATGTATGTGAAATGGTCATTTGTAACTATGATTTCAAATAACTACACATTAGGGAGATTATCCTCTATGCTGGTTGGTTCTTCTCCTGTTTCTATTCTTGACAGATGGTTAGGTTCTACATCCAATCTCCCTGGTTTAACAATGATCTCAAAGTCATGTTCCTGGAATAACAGTAACCAACTGCAAATATTTCCTCCCAAGACAGGTTTATTAACCAAATACTTTTGTGAAGAATGATCCGTAAACATTTTAAACTGTGACCCCAAAAAATAGTGTTTAAACTTCTGCAAAGCATATACCATGGCTAGTCCTTCCCTTTCTGTAGTGGTGTAATTCTTTTCTTCTTTAAATAACTTTCTACTTGCAAAAGCTATAGGATGATCAATCTCTCCCGCACTAGGTTGTAACAATACCACTCCCAATTCTATACAATAGGCATCCACATGGACATGGAATTCCTTATTCCAATTAGGAATACTAATATAGGTGTAGCTACCATTTTTTCTTTCAATATTTCGAGGCTATTCTTACATTCTTCATTCCACTTAAAAGTTACATCTTTATTCAACAACTTCTCCATTGGTATAGTGATCTGAGCATATCCCTTGATGAATTTCCTATAATACCCAGTATGTCCCAATGTAGTGCAAAGCTGTCTTACTGTCTTAGGTGGAGGCAAGTTCACAATGATAGCAATCATAGCAAGGTCCACCATTAGTCCTTGCTTACAGACAATGTCTCAACAACATGTCGAAAGGTACACAAAATATGCACTTCTTTAGATTCAAATAGATTTAATATTGTCTACATGTGTCTATCATAAGTCTTAAACTTCCAACATGTTTTCTCAACAATCCAAATATTGTCCAATCATCAAAATATACCTGTAAAAACTTGTGAGTGTATTCTTTAAAAGCTATAACCACCACCCTAGAAAATATAGCAGGGTCATTTTTTGATCCAAAAGTCATTAATGTGTATTGATATGAGCTCCATTATGTAGCAAATGTCTAGCACTTCATCTGTGAAAGGGGTAGAGAAGGGATCATGTAGACATGCATCATTCAACTTTCTCCGATCAACACAGATCCCAATTTCTCTTTGAGTCTTCTTCTCTTTCACTACCATAGGACTCACCCATTTTGATTCTTCTACTTGTTCAATCATTCGTGTTGTTATCATATTATCAAAATCTATTTTCACTTTCTCCTTATACTTCGGGTTCATTATTTAAGGTCTTTGTTTGACTAGCTTTGCATCAAGCTTAAGGGGAATCTTCATGACCCGTAGATCTCCTATTATACCCTTCATCTCTAAAAACGTATTGGGAAATAGTTCTTGATATTCATGAAGTAACTCTATAACTTTATTGGCTGCCTTTTCATCCTAGTAGTCTTCTATTTTTGCAAACTTGGGTTCCCTCTCTAATCTTATGTTCACCTTCTTGTTATTCAGTGGCTTTGTTATATCTGGTATCTCTAGCTTAGTTCTAGTTGCTTCGTGGTATCCTTCTGACTCTATTATGTTGATTTTGAGAGGATCTTCTTCTTCATCTGTAGTAAGGTTATAACACTCCATTGCATTTTCTATATACATAGCCCAATCAAGTTGTTTCCATGTCAGCGGGGTTACATTCTCAAAGATCTTCTTCTTAATTGTCTGAAGGGCCAAATCTATGTATGAGAAATCATCCTCAAAGCTGAATGTTAATTTGAAGCCATCAACGATCTCTGCTCAGTTCACGGTACCATGTCGAAGCTCTATTTCTAGGTACTAGTTCTTAGGAATTGTCTCTAATGTATGAATGAATCCATGTGCCCATTTATGCTATGGAATCTCCTTCCATGTTGTAGTGCCTAGTTGGATATGCTTCCTAGGATTAGTTCCATAATCATATTCTATCTCCATCTCTGTATCTATCTGTCCAAATCTTATTTCCATCAATATTCGACATTCTTTCCAACCTCCTATATTAATCTTGTGTGCATTTCACCTTCTAACAGGGGTGCCTTCCAAGGCTAGCAACCTTCGATTTTATGGAACTTGTTATTCACAATAATTAATAAAAGTATTTACATCACCTAATCCTTCATAAGAAGGTAGATTACATACCTCAAATATCATACAATGAATTGATTTGGTAACTCTTTCACAACGCCTTGTGGATAACCTTCATGCACCGTATTCTGCCAGTTCTCCAACTCTTCTTCTGAGTCTGAGGTAAAAGAACTATCACACTCCCAACTCAACTTGCCTTCTATAGTAGGGTTAACACAATCTTGTTCCTTCACTTTCATTTGATATATATTGTTTATGTCAAATGTGCAATATTCTTCTTTGACTAGTTTTATATATCTTACTCCTTCTAATGGATCCAAGGGAACAATTACTCTCATATTATTTCCTTCAAATATCATTTGTCTCTTCTTCATATTAATTATGGCCATATTTCCAAATGCCCAGTCAAATCCAAGCAATGCAAGATAGGGATTATTGTCATTGATGATCTCTATTACTTCAAAATCAGTAGTAGTGCAAACTCCTTCAATATCCACTCTGACACCTGATAGTCTTCCTAGAGGGAAGATCTTTTGCTATTTTTCCATCCTTAATTGAATAGGTGACCACTGTAGCTTCGACTTACCCATTAATTCCCATGTATTCTTCATCAATACATTAGCATCATATCCTAGATCTAGAATAATTTATCAATCTCATACTCTCCTATCTGCACACTAAACCTCATCTCTCTTCTGGTTCTCTTCTTTCCTTGCAAATTATTGACTGTGTGTATCTCAATTCATGGTGTTTCTTTGGATGCACAAGAATTTATCAACTCCTAAAGCCCTTATACAACCTTTTGTTCTCTAAACAATTTCATACAAGTCTGCATAAAAGACTTTGAAATACCTACTTTATTTGTTGAATCCTTGTCTTGTGTTAGAGCTCGGTCTTGTATCGAAGTTGATGACATGTCGCATGTACTTTTCTGATCGGACTTTGGCTATGCACTAGAGGTCGAAGCTCCAGTATCCATAAAACTTCACTTTTATTCCATAAATGCTTCTCTTTCTTTCTAAATATTAAAAAAACAATTAACTTTCTCAACTATATTTCTAACCCATGTACTTTTAAATTCTTTCTTCTCATTTGCTTGATCACTACCAGTCACAACTTCACTTCTAGTGAAAATAATAATTCGAGGTTCATCAGTCCTCCTTTCAACAATCACCATTTGAATATTTTGTGTCAGTTGTTGATTCCCTTTTTCTTGCATCTTCACCATAAGTACGACACATTCTTCAATTATATGGTCAAATGATTTACAATGATTACATGTCATTGTGGGATTATTGAAATCTCTCACAAAATGACTTGGTTGGCCATAATTATAGCAAGTGATCTATCCATAGCCTCGCCAAACTCCACCACCTCGATCCATCATTAGTTCGTAAGCTCGACAATTATTCTCATCATGTCCTACTAATTTACAGAATTTGCAATATAGATTCCTCGGAGTCTGTACATATTTTTGTAACAAGTAATGATATTTTGAATGATGTTGGCCTCTAGTCATACATATTTCACACCAAAGACTAGATCTTTCATTCAAGGGATTTGGTCCCCCGCCAACCATGTAATTATTGAATATAGGGCACTGTTCTTTAGAATGGCCCTCCGATCTGCACTTCGTACACCATATTTCTTCTCTAACTTATTTTCTTTTCATTATGTCGTGTATCTGTTGGGTTAGGTTTTCTGGTTGACTCTGAATATGTTGCATGCCTACATTGGTATCTCATATAGGTGAAGCTTCCAATTTCATCGCAATCTGTAGCGATTTGGCTTGAATTTTTACCTTTAGTTGCATTAATGGCAATTTGATATGTGGTAGCTTGATATCTATAAACCATTATTGATTTTGTTGTGGAGCTATGTCGAAGATTACTTGATCCAATAAAACCTTAAATATCTAATCAAACTCCCAAATAAACTTAGTAGGTCTCTTTTTTATCTCTTTAAACTCGATGATGCACTGTGACTCATACTTCAGTTTCTTAAAATCTCTTATTAGTTTTATTTTAATATCTACAAATGTTTTGTTTTGATTATTTGAATACTTCATATACCATGTCAATGCTCTTACTCAGAATGTCGTAATGAATTGTACTTTATTTATATTCTCATCGTTGATCTACTTCATTGTCCATACAACTTCACATAAAAATAAAAATTGTTCTGGATCCTCCAATCCAATTCCTTTGAAAACATTTAGCTTAATATCGTCAACCATATTTCTTCTTGGAGGGGGAAGGGGAGGCAGAGGAGTAGGGAAAAGGGGATGGGGGGTAGGAGGGGTAGGAGGGGTAGGGGGAGTAGGAGGGGGAAAGCCGAAAAAACCCTGGATATTACTAGATTCTAGCTTCTGCTAACTCTCAAGCTGGAAGGGTGAATATTGTGAATTTACCTAGGGGTTATCAGGGTGGCTTTCTTCTCTTTCACTTTCAGATCCACTCAAAAGAGGACTATAATCAGTCTCTATAAAGGTCTTCAGATCTTGTCGACGAGATCTCTTTTTGGTATCTACTCTATATCTCTTTCCACTTTTTGTTGTTCTAATCTCTTGTTCATATTTATTCCCTCTTCTTCCAAATATAAGTAAACTAACAATCTAATTACATCTGTAAAACTCCTTTTTCACACATAAGCATCATAATCCAAAGTTTCATAGATTTTAAATACATACCTTGCAGTCTTTGAAGAATCATCGTTCTGCTTCCCTGTAGGACATGGTCAAGTCTATGGCAAACTCGGTAATGAATCCTCCTAAGATGCTATCAATCCAAAAATCAGCATCCCTTGAAATCCTATTGTCAATGCTCTTGAGTCATTGTATCAGTTCAGGACTCCACACCGTAGGTTATTCACCTTTAAAAAAATTCTTCCTTTCGGTCAACCTTGATATCGACTCATACAACTTGATAGGAAATGAATCAAAGAAAATTTCATATTGATCTATAAAAATATACTTATGTAATCAAGCTTCAGATGTGAGATGAGAATTTTTGTTTTCTTGATCTACAATTATCGTTCTTTCAATTCTATCCTCTTTGATGGGTGCCACATCCATATATCCTTCAAATAGATCTTGGTCCTAGAAAAGGAACCATTTTTTTCCTTGGTTTGGGTTGACCCACATTCGATCTATACTACGCACACACAAAACCCTCAATCACTAGCCATTTTGGAAATGATCTGCAAGCAAATCATAGTGTCACCAAAAGTGACTATGGGAGAATGAAAAATCCAGTTTTTGTGGCCTTGAAGGATTAGGAGATGTTGTATTATTATGTTATCATATTCTTAGCATTTATAAATCACTTCGTCGCATCAGATTACTTACTTAAACATGCCATATAAAACCATAAACCATCACTGTGCTTAAGTAAAATACAACTGTAATAACTGCTACTCTACAATAGATAATAAGAAAATATACACCTCAAGACACAAAATTATTGTGGTTCACCCCAATGTGGGGCTACATCCACAAATATTGTTTCTAAGATAATGAAACTTTGAACAACAAACATTTATTGGCTGTGCACTAAGTTGCAGGTTGTTTGCGCACTCAACTGTAGACTCGAGCCTCTATGCACTCAACTGCAGAGCTTCACCTTCTCTTTCAAATCACAAATCACATCTATACACCCAAAACACTGATCTGGATCTCCCCAGATTATATTCTTATTATTTTACCCTATATATGCTATTACATCATCAAAATACCATTGTCCAAATACCAAGGATTCCCTAAAACAAGCAACTATAGTCCCAAAACCATTGATCCCTTACAAAATCATGTGATTTTACAAAAGGAGGGGCTTCAACCCACCCTAAAGACCTTACACCGTGTGGTATATTTAATTCGTCAAACCGCACTCTGTTGCTTCGCTGCGCAGTCCACTTCACACTCTACTGCATGCTCCGCCCCACAAAACACAAAGTTTTTACCAAAATCTAGGCCAAGTTGGGTTACACCCAATAATATATGAGATGCATGCTAGTCTAGGACTTCATTACTTATGCGATCAGTTGTATGATTGTGATCCCTTGGTATATGTGTAAATGTGATTTCAACTTTGATCTAACATTTGTGCATGCAGATAGTTCTGAAAAAGACATGGATCACGAACTTGAAAGGCTTTGTTCAATTGTGATACAACCAGTTGGGAATACAGGACTATATGTAGGTGACAGATACCTAAGTGGGAGGCATCGGCCAAGAGACCTATGATGGTGTCATATTAATCTTGATTGCTGGTAGTTGACCTGATACAAAGTCCATTACAGAGACAGGGTTTCCGGTCAAGAGAGTATATGGCCTAGGCTGCAAAGGCTAGGTTTTGTGACCATCGAGAAGAACTGTCAGCAACTCTGAAATGATAGAATAACAGATGATCCATCTGTGAGAAATCATGAGAGAGTGATTTTAGAGTGGGTCCATGATGAGGTGATCATCATAAAAATAATCATGGTGCATACATGTTCATTCTAGGGTTTCTCATGCATTCTTATGGGTGAAATGTTTTGAGGTGGATAGCATTGATGGGATTTTTTAGGCAAGTGCCATCGGGCTATGATAAGATGTATGCCCCCTTGAGGAGGAAATGTTGTATAATGCATGGGCCCTTCCATAATGTCTCGAATTTCCTGGGTCCTAATGCCCTTTGTGCAACATCATAATAAAGGACTAACTCTCCTTTAGTAAATGTCCGAGGGGTGATGTTATGATGAAATGAGGCTTTGACCCTCTTTTTGTGTGCTTCATTATTCTGGGGAGATTCTCATCTAATTTCATTGACAAGATCCAGATGTACCAACCTTTGTTCCAGAGGTTTGGTGTCACCAGTAAGTTCGATGGTTGAGTGCAAGGTAGGGATCTCACACTTAATGAGGAGTATAACTTCAACCCCATATACTAGTTGGAAGGGTGTGAACATTGTGGATGCTTTGATTGTTGTGCGGTACACTCATAGGGATGAAAACACTATGTGGTTCCAATTGGTTTTGTGATTTTTAACCATACGTTGCAACATTTTTTTTAGAACTTTGTTGACAACTACTACTTGATTGTTGGATTGAGGGTAGCATGGGGAAGAAAACTCATGAGAGAAACCAAGGTGTTGCGATAACTCTTGAAAGATTTCGTTCTCGAAATGTTTACCATGGTAAAAAAATAACTTCTTGGGAACACTGAACCATGTTATGACATGGTTAAATAGAAACTATGTAGTGGTTTTCATGGTGTTATTATATGTGGGCATTGCTTTTGCCCATTTGGTGAAATAGGCAACGACAACCACAATGTACTTAAGGTTTCCAGATGATAGGGGATTACAGGTCATGAAGTCTTTGCCACATTTTTAAAAGGGGTAGCAATGATGACTAGATGTAGGGGAGTGGGTGGGGCTCATATCTTATGATTGTATCATTGGCATCACTAACATATTTTTCCTACCTATATGCAATCAAGGAAAAGGGTGGGCCAGAAATAACTGACATGGTGGATTTTCTGAGCGGTTACCATCACCGAGAGTTGGTCTCCGCAAGCCCATTGTGGAAATAATTAAAGGCTTTCTCATCTTGTTTGTGAGTGAGGCACCTACGTAGGATAGTGTTGATGCCCCTTTGATAGAGTACATCCCTGAGAAGAATATAACAAGGGGCTTGGTGGCATATGCACCTTCAATCGTCGCAGGTAAGTTAGGGTTTGAACTTTCCAGTTCATAAGAAGAGGAGGATATCACTTTACTAGGGGTCGTCCATTACTACTAAACATAGATGTTCATCAGGAAGAGCATAATTAACACGAGATCCTTGGGTCTCTGTTGGGAGATTAGTGATGAATTGAGCAAGGATGCATGTCTTCTTTCTTTTAGGATAATTAAACTGTAAATCAAATTCTTGTAGTACAAAAATCCATCGAGCATATTTGTGGTTTGTCATACGATGAGTGAGCATATATCACATGGGATTAATATATTCTATTATGGTAGTGGTATGAAGCATGATATAATGTCAAAGATTTTGTACTAAATGTACTAGGGCTAAGACAATTTTTTCTTCTGGTTCATACTTCAATACAGGCCGAGGTAGGTTCTTGTTGATGTAATAAATTATGTACTTCTTGTTATCTCCTCCATCTTGAATTAATACCCCAATGATAGCTACCTCTTATGCTGATAGATATAAGGTATATTCTTTATTGTGGTCATGGTGGAATAATCAAGAGAGCTTGAGATAATGTATCTTGTAAATATTCAAATGATTTTTGAGCTTGATGATCCTAGTGGAAGGGAATATCCCAATGAAGGAGGCACAAAAATCCTTGTGAACAAGCAAGATAATCAAGGACAAAGTGTTGTAAGAAATTGGCCTTACCCTGCAAGCTTTGTAACTGTTTCAATGTTATTGTAGGTGGTACTTCCTTAATGGCCTATAATTTGATAGGGTCAACTCTAATACCTTGTTGGGAAACTATAAATCCCAGTAGTCTTCTGATATTGACACATAATATACACTTGAGAGGGTTCAAGCATAGGTTATATTGTCGAAATATCTAAAATACCATAGGGAGATCCTCCAAATGGTTAGCACACTTCTGGGGTTGTACTACAAGGTCATCCAAATAAGAGAGGATAAGATGAGCCAAATCATGGAAGATGTAATTCATGGCCTGTTGGAAGATGGTGCCATATTTTTTAAGAACAAAAGGCATAACTTAGTGTGAATGTAACCCAATAGGTTGTGAATGCGGTTTTCTACTAATCTGTATGGTGAATTTGGATTTGGTTATACCTAGCGAACCCATCCATGAAAGATAGGGCCTTGTGATTGGCGCAAACGTCGGTGGCTTGGTCGATGAATGGCGTTGGGTAATTGTATTTAGGACAAGATTTGTTCAGATCTCAGAAATCAATATAAATTCATATGGTGCCCTATTGTTTCATGACGGGTACATGGTTACAAACCCAAGACATGTAAGCGATAGGATAGATGAACCCAACTTTATGGAGTTTATCGATTTCTTGTTTGATTTCTTTTGCCTTCGAAGGATGTAACTGACATTATTTCTATATAATGGGATGGGCATCATACCACGTGTCAATATGGGGTTCCAAAATGGGGGGACTAATGCCTGACATCTCAGAGTAATCCCATGCAAGAATATCCTTGTATTCTTGGAACAAGAATGTGAATGCAATTATTTCCTCTGAAGAGCATGCTACCCCCAGGGAGATCTCTTCGACTTTTTGAGGTTTGTTTGAAATATTCACCTTGATGGTAGTTGAAATATTTGTCATGTTCCCTTCCTCAAATGCATTGGGCATTGGGATGGGATTGTTGAACCAAATGACCTTTCCTGGTGGTAGGAAATATTTTGACTTTATGGTGCAGATATCATGGGTAGGTGCGCTAGTAGGTACAATTTTTTTTTTTTGTTTCTGGTAAAAAAAAAATGATGGTGCATGGCATCCCATGAATATTTTGGTTTCGTCATGGCTTCTAGAATATCTTCATCTGAATGAAAAATATTATCTAGCATTGACTTGGTTGGTGCTAGGCCTTGAAGTTGAGGTTCAGACCTAGTTTTACTGGTTAACAAGCAAGAATATGATTTGGTGGTTGATGTTGTAGAATCAATCGAGGTTGACAACATGCAAATGGGATGGGTCTACACAGTCACTGCTGTCACCACTCGTGAGGATGGGTCTACACCGTCACTGGTGTCAGTCTCGACACCAAAAAATGACAAGAAGAGAACACAAATCAAGGCTCCTACAAATGAGGAAATGAATCATATATGGTGTTGCGAGTCTTCAACATTAAGTGGTGGTAGAATTTTAGTTATGGTGGGTTGATAATGAGTGGGAGGAATTTCTTGCAGTCTTGTTGGTGTACAAGGGGTAACATTATCTTCCTCAATAGGAGGTTGACGCTAAATCCTAAGCTGCCGAAAAGCTTGTAACATATGACATGTCTCAGTGCTATGATAGGTTCTAGTGCAAATACTGCGCAACAGACTAGTACTGACTAAATAGATAATGTGGGTGGAGGCATTGCTCATAGTATGAGACGATGGTGCCTGGTTTATGTCATGAGATGTGACATATTGGGGTGGTAGCCATCTTTGGATCTTAGTCTTGGCATGACGTGACTTCATAGTGTGGGTTTTCCTCAACGCTACTATTGCTTCATGAAAATGTGGAAGGTACCGACAATTCCTCATATGACGTGATTGAGATCAGATGCAACAATAACAATGTATGATTTTCTCTTAATTAGAGAGATTGATTTGAGGAATTTGGACCACTAATCGAAAGATGTAATTAAACTTACTCAATTCATGACATTGATTTGCCAAGTGGTTGGGTTTATCACATAGGGCACATGTGACGGGTGATCTTTTTTTTCAAACGAGCTTAGATTCTTTTTTTCCTGATCTAGATTAATGATGGTGAGAGGAGATGTAAAGATGGGGGACTTGCTGAACTGTTAGTGGAATTTTCTACTCAAACACATATAAGATGGACCTAGATGCTTCATTCCCCTGTGGTGTGGTGTGATCCAATGGTTCAGTATCTGACCAACCTAAATTAGAATTCTTAGCAATGAACCACCGCATGGATCCCAACATAGAGTGGAATCAAGAAAGATGGGGGCAGTGTTGCACGTGATGGTTTCTTTCACAAATATGGTAAGTGTGACTTCTATGTCTGGGTATGGTGCTTCAGACAATGCAGGTAACCAATTAAAATCGGTTGAATTCCCTTAATTTAGGATATTCATTGATCAAATGATCTTGTTGATCACATAAATCATATGTAGGTGTATGTAGGGGTGTCACTGATCCGAGTTACCTCCAATAATGGTTGGAGGTTGAAGGAACAGAAGAGGGATAGAAGCACAAATATTCTTCCCTCATGACGTTCAAAATGGTTTTGGACCCATCCTCTAGTGGGAGTAATGGGTTATTGGTTTGTGTGAGTGCACCCAACACATCTCGATATCAAGGAACTTCAGGGCAAGGATGAGTGTAATGCCCATATTCCACGCATATGGCACATGCATGGTTGGTGCAAAATTCCTTATAATGCGCATGTGTGGTCTTTTCTTTGGCAAGGGGAGGAGGGTTCATTGGAAATTTTTGGGCATGCAGAAGAGCTTTGAGCTCATCTAACTCACGACACATATTGGTGGGGTGCCCAACTATTTCACACAAAGGAACAGGGTTGAGGGCCCCTAGAGGAGGAAGTGTTTAAAGCTTCCACCTTCTTTCCTTTTTTCTTATCCCTTTTCCTGACACCGATTGGTGTCGGTGTAGGTACTACTTGTTGTGGTGTGCTATCCTAAGGAGGAACAAGACTAACGTCTGTTCCAGTGATAACCAAGATTTATGATGTGGACTATGGGGCCATATAATAGATTGGTATCACCAGAGCCATATGGGGAAACGAGAGTGTTGCGATGACTTGGTGCGAGAAAAAACTAGGTGGGGGGAATAAGAAGGGTGTTTGCATCATGGAATATGGTAAGAAAGTAGGATCGGAAAAAACATTGATGTTGGTATTCAAAACTAGTTCTCAAGCTTGGTGGGTGTTTGATGAAGTCATAATGCACACCGATGCTCCTGTGGTTGGAGAAATATCCTCTATCATAGGATAGTCTCAAGAGAATATCCCTAGGAGTGTTGATGGCTTAAATTGGCCTACACTGAGTTCAGTGTTAGTGGTGATCCCTTCAGGAGAAGATGAGATGAAAGGTAGAACACCATCTGGTGTAGGTAATGTCTTCTTTTCATAATATGTGAGTTGATCTATTGTAATTATTTTTTTATCATGGGGGAACATCATTACCCTAAATACAAACATGGCAACCACTAACATCTCGTAGATGTAACTTGCCCAATAGGATACTGTAATCCAACTAGGCTTCTAGTACTTTGATATCTATTAGGATGGTATTTTAGGCCAGTTGTATTGTAAGCCTTGGTATATGCCTATGGCAGCTGAAGGGAACCTGTCTTATGATCTAAGCATAATTTCACAAGGTTTGAGTTCGAAGGATCCTAGGTTTTCCCAAATAGATTTTGGACATTATACATGTGGATGTCCCTTTATCGATAATATGATAATTTATGGTGATGTTTCGGACTGAGATTGGGATTTGGAAAGTGATGGCTAATGATGGGGTAGATTTATCCAAGTCAAAGACCATTATGCGAGAATCAGTCAGGTCGATTGCGGCTAGGGAGGAAAGTAGGGATTTCTATTGGGTTGGGCATATTTGTAGGACCTCTAATGCTGACATTGCTGAGGGAGATTGTGCTAAGTCGTCGACTATGTTGTAGCTATGAGCATATTTTGAGTTATGTCTTGCTGATCCAGGAAGATCTTGTCAGTACAACATGAGCGAAGTCTTCAGTGGTTCAAATTCGAAGTGGTATTCAACTGATCATAGTTAATGAGGTCTTGAACCTTATCAACTTCGCCAGTATTCATCGTCAACATTCAGCTTCGACAGTGATGTTATGGTTGTCCAATGATGTCAATGGTTGATATAGTTTTCATGGTATTCGAAGGATATGGTTTTGTACTTGGTTGTTGGCATGCGTTTGTCAGTTCCACTAGGGTTTGGTTGGTGACATGTGTTTTTCGTCAGTTCCGCTAGGGTTTGGTTTTCAACATGTGTTTGTCGTCATGAGATAGTGGAAAATGTCACTTTGTGACAAAGAGGTCTGCATGGGATTTATTATCAAAATCAAAATGATTTAATACATAAACCTAAGTCCTTCATCCTAATACACCTAAATCATAACCTATACGTACACCACATATTAAAATGCATTAAACCTAATCTACAAACCTCTCGGACCATTACAAAACCATATAACATTGCAAAATGCACATAAAACATTACAATGTATTACAAATGCCCTAACCACTGGCCTAATTGTGCAGGGAGCTAACCACAGCGAGCCATGTTAGCAGACATGGATTAACCGTCGGGGTAACCATAACCGCAGTAGAATAGGTCCCAACCATAATCACATTGGCGTGTACATGTGAACAGATACAGAGGTTAACAATAACCACATCGGGGTAACCGCATCGGAAACCGTGGAGTAAACCTCGGCATATGAACGCAGTGAAGCTCACCGCACCATCAACCGCCAATAGCTTAGAGGAACCGCCAGATCCCTAAGCGTGGGGGTGATCCACCTGCATGCATGAGTTATCAGCATCCTCCACTTGGTTAGCTAATCGATAATAGTCCTCAGGCTATTATAAGGTTCTAAAGTGGTTTTTTAGTTGTATTTTGGAGATTTTGATTACACCTAGGTGGTGAATGTCACTACGTGACATTAAATCATTAACTAAAACCCTAAATTAACCCTAAAAGTCAGCTTGTGCATTCCTAAACTTAGATTAAAGAGTTCGAATGCATCTAGAGGGTTATAAAGACAGTTTAGCTCGTTGAAGAAGAAGGAGAGTGGTTTTAGGTTTTGTGTGCAGATTCTCGAGGATATAAGCAATTTTTTTTTCAGTGTAACAAGAGCATCGGGAGCTACAATTGGGAACCGTGATAGGTGTTCAAATGATAATTTAGAGAGATTTCTTGTGAAACTGACCAGAAGTGCCTCCATGCACAAACAGTCTTGTTAATTTGTTGTGTAATCGACCTCCTCATATTCAATCCTAATAAAGTGGACGCCCATCTTGAAAGTGGACCCGGAGACGTAGTCCATCAGGGATGAACTCCGTAATCAATCTTTTTGTCTGGTATCACTGTGTTTTTGCTGATTATTACTTATATTTACATGTTTCTTATGTTTCAATTCCATCAGAAAGTCATTCATTTTCGACCAGTTCTCACAGTTAAATTACTTAAGTTAACATTCAATTCACAAATGGAATTAATCAATTCTTCTTTAGTTTAACATATGATCATTTAGTATCATATAATTTGGTATCAAAGCAGATTGCGTTTGTAGAATTTTTCCAATGAATGTTAACTAGGTCTAAGTCGCAATGTGGAGAAGGAATCCTCAAGGATATTGATCGAGAGATTGGAAAGCGAAGAGTAACTCATAAATTTATCATGACAGGATTTGATGCAGGTGAAGCTCCTAAAACTAATATGAGAGGAATAGTTTCCGCAAGCATTCTTGAGCATGCAGCAGATGTTAGGAGAATTCTACAAAGATAAGAAGGCAAGAGATGCAAATTCTTCTTCAAAGACATTGAAGAAGGATAAAGGTAAAGGAAAGGCTGATAAACCTCCTACGCCTCCATCATCTCCATCATCATCCTCTTGTTCTTCTTCTTCCCGTTCAAATTTTGAAACAGAAAAAAACCCTAAGAAAACATCTCTTTTGAAACTCTATGTAAAATTTGAGTTACCTATTTATGATGGCGATATGAATCCTAAAAAGCTAGATAACTAGATTAAGTAGTTAGAAGTGTGTTTTCATATTCAAAACATTTCTAGTGATAAAATGAAAATTCAGTTAGCTACACTTAGAATGGGAGGAACAACTTTAATCTGGTTGGAAAGTAAAACTCAAATAGATGTAAAGTGGAAAGGTAAAGTCATCTCTTCATGGTCTAAGTTTTTAAAAGTTCTTAGGAAACAGTTCTATCCTTTAGGATACATGCAACAAGTTGTTATTGATTGGTAGAACTTGAGGCAAGGTAAAGGGCAGAGTGTTAAGGAGTTTACTCATGAGTTCAAAAAGAAAGCATTGGCGCTTGGTAATTCATTGGATACACATGAAACTTTATTAAAATACATCGATTGTTTACATTCATATTTGCAACATACATTATTGATGTTTAATCATGATGACTTTGCTGAAGTGTGTGTTCAAGCTATACATATTGAATCAGGTGGCAGACCATTCAAGTTTTCACCGCAATCATTCAAAGAGTTGGAAATCAAGGATTCGAATGACAACAAGAGGAAGAACAGTTTGAAGGGATATAAATTAGCGATAGCTCAGAAGGAAAGACCTACTTGTTCCCATTGCCAGAGAGTTAGTCATGATGAATCTAGGTGTTGGAAATTTCATCCCGAACTTAAGCCAAAGAAGTTCCTTAAGGAGAAGGATGGAAAGAAAGAAAATGCAACAATCCAACAAGATCTAGGTTCCAATTCAGGTGATGAAAGGAGGATAACTTCCATAGTTTCGACAAGTAAAAGTTTTGACACTGGTTCAAGTTCTAATACTATCACATCTTCATCAAACATAAATCCTTCAAATGAGGATAAAAGAGTTGAAATATTTCACATAAGGATGACTTCTAAGCACACAAAGATAGACACAATGTTTGACATCAGATCACAAGCAAATTTAATATCTGAATATTTAGTTAAAAACTTGGGTTTGGAGACACGAAATCATCCAAGAATATACCCAATAGGTTCGATGAATAAATCAACTTAGATAAAAGTCACAAAGCAGTGTCGATTAAAATTTTCCATTACAACTAATTACATTGATGAAGTGGAATTAGATGTGGTTCCAGTAGGCATATGTGGAGTTGTCTTAGGAAGTCCTTATCTTTATGATCGTGATGCAATGTTTTATAGGAGAGAGCATACATATCACCTTAAGACAAATGGGGTTGAATTTATTGTCACGGCACATAAAAGTAAAACTCACTTGAATTTAGTTGTTACTAATCAGATGAAGTGATTAATAAGTTCAAATAAGATATTTCTACTCATGTCTTTAAAGGAACAATATAAGAATCGACATGATGTTTGTTCAAGTTGTGGGTCTCAGTTTAAAGATAGTTTGGTCAAGAAGGTAGAAACTTTTGCAGTTCTATTTAAAGAACCCAAACATATTACTCATAAGGAGGGAATACAACATGAGTTATAGTTGATGTCCAAAGCTCCTCTTCCTAATGTTAGAATGTATCATTTTAGTCGAAGTTTCAGAGTTCTAAGTTACAGGGATGCAGGTCAGTATTGGGGAAAGTCAATATTAGATTTCTCTTGTATTGTATCACCATTTCATGTTTCAAATAGTTTTGAAGCCTATTTTCAAGTGGAGAGGAAGCCCATTTTTTTTTCATATCAAAGCCTTTTCTATAGCAATGTCAAAGTATCTAGTATATCTAAGGGAAACTTATGCATTAAGGGAAAGTGTTAATCAATGGAGACATCATTTAATGAATGAGGAAACAGTGATTCAAACAAATCAATAACCACTTCAATACTTTCAAAGTCAAACTAAGTTGAACAACCTTCACATTACAGTTTGATGGGTTTATTGCAGCAAGTTCACTTAGTAATTAGGGGTCAGGAAGTATACCAAATCAAGTAGCTGGTATGTTGTCATGAATGTCTTTGAATGTTTATGTTATTTCACAAAATAGATTGTTAGTACATGTCAATAGTATTGAACAATATCCTGTAGAGACTGTTGTCAAAGATGTTTATGAATCACTAGTTCATGGTATTTTGTTGAAAGAAATCAATTGGCATGTTCATAACAGGTTGTTTAACCATCTTTGCAAGCTGTGCATACTTCAGATGGATGGAACATTTCACAGATTCAAAATGCGCCATGATAAACATCATGAGGGTCATCACTTTCAGGTTTTTGATCGAATGTATTGGTACATCATCGAGGCAAGGTGGAGAGTGAGGGAGATCTACCTTCACCTACTATTTGTCTAGTCAAAATTTTGTGGTCCAAAAAATTTCAAGTGGAGAGGATTGATCCAGGAGGATCTTGTTAGTCCAACATGAGCGGAGTCTTTAGTGGTTCAAAGTTGAAGTGATCTTCAAGTGATCGTAGTCGATGAGGTCTTGAACTTTATCAACTTCACCAGTATTTGTTGTCAGCATTCAGTGTCTGGTATATTCAGCTTCGACATTGATGTTATGGTTGTCCAGTGATGTCAACGATTGATATGGTTTTCATGGTATTTAAAGGATATGGTTTTGTACCTAGTTTTCGACATGTGTTTGTCGTCAATTCCATCGGGGTTTGGTTGTCAACATGTGTTTGTCATCAGCTCCGTCGGGGTTTGGTTTTCAACATGTGTTTGTAGTCATGAGATAGTGGCAAATGTTGTGTTGTGAGGAAGATGTGTGCATGGGTTTTATTATCGAAATCAATGTGATTTAATACATAAACCTAAGTCCTTCATCCTAATACACCTAAACCATAACCTATACCTACACCATGTATTAAAATGCATTAAACCTAATCTACAAACCTCTTGATCCATTACAAACCATATAACATTAAAAATGCACATAAAACATTACAATGTATTAGCAATTCCTAAATCACGCGGGGAGCTAACCACAGTGGGCCATGTGAGCAGACAAGTATTAACCATCAGGGTAACCATAACCGCATCGGAACAAGTCCCAACCGTAACCACATCAACATGTACATGTGAATAGATACAGATGTTAACAATAACCGCAACTGAAACCACAGAGTAAACCTCAACATATGAATGTAGTGCAGCTCATTGCACCGTCAACCGTTAGCAGCTCAGTGAAACCATCAGATCCTGAACCATGGGGGTTACCCACCTGCACACATGAGCTGTCAGCATCTTCTGCCCGATTAGCTAACCACTAACAGTCCTTAGGCTATTATAAGGTTTCAAAGTAGGTTTTCAGTTGTATTTTGGATAATCTGATTACACCTAGGTGGTGAATGTCACTATGCGACATTAAATCATTAACTAAAACCCTAAATTAACACTAAAAGTCAGCTTCTGCATTCCTAAACTTAGATTAAGGAGTTCGAATACATCTAGAGGGTTATAAAGACAGTTTGGCTCGTTGAAGAAGAAGGAGAGTGGTTTTAGATTTTGTATGCAAATTCTGGAGGATATAGGAAGTTTTGTTTTCAGTGTAACAAGAGCATCAAGAGTCAGAATTGGGAACTGTGATAGGCGTTCGAACGATAATTTAGAGAGATTTCTTGTGGCAGTGACCAGAAGTGCCTGCATGCACAACCAGTCTGGTTAATTTGATGTGTAATTGACCTCCTCAGATTCAATCCTAATAAAGTAGGCGCCCATCTTGAAAACGGACATGGAGACGTAGTCCATCAGGGACAAACTCCATAATCAATCTTGTTGTTTGGTATCACTGCATTTTTTCTGCTTATTATTTTTTTTTACATGTTTCTTATGTTTCAATTCCATCATAAAGTCGTTCCTTTTCAATTAGTTCTCACGGTTAAAGTACTTAAGTTAACATTCAGTTCACTGATGGCATTAATCAATTCTACTTCAATTTAACATATGATCATTTCAGATCACTTGCTTGTTGTAAAGGTCCTTTGACCCCCTTTGGCATGAGTTCTAAAGGAATTTGATGAATGGCCAACAATATTGTAGGTGTTGTTGTGGTCAAGGTAGACGGGTTGGGTTCTAGGGGAGCTTCATATCTTCTATTTCACGTTTGTAGAAGAATGGCTTCTCCTATCATAAAATGTCGTGATTATAATTATTCTAGTGTTTCCCTCCATATGGATGAGTATGGGATGGTTTTTGTTGAGTGTTAACCACTCCTTGATGGGGGAAAGGGTTTTGAATTACTTTAGTTTGTTTCCCTCCTTTACCTTTATTTTCTTGTATCACTTTCAACTCAGAGAGTTAAGTAAAATGATAGGCATAGTGACCATATTCCCCGCAGATGGAAAATTAATGATTAGTATGTAGACTTGTGTATTTGTTTTTCCTTTGTGGGTTGTTATTGTCAAGACCCTAGTTTTGATTCTGGTTAGGGTTTCACCTTGTTGGAGCCCACATGATTTGGTACTGATTTGGATCTCTCGTTGGTTTTTTATTAACAAAATTAGGTGGGTTAGATAAGTTCAGTTGCTCCTCTGATTGTTTTTGTTGAGTAAGAGAAGGTTGCACTAGGTTAACCCTTGCATTATCTTGTGTTGATGGATTATTATCTTATTGTGCAAGGAAAGGATAATATTGATTTCCTTCTTCCATATGGGTATATGGATTTGGGCAAGAGGACATCGCATCCGTATTCCTAGAGGAGTATTGGTTTCCCTATGGGGGAGGGTATGGGCCTCTATGTAAGGGCTGATATTGGTTAATCCTACTAACCATATTCTGAATCGACATGGGTTGACTAGGGTATTATCATGTATGTTGTAGTGGTGGTGAATTTTTTGTAGCATCAAATGATCGCCAATGAAAGAATATCCAAGGTACTAGTAGATATTGTTGAGTTGATTTTGGCTTATGGATCCTATCAATCCATCAACAACAGTGGATGCATTTGGTGTCTCTTTATAAGTCTGTAGGCATGGGCTTTCTAGAAGCACATGATAGATATATCCAGATTGAGTGTATATAAGCTCTAACTGTTGAGCTTTGATGAGGCTTCATCCTCATTATGCAGGGATGAATTTTCTACGACTTTTGAAATTTCCGATGTGAGGGATCTAAAAAATAAGTGTAGGAGTACGTTGTCTTCAAACTATGCTTTACACAAGATACAACATTTCTACCATTCATGGATATGATCTAATATGTGTGAAGAAGGTGTTTTTTTGAAGTGGTTGAGGAGTTCCAAGCCCGAGTCATGATGAAGCTAGAGTTGGAAGAATGTGAGGATTGTTGTAGCTAAGGAACTAAAGTTTCCATGTGATGCAAAAGGCTGATCAATGTACCATTTCATTGTTGGCCTAGTAAAGGTGTGTTGAAATAGTCGTAATCGACTAGTATCAACTATGATACTATTAGATGAACATGACATGTGAAACAACATGACATAGTTTCCTGGGTCTTCTCCCCATTTCCTTTCAGATTTTGGAATGTCTGAAGGGAGCTTTGTGGGCATGGCTAGCCAATTATAGCTTTGTGAAATCGGGTGATTGGTTATCTTACTAAAATCTGACAGGTTTAAAGAAGCTAAGAACATGATCTATGAGTTGTCTGCCATTGTGAAAGGATTTTGGATAACTATATGTAAAGGGGTCCCCTGTGGGGAAATGTCAGGATAACTACCTTACTGGGTGTCTGATGGACTTTCCAGAGGAGTGGTATGTGGGATTCCTAATGGGGTAGCATGTGGGGACCCTTGTGGGGTCGTGAAAGGTTAGCTTTGAAAAAGAGGGGTCCCGAGAAAAGTTTCACCGATAAAGGAAGATCCTATAACAGTGGCTATGTGATGTCCTCTACGTCTAAATGGTGGGAGTCCTGACACATCTCCTAGTAATGGGGGGAGGTTTAAGAATTGTCTAGTTCAATGGGGAGACATGGGGTCCCCTATGGCATTGATTAGAGTGTGTGCTAATTTGTGTATGGTGAGGGAAGGAGATGATTCTTCAAAGCAAATAATCACATCCATAAAACAAAGTGAAAAATAAAAAGATTTCTTTCTCTTTAACTTTAGCCTATGTGATGAATTAAACAAAGACTTGGTTTTTTTTTTTTTCTTATGATAAAATATCCTATTAAGACCTAATTGGCCTTACCATTATCAAAGTAACTGGCCCTTGCAGAGATATCTTCTGATGGGTGCTGGGGCAATGTCTAGAAAGAATTGGCAACACCTTCCAACAACCGAAGAATCAACCAAGGTAATGAAAATGAGCCTCAAGTGTTGTTCACACAGTCACCTTTAGGGAAAGGATGCCCTATATTTTGGCCACTAAATTACCTTCATACCACGTGAGCATTTCAGTCTTTAGCTTCTTGGTAGTCAGTAAAATAGATTCCTTCTAATACGAATTTTATAGAAGCTTAGTGTGTGATGTGTCATTGTTTGCAAGTGATCAAGTGAGCATGTAAAGTGTGAGAAGATGTGGATATTCAATGATTCGTTCCAATATTCCCCTAACTACACTAGATTTCAATTATTCCTTGCATGAAAAAGAAATGATGTGTAGATGATGGGTCACTTACTTTTTCTCCTATTACACTATGTGAATTTTCAAAAGAGGGAGATGGAAATTCAAATGCTTTAAGAAAGTTTTCATATTCGAACCCAAGTTCATCTAAGAGATGCAAGGGAAGCACATATTACTTAATTTTTGTAATAAAACTTGCTCCTAGTCCCATAAAATGGAAGAAATGAATGCTTTGGTTAGTAAGCAGATTTGTGGATGATGGGCCACTTACTCCTTTACTAATTAAGCTATGTGACAATTTAAAATAAAAGTAAAGATAGTTTAATTACCGAGCTAATTATGGTTAATAGAGAAATTAAGTAATTTAAATTGTATAGAAAGTGCAGAGGTGAAGGCAATTCACTAAAGGCTTCCAATCACGTGAAAAATGTGAAATTACAAGGTATTTTTTTCTTTTTGGAAAATCGTGAAGGTTTCACAATGCACAGATGTGGCGGTGTGTCGGTTAGAGGAAAAGCCACAGAGTTCATGTTTGTTTGAGAAAAAATTTCTCACTCAACAAGAAACTGTAAATTAACCAGTATCTCAGCCAACAAGTCCACAGGGTTCTGCAAAAATTCAAGATAGGTATTGAATGCCTTGTAAGTCAATTTTCCAGAGGGAAGGTCCTGCAAACACCACCTTTATATTAAAGAAAAGGAAACAGTATGGTTTCCATTTATGTAGTATTTTTTTATAGCAATGGTGTATCAAAAGACACCTCCTTAGAATTTGGTTGTTCCCAGCAAAGGAATACAAACAAATTTGTTGTTGTTAGTGAATAGATTTAAATAAAAAAAGCATTGCAAATAGTGAAAACAATGCATATACAAACATGAACTAAAACATGGAGGTAAATATACAAATAATTCTCAATGGACCAAATAAGCCAACAAAATAATGGAAAAAGCTCCCTTTATTTATTGTTCGTAGTAGAAGTTTAATACAATAGATGGATACTAAACACCTGAAGAGAATTATTTGAGCTATGGTGCTAAAAAATCCTTAGGAAAGAGGTTCCTTTCCTCAGTTTCTTTGCAAGCTTCTCATCTCTCTCAAAGAAGTATGAAGACTCTCTCAATGGTGGACTCTTATCCTCTCACTAAGATGATGTATTTCTTAAAATAAATATGGCTAACATTCTAGTGCTCTTACATTGTTTGCTTCAACAATGACATGTTGGGTTTCTCAAATAGAAATTTGGCTAGCATAACATTGTCTCATTTTTTGGTTCTCCCATGGCGTGTTTATATAGAATTTTTGAATCCATCTTCCCTCTCTTGGTTCATGAATGCTAATGAACTATGAGTGGGACACAATGATTCCAATGGGGTTTACATATCTTATAGGTGACTCGAATTCGGATGTCCTAGACTAAGATATAGTTATTGAAATGCCTCCAAGTGTGTGAAGTGGTCCTGAATTTGCCGAGTCATCAATTTTCTCGACCGCGCGACCTTTGAAGGAAATACCGTGCAGTGCGCGGCTATTGAAGAAACAACATCGAAAACTTCAATTTTTAAACTCCATAAACTTTGGAGCTTAGGTGAAATTAATTTTTTTGAACTTCATAACATCTTTAGCTAAAAAAAATTCAATTGTGCATTCTGTTGGATGACTTTAAGTGTCTTTTGGATTGTGAAAACATGTATACGATTTTTTGGTGTTAACAGGCTTGTTGGGTTCTTTCGATTCCCTTGTATTACTAATATTATGGGGAAGCAATATGAATCACCCCCACAATCCACCCATTATCACACGTAACTCATATCTTCCATCAACCTTTTCAAGAGGAAGAAATGGTCTAATCATTTAGCAACCGTTGCATCCCTCATTCTCTTGTTCCTCCAGGTCGATTTTATCTTCTCCAGTTCAACATCTATGAGATTGTGAGCCATGAACATATTATAGAAGAAATCTATGAGAGGATTAGGTCTAACTTAAGGCCCCCATACTTCCACAACCACAATGGAGAAATTTTAGTCTCCTCCCATAATCCTAATCTCAGTCGAGAGGCAGAAACTTTTTAATAGATATTCATAGAAGGGAATTCTCTATACATATGCGCCATATAACTTAAGTACCAATAACCATTTTCCCACCTCAACCAAGAAAACATCTAAGCCCATGATTAACTCACATCCCTAGAAACTGATCAAGTTTATGCCCCTCTAATTCCATCAAATGGTCAATCCTTATGATCTACCAAAAACATCAGAGAAATTAAAACAACAACATTTAAACAATGACTCTAGAACTTTGGCTACAACATCCCACTCCCCTAGGATCTATTAAAGGAGTAGGATGTTTAGGTGAATTGAAAAGACCATCCTATATAAGGAAATTGTTTTTTTAGGGACTCACGAACCCCCTGGAAATGAAAGAGAAGAAAATCACGAGGTAAAATCCCCTAGGGTTTTCACTACTCTTAGTGCCCCATCAATGGATAATTATTTTCTACCCTCCATGTCTAGGTGAGCCTTGACTTGTGCTTTTGCTAGAAAATACTTTTGACCATAGCCCTTCTCCTATAGAGGATTCAAGGGGCCTTGCCCCAGGCCTCTGAGAAGAAACACAATTGTATCTTGACTTAGATAAGGACTTAAGTTATATTTGGGAGTTAAATTCATTTAGTTAACCATGATACCCTCTCTAGTAGAAATTATCAAGGGAGGGACACCCAATGATGTTTGAGTGTAGGACTAGTGAGCCATAGTGGGTTTTCAGACAATCAAGAGCGATATTTTACAATTCTTGGACTAAATGGACCTATCCAAACCCTTACCAAAATAAAAAAAGATACAATTATATGTGAAAGAGTAGAAGGGGAAGAGGAGGTACCCATAGGAGGACTTGATTAACTTTTCATATTCACTAGAGAAATTTTCACCTCCCTATCTTCCTTCTTTGTCATCTTCTACTAAAGCTACCACTCCTCTGCAATTCTAGTAGGCTGATAAGGGATGGTCTTCTACTAGCTCTATGTCCTTGCCTCAGACCCCTTCATATCTTCAATACTCCCCTCCATGGGAGAGACTCTCTTAAGAGGGGGCCTTTGTGTTGGGCCCCCCTTTTTACCATGAATAGGTAGAACATATATTTGACAAAATTTCCATGCAGGTGACATATCCTACATTGAAAAGGGATGCCTTCATAGTCCAAGATCTAACAAGGATGCTTCATAGTCTAAGAAATATTAATTTTTCGTGGAAATTAAGGGTTCAAGAAGGAAGGAAGGAGTCTCTCTGCATAGTCTGTACGTACCCATTTACACATACAGCGACAATGTATGGCAAGCAAGGTAACCACTTCGTTCCCCTTTCCGCCGATTCCCCGCCTGCAACGTTTTTTAGTGTTTCACTTTATCCTCTCAACGTTTAGGTCACAATAAATTCACATCTACAAACCATCATAAATCCATCATTGCTGAAGAAATTTTTTGTTATCAAAGCTACTCATTTCTCACAATCCGAAGAATTATAAATTTATATTAATTTTTTTGCTAATGTATTTCTCGATACATAAATTTTTTGTTGTGTGGCTGTTCAGGTGGAAAGGCTAAGCCCCTCAAGAACCCAAAGAAGGGTAAAGCGAAGTATGACGAGGTGAGTTAATGTTATATATTTGTAATATTTAAAATCTGGAGTAGTTGCAAGATTATTTTCTGTCAGGTTTCAATTGAATGATATAATGAGGTCCTCTGGTATTTCAGCTGCAGACTGACCTAGCTTATCTTCATAAGAAAAAGGAAGAAGAGAAGGTATGCTTTATTATTATTTCCTTGAACTTTAGTATTTATTTAGTTGATAAAGGATGATAGTTCTTTGTTGCCATTTTTTTTTTATTTTGTTGAATTTTATTTCAGCTCAGTTAGGATTTTATATACATTTTAATTTTTAGTCTCTTGATGACAGGCTTTGAAGGAGTTGAAAGCTAAGGCAGCAGGGAAGGGTTCTTTTGGTGGAGAGGGGTTGAAGAAAAGTGGTAAAAAGTAGTTTGCTATAAAGGGTTTACACCACATCATGTCACTAAAAACATATCTTTGGGATCGGTTAAGAGAGTGCTTACTCAATTACAAGTATACTATTACTGTTAATAATGGACCTTGTGAACTATAATTTCATTGGACCTTGTGAACTATAAGCTCATTGTTATTTTAATATGAATAAATATTTAATGTTGCAATTGTAATGCTAGAAAGGTTATGAAATTTTATACTTGTTTTTATAATGCTTACATCTTAAACATGCACGGTTATAATTTAGTGTAATTAGTTTGTCAAATTAAATAAAAGTGTGTAAAATACTATTGGGCTGTTAGTTAAATTTATTTAGTGGAATTAACTTGTCAAATTAAATAAGAGTGTAAAATACTATTGGGCTATTAGTTAAATTTATTTTGCAGGTTGATATTGTTTTCATTTTCATGTTCATATGCATGTTTATGATAATTTAGATATGTATGGTACCAAAAAGATAAATTATTGATCTCTTATTTTTTAAATTATGACACTTGATTGTTTGAAATTTGTTGATGTTTTTAATGTATTGAAAGAGAGTCTAGAAAAATGTATGCCAATATATCATTGTAGTTATATTTATTGAATTTTTTTCAATTTGTAAATTTAAATAAATGCGTTTGAATAATGATTGACTTCTTATTTCTTCCACATCAAAAGGACACATACCTAACATGTGAAAATAAATTTTCAAGTTGAAATTGTTTTTGATTTGGATGTTTATATATGTATGTTCATTTCAAATCTTATTATTGGTTGTTGTACATGCTTATCTCTTCTTCTAATGTGATTTTAATGTATCTTAATTTCCAACATATTAATTCCACGAAAATGTATCTAGTAAGAGTGAGAGCATTTCTTCTTCTAATGTGATTTTCGTGTATCTTAATTTCCAACATATTAATTCCAAAAGAATGTATCTAGTAAGAGTGAGAGTAGTTTCAAACCATAGTCACCATCTCTTCTTTTAATATGTAATGTGTCATATATTCTTGTATCTTAATTTCCAACATAGAAATGTTAATTCCACTGAAATGTATCTAGTAGTAAGAGTGAGAGCGGTTACAAACCATAGTTACCAAGTATGTATCTAGTAAGAGTGAGAGCAGTTACAAACCATAGTTACCAAGCTCTAGTTCAAACACAAATTTGAATACAATTGGAAATGCCAAAACTTAAATAGTTTTCAATCATAAACATTGCAAATAAAATTATATAATACAATTTATGTATTCTTCTATATATCTACTACTAAATTATATAATGTTCAATAAAAACTGAAAGTTCCATACAAATTTCACATTACCAAACATAAATGGAACCATATTTGCAAGCAATTTTCAAAATATATACTTATATTATTATTTCTTAATTATTTATTTACCAAATTAAATCAAATTATATTTAGCAAGAGTTAACAATAACACTTATTATTCTATATAATAAAAATATTAACATTACACTTTTCATAGTCACTAGAGAAATTTGCACCTACCTATCTTCCTTCTTTGTCATCTTCTACTAAAGCTACCACTCCTCTATAATTCTAGTAGGATGATGAGGGATGGTCTTCTACTGGCTCAATGTCCTTGCCTCAGACCCCTTCATAACTTCAATACTCCCCTCCATGGGAGAGCCTCTCTTAGTATCCCTAGAGGCAACAAACATGGAAAACTATGTGTTGGGTGAAGAGTTGAGCCTATGTGTATCTCTTTGATTGATGGAAGAAGCTACTAGAAGGAGACAATTTGAGAGCTCAAGGATTGGACAGCGTGGATGAGGAGATGATGCTTAACCCAGGTTTATTGTAGAATAAGTGATGTACAACAGTGATATGTAGCAACCCTCCTTCCCTATGTTATCCTTCATATAGCAACACTGGAAGGCTATAGTGGAAAGAAGACCCTAAGTAGTTGAGGAGAAGCAGTGTGCAGAGTGATTTTTTCACAAAAGAATTTGAGAACAACTCAAACAAAGTCTAGATGTGTTGATGTGTAGATGGAATTGCAATCAACATGAGAATAGGTGGAGCTATGTTCAGTTTGAAAATGGACTTTTTTCATTGATAAAGGTAGAGTTGTGATACTACAGATTGGGAGCGAAGGACTGAAAAGATTACATATGACATAGAGGTTGTGATTATGCACTACAGCTGCCAGATTGTCAGTTTATCTTTTATTCTTTTGCCATTAGATATTTGAGGGCCATTATCCCTGGTATGGGAGATCTAGACAATTGTGGTATATGTTGATTAATATAATGAAGTTGGGCAAAAAAAATTGTAAACTTTGTCTATATTTGTGCATGTGTGATTTTTTTTAATATTTCGCTCTACGAAGGTCTGGAAATTCAATAATTGATGCCAAAAAAGAAGTGAAATAAAAGGTGTAGGATGATGGGGATGTGCAAAAACTAGGAGACGCCTTAATGATGATAAAGGTGTTGATTAAGTAGAAGAAAGAAGTTGTTGAGCCAACCCAAGGGAAATAATTGTAAAATGGACAAAAAAATTATTGACAACCTCGTGTCTATATAGGGTGTAGAAAAATTGATGTTGAAGAGGAAAAATCATCCAATACCCTATAAGGTGTGTTGGCCACAGAAATGGCATCATATTTTGGTAAATGAGAAGTGTGAGATAGAGCTTCAAATTGGCGCTACAAAGATAATATCTTGTGTGGTGTGATGTTGCTGGACGTGTGTAATATTTTATTTGTAAGATCCCGACAGTTTGACAAAGGAGTTGTGCATGATGGTAAGAATAATACTTCTATTTTTCAGAAGGATGGTATCAATCATACCTTGCTTCCATTACAAGAAGAAGGGACTTATGAAATTAGTGATCCAAAGGATTTGTTGATGAGCGGGAGGGAGTTCTTATAGAATTTGAGGATAAAGGAGGTAAATTTTGCTATTATTGGAAAACATAAAGTAGCTCTTACTTCTACTACTATTTCTGATCTACCTCTAAAAATCCAAGAATTGTTGGAGGAACACCATGACATTGTTGTGGACAATTTTCCAATTTAATTACGACCTATAAGGAGTATCTGTGATCATATTGATTTGATACTAGGACCAAGTTTTCCAAACAAATATGCTTATCCTATAACACCTAAGGAGAGCAAGGAAGTGAGGAGACAAGTGTAGGAGGTATTAGAAAAAGGCCTGATCTGAGAGAGTTTTAGTCCATGAGAAATACCTACAATGTTGATGCCAAAGAAGGATGGTGGATGGCGCATGTGTACACACTCCAAAGATTTGAATAAGATCACAATGAGGAATCATTTTCCCTTACCACATATTGATGATTTGTTGGATTTTTTATGTGGTGCCAGTTGGTTTTCAAAATTTGATTTGAAAAGTGGATACCATGAGATTATAATTAGAGAGGGAGACGAGTGGAAGACTTCCTTTAAAACTAATGAAGGATTTTATGAATAAATGGTTATGCCATTTGGATTTTCCAATGCAGCCAATACATTCATGAGACTGGTGAATGAGGTACTGAAATAATTCATAGGAAAATTTGTAACTGTTTACCTAGATGACATGTTAGTTTATAGTCATTCAAAAGAGGAACATGTGCGAATAGGTTTTGGGATGACTTCATTCAAGAATAGTTGCAAGATGAGGTTCTTCAACTAAAGAAGAAGGCTTCTGATGATGAAATCGCACTTGCAACATGAATGAACAATAAGCATAAAAAGACTTGGGTAAGATCAAGTGTTTAAACTGTGGCAAAATGGATCAATTTGTGTTAAGATGTCCAACAAAAAAGAAGACGGGAGATGATGAGAAGAAGAAAGGGAAGCAAGTCGCCTTTTTTCCACTTATGCTGAGATATATTCTATCACCAGAAGGTTCGAGGAGGAAGACTTTTCCATGATCTCTCGTTTCACGTAGGGTTGATGAGGGTGCATGGTATGTGGACAATATTGCATCAAAACATGTGACAAGGTCACAAGGGGTATTGTTGGGTCCCTATAATATTAGTGATTACCCCATTACTATTGTAATTACACCCCTTATTAATATTGTTGTGCCCCTATTGCCCCCATATTGTTATTACTGTGCCCCATAGAATCCCTCTATTTTTATTTTTTGGCTTTATATTATTATTGTTAGGTCGGCTGGATTATATTGTGACTCCTTAGAATCCTATATATAGAAATGAGGTTTTGTCATTTGAATCATCCAAGAATTGTTCATTTATGTAATGTAAAGGAGGTTTCCCCCTCGAAGAGGCTAAATTCTAAGGTGTTGATCTATCTTTTCTATCTTTTCTTGAGCTGGTTTCATAACATTTGGTATCAGAGCTTTGGATTCTAGGGTTTCGCTGCTCCAAACAGGTTATCGTGGCATTTTCGCTATAACTTTTTTTCTGTGATGTTTCAGAAGTCGCAAAAAGAACCCATGTGAGAAGAAATCGCGCTAAACCTTGGGTCCAAATTTCATAGTTTTTCACACGATATGTGCGGAGATATGATCTGAGGAAGTTGGTCTTTTTGCAGACTCCTGAATTACATTCAAAACAGGTGACCTGGGGAAAATCGTCATAATTTTCGCGCTGGAGATCGTATTGAAATTTCATAAGAAGGTACAGAAATAGGACGGACTGTAGTTTCTTGTATGCATTTTTCAGATCCAAAGGTCGAAACAGTCACTCGTGGCACATCGTACAAGTTCGCTCTACTGAACTAGTCTATAATCAAGTCACTGTGGGAGATTTCGCATAACTCTTCCTTGGAGAAGCCAATTTGGGTCAGACTTGTGGCATTAGAAAGAGGACATAGAGGGCTACTGCAGGTCACAAATTCAGAACTAGATGATCGAAAAGTACAGAGATACATCAGAGGCAATATCAAGCTCCTACAAAGTGAAAAAAGGTGTGTAGATTTTCTTAAATTTTTGCTTAAGCTTGGTTTGAAAATTTATTTTGAAGGAATTCAAAGGGAATAATAGAGAATTATTATCGGTAATTGATGCCCTGAGGAAAGAAAATGCAAACACCTAGTAAGGAACCTGAAAGCTCTAGCATGACTCATGAAGAAGAAGAAGAAATATTATATGATATATCAAAATTACAAGAACAAGTGCAACGAGTGTCACTTGCACAAAAAGAAACAGAATCTAAAATGGATGGTTTAAGTAAAGATGTAGAAGCTAAGATGGATGGTTTAAATAAAGGCGTATAAGCTAAGATGGATGGCATGGAAGCTAAGGTGAATGGCATGGACGCTAAAATTGATGGCATGGATGATACGATGGAAGAATTGAAGATAAATATGAATAAGTTGCTACAAAAAATGGTCACTAAGGGTGAAAGGGTACTAAAGGAAACTCATGATGAGAACAAAAGAAATGTTAATCATGATTCCATAGACTCTAATGTTGGATCAAAGACTCACCATGTTCCAAAAATTGATATGAGGAAGTTGATGGCAAGGATCTCGCCACATGGATATTACAAATGGAGCAATTTTTCGATCTCAATAATGTGCAAAACACACAAAAGGTACGTATGGCAACTTTATATTTGGAACCAAATCAGTTTGTATGGTATCAATGGCTTTGCTCTCATAAACAATTTATCACTTGGACAATTTTTACGGAAGAATTGATAGCACATTATGAGGATACAAAAAGCAACACTTTTTTTAGCCAATTGATAAGTCTCAAACAAAAGGGTTCAATAATGGAGCACATTGAGGAGTTCCAAAAATTGAACATAAGGGTAAAAGATATTCCAGAGGAGCATAGGATTGATGTGTTCATAGGGTCTTTAAAGGATAATATCCAACATGATGTTCACCTTTGGGAACCTGATTCATTAGAGAAGGCATTCAGGTTAGCAAGAAAAATGGAAAGCAAAATTATGGCAACCAGGAAGCATACCACTCACAACTATAAAGACGGAAGTGTTGTTGCCCCTAGTCTTCCACAACCTATAAGGTTGACACCACAAAAATTGGAAGAAAAAAGAGCAAAAGGGCTTTGTTACAGTTGTGATAGCAAATACACTAAAGGTCATAAGTGTGTTGAGAAGAAATTATTCTACATAGATTGTGAAGAGGAAGAAGAAAAGGAGCAAGAAAGGTCAAAAGAAGAGGATATACTCCAGGAACAAAGCCTAGATGAAGAACAAATAAATCTGACCATATCTTGTAATGCATTGGCATGAATTACCACTCCTCAAACCATCAAGATAGAAGGACAAATCAAGAAGAAAAAGGTAATAGTGTTGATTGATTCAGGAAGCACCCACAATTTTATTCATTGTAAGGTAGCAAAAGAATTGAATTGCTTCCTATATCCAGCACCAGAGTGTCAAGTGATGATTGCAAATGGAGGAACAATAAATTGCTCTGGAAAGTGCCATAATATCAAGCTATCCATGGGAGAATATGTATTGACTAGCCCAATGCTTTCCATTCCAATGGGAGGTGCTGATGTTGTACTAGGAGTCCAATGGCTACAATCCTTGGGTACAATAGCTTTTAATTTTCAAGAACTTTTCATCAAATTTTCTGTGGAAGGAAAGGAAGTTGAATTAAGGGGTATTGCAGGGAAACCAGGAAAGATAATCAGCTCTAATGGTATGACAAAGCTTCTAAAAAAGGAGCAAAGAGGTGTAATTGCACAATTATGTTCGCTAGATGTTTCCACATCGGAATCATCTATTTCTCCAGATCTCCAAAAAGTCTTGGACAATCATTCCAAGGTATTTGAGACTCCCAAAGGTCTCCCACCTATGCGTGATCATGATCATGCTATTCATCTGATTCCAGGAAGTGTTCCTCCAAACATCAGGTCGTACAGATATCCCTATGTCCAAAAGAGTGAAATTGAACGTATGGTTGCAGAAATGCTAGAGGCTGGTATAATTCAACCGAGTCAAAGTTCTTTCTCTGCTCCAGTAGTATTGGTGCACAAGAAGGATGGATCATGGCGCATGTGTCTAGATTATAGGGAGCTCAACAAGCTCACTATTAAAGATAAGTTCCCCATTCCTGTCATTGATGAATTACTGGATGAATTGCATGGATCAATTTACTTCACCAAGTTGGATCTTCGTTCAGGATATCATCAAATCAGAATGAAGACTGAAGACATTCCGAAAACAACATTTAGAACTCATGAGGGTCATTATGAATTTTTGGTCATGCCTTTTGGCCTTACCAATGCACCTTCAACATTTCAAGGTTTGATGAATTCAATTTTCAAACCATTCCTTAGAAAATTTGTGTTAGTATTTTTTGATGATATACTAATCTACAACAAGTCTTGGAAGGATCATGTTGAACATGTTGACAGGGTGCTACAACTATTGGAGGAGAAACAATTATATGCAAAAAGATCCAAATGTTTCTTTGGAGTCCAGGAGGTGGAATATCTGGGTCATATTGTATCTCATGAAGGAGTTAAGGTAGACCCTAGCAAAATTAAAGCCATTAAGGAATGGAAAATCCCCACATCCATAAAGCATCTGCGAGGATTTCTCGGGTTGACAGGGTATTATCGCAAGTTTGTTAAGAATTATGGGAGAATAGCAGCACCTCTAACAACATTATTGAAGAAAGATGCATTTTCATGGACTCCAGAAGCAACAAAGGCCTTTGAACATCTTAAAGAGGCAATGTGCCAAGCACCGGTCTTAACTACCCGGACTTCACAAAAACCTTTATTGTGGAATGTGATGCTTCAGGAAATGGAATTGGTGTTGTTCTAATGCAAGATGAAAGACCCATTGCTTTTGAAAGTCGTCCAATCAAGGGAAAGTTTTTAAGCAAAGCTATTTATGAGAAGGAAATGTTGGCAATACTCCATGCACTTAAGAAATGGCGACCCTACCTAATGGGAAGACACTTCAAGGTAAAAACGGATCATGATAGCCTTAAATACTTTTTAGAACAAAGATTATCCTCTGAAGAGCAACAAAAGTGGGTCACAAAGATGTTGGGTTATGACTTTGAAATCATCTACAAAAAAGGGAAGCAAAATGTGGTGGCAGATGCACTCTCAAGAAAGGATGAGGATGTGGAAGCATTGTTGTGCGCCATTTCTATTATCCAACCAGATTGGATAAACGAAGCAAGGGAGGAATGGAAGAATGACGAAGAAGTGTGGGCACTTATTCGAAAGTTACAACAAGATTCCAGTACGTCTGATACATTTAGCTGGAAAAATGATTCGTTATGGTACAAAGATCGCTTATACCTCTGTAAGAATTCCCAGCTAAAACAAAAGATTCTTATGGAATTGCACACTTCCCCCTTAGGAGGGCACTCAGGATTTTTAAAAACTTACCACAGGGTTAAGAAGGATTTTTTTTGGGATGGCCTTAAATCAGATATTCAAAAGTTTGTGGCAGAATGTTTGGTTTGCCAACAAAATAAAGTTGAAACAATTAAGACACCGGGTCTATTACAACCTTTATCCATTCCAAGCCAACGTTGGGAGGAGGTTTCAATGGATTTTATCACAGGTTTACCCAAGTCTGAGGGAAAGAGTGTCATCATGGTGGTAGTTGACAGACTTACCAAGTATGCACACTTTTGTGCATTATCACATCCATTTAAAGCCAGTACAGTTTCTACTGCATTTATGGAAACAATTCAAAAGCTACATGGAAACCCAAAGATTATTGTAAGTGACAGAGATCCCATTTTCACTGGAAATTTTTGGACATAATTATTTTCTTGTCTTGGTACTCAGTTAGCTCATAGCTCATCTTATCATCCTCAATCTGATGGGAAAACTGAGATAGTAAACAAATGTTTGGAAGGATATCTTCGTTGCTTTGTATCTGATAAAAAGACACAATGGGTCAAATGGTTGCCTCTGGCTGAATGGTGGTATAACACTTCCTTCCATACAGCAACAAAAATGACCCCATTTATGGCACTTTATGTGTATCAACCACCATCCATCACATCATATTTAAGAGAAAATTCTAAGGTTCAAGCAGTGGAACATCACATCGAACATCAACAACAAGTCCTCCAACTCTTAAAGGATAACCTTGTGTTGGCACAGAATAGAATGAAACAATAAGCAGATCAACATTGCAGTGAAAGAAGTTTTGATGTAGGTGATTGGGTATTCCTACAGCTACAACCATATAAGCAAATGTCCCTCAAGCAAGCTAAGAAGGATAATAAATTATCACCAAAGTATTATGGTCCGTACAAGGTGTTGCAAAAGATTGGTACTATGGCATACAAATTGGAGCTTCCTACAGCTTCTCGATTGCACCCAATTTTCCATGTTTCATGTTTAAAGAAGGTTATAGGCGACAAGCTCCCAATTCAAACAATATTGCCAGAACTTGACGAGGAAGGAAAAATTATATTGGAACCAGAAGCAGTCACAGAAACAAGAACTCGACAGCTATGAAATCAATCAATTTCAGAGTATCTTATCAAGTGGAAGAACTTATCCGCTGAAGATTCCACATGGGAGGATGAGAATTTTATGCAGAAGTATCCATAACTACTCAAGCGTTGAGGAAAACACTTTTTTGAAGGAGAGGGGCATGTTGGGTCCATATAATACTAGTGATTACCCCATTACTATTGTAATTATACCCCTTATTATGATTGTTGTGCCCCTATTGCCCCCATATTGTTATTACTGTGCCGCATAGAATCCCTCTATTGTCATTTTTGTGGCTTTATATTATTATTGTTAGGTCGCCTGGATTATATTGTGACTCCTTAGACTCCTATATATAGAAAGGAGGTTTTGTCATTTGAATCATCCAAGAATTGTTCATTTATGTAATGTAAAGGAGGTTTCCCCCTCGAAGACGTTGAATTCTAAGGCGTTGATCTATCTTTTCTATCTTTTCTTGAGCTGGTTTCATAACAGGTATTCAAGACTCTAGATGAGTGGGAATCAAAGTTTCACATGGTGTTTGGAGACAAAAGTCAGAAAGATATCTGAGGATTGGGAGCTGCGCCATTTAGGATGGAGTCAAGATGAGTGATCCAGGTGTAGGTGCAGGCTTTAGAGGGGTAGGTATATGTTCTAGAGAAGAAGGTATAGGTTCTATAGGCTCAGAGGGATTTGAGTTTTAGATAGAATTTGCATGTTCAGATGGATACTTTTCATCCCAATAAGGGCACATGGTCAGTAGGGAGCAAGGGAGCTCCTACACCTACCAAGAAGGAATCATGGAAAGAGTGGCAGAAATTCTAGGAGAATAAGAAGAAGAAGTAGGATGCTTCCAATGACAGTGACACTTTTGGGAGAGGCGTATTCATGCTACAAGTATTGTTGCAATTGTGATCTCCAAGAGTTGGGCTAGTGTTGTTAGTAGTGATGATGATCATGAGCTCAAGGATTGGACAACTTGGATGAGGAGATCATGATCAACCCATGTTCATTGTAGAATAAATGACATACAACAATGATATTTAGCAACCCTCCTTCCCCATGTTAGCCTTCATGTAGAAGTAGTGGAAGGCTATAGTAGTTGATGTGTAGATGAAATTGAAATCAACATGAGAATATGTGAAGCTATGTTCAGTTTGAAAATGGACTTCTTTCATTGATGAAGGTAGAGTTGTGATACTGCAGATAGGGAGTGAAGGACTGATAGGATGACATACAACATAGAGGTTGTGATTACGTACTAGAGCTGCAAGATTTCCATTTTATCTTTTATTCCTTTACCATTGGATATTTGAGGGCCACTATCCCTGATATGGGAGCCCTAGAAAATTGTAGTAGTGTCATTGTTTGCAAGTGATCAAGTGGGCATGTAAAGTGTGAGAAGATGTGGATATTCAGTGATTCTTTCCAATATTCCCCTAACTACACTAGATTTCAATTATTCCTTACATGAAAAAGAAATGATGTGCGGATGATGGGTCACTTACTTTTTCTCCTATTACAATATGTGAATTTTCAAAGCAGGGAGATGGAAATTCAAATGCTTTAAGAAAGTTTTCATATTCGAACGCAAGTTCATCTAAGAGATTCAAGGGAACCATAGATTACTTAATTTTTGTAATAACACTTGCTCCTAGTCCCATAAAATGAAAGAAATGAATGCTTTGGTTAGAAAGAATATTTGTGGATGATGGGCCACTTACTCCTTTAATAATTAATCTATTTGACAATTTAAAGTAAAAGTAAAGATAGTCTAATTACCCAGCTAATCATGGTTAGTAGAGAAATTGAGTAATTTAAATTGAATAGAAAAAAGTGCAGAGGTGAAGGCACTTCACTAAAGGCTTCCAATCACGTGAAAAATGTGAGATTACAAGGTATTTTTTTGTTTTTGGAAAATCATTAAGGTTTCACAATGCACAGATGTGGTAGTGCATCTGTTAGAGGAAAAGCCACGGAGTGCACGTCTGTTTGAGCAAAATTTGTGTACTCAACAAGAAACTATAAATTAACCAGTTTCTTAGTCAACAATAGGTCCATAGGGTTCTGCAAAAATTCGAGAAAGGTATTGAATGCCTTGTAAGTCAATTATCCAGAGAGAAGTTCCTGCAAACACCACCTTTATATTGAAGAAAAGGCAACTGTATAGTTTCCATTTATGTAGTATTTTTTTATAGCAATGGTGTACCAAAAGACACCTCCTTAGCAATTCTTTGCTCCCTGCAAAGGAATACAAAAAAATTTGTTGTTGTTAGTGAATAAATTTAAATAAACAAAGCATTGTAAATAGTGAAAACAATGCACATACAAAAATGAACTAAAACAAGGAGGTAAATACATAAATAATTCTCAATGGAACAAAAAAGTCAACAAAATAATGGAAAAAGCTCCCTTTATTTACTGCTAGTAGTAGAAGTTGAATACAATAGATGGACACTAAACACTTGAAAAGAATTATTTGAGCTATAGTGCTAAACAATCCTTAGGAAAGAAGTATGAAGACTCTCTCAATGTTGGACTCTTCTCCTCTCACTAAGGTGATGTATTTCTTAAAATAAATATGGCTAACATTCTAGTGCTCTTAATTTCTTTGCTTTAGCAATGACATGTTGGGTTTCTCAAATAACAATTTGGCTAGCATAACATTGTCTCCTTTTTTGGTTCTCCCATGGTGTGTTTATATAGAATTTTTGAATCCATCTTCCCTCTCTTGGTTCATGAATGATAATGGCCTATGAGTGGGACAAGATGATTCCATTAGGGGCTCCATATCTTATGGGTGACTTGAATTCAGTTGTCTTGGACTAAGATATAGTTACGAAAATGCCTCCAAGTGTGTGAAGTGGTCCTAAATTTGCTGAGTCATCCATTTTCTCGACCACGCGACCTTCGAAGGAAATACCACGAGGTGCGTGGCTATTGAAGGAACAACTACACAAACTTCAATTTTTAAACTCCATAAACTTTGGACTTTAAGTGATACTGCAGATAGGGAGCGAAGGAACGACAGGATGACATACGACATAGAGGTTGTGATTATGCACTAGAGATGCGAGATTGTCATTTTCTCTTTTATTCTTTTACCATTGGATATTTGAGGGCCACTATCCCTAGTATGGGAGCCCTAGACAATTGTAGTAGATGTTGATTAATAGAATGAATTTGGGAAAAAAAATTATAAAACGTTGTCTATATTTGTGCATGTGTGATTTTTTAATTTTATTTTATATTCTGATCTACAAAGTAGATTTTTTGAGATTCTTGGTTTGCTAGTGTCATGGATTTTAAGATTCTATCCTAGACACCAAGGTCTGGAAATGAAACAATTGATTCTCTGACAGAGAAAGTGAAATAAAAGGTGTAGGATGATGGGGATGTGCAAAAAATAGGAGACGCCTTAATGATGATAAAGGTGTTGATTAAGTAGAAGAAAGAAGTTGTTGAGCCAACCGAAGGGAAATAATTGGAAAATGGTGATTGACAGCAATAGTATTGACAACCTAGTGTCTATATAGGTTGTAGAAAAATTGATGTTGAAGAGGAAAAATCATTCAACACCCTATAAGGTGTCTTGGCTGCAGAAATGGCATCATATTAATTGTGAGATAGAGCTTCATATTGGCGACTACAAAGATAAGATCTTCTGAGATGTGATGTCGTTGTACGTGTTTCAAATTTTATTTGGAAGATCGTACCAGTTTGACAAAAGTGTTGTACATGATGGTAATAATAATACTTATATGTTTCAGAAGCATGGTATCAATCATACCTTGCTTCCATTACAAGAAGAAGGGACTTATGAAACTAGTGATCCAAAGGCATTGTTGATGAGTGGGAGGGAGTTCTTATAGAAGTTGAAGATAAAGGAGGTAAATTTTTCTATTATTGGAAAACCTAAAGTAGCTCTTACTTCTACTACTATTTTTTATCTGCCTTTAAAAAGCCAAGAATTGTTGGAGGAACACCATGACATTGTTGTGGATGATTTTCGAAGTGAAGTATCACCTATAAGGAGTATCTGTGATCATATTGATCTGATACCAGGATCAAGTTTTCCAAACAAATATGCTTATCGTATCACACCTAAGGAGAGTGAGGAAGAGAGGAGACAAGTGTAGGAACTATTTGAAAAAGGACTGATCTAAGAGAGTCATAGTCCATGCGCAATACCTACAATGTTGATTCCAATGAAGGATGGTGGATGGCGCATGTGTACAGACTCCAAAGCTTTGAATAAGATCACAATCAGGTATCATTTTCCCTTACCATGTATTGATGATTTGCTGGATTGTTTAGGTGGTGCCAGTTGGTTTTCAAATTTTGATTTGAAAAGTGGATACCATCATATTAGAATTAGAGAGGGAGATGAGTGGAGGACTTAATTTAAAACTAATGAAGGATTGTATGAATAGATGGTTATGCCATTTGGATTTTCCAATGCACCCAATACATTCATGAGACTGGTGAATGAGGTACTGAAATAATTGATAGGAAAATTTGTATCTGTTTACCTAAATGACATCTTAGTTTATAGTCATTCAAAAGAGGAACATCTGTGAATAGGTTGTTGGACGACTTCATTCAAGAATATTTGCGAGATGAGGATCTTCAACTGAAGAAGAAGGCTTCTGATGATGACGTGGCACTTGCAACAGGAATGAAGGGTAAGCAGAAAAAAGACTTGAGTAAGATAACGTGTTTAAATTGTGGCAAAATGGGTGATTTTTCGTTAATATGTCCAATAAAAAAGAAGACGAGAGATGACAAGAAGAAGAAAGGGAAGAAATTCACTGATGTTTCCACTTCTACTAAGATAGATTCTCTCACCAGAAGGTTGGAGGAGGAAGACTTTGCCATGATCTCTGATTTTGTGTAGGGTACCATCGATGAGGATGCATGGTATGTGGACAATATTGCATCAAAACATATGACAAGGTCACAAGGGGTATTCAAGAATCTATATGAGTGGGAATCAAGGTTCACATTGTGTTGGGATACAAGAGTTAGAAAGAGATCCGAGGATCGGGAGTTGTGCCATTTAGGATGGAGTCAGTATGAGTGATCCAAATCCAAGATACACTATTTGTACCAAGACTCAGATAAAGCATGATATATGTCTCAGTGATCGAGAATAAGGAGTTTGAGGAATTATTCCAGGACGGGAAGGCAAGACTTAGGCCCAGAGTCTGTAGCTCCACATGTATTTTGATTGGAGTTAGATAGCATGGTCTATACATGCAAATGCACAATTCTATGGATCATGAGAAGAAGAAGCAAGAGGACCAAGTGTAGGTTCCTAAGAAAAGGGTGACGGTGCAAGCTTTAGAGGGGTAGGTATAGGTTCCAGAGAATAAGGTCCAGGTTCAAGAGGCTTAGAGGAAGTCAAGCTCTAGAGGGAGTTTGTGGGTTCAGAGGGAGTCTTTGCAGCCCAAGAAGAGTGCATGGTTAGTAAGGGGCAAGGGAGATCCTATAGCTGCCAATAATGAATCATGGAAAGAGTGGAAGACATTCTAGGAGAAGAAGAAGAAGAAAGATGCTTCCAATGATAGTGACACATCTGAGAGAGGTGTAGTTCATGCTACAAGGATTGTTGCAGTTTTGAGTGCCACGAGTTGGGCCTGCATTGCCAGTAGTGATGGTGATGATGAGCTACTTGATAGTATTGGAAGTACCTCTCTCGCTAAGAGGGAGTTTTGATTTTTGATAGTTTGGGAGGTACTCCAAGCCCTAGGGTTTAGTGTTTGGAGGTTGGAGCACCACAAAAGTCACTTGTGGGCTTGGAACCCAATATTGGGGTTTCACACCCATTGATGTTTGGGCCAAAACAATGGAGCATTTTAGACATGTGATGGATGGATATGATAGAGGATGTTGAGGAGAATCCGTTGCAATGCAAATCATCAAATTTTGAGTTGTCTACGATGAGTTATGATTTTTTTAATGCAGATGTGGGTTAATGTGGCACCAAATGGAGGTTGTATTGACATTTTGGAGTGCCCCTGTTCATGCACAAGTTTGTTTTTGCCTTGAGTTTCTCTATGATTCAGCCTTTGTTCTAGCTACTCTTGACTTTATGTTAATGTACCGTCATACAATGAGTTACATCAAATCCGAAATCATCATCTACACTGAAATTAATGCATGTAATGCACACGGTCAAATAAGATTAGAAAACATATACACTGAAATCAATTAATTTAATGTAAGAAATTAAATAAGATTATAAATCAACATCTCGAATAAAATCAATGCATCTAGTGCAAGCAATGAAATAAGATTAGAAGCCAACATCTACACTAAAATCAATGCATCTAGTGCAAGCAAAGGAATACGATTAGAAATCAACATATACACTGAAATTAATGCATCTAGTGCAAGCAATCAAATAAGATTACAAATCACCGTCTACCATGAATTTAATGCATTTAGTGCACTAAATATTCTTCCCTCTCTCTCCCTCCATCTCTCCTTCTTCGTCTCTATATATCACCCCAAACATAAAAACTCTCTCTCCATCTCTTCCTTTTCACACCACCTCTCTCTCTCTCACTCCACGTTTCTCTCTGTATGTCTTTTTTATTCCCTCCCTCTCTCCTTCACTCTCTGCCCCTCTCTACCCCCTCAGTATTTCTGTCTCCCTCTCTCTTATCCTTCTCTCCCTCTCTCACTCCTCTCCTTTTCTCTCTCTCCATTCGTCCTCTCACAAATCCTTCAGTTTATCTCCTTCAATGTAAGAAATAAAATATGATTAGAAATCACCATCTACACTAAAATCAATGCATCTAGTGCAAGAATTCTTCTCCCTTCTCTCTCCCCGTCCATCTTATTTATATCTCCCTCCATATCTCCTTCTTTTTCTCTCTAACTCACCCCCCCAAACACACATGCTTTCTCCCTCCATATCTATCTCCCTCTCTCCCTCTCTCTATCTCTCTCTTCTTCCCTCTCTTCACCTGACCTCTATATATCTATCTCTCTCTGTCTCTCTTTTGTCTCTCTATATCACCCCCCAAAAATACACTCTTTCTCCATATTTATCTCTCTCTCCCTCTTCCTCTCCCTCTCTCTCTTTCTTCCCATTCTTTCCCTCTCTCCCCCCCTCTATCTCTCTTCCCTCTTTCTCTCCTCTCTTTCTCTCTCTCTCCATGTCCCTTATCACTCCCTCCCTCTTTCTCCACCTTTCTCTCTCTATGTCTTCCTTCTTACCTCCCTCTTTCTTTCCCTTCCTCTCTCCCTGTCTCTCTCACATCCAAGCTTTCTTCCTCCCTCTCTCTCCCTTTCTCTACTTCTCTTGTCCTCTTCTCTCTATCTCTCTATCACACACCCAAACATATACAATCTCTCTCCATCTCTCCCTTGTCACTCCCTCTCTTTCTCTCTCCACTTCTCTCTCTCTATGTGATTCCTCTTCCCTCCCTCTTTCCTTCAAACTCCATTTCTCTATCCCTCCTCTCCTCCTATCTCTCAAGTCCTCTATCATCCTTCCTCTCTCTCCATTTCTCTCCCTTCCTCTCACTTCGTCGATCTCTCCACCACTATCACCCTGTCTTTATTCTTCCCTCCCACATATATCTAGAGTTAATATATATTATAATATAGCAAATTTAATATTATATTAAATTTATAATCTTAATATTAATATTAATATTAGATTTAATGATATTTTCAAATATTACAACTTTGACCTGGAAATATTTGTCTTTAGATATTTTAATATATCCATAAGATATGGCTTTCCTTGATTTATTTTACAAATATTTGATTAAAAGATATATTAAAAGATTTTGGAGCAAGATTTTTTGATTCTTTGTGTTAAAATAACCATTTTAAATGATATTGACTTTAGTAAAAAGTAAAGGTGTTTTTTTACTTATTTAAAGAAATGGTATTGATGTTAGTAAAGAGTAAAGGTTTTTAAAATTTTACCTGATTTGGAATTTTAATGTGGTAATTTTTTTGTTGAAGGTAAATTTATGATCCATTAAAATTCAACGTATATGATTAACACATAAGATAATTGCAATAGTTGGATAAGATAATTGTAATAGTTGGATAAGATACTTGTAATAGTTATTTTATTATATGCGTTGAATTTGAATAATTATATAAAACATTTAAATTAATCATTTTTCTTAGATTTTTTTATTTTTTTATTTTGGCCGACATTAGCAAAATTTCAGCATTTCAACTATGATGAGGGACGGACAACGTTAGATATCATATTGGGTTGTAGAATGTGCTCTCGGCTCAATAAATTTAGCTTGTCCCTTAACACTCTTCTAATGTTTAAATTATAGTTTATAAATTTAGCTTATGGTTTTTTTTCATAGATTTCTATATCTACTTTTAAAATAGTTATAATGAATTTTTTATGCCTTTTCTTCAACATTTTTAGCCTTTCCTTTTCCAAACCACCACTCCAAATTATATGCCATCTTTAAAAAAAACTTCTTCCTCTGTATAAAATGTTTGACTAAACCACTTCACTCCAGATTATATGACATATTTAGGAAAACTTCTTCCTCTATACAAAATGTTTGATTATTGTCTAAAATATCAAAGAATCTATAAAGCTTGTTTGGTTAGGACTTGCAGCTTTAAAAAAATTATTTTATTTTCTTTAAATTTATAAGTGAAAATTTAATCTAAAATCATTAGAATCTAGTTTAACGAGATTGAAAATGTTTTCTTGCTTTGCATTTATACAACACATTTTTGTTATTATTAACTAGGAGTGTGTGTTTAATGCTCTTATCTAATTTAATGAATCCAAAAAGAGAGTGAGACCATGTATATATTTTTCCTCATAAATATATATAATTATTTTCTTTAAAAAGATCTTATCTAATTTTATGAGATTGTCATAAGCATCTTCAATTTTATTGTCCTTATTGTACAAAATCTTAGACATTATATTTTAATTTTTATATGAAAACTTCATAGAAAACTTGTTGATGGAAGCAAATATGGTTGCCGCATATGTATGTAAAGGGATTCAATATTTATTTATCTAACAGGAGATATAATTCATTATCATTATGATCCGGGTGGATATTGGTGGCCACCCGCATATTCCACTTGGACCCCCACCATTGTTTCTTTCAGTTTTCCAGTTTCCTTAATTGTAGCACAGTTTTTGTTTTTTTATTTTTTTGTATTTTTTTTGTTTTGTTTTGTTTTGTTTTTTCTCAATTTTTTGGGTCCTGAACCTCTACAGTAGTTTTGAGGCCCTAAATGATGTTTTTTGGAAAACCACGAGTGGCGAACATAAGTTTTTAACTCAGTATTCATTGTAAGCAGTTTTAATCGTCAAATAGATCTTTCTAACGAGGTATCGTGTGCATCAAATGAAGATCGTATGCCAAAGTTACGACCCTGGGAAGTTGATGTACCAACTTACCCCAACAGGGCCCATAGTTTGGTGTTTCATCTCCTAGGGTTAGGTTTTTGGATGTTTAGGGTTTTCCATTATTTCTCAATAATAAATAGGCCTTCGAGCCTCATTGTAACACAGTTTAGAAGCATATAGCTTCTACATCTCTTCTCAGAGATAAGCTACCATCGTCTGAGCTAGTCTTATTTCCATTTTGTTTTTTAGCATATTTCAGTATTTAATATTAATGAAATGTAGTGTTATTTCTGCTGCATCTCTGTATTTATGGTTATATTTGTAATTTGTTACGTTCTTGTTTAAATTTGGATGAGTGGTATCAGAGGATTATGATATTTCTCTCTTTTAAGGTGCAAGTAAACTTTGACATTCCCATATTTGAGGATGATATAGATGCAGACCTCGTAGATAAATGGTTAAATCTGCTAGAAGGATTTTTTCTATTCATGATTTTTCCAGCTGGGAATAGATTATTTTTGTTGTTCTCAAATCTGCCCCCACATCAAGGACTGGTGGGAAACCTACTGTGATCAGAAGGATGAATGTACCCCCTCACTATTTTCAATCATACGCACTTGCAATTCATTCTGGGATGCCATCAAGGAGTAGTACTACCCTGTCGGGAGCTATGAGGGTAAATACATAAAGTGGACCATGCTGCGATAGGGAAGGGACCAAGATGTTCCAGAGTTTACCAATGTTTTTCATACATTCACACGAAGTTGGGTATCAAGGATCCTAAAAAACATTTAGTACTCAAGTACCGCAACTGCCTACACAGGTACATCCAATATGAGATGGAGTTCTTGGACATCTCCTCACCCGGCATGACACATCGATATGCTGAGTACACCTAGGTGGTGAATGTCACTATGTGACATTAAATCATTAACTAAAACCCTCAATTAACCCTAAAAGTTATCTTTTGCATTCCTAAACTCAGAATAAGGAGTTCGAATGCATCTAGAGGGTTATAAAGACAGTTTGGCTCATTGAAGAAGAAGGAGATTGGTTTTAGATTTTATATGCAGATTCTGGAGGTTATGGGCAGTTTTGTTTTTAGTGTAACAAGAGCATCAGGAGTCAGAATGGGGAATCGTGACAGGCATTGAAAAGATAATTTAGAGAGATTTCTTGTGACAGTGAACAAAAGTGCTTGCATGCATAATGAGTCTAGTTAATTTTATGTGTAATCGACCTCCTTGGATTCAATCCTAATAAAGTGAAAGCCCATCTTGAAAGCAGACCCAGAGACGTAGTCCATGAGGGACAAACTCTGTAATCAATCTTGTTGTCTAGTATTGCTATGTTTTACTGCTTATTACTTCTATTTACATGTTTCTTATGTTTCAATTCTGTCATAAAATCATTCCTTTTCAACCAGTTCTCACGGTTAAAGTACTTAAGTTGACATTCAGTTCACTGATGGAATTAATCAATTCTACTTCAATTTAACATATGATCATTTCAGATCACTTGCTCATTGTAAGGCCCTTTGACCCTGTTTGGCATTGGTTCTAAAGGAATTTGAGGAATGGCCAACGATGTTGTAGGTGTTGTTGTAGTCAAGGTAAATCGATTAGGTTCTAGGGGAGCTTGATATCTTTTGTTTCACGTTTGTAGGAGAATGGATTCTCCTATCATAAAATGTTGTGATTAGAATTATTCTAGTGTTTCCCTCCATAAGGATGTGGATGGGACGGTTGTTGTTGAGTGTTAACCACTCCCTTATGGGAGAAAGATTTCTGCATTACTTTAGTTTGTTTGCCTCCTTTCCCCTTATTTCTTGTATCACTTTCAACTCAGGGAGTTGAGTGAAATGATGGGTATAGTGACCATATTCCTCGCAGATGGAAAATGAATGGTTAGTCTGTAGACTTGTGTTCTTGTTTTTCCTTTGTGGGTTGTTATTGGCTAGACCCTAGCTTTGATTCTGGTTACGATTTTGCCTTGTCGATGCCCACATGGTTTGGTACCAATTTGGCTCTCTCTTTGGTTTTTTATTAGCAACATTAGATGGGTTAACTAAGTTCAGTTGGTCCTCTGATTTTTTTTGTTGAGTGAGAGAAGGTTGCACTAGGTTAACCCTTGCATTATTTTGCATTGATGGATTATTCTATTATTGTGAAAGGAAAGGATAATATTGATTTCCTTCTTCCATATGAGTATATGGATTTGGGGAAGAGGACAACACGTCCATATTCCTAGAGGAGTATTGGTTTCCCAGTGGGGGAGGGTATGGGCCTCTATGTAGGGGCTGATATTGGTTAATCCTACTAACCATATTCTACATCGACATGGGTTGACTAGGGTAGTATCATGTATGTTGTAGTGGTGGTGCATTTTGTGTAGCATCAAATGATTGCCTCTAAAAGAATATCTAGGGTACTAGTAGATATTGTTGGGTTGATTTCGGGTTATGGACCCTCTCAATCCATCAACAACTTTGGATGTGTTTGGTGTCTCTTTATAATTCAGTAGGAATGGGGTGTCTAGAAGCACATGACAGATATATCCAGATTGGGTGTATATAAGATCTAACTGTTGAGATTTGATGAGGCTTCATCCTCATTATGCAGGGATGAATTTGCTACGACTTTTGAAATTTCTGATGTGAGGGATCTCAAAAATAAGTGTAGGAGTACTTTGTCTTCAAACTGTGCTTTACACAAGCTACGACATTTCTACCATTCATGGATATGATCTGATATGTGTGCAACAGATGTTTTTTTTGAAGTGGGTGAGGAGTTCCAGGCCCGAGTTATGATGAAACAGGAGTTGGAATAATGTGAGGATTGTTGTAGTTAAGGAGCTAAAGTTTCCATGTGACGTAAAAGGCTGATCAATCTACCATCTCACTATTGGTCCAATAAGAGTGTGTTGAAATAGTTGTAATCGAATAGTATCAACTATGATACTATTACATGAACATCACATGTGAAAAGTCATGACATAGTTTCCTGGGTCTTCTCCCCATTTCCCTTCAAATTTTGGAATGTTCGAAGGGATCTTGGTGGGCATGGCTAGCGAATTCTAGCTATGTGAAATTAGATCATTGGTTATCTTACTTAAATCCAACAGGTTTAAAGAAGCTAAGAACATGATCCGTGAGTTGTCTGCCATCGTGAAAGGATTTTGGATAACTATATGTAAAGGGGTCCTCTGTGGGGAAATGTCAGGATAACTACCTTACTGGGTGTCTCATGGACTTTCAAGAGGAGTGGTATGTGGGATTTCCAAAGGGGTAGCATGTGGGGACCCTTGTGGGGCCATGAAAGGTGAGATTTGACAAAGAGGGGTCCCGAAAAAAGTTTCACCAATAAAGGAAGTTCCTGTAATGGTGGTTGTCTAACATCCTCTACGTATAAATGGTGGGAGTCCTGACACATCTCCCAGTAATGGGGGGAGGTTTAATAATTGTCTATATCGACGGGGAGATGTGGGGTCCCCTATGGCGTTGATTAGAGTGTGTGCTAATTTGTGTATGGTGAGGGAAGGAGATGTCTTCAAAGCAAATAATCACATACATAAAACAAAGTGAAAAATAAAAATATTTCTTTCTCTTTAACTTTAGCCTATGTGATCAATTAAACAAAGAATTAGTTTTTTTTTTGTGTATGATAAAAGATCCTCTGAAGACCTAATTGTCCTTACCATTATCAATGTAACTTGGCCTTGCAGAGATATCTTCTGATGTGTCTTGGGGCAATGTCCAGAAAGAGTTGGTGACACCTTCCAACAACTGAAGAATCAACCAAGTTAATGAAAATGAGGCTCAAGTGTTGTTCACACCACCTCCTTTAGGGAAGGGATGCCCTAGATTATGGCCACTAAAGTACCTTCATACCACGTGAGCATTCAACTCTTTAGCTTCTTGGTAGTCAGTAAATTAGATGCCTTCTAATACGAATTTTATAGAAACTTAGTGTGTGATGTGTCATTATTTACAAGTGATCAAGTGAGCATGTAAAGTGTGAGAAGATGTGGATATTCAGTGATTCATTCCAATATTCCCCTAACTACACTAGATTTCAATTATTCCTTGCATGAAAAATAAATTATGTGCCGATGATGGGTCACTTACTTTTTCTCCTATTACAATATGTGAATTTTCAAAACAGGGAGATGGAAATTCAAATGCTTTAAGAAAGTTTTCATATTCAAACGCAAGTTCAGCTAAGAGATGCAAGGGAACGAGAGATTACTTAATTTTTGTAATAACACTTGCTCCTAGTCCCATAAAATGAAAGAAATGAATGCTTTGGCTAGTAAGAATATTTGTGGATGATGGGCCACTTACACCTTTACTAATTAAGTTATGTGACAATTTAAAATAAAAGTAAAGATAGTCTAATTACCTAGCTAATTATGGTTAGTAGAGCAATTAAGTAATTTAAATTGAATAGAAAAAAAGTGCAGAGGTGAAGGAAATTCACTAAAGGCTTCCAATCACGTGAAAAATGTGAAATTACAAGGTATTTTCTTCTTTTTGGAAAATCCTGAAGGTTTCACAATGCACAGATGTGGCAGTGCGTCCATCAGAGGAAAAGCCACAAAGTGCACGTCTGTTTGAGAAAAATTTGGGCTCTAAACAAGAAACTGTAAATTAACCAGTTTCTCAGACAAGAACAGGTCCACGGGGTTCTGCAAAAATTCAAGAAAGGTATTGAATTCCTTGTAATTTGATTATCAAGAGGGAAGGTCGTGCAAAACACCACCTTTAAGAAAAGGCAACAATATAGTTTCCATTTATGTAGTATTTTTTTATGGAAGTGGTGTACCAAAAGACACCTCCTTAGGAGTTCGTTGTTACCTACATAGGAATACAAACAAAGTTGTTGCTGTTAGTGAATAGATTTAAATAAACAAAGCATTGCAAATAGTGAAAACAATGCATATACAAACATGAACTAAAACAAGGAGGTAAATACACAAATAATTCTCAATGGAGCAAACAATTCAAAAAAATAATGGAAAAAGCTCCCTTTATTTATTATTGGTGCTAAAAAATCCTTAGGAAAGAGGTTCCTTTCCTCAATCTCTTTGCACGCTTCTCATCTCTCTCAAATAAGTATGAAGACTCTCTCAATGGTAGAATCTTCTCCTCTCACTAAGATGAAGTATTTATTAAAATAAATATGGCTAACATTCTAGTGCTCTTACTTTCTTTATTTCAGCAATGACATGTTGGGTTTCTCATATAGAAATTTGGCTAGGATAACATTGTCTCATTTTTTGGTTCTCCCATGGTGTGTTTATATAGAATTTTTGAATCCATCTCCCTTCTCTTGGTTCATGAATGATAATGAACTATGAGTGGGACAAGATGATTCAATTGGGGGTTGCATACCTTATGGGCAACTCAAATTCAGCTGTCATGGACAAAGATATAGTTAGGGAAATGCCTCCAAGTGTGTGAAGTGGTCCCGAATTTGCTGAGTCATCCATTTTCTCAACCACACGACCTTCAAAGGAAATATCGCGTGATGCGCGGCTATTGAAGGAACAACCGCGCAAACTTCAATTTTTAAACTCCATAAACTTTGGACCTTAGGTGAGATTAAATTTTTTGAACTTCATAACGTCTTTAGCTAGAAAATATTCACTTATGCATTATGTTGGATGAATTTAAGTGTCTTCTAGATTGTGCAAACATGTGTATGATTTTCTGGTGTTAACAGGATTGTAGGGTTCTTTCCATTCCCTTATATTACTAATATGATGGGGAAGCAATATGAATCTCTCCCACAATCCACCCATTATCACATGTAACTCATATCTTCCACCAACCTTTTCAAGAGGGAGAAATGGTCTAATCATTTAGCAACCCTTGCATCCCTCATTCTCTTGTTCCTCTAGGTCGATTTTATCTTCACCAGTTCAACATCTATGAGATTGTGAGCCATGAACATATTAGAGAAGAAATTTATGAGAGGATTAGGTCTAACTTAAGGCCCCCATCCTTCCACAACCACTATGGAGAAATTTCACTCCCCTTCCATAATCCTAATCTTAGTCAAGAGGCACGAACTTTTTAATAGAGATTCATAGAAGGGAACTCTCTATGCATGTGTGCCATACAACCTAAGTACCAAGAATTCTTTTCCCACCTCGACCAAGAAAACATCTAAGCCCATGATTAACTCACATCCCTATAAACTAATCAAGTTTATGCCCCTATAATTCCATCCAATGGTCAGTCCTTGTGATCTACCCAAAACATCAGAGAAATTAAAACAACAACATTTAAACAATGACTCGAGAACTTTGGTTACAACATCCCACTCCCCTAGGGTCTATTATAGGAGTAGGATGTTTTGGTGAATTGAAATGACCATCCTATACAAGGAAATTATTTTTTTAGGGACTCACGAACCCCCTGTAAATGAAAGACAAAAAACTCATGAGGTAAAATCCCCTAAGGTTTTCACTGCTCTTAGTGCCCTATCAATGGATAGTTATTTTCTACCTTCCATATCTAGGTGAGCCTTGACTTGTGCTTTTGCTAGGAAATACTTTCGACCATAGCCCTTCACCTATAGAGGATTCAAGGGGTCTTGCCCCAAGCCTCTAAGAAGGAACACACTTGTATATTGACTTAGCTAAGGACGTAAGTTATATTTGGGATTTAAATTCATTTAGTTGACCATGATACCCTCTCTAGTAGAAATTATCAAGGGAGGGACACCCAATGACGTTGGAGTGTAGGAATAGTGAGCCACAGTGGATTTTCAGACATTCAAGAGTGATATTTTACAATTCTCAGACTAAATGGACCTATCCCAACCCTTACCAAAATAAAAAAAGATACAATTATATGTGAAGGAGTAGAAGGGGAAGAGGAGGTACCCACAGGAGGACTTGATTAACTTTTCGTAGTCACTAGAGAAATTTGCACCTCGTTATCTTCCTTCTTTGTCATCTTCTACTAAAGCTACCACTCCTCTGCAATTCTAGTAGGATGATGAGGGATGGTCTTCTATTGGTTCTATGTCCTTGCCTTAGACCCCTTCATATCTTCAATACTCCCCTCCATGGGAGAGCCTCTCTTAAGAGGGGGCCTTTGTGTTGGGCCCCTGTTTTTACCATGAAGAGGTAGAGCATACATTTAACAACATTTCCATGCAGGTGACATATCCTACATCTAAAAGGGATTCCTTCATAGTCCAAGATCTAACAATTAGGAAGGCACATAAATAACAGTTCCATTTCTGCTACCATACCTTCATGAGGATCCAAGGCCACAAGAATGTGAGTCATTGAAATCTCCACTATGTCTTAGAATGACAAATCAACTTCGAGGAAGTGTCCAAGTTTGTTGTTGATAGCGTGAAAGACCTCCATGGACCAGTATTGTACATGTAGACCCCGGAGTCGAACCCATAAGGGAGCCATATCAAAAGACTCTATGCTTACATCAATGAGTGGTGTCCAATTCTTCAAAAGTATCAAAGATGATTTAATATGCCAAGATTGACTCATAACCTGCGTAGTAGTTTGCTTCGAGCTAAATAGGAACAAAATCCAACCTCACGTCGAGGAGGAAACCTTTGTCAATTGTTTTAATTTCTTTCTGTGGTCCCAATGCATTCCTTTAGGATTTTTCACTAGAATCTTTTGCCTCTCACTCATCCCAAAATCACCAAATCTGCCATTTGAATTACCTCATGAAGTTGCACATCTTTAGCAAGAGCTATCATGTTTCACTTATCCCTCATTTATTTTCACCCAAAGAGTCTTTATGTGCTTTACACTTATGGCTCTCTCGAATCCAAAATGTGTCACCTCCTTTTGCATTGGGCACACATTGTTCAAGAGTGAAACCCTACCCTTTGATGAGTTTGACATCACTGATCTAGGAAGAGCCAGTTATCCCAGGGTAAGTGCTATGAAGTTGTTTTCACAAAGATAAAAGCCTTCCTCTAAATGTGGTAAAAAAACCCATCTGTGCCTAAGACTTGAGATACCCTTTCCATTGCTTGTAACCGAAGTGCTTCAAAAGAGTTTAGTTGCTCCCACGAAATGGGATAAGCCCCTATTGGTTTTGTAAAAGCTTTTTAAGAAATTCCAAGTAAATGCTCCATTGCGACAAGAAATGGGATTCTTGTGGGAAAACTCCTATAGTTAATAAGGACTTTGCCATCCAAAATCGTAAAACGAGTCTCAAATGGCCGATATCCTACCTCCTGTAGAAGTTATGTGTCAGGAATAGGAATTGATTCACCCTCCAAACCCTAAAGTACGCTCCACCCCTATGAGGGAGAAGCTCCAACTACTACATCACCTAACCGCGAGACACTGTAACCTCAGAGGTTGTATTGCAGCTACGATATAAGCCAACAAATATAGTATAATTAAATATATTCAATAATAAAACAATTAATTTACTTGTAATTGCATACATTGTGCACATACTAGCCATCAATTACATACATTGTACCATTGGTAGAAATTCCTATTCTTCTGAATTGCCTAGATGAATTTTGTGCTATGTTTTAGTAATTTGGGGAGTAACCATCCTCCCATTTTTATTTAGGAATAAGCTTCAATACAACTCTCCATAAAAAATAGAATAAGAGAGTGTTTTCATTATTATTTCTCGATGAAATTTTATATAATTAGAAAATTATAGAATATTCCTTTAACCTCTATAAAGTTTTAAACGACTTTATATAAAAAATTTTCAATATAAAAAATTACTTAATAATTATCAAATTACATATTAAATTATAATCATATTTAATAAATATAAAAATATAAATATAATTTAAAAATACAAAAAATAATATTAATGAAACCATTCATATAAACTTATCGTAAAACATTCCGACCTTATTTATTCTCTACCATCAATCAATATTAGTAATTATGAAAAATATTAATATACAAATATTACCCCATGCATATAATTAACCTATTAATATACAAAGGTACCCCTATCCACATGAGCACTATACTAATTGTTACATGTAATCATCAACGAACTTATATCCATCATAAATTTAAACCAAAAAAAAGAATTATTTTTTATTTTTTATATTTTTAAATTCTTTAATTATAAAATTAGCTAGTGCAAATATTTTAAAAATGCCAAAAAAGTGCGTGGAAATAATTTTATGACGCAGGATGTGGCCGACGAATAACGAAGCCATTGAAGAACTCTAGACGTGCATGTTGCATATAAATATCTTTCGAAGCATAAAACAAATTGTGAAGCTGCGGGATGATAAGCTAAGCAACGGCAACAGATATTCAGCGAAAGTATATACAGTGAATATATAGTTTCAATTTTTCGTGGCAATTAAGGGTTCGAGAAGGAAGGAAGGAGTCTCTCTGCAGAGTCTGTACGTACCCATTTACACAGACAGCGACAATGTCTGGCAAGCAAGGTAAACACTTCGTTCCCCTTTCCGCTGATTTCACCCCCGCGGCGTTTTTTAGTGTTTCACTTTATCTTCTCAGCGGTTAGGTCACGATAAATTCACATCTGCAGACCATCATAAATCCGTTGTTGCTGAAAAAATTTTTGTTCTCAAAGCTACGCATTTCTGACAATCCGGAGAATTATAAATTTATATTAATTTGTTCGCTAATGTATTTCTGGATACATAAATTTCACGTGTGGTTGTTCAGGTGGAAAGGCTAAGCCCCTCAAGCAGCCAAAGAAGGGTAAAGCGGAGTATGACGAGGTGAGTTCATGTTATATATTTGTAATATTTAAAATCTGGAGTAGTTGCAAGATTATTTTTTTGTCAGGTTTCAATTGAATGATATACTGAGGTCCTCTGGTATTTTGGCTGCAGGCTGACCTAGCTTATCTTCAGAAGAAAAAGGAAGAAGAGAAGGTCTGTTTTATTATTATTTTCTCGAACTTTCTTTAGTATTTATTTAGTTGATAAAGGATCATAGTTCTAATTTGTTGCCATGTTTCTTTATTTTGTTGAACTTTATTTCAGCTCAGCTAGGATTTTATATACATTTTGATTTTTACGCTCTTGATGACAGGCTTTGAAGGAGTTGAAAGCTAAGGCAGCAGGGAAGGGTGCTTTTGGTGGAGCTGGGTTGAAGAAAAGTGGTAAAAGGTAGATTTCTATGAAGGGCTTACACCACATCATGTCGCTAAAAACATACTTTTGGGACTGGTTAAGAGAGTACAAAAACAATATTTCCATATGGGCAGACCAACAGTCGAAAGACATATACGATGAAGGGCATCACAGATTATGCTGTGATGGATATTTACAAGGATATTGACAAGGTATTGGGGCTAGATTTTTTTTTTTTGTTGCTTCGTCACTGTGTTTTATTCTCCACATTGTAATGGCGAGGAAAATTGAAATCATGTTGCAGCACTTAGAACGAGTATTTTTATTTAAGTTTTCTGCAATGGAAATTTATAATGAAGTGGTGAAGGATCTCCTCGCTTATTTTGAGAATGGTGGTCGTCATTGGATTCTGGACGATGCAGAGGTGGGAATTTCCCAGTTTCCTCAGATTTTTGGTTTTCTTTTTCAGCATTGCAATCTTCTTTGTCCCTCCCTCAAGTTTATTTTATTATTAACAGAGGGGGATAGCTTTTTATTATATTATTAATAGAAGAGGACAGTTGTGGAGAAATTGGTTGAAGAAAGGGTGCACGACAAAGATCATCTACAAAAGATTTTGGGTATATAGGAAGGTAAATCCTTCTCTTTTCTTCGCTAGATTTTTAAGGCTTATTATTATAATCATTGTTTTTTCAATCAATTGGCTTAGTGTTTCTATAGCTCACAGACAGGTTTGGGAGACTTCGCTGAATGGAGCAAGTTCCAAATCTCATCACAATTGCAAGTTCCAGATCTCATCAAATTGTGAGACTGGTTAGTATTCTCTTTTTCTCACATTAGATATTAAATTAGTTTCTACAAATATGTGTTGACTGTTGGATTCTCTTCTCTTCGGTAGACAATTGAGAGCTTTGTTCAAGAAACACGACCATAAGACAACATCCTGAGCTATTTAGTCGCGATTTTGGTATGCTAACTATTCGGACCTCTATTCGTATGAATCTTCATGTATGTCTTGGTCTGCCCATATGGAAATATTGTTTTTGTAACTCAATTACAAGTATATTGTATACTATTACTGTTAATAATGGATCTTGTGAACTATAGGTTCATTGGACCTTTTGAACTATAAGCTCATTGTTATTTTAATGTTGCAATTGCAATGCTAGAAAAGTCCTGACATTTTAGACTTGTGTTTAGAATGTTTACATCTTAAACATGCAGGTTATAATTTAGTGGAATTAATTTGTCAAATTAAATAAGAGTGTAAAATATTATTAGGCAATTAGTTAAAATAATTTTGCATGTTGACATTGTTTTGGGTGTTTATGATAATTTAGAGATGTATGGTACCAAAAAGATAAATAATTGATCTCTATTTTTTGAAATTATGACACTTGATTGTTTGAAATTTGTTGATGGTTTTAATGTATTGTAGTTGTATTTATTAAATTTGTTTCAATTTGTAAATTTAAATAAATGTGTTTGTATAGGCATATCTCTTCTTATGTGATTTTAGTGTATCTTAATTCCCAACATATTAATTCCACTAAAATGTATGTAGTAAGAGTGACAGCATCTCTTCTTCTATTCGTGTATCTTAATTTCCAACATATTAATTCCACAAAAATGTATAGCAGTTACAAACCATAGTTACAAACCATAGTTACCATCTCTTCTTTTAATATGTAATGTGTCATATATTCTTGTATCTTAATTTCCAACATAGAAATGTTAATTCCACTGAAATATATCTAGAAAGAGTGAGAGCTGTTACAAACCATAGTTACCAAGTATGTATCTAGTAAGAGTGAGAGTAGTTACAAACCATAGTTACCAAGCTAAATTTCAAATACAAAATTGAATACAATTGGAAATGCCAAAATTTAAATAGTTTTCAATCATAAATATTGCAAATAAAATTATATAATATAATTTATGTTTGCTTGTAAGCCATATTTACAAGCAATTTTCAAAATATATACTTATATTCTTATATTCATAACTATTTATTCTATATAATAAAAATATTAACTTTACACTTTAATAGCTAGTTCATTGAGCCCATTGATTATCTTGAGTGGTTAGGACGTGCTAGATAGCCTATATGTTTTGTATGTCTGGTTGTATGGATATGTAAGACCCCATCTAGAAGATTATATTTCCCTTATTACATGCTCCATCTCTCTTTCATGTTTGCGTAATAGCCTCCACCTTTCCCTACATTTATAATTTTAGCAAATAAACTATTTTTAAGATTACTCCTAGTTTATGTACAATTTTAAATTGTTAAAATAAAAATTTCACTCTTTTATTGAAGTAAATCACAAAATAGAATAATGTTTCCAAAAGTAGTATCACTTTTCAAAAAATATCTCAAATTACTTCTCATATGTTCACAATGAACATATATGGAAATTGCTATTCGAGCTATAATTCTCAACATGATCATTTCTTAATGTGGGCTCCAAACAAACAAAATTGAAAATAATCTTCACTGAAAGCTACACAATTAAGATAAAATCATATAATGTTAACAAACTGAATGAGGGATTTCAAAAGGTTAGAAACTAAAGCATCCCAAAAAACATAGTATTGCTAGTATTAAAAATGGTGTACATGATCTAAAGATGAAACAACACTTACAGAGGGAAAAATGTTACACAAAGTAAGGGATTTCAAAAGGTTAGAAACTAAAACATCCCACAAAAGCATAGTATTGCTAGTATTAAAAATGATATACATGATCTAAAGATGAAACAACACTTACAGAGGGAAAAATGTTACACATAAGACCATATCACATATACCTAATATTTTTGTCACCAAAAACTTTATAGATTTGAAGGTGTTGTCATGTTAGACAACTTTTCAAATGACACAAATTAAAATCTCTGCTCAATGATAAAATGTGACAATCAGACAAATTATACCAGAAATTAAAAAAATTGAAACCATAAATAAAGAAATTACTTTAAAAGTAAACTACAAAACATATGCTTTCCAAAAATATGAAGGCAATAACAATGCAGTAAAATAGAGCAGTTTTCAGATAATATTGCACAATTGAGAGTTCAATTACATGTTTCCATCATCATTTCTAATGCATCTCATCTAAGTACATCCTCCAAGTAGAGTTTGAGGCTCATCCTCTGCACCTCAACCTCTAGTGCACAGAGAAAAGCGCGCGGTGCACAGAGAAAATTTTGCCCAGTTTGCTCCCGTTTCGCGAAATTTCGGGTTGCAACTTCCCCAAGTGGGCCTGGTCATCCACTCTTTAGTTTTTTGGCTCCAAAGGTAGCTTTTAAAGAGTTTTCTCTCCAGGTGGGCGTCTATCCAAGTGGCAAAGAATGCAAAGGGTCACCACAGCCAAATGTCATGCTTGAGAGCGCTGCACCTGTGGCTGATGGTTGGCTCTCCATATCCTTTTTGAAATGATTTGAGTAACTTCCCAACCCCTGGGCATTCCATCTCTTCTCTACACTTTCTATATATTGTAAGCAAGTTATTTGCAAATGGTTGGCTGGCTTGTAACTTCTGGGAGACTGTGGGAAAGGAACTCTGTTTCTGCACTGTGTATTTTTTACAGAGAATTAATGAAAGGCAGTGGCTCTGTTTCATGAGATTCTTGTGGTCGTGAGTGTAGCAAATGTGTTCTTATGTTCCATATGTATCTTGTTATGTTTCATATTTCATTTCATGCTTCATTTCTGTGAAATTTTCTAAGTGAGATTAAGTAGAATTCAATTTATATTGCTCTGCCTGTGGGAATATTTCATGTGCAGTGTTATTCTTTTGTTGAACAGGATTCATGCGATCATGCCCTTTTCACTCTCTTCAGCAATCTTTCCATTTCGCGTTACCTTAAGCCGAAATTGTTGCGCTTGCCACCTACCTTGCCTCATGGAATAATCTATGGCTTCATATTCGATTCTCTGTTCTTTGCTGAGCGCGAGTCCCATATACATCCCAGAAGCTCGGTCACTTCATAAAATATTTTCCAAAATCCCTTTTCACTTACTAGACTAAGGTAAATATTGCTTTGTAAGTCATCTCAGACCATTTTTCCTATCCATTTGCTGAGTGTGACTCGGAGAGAGCCCTCTCTTGCTCTGGTAGGGCTAGCTACCAGACTGAGCATGGTTTGTGGTTACCCTAATTTTTGCTTTCCTTAAGCCTAAGGCAGACTTAGGTGCTAACATAGTGGTGACTCCACTAGGGACGAAACTTAAGTTGAAAGTCAAATGCCCTTGTATCATAAGAATTCTAGGCTTCCGGATGATGAGCTTAGGATTGGAAAGGCTGAGAAAGTTGGTTTTGTCCCGTAATTCCTCTTAATAGCACGCTAGCTTCAAGACGATACACCAGAGCGAATCCGAACCCAGATCCTCCTCACATTTACGAAAATCCAAATTTGATCCCAAGACTCCTTCGTCAAGAAAACACCATAACCCCCGTGTTCAAATCCCCTTCATGTCCCGACATTTTTGAGTATCTTGAGGAGCTTGAGTTTGACGAATGATTTGAGGTATCACTGTTTGAATCTAAATCCGAAAAGGCTGTTGATTACACCATCCCCGATTTGCAATTTCTTGTAGACCTTGAGACGGAAAGAGCTAATATATTAATCGATAACTACATTTCCACGCAGCCCCAAACTCCTAGTGCAAGCCCCTTGCAAACTGTGCACACTCCTCCAACACCTCCAAGGCCAAATCCACCGAGAATGATGGCTGCCCGTTTTTCTCCTCTTGTTCTACCCCAAATCCTAGATGATATGCCAAATGACTATCAAAGTAAAATCTCGTTTTTCGATGGCACTCCTAACGGTATTACAGCCCAACAACATGTGGATAAGATGGCAGATTTCTATGAACTTCATGAGATCGATGCAGAGAACGTGGCAATGAGGCTCTTTGTACAAACATTCACAGGTGATGTGAGGAAATGGTTCAGAGGTTTGACAGCTGCAAGTATCACTACCTTGGCTAAGCTACAAAGACAATTTTTGAACAGGTGGGAAGTAAAAAAGAATCCCCTTCAAATTCTGGCCGAGTATGAACAAATCAAGCGGAATGCCGGTGAGTCGGTCCAAGATTATTGTGTTAGATTTAATGCAGTCTACAATGATATCCCAGACCATCTAAAGCCACCGGTGGGACTAGCAATGATGAAGTTTCCAGATGGCTTTGATGCTAACATGGTGTACCAATTACGAGAGAGGGAACCAGCTACAATGGAAGATATGCAGAAAATTGCAGTCAGCGTTGAGGCTAACCTGCTGTCCAAAAGAGCAAGAGCAAAAGCAGAGAAGAAAACCACGGTGAAAGAAGAATATTCTTCAATGGATCAACTGCTCAAGAAGGTAGAACAGATGCTCGAAAGGGTAAAACTTGACAAGCCATAGCCACAAGTTAGGAATCCTAACTTTCGTGGCCAACAACAGCCACAATATAGAATTAGACAAAGAGATCAACGGACTCAAGAGAAGACAGCACAACAGCTGATACAAACACCTTTGCAGCAAAATTTTGTACATGGACCGAAATCAGATGAGGAAGGGAATGTAATAGGCGAGGAAAACCATCTTTTTACTCCAGATGAGCTGCCTACTTACGTCACCGAAGAAGAAGAATGTGCAGTGAACTCAGCTACACACCAAGACACTAATTTTATCCTAGCTAACGAAACCGTGTTGGAAGAAGAGTCAGAAGAATATAAAAGGGGGTATATGAATGCTTTGTCTACACAACAACAGCGATATTCCCTTCGAAGCAGAGATGTACCAGCTAAACAAATTCAGAAAAAGGAGGATGAAACAACAAAGGAAGATCCATCTGCTACACAAAGAAAGGGAAAGGAGGCAGCTGTTCCGGAGAGCAGCAAATGGAAATCAACAGAGCAATCACAGCAACCAGCCACCTCAAAAGAGAAGGAAAGGAAAGAGATCCCAGTTAAAGAGGTAGAAAGAACTCCTGCTTTTAGCCTAGAGAATGAGATTTCTAAGCTAAAGGTATCCATCCCTTTGACTGAAATCATGAAGAACAGGAGCTATAGAGGATAGATTTCTAAATTGTTGAACCTAGACCCAATGTCTGACATGGTAAATGTGGAAGATGATCAGCCTGAACTGACTTTTGGGCCAGTGACAAATGTTGAGTCTCCTGAGAGCAAGGTACCACCCTTCTACATCAGTTTTCGATTGCATGACTTTGTGCTACACAATGCCATGTTTGATTTCGAAGCCTCTCACAATATCATGCCCAAGGCTATCATGGATAAGCTTGGTCTGGACATCACCCGCCAATATCATGATCTCTATTCATCCGACTCTATCAGAGTAAGGTGCATAGGGCTCATTAAAGACTTAGTCGTGAGTCTAGATCAGCTTCCTATGAAAAATGTTTTGATGGATGTAGTAGTAGCAGACATTCCTCCAAGGTTTGGTATGCTTCTTTCCAGGTCTTGGGTGGCAAAATTGAAGGGGACACTACAACTGGATTTCTCCTATTCGACAATCCCGGTGTTTGGGTGGATGAGGAAATTATATCGGGAACCAAAGATGAAGTATATGATCACAAGCAAGGAGAAACCAGCAAATCATCCTATAAACTATGTACATACAGATTTAGAGTCTTTTGTTTTATTTTCAGATAGTTTAAATGAAATAGATAGTCAGATAGTAGAAGCAGATGACATTCCAGAGATAACAAAAAATTTTAGAGAGATTTTGAAGAAAGAAATACAAGAAAAGCAGCAAAAGATTGGGTAATCAGTTGGAAATGATGGATAGCAAACGAACGAGGGACAAAAAACAAATGATGGAAAACAAGCAAACAATGGACAACAAAAAGATTTTCAGCACTTGCAAGAAGAAGAAGGCTTATGGACCATGGATTTTGATGGAGCAATAGGGAATGATGGAGCTGGTATTGGTATTTGGGTACGTAGTCCTTTCTCTGCCCCAAACAAAGTACCTAGCCGTTATAGACATTTTTGTGCCTAACATCATGGAGCATGAAATGTCAATAATCTGAGGGATCCAAAGTCCCTAAACATGTTGTTCTTACCCTTAGAGGAACAAGGTCTGCAAACCACAGCACTGAGAATCAGTTCTCCACTCAAAAACACTCAAAAACAGGCTATTTCTGGATCATGTCAGCTGCTCCACTGAGCATCTGCGCTGAATGTCAACTGCTCCTCCTTGTACCTACGCTGAAGGTCAAAACTAATGAAGGCTACCTGCGCTGGGCGAGATTGGCCAAGTGGCACAGTCATTCTGCAAGGTGTCAACTGCCCAGGAAGCTTCCAAACTGACACTTGGGTCAAGGAATTCGCCTAGTGATGAGTAAGAGGGTCTTGATCTCCAAGTGGAAGCAAGATTCTCCAAGTGGACTCAAGAACTGTAGATTAACTAAAGTGGGAGAGGACACAAGTCAGCTTCAGGCCAGTCTCAAGATGACTCATCCTTTCTCCAAAACCCTATATATAGAGCTCTCTCATGAGGTCTAAAGGGGCTGGAATTTTGTGCAAGTAAGGAAGTGCTGTTGGTTTGTGATTAGAGCTATTGGGTGTTTGCTTGAAGGAGGTGAAGAGGAGATTTCTTTCAGCTGGGATGTGTTGCTGGATTGGGCCCATTGTGGTTGTAACTCTCTCAGAACTTTACTTCTATTATCAATAAAGTATTCGAGATTCTTCTATGTGCATGTGTCTTTATGATGAATAGATGTTTGTACATTTGATTTATGCTAATCCTATAATCGATTATGGATGTATGCTTCTTGTAGTTTCCTTTTCTTGTGCTTTTACAGGATCTGTGTGTAGCCGGGCCGGTGAAAATGGCAAGGAGCTAGGAGCAAGCAACAAGGATTGAAGACTGGATCGACTATAAGCGCAAGATAACGGTTAGTAGATCATCCTTTTCTTCCCTCTCTCATCTCATAAAGAAGAAACTTTGAATAGCTTTGCATTCAGTTGTTGCTGGAGTACTATCACCTTCAGAGTGGGATAGAGGCATTCTGCATTAGATACTTTTCCCCCCAACACTAGCAGTGTGAGAGTTTGCCCCTACAAGCCGGCCTTCGAATGTTCCAACAATGAAGCCGAATATGAAGCTCTGATTGCTGGCCTAAAGATTCTTAGAAAGCTGAAGGCAAAGAGGATTTTAGTATATGGCGACTCCGAGTTGGTGATAAAACAGGTCAGAGGTGAGTACCAAGCAAAACATCCTAGGATGCAGGCCTATCGTAATGCAGTTTTGGACATCTTGAAGTTATTTTCCGAATACACCTTGAAATGTGTGCCACGAATACAAAATAGTATTGCTGATGCTCTTGCCAAGGTAGTGAGCAGCTTAAAGATCCCCATGAACTCCAGCAATAAGTTTGAAATCCATGTCAAGCACCATCCAACCATTCCAGACAATGAATGACACTAGCAGGTGTTCCAAGATGATGAGGAGATTAAGGATTTTCTGCTCAACAAAGGCAAGTTCAAAGAAACCTTAATCGATGTGGAAAATGATGAGAACAAAGGGAATGGTACAGAAGAAGTTCAAATTAATCAAATGGACGTATTGCAGCTAAAGAACAACGTCATTCCTAAAGGCTTGTTACCCCTAGAAGAAATTTTCGATCAGGATGACGTAGCCCGCAAGCCAACTTTGTAGCCCACGGAGAAAGGTATAGAAGAAGTCAACATCGGTACAACAACAAATCCAAAATTGGTAAAATTGTCCAAGACACTACCACCAAATATCAAGGACAAATATATCAGTTTGATGGCTTCATTTGCAGATGTATTTGCTTGGGATTATTCAGATTTAAAGACCTATGATACGAACATCATTCATCACACCATACCTATCAAGCCCAATCAGAAACCATTTAGACAAAATCCGAGAAGGATCAATCCAAAGTTGCTGCCATCCATCGAAAAAGAGGTAAATAGGTTGTACAAGTTAGGTGTCATTATGCCTATCAGATTTTCAGATTGGATATCTAACTTAGTGCCTGTACGAAAGAAGACCGGTGAGATCCGCCTATGCATTGATTTCAGAAATCTAAACAAGGTCTCATTGAAGGACAACTATCCACTGCCCAAGATGGACCATATACTTCAGAGAGTAGTGGGGGAATCTCGTATGTCGCTGCTTGATGGTTATTACAGATATAACCAAATTTCTGTCCATGAAGATGATAGAGATAAGACAACATTCACAACTCCATGGGGAACATTTCACTATGCCAAAATGCCATTCGGTTTGAAGAAAGCAGGTGCCACATTTCAGCGTGCAATGGACTTGGCATTTGAAAATGGGAAGGATGTGTTTTTGGTGGTGTACTTGGATGACTTGATGGTGTTTTCATAATCTGATGAAGAATACATGCATCATTTAAAAATTGTCTTTCAAAAATGTAGGAAATATGGTTTATCGCTGAATTCTAAGAAGAGCTTGTTCGCCATGAAGGAAGGAAAATTACTTGGGCATATGATTTCAAAAGATGGCATCCGCATAGACCCAGCACGTGTCCAAGAAATTCAGCAAATCGATCTGCCTAGGAACAAAAAGGAGATACAGTCATTTAACGGTAAGATGAATTTTCTACGTCGCTCTGTGCCTAATATTGTGGGACACTTGAAAGAAATGACCAACATGCTTAAGAAGGAAAACCAGGTGAAATGGACGGATGAGGCTGTAAAATCTTTCAACTTGGTCAAATTGGCCCTCTCTTCAGCTCCAGTTCTAGTCAGCCCAGATTATACTCAAGATTTCATATTGTTTTCATTTTCTTCTGAGCACACTATGGCGGCGGTACTATTGCAGAAAAGGGATGACCATGAAAGACCCATTGCATTCTTCAGCAGGGCTACAAGGGATGCAACTTTGAAGTACAACATCATTGAGAAGCAAGCCCTTGCATTGGTAAAGGCACTTAAGGATTTCCGGGTGTATATTCTACATTCTCACATTCTAGCCTATGTTCCTAATACTGTTGTGAAAGATGTTTTAGTGCAGACTGATCCGGAAGGGAGAAGAGGCAAATGGATCGCAGCCTTTCTAGAGTACGATGTGGAGATAAAGCCTACAAAGCTGTTCAAAGGACAGGGATTAGCGAAACTAATGGTGGAATTAAATTTGCATGCATTAGACATAAATTTGATCACTGCCATGTCCGATGAGAGTGATGAAGGAACTTCAGTTCAGGTATCCGAAATGTTTTCTTTGTCGCCATGGTATTCTGATATAATCTATGTGCTGAAAAATCTATCACCACCGCCCGGAATGGTTAGAAACAAAGCGAGAGCACTTAAATTGAAAGCTGCCATGTTTTGTGTCTTGAACTCTGCACTGTATTGGAAAGATCCCAGTGGCATTTTACTAAATTGTCTGGTGGAAGAGGAGGCAAAGAAAGTCATGGAGGACTTCCACGGAGGAGAGTGTGGTGGACATCTTTTTTGGAAGTCAACAGCGAACAAAATATTGAGAGCGGGGTACTACTGGCCTACTTTGTTTGCTGATGTGCATAAGATGGTAAAGTGTTGTCATAAGTGTCAAATTTTTTAAGGAAAACAGAAACTATAGCCTTTGCCACTCAAACCTATCGAAGTGAGCACTCCATTCCAATAGTGGGGGTTGGATTTCATTGGGGAAATTCATCTCACATCTTCTGGATAGCATAGGTGGATCCTTACAGCGACGGACTACTTCACAAAATGGATTGAGGCAACACCTACCAGACAAGTTGTTACACAGTAATTTGTCACTGCCTTCCTGTCAGCCACCCTACTGTGTCAATCACTAAGCTTCATGCCTTCTGAACTAGCCCAAAAACCCATTTTTCCAAAGTTTTATGCATCAGCGCGTCTGTTTTAAAAATACCCGCGATGACTGGCGCTCCATAGTGTATTCCGTGCGCTGCCAGCGCGGAAGAACATCCCTTTCCCGCGCTGGTGAACATCGCGCCTTTCCCGTGTGTTTCTGCACTGACATGACTGTCCCAGTTATTGAGATGCGCCGACAGCGCGACAGTTTCCTCATTATCCGCGCTGATCCAGTTTGGGCGAATTCGTTCAAACAACCAGCCTTCCAGATAACTCCAGGCTTGGTTGTTAGCTTTGTGAATATCGACTCCTTTCTATGGCATGACTGTTCGACCTTTTGCAACCATTTCCCTCAAAGATAAGCTCATCCTTCCACCCTTTTAGGAGACTCCTTCTCCTATATAAACTTCCACCATTACCATGAGCAGCTGGTTAGACTTAGCTTGGAATAGCTTGGATTGTACAGAGCTTGTAGTGCTCAGATTGCTGCTATAGGTGTGGTGTGCTAGGTGTGGAAGTGATTGATTGCTTAGGGAAGGTTGTTTTGTGTTATTTGTGTGAGAGAGAGAGTTGCTTGTCTTGGGAGAATCATCCTCAAAGGTGAATGCTTGAGATACATGCTGACTGGCCCCTCCTGAGAAGGTTACCGATGTCAGAACATTTGGTTGTACTCTTCTCTATTCTGATTAATAATAGATGACTGCTATTATTGTTCCATTCTCATTTGTCTATGCGATGGTTAAATGCGAATTACATCTTTTCTGACTGATGTATGGTTGCTTTTACTAGATTTTACGCTTGTGTTTGTTTCCCCTTCGTGTGTGCAGGTATCTATTCGCGGAGATCGCGGAGGATTGTGACCAGCCGAAACGGAGGAGCGAAGGCAACATCTCTTCGTCAAACGACAAGCGCAGGAATCCAAGTAGGTGCTCTTTACCTCTTGTTTAATTGTAATTAGGAACATGCGTAGCAGCATTGTGTGATTGTTGCTAGACCCTTGCTGGGCTAGTAGGGATCGCCTCTATCCGTAGAGGGGATTTACCTCTCCAACACAAGCGATGGACACGGTAATCATTTCATTTCTTGAAAATAACATCTTGTCTCGCTTTGGTTGTCCAAACAAATTTATCATTGATAATGCGGCAGCTTTTAAATCGAAAAGGATGGTAGAATTTTGTCACAAATACCACATAATTTTGGGTCATTCAACTGCCTATCATCCGCAAGGCAATGGGCTGGCGGAATCTTCAAATAAATCTTTGGTCAACATCATCAAGAAGCTGCTGGAAATTAATAAGAAGAGCTGGAACAAGAGGTTGGTTCATGCACTTTGGGCAGATTGAATCAGTCAGAAAAAGTCTATTGGTATGTCACAGTTTGTGCTAGTTTATGGAGTGGACATAGTATTTACCACTTCCCTTGCTGCCCCGATGGTCAAACTTCTCCAGGAGGCCGATAGTGAGGAAGATCCCATGCAGAGAAGGCTAAATCAAATGATCCACTTGCAGCAAGCGAGAGAAGAAGTTTTCCAAAACACATTCAAGTTGCAGGAGAAGATAAAGAAAATCTATGAAAGAAAAGCAAAAGCGGACAAATTTCTATTGGATGATGTGGTGTTGAAATGGGATGCAAGAAATGAGGATAAAGGAAAGCACGAAAAGTTCGAAAATTTGTGGAAAGGTCCTTTCAAGATCGCAGCATACAGGGGTCAAAATGCCTTTCTTCTTAAAGAAATGAATGGGGAAGACTATCTTGGAGGGCCGATCAATGGTCGGCTGCTCAAGCGGTATCATTGTTGATATATTAACATTGCTTCCACTATCATTGTAAATACCATTTTTACTTTAGTTTGGTTTTAGTATATACAGTCAGTTTTTGAGTTATTCCAATTGTCAAGTTTGGGTCAATTTCTTGGTTACTCCAGTTTTGTAAATAAGTCAAAGTCTTGTTTTGTTTATCAAAATGATGACTCCCTAACCCAATGGACCAAGAGGCAATGTCTAGATCCTCCAGAGATCTGCTGTTCTTGGCACCTCCAAGGAGCTACCATCCCCCTTTGGAGCCAATGTTAGAGTCGGTCTGGTCAGCCCTCCATCAGAGATCAAAGCTCTTTGTGCATTTCAATTTTAGGTGTCCCGCTTCATCCACTCAGCTGCATTTCTCTAGGGACATGTCATGATCTGACGGAGAAATTCATGCTACTCATTTTCCCTCATGACGGGCCTCTGCTGGTTCAGGTCTTGGACCAAAAATCAATGAATTTCATGATAGTCAAGGTCTGGTCCTATTTCAGGACAGAGTCATTTTTTATTGTTTGGGTCTAGAAATTCATCAGTTTGGTCCTTGAAAAACATGTCCAGAAAACAAGCCATGCAGACCAAATGGAGATCTTATACACTTACAGTGCAGAAAGCTTCATCATCACCGCAAGTGACATCGACTCTTCTTAAAAAAATTTGTTTTGAAGAAAAGTCAAACAAGGTCAACTATGGAAAAATTTTCCAAAAATCGTCAGTTGACATTTTCAGATGCAGTCATGGATTTCGAAGCCAGAGGCTCAGTCACACAGTCCCCACAAAGAAACACCGAAAATTTCATCATGAGAGCCAAAATTTCAAAGAAAAAGGAAAAACAGAGTGTTTTAAAAGTCAATGAAAAGTGCAAAACAAAAAACATTAGAAAGGGGGTTTTCAAGGAAGAAAAAATCAAACCAGTTTCTCTCAAGCCTATATATACATGTTTTTCCCAAATCAAATGGCATTGAGCTCTTGCATGACTTGGAGAATACATTTGCAAAGGTGTGAAGCTGATATTGTGAGAATTTGAGTGAGTGAGAGCCGATTTCAAGGAGCGCGGTGCATACACCAGGGGGCGCGGCACACTGGCAGCCAGTCTGCAGTGGAAAATTTGCAAGGGCGCGACGCATACGAGGCATGCGACGCACTAGGAATTGCGCGCGGCACACACAGTCTAGCAGCCCAAAATGGTGCCAAACCACTTCAAAACTTGGGAAAAGTCATCAAATTGAAAGATTTGCAAAGCATCTACCAGTTCAGTGGGTTCAGAGGACAACAAAGAAATTCAGGGTACAAGCAGCAGAAATGGCATCAGAAGTTTCGTCAGATTATGAGGGGGAAACTCACAGTGATACAGCTTCAAGAGAACAGGCTCCCTGGAGACCTAGGGGTGGAAATCATGTCACGGATGAACCAAACACCCTCACTGAGTTGCAGGCATGCCCTCTCGCTATGTCTTGTTTCCAGCACTTAGCATGTTTTGAATTTTGTCAGAGGGTGGAAAATGTCAGGATTCACAATGAGTTGGTCCGTCTTTTTGCACTTCACCTACATGGAGGTCAGTCTATCTTGGCAGGGGTCACTTTCACATTGACACCCGAAACAATATCAGTGGCAACATGCATACCAAATGTTGGAGAATAGTGGCACAAGAAGATGAAGGTGGAGAGGGAACTTTATGAGCCTTACATTAAGGCCACTTGTTTGAGTCAGCTCACTAGAGTTTTCCTATTCAGATTTCTGAGAGATGAGTATGCTTCGCTCATGAAATTGATCATGAAATACTTCAGTTGTGAGGGGAGGTTTTCTCGCCTTTATGCCTATCACATCAGGTTTCTCATGCACTTTACCAGGGTGCGTATGATGAACCTCCCATTTTTCATCTACGGGAACATAGAGAAAATTAAAAAGTTCATGCAGCACAAGACCCCTCGGCAGCAACTCAACAATGTATATCACTTCGATCTTATCCAGATTTTGGTGGATCATCAGTTGGGATTGCAGGGCATTGCTTGGGAGGACTTCATCTATCGTGAATTATTCAGCGCTCCACACGTAGTATCAGAGGTCAAGCATGAGATAGGTGGTCCTCCTCATCAGCATGAGCACCATGAGACCACTCTGGTGCCATTTTCCATCACATATCAGAGAGGCTATCTGAAAGGCACCAGGCATTTGTTTGCAGCAGCAAAGCGAGTGTTATCTCCACCCGGGGTGGAAGGGGCCCCGCTTTCTACATCGAAAATACAGGTACAGGACAAGGGCAAGAAGCCCAAGCATGAGAAGGGGCCTTCAGGTGTGCCACCAAGTGAACGAGAGACCAGATTCATTCTCCTTCATGATGATGATGATACCAATACACGACCACAAAATGCACAGCTGAAAGAGATCTTCCAGGAGCAAGAGACAGAGATTCAATCCTTGACACTCAATTTGGATATGGCCAAATGGAACATCAGGTATTTGGAGTAGAGGAACAAACAGCTAGAAGACCAACATGTGATCATGGAGCTGCAGAACATCCGTGAGGATCGCCTAACTAACTAGCAGAACATCCGTGAGGATCGCCTAACTAACTAGCAGAGGAGGATTGAATTCACTTCATTGGAGCAACAGGTTATTGATGATCGTGAGTCTGTTCTCGAGAGAGTTAACATGCACCTAGAAAACATGTTGAACAAGGCTGACGAAGACAACACACTGCTGAGACACATGGCTCGTCATTACAGGGCACGGAGCTTGAGTTTGAGAGCCCGAATAAGGAGTTTGAAAGCAAAATTGAGGAAGGACACAAGAAGGAAAAAACAGGCAAAAGAGAAAGATAGGCTTAGAATCTTTGCTGAGGCTTCCTTGGATCAGCATGGCACTCTATAGGGAGCCCCCAGCCCAAATTTCAAAAAATTTGGGCAATTTTGTGTTTTTGGAATTTTTTTGGTCAAAAAACAGGGTTTTTCTCCCTATGCGTCGCGCACCCTGCGCGGCGCTAAGATTATAGAGCTCTAAATGAGGAATGGCTTACATATTTGGATTTAGCATCGAAAAATACATCTACTAGTGTCCGGGCAAGAAATTTTGATAAGTTTTGGGTCTCCTAAAGGTCGAAAAACACCCAAAAATGGCCTCTCTGCCACTTTTTGGACACACAGAAAGCAGTCTTGGGAGAATGAAGTTTTGGAGGGGAAAATGAGCTTAAAATTCAGAAATTCTAGTTGAGTTGGTAAGTAGATAGGCCAAGCTTTCTAACAATCCCACTTGGGCACATTTTGGACACCTGCAAGTGCCCCAAAATAGGCCCCAAAGTAGCGCGACACACAGAGAAAAGCGCGTGGCGCACAGAGGAAATTTTGCCCAGTTTGCTCCCGTTTCGCGAAATTTCAGGTTGTGACATCTCCAAGTGGGCCCGGTCATCCACTCTTCACTTTTTAGCACCAAAGGCATCTTTTAAAGAGTTTTCTCTCTAGGTGGGCGTCTATCCAAGTGGCAAAGAATGCAAAGGGTCACCACAGCCAAATGTCATGCTTGAGAGCGTTGCACCTGTAGCTGATGGTTGGCTCTCCATCTACTTTTCAAAATGATTTGAGTAACTTCCCAACCCCTGGGCGTTCCATCTCTTCTCTACACTTTCTATATATTGTAAGCAATTTATTTGCAAACGGTTGGCTAGCTTGTAACTTCTAGGAGATTGTGGGAAAGAAACTCTGTTTCTGCACTGTGTATTTTTGACAGAGAATTAATGAAAGGCATCGGCTCTGTTTCATAAGATTCTTGTGGTCGTGAGTGTAGCAAATGTGTTCTTATGTTCCATATGTATCTTGTTATGTTTCATATTTCATTTCATGCTTCATTTCAGTGAAATTTTCTAAGTGAGATTAGGTAGAATTCAATTTATATTACTCTGCCTGTGGGAAAATTTCATGTGCAGTGTTATTCTTCTGTTGAAAAGGATTCATGTGATCATGCCCTTTTCACTCTCTTCAGCAATCTTTCCATTCTGCGTTACCTTAAGCCGAAATTGTTGTGCTTGCCACCTACCTTGCCTCACGGAATAATCTGTGCCTTCATATTCGATTCTCTGTTCTTTGCTGAGCGCCAATCCCATATACATCCAAGAGGCTCGGTCACTTCATAAAATCTTTTCCAAAATCCCTTTTCACTTACTATCCTAAGGTAAATATTGCTTTGTAAGTCATCTCAGATCATTTTTCCTATCCATTCGCTGAGAGTGACTCAGAGAGAGCCCTCTCCTGCTCTGGTAGGGCTAGCTACCAGACTAAGTGTGGTTTGTGGTTACCCTAATTTTTGCCTTCCTTTAGCCTAAGGCAGATTTAGGTGCTAACAGGTTCCACATCAAAAGTACACATGATCTATCTATATACATATAATCTACAAATTGTAAATTGTATTTTGAATGAAGTTATTGTTATTTGTAGGCATCACATATTTGAAAAATTGTCATGATTGCATGCATAGAAAAAGAGCAATGAAATAATCTTGTATATGAATCAAATATTGAATTAAGTGTGTTTTTTATTCATCATTATTAATTTTTGGAGCAGTGAACAGTTTGACAATCGTCAGCAAAGGCATAAAGCAGATCACTAGGTAAACCAGGCTCAATTTACTTCAAGGATGAATAGAAGCCACAACCAACCTCACGTAAATCGTACTCAATTTGCTTGAAAGACGAATATCAATAGAAACTACAATCACCAGGTCAGTAGATTTGATAATCGCAGGAACTTCTTTAATGGTCAATGTTTTTCATGTCATAATTTTGGACACAAAGCTGCTCAACGTGTTGCTTACAAAACCATAATGACTAGAGAAGCATGAAATCAAAGGAATGTGACAGGGATCAAGAAAAGTTCCTATAATAACTTTTCTCTGCTTGAAAATGAAATAGAATGCTCAATCTCTAACAACTTTGGCCATGAAGAATCTGAATGCAGGAGCAAATTTCAGAAAATATCTCAAAAGGAGCAAACTCCATTGAATCCCAAAATATGGAGAAAGAAAGAACCACAAACAGAAAGATGTGGTATAGCCTTATATGCAGAAGGATAAGAAAACCAACGTACATCGACAGTGGATGCTCAAAACACATGACAAGTGACAGAGAAAAACTACACTCATATAATGCCTTAGAAAAGGAAAAGAGTCTCTCATTTGGAAATGACACTCCTCCTGTCATAAAAGGTAAAGGCTCTGTTTTCTTGAAAAAAAAAGTTAAAGCTCTAAATGTTATGTATGTTGATGGCTTAAAACATAACCTGTTGAGTGTGAGTCAAATGTGTGATCAAGGAAATGAAGTAGTGTTTCGATCAAATGGATGTGTTGTTCGTTAGCTTGATACAGGAGAAACAATGATTAAAGGTACAAGAACTCCAAACAACCTATACATACTCAAGGGAGGAAAACAATAGTGTTATCTAAGCAAAAATGATGAAAAATAGCTATGGCACAGAAGATTGGGACATCTAAGATTTTCTCAAATAAGAAAAGCATGCAGATTCCAGGCTATTCGAGATCTTCTAGATATCAACAATCCTGAAAATACTATATGCAAATCATGTCAATTCGGTAAGCAAACCAGATCTCAATTCATCGAAAAGGAAGGATCAGCTAGTAAGTCGCTTGAACTTGTTCATACTGATTTATGTGGACCATCAAGGAAAAAGTCACCTCGTGGAGAAGAATACTTTATATTGTTCATTGATGATTTTTCCATAATATGTTGGATAGGTCTTCTAAAGCATAAAGATGAAGCATTTGAAAAGTTCAAATCCTTCAAATCTTTGGTTGAAAATGAATCAAATCGCAAAATAAAAAGCCTTAGATCTGATCGAGGAGGGGAGTTTACCTCGGATGAATTCTTTGACTTCTGTGAACAACATGGAATAAAAAGGTAGTTCTCCACCACAAGGACTACTCAGCAAAATGGAGTGGTAGAAAGGATGAACAGAACCATTCAACAAATGGCTCGTGTTATTCTAGATGAATCTAGAACTCCTACAACTTTCTGGGGTGAAGCTGCATTCACCGCCGTCACTATTCTCAACCAAGAAAATGTTCGGGTAAAGAGAACTCAAACTCCGCATGAACTTTGGTATGGTAAAACTCCTATGGTAAAGTACTTCAAAGTTTTTGGAAGCAAGTGTTACATCAAAAGGACTGATGAAAAACTTGGTAAGTTTGAACCTAGAGCAGATGAAGGCATTCTTCTTAGCTACTCTTCCTGAAGTAAAGGATATAAATGTTATAAAAAAAGACTTGGGAAACTTATTGAAAGTATTGATGTTGTAGTTGATGAAACATGCAAAAATCCAAAACATTTAAAAACCAAAGATCATGACAACGAAGAAGATGAGGATCATTTTCCCACATCAAATCACATTGATTCTGAAGAAGAAACCAATGAAGCACTAGAAGAAGAGATAACGATAGAAGAAAAGACTCTGTCCAAGTATGTTCAGAAAAATCATCCAAAAACTCAAAGTTTGGGGGAAAAAGGGGTAGGTGTGTAGACAAGAAGAACTATTGCCAAAACCTTAGGCTATCTAGCATTACTATCCTCCACTGAACCTAAAAATGTGAATGAAGCATGCAGAGATGAATGTTGGGTCAAGGCCATGAATGAAGAACTTGAGAAAATTGAAAAGAATAATACTTTGGAATTAGTTCCTAGACCTGATGATAAGAATATCATAGGAACTAAATGGATATTCAAAAACAAGCTGAACGAAAATGGAGAAGTTATTAGAAACAAGGCCAGACTTGTATGCAAAGGATATGCTCAACAAGAAGGTATAGATTTTGAAGAAACTTTTGCACTTGTTGCTAGATTTGAAGCCATAAGAATGTTTCTTGCTCTTTCTAGTTTTCAAAAATTCAAAGTATACCACATGAATGTAAAATCTGCCTTTCTTAATGGAGACTTAGAAGAAGAATTCTATATTGAAAAACTAGAAGGATTCATTCTTGGAAATGACGAAAAACTTGTATTCAAACTCAAAAAAGCTCTCTATGGTCTAAAACTGGCTCCAAGAGCATCGTATTACTGTCTTGACAAATATCTCCACCAACAAGGATTTTCAAAGGGGTCAGCATATAGTAGTCTATATACAAAGATGGACACTGATAAATTGCTAATAATTGTTGTTTATGTTGATGATATCATTTTTGGTAGCAATGAAGAATCCATGAGTCAAAATTTTGCCTCAGTAATGCAGCAAGAATTTGAAATGTCCTTGCTTGGTGAGCTCACCTACTTTCTTGGTCTACAAGTTCAGCAGAATAAAGATGGTATTTTCCTCTCACAAACCAAATATCTCAAACAGATCCTGAAAAAGTACGGCATGGAAGACTCTAAACCAGTATGTACCCCAATGGTAACAGGATGCAGTCTTAGCTCAAATGATGAATCAACAACAGTACATCAACCAACTTACAGATCCATGATTGGCAATCTGCTTTATCTAATAGGTACCCGACCGGACATCATGCATGCAGTGGGAATAGTTGGAAGATTCCAAGCAAATCCTAAGGAAACACACCTTCAGGCAGTCAAAAGGATTTTCAAATATCTTCAAGGAACACAGAACTTTGGTTTATGGTATCCTAGAGATACAGATCTTACACTTCATGCATATACAGATGCAGATTGGGAAGGAAGTGTTGATGACAGAAAAATAACTAGTGGTGGTGCATTCTATATGGGTTCCATGTTAGTGTCTTGGTTCAGAAAGAAACAAAGTTCAATTGCATTATCTACAGTTGAAGCAGAATACATGTTTGTTGCATCTTGCTGCACGCAACTACTTTGGATGATGCAAACCTTGCAAGACATTCAAATCACATGTACTCCACCCATATCCATTCTGTGATAATAAAAGTGCCATCAATATTTCAAAGAATCTAGTCATGCACTCCAAGACCAAGCACATACCCATCAAATATCATCTTCTACGTGAAAAAAGTGCTTGAACAAAAGGTCAAATTGGAGTATGTTCCCTCCAAAGAATAGGTTGTTGATATATTCACTTAACCACTGCCCAGAGAGACATTTGAATATCTCAGACAAAAGTTGGGAGTAGTTGTTGCATCATAATGCTGTTAAATCCTATCTTCTTCAAAGAAAAGTGGTTATACGCAAGTTTCATGAAGCGTAGTCACGTATATACGTTGGTTTCTGTGGGTACAGACACATATATGCTGGTTTGAAGAAAAGCAGTGGGCCAGACTCAGGAGAAAGGGGTCTAATATGGTTCAATGAATTATCTTCTCTGCCTAATGATAGTTACAGTCTGTTGATGACATGTGGAAATATGTTGGCTCTCATAAGTTGTTGATAACTTGATATATATCTGATTGATGATGATGCCTTGATAATTCTTCTAATATATGAAATAATCATATCTGACAGTGAACATATGACATAGGTTCAAGGGGAGCATATGCTTCTAATAATGCATTTTTGGCATTATCTTAGAAGATCTCAGTGCATATTTTGTTTTAGGTGGAACATGTTCAGGGGGAGAACATGGTTGCTGATCTGGATGATGATTGATAGATGTTGTTGATAATAGTTGTTGATGACTATCATGGTCTTGTTTAAGATATTTGGTCTCTGTTATATATGTCATGCATATATTTTAATGTAACAACCATGAAAAAGACCTAATTTGTAACCCCACTATGCATGGGATGGATGATGTAATGTTTCTTATTTTTGTCATGTATAAACAATTGATATATGTTGGGTGTGGAGCCTGATTATCTTCTATAGTACCGGCATATTGGACCCCAGTTCAAAATGGGGCGGCAACGCCGCCCGTAAAATAATCGCTGTCGTGGGCCATTCATTAGGCGGATGATCTGACGGTAGAACTTATGTTTAGTATAGGGTTTTTTGCCCTAGAAAGCAACCCCTCTCTTTATATGAGGGCATTGTATTTGAGGGTGTGATATAGATGTGTATTCGGTCAGCAAGAAACATAGAGGTGAGACTGTGAGAGAAAACAGAGGATATTACAGCGGTTTTGCTGTAGGTTGTATCTCTTCATTTTGCTAGATAATAGAAAGGAAGGACTGGCTGTTCGGGGTGGACGTAGCCCAAACTGGGTGAACCACGTATATCTATGTCTCTCTTGTTTTGTGCGTTTTCTGTGTTTATATTTCTGCAATATTATATGTGTTCCATTGCTCCGTAATATATAATTTTCCAACAATATATTCCCACTTTGTTATGCTCTTGACCTGCAAGAAGATACCAGAATACCAAATATGCGAAGAAATATACCCAGAACATAGAACAATAAGAAATAACAGCAAGTATTTATTATTTAGAAAGGAAAGCAATGTTCACTTGCCTCTTCGAGGGGGCAACCTCCAATAGAGCTGGGCTCAACTACAAAATAAGACATGATGCTCCTCGAGGGGAGTCTCTATCCTTTATATAGGATTCATACATGCAATACCATGGGTCAATACCATGGTTGTTATTAATACCATCTATCTGACACCATGGCCCATTTGCAACTAACTGTGGTCCCTTCTTTAAATGTGGTCAACCACTTACGATTATTAATATGGGCTTTATTGACTCTTTAATTAAATATAACTATGAATCAATCCTATTACATAAATAAGGGGGTTAGGGTTGGACCCTAACATGCCCTCCCCCATAAGAATAGCCTTGTCCTCAAGGCTGAAGCTGCGGAAACTGCTGAAGGACAGTGGCTGGTTCCCAGGTCGCATCTTCCGGAGAGGTTTCTTTCCACTTGACAAGGACTTCCTTGATCATGTGGCCACGCAGGTGCCATTCTTGTGTGTCAATAACCTGTTCAGGTTGGAGCTAGATTGACCCTTCTTCATCCAATTTAGGTAGACTAGTTTGAATTCGGCAATGGTTCCCAATCACTTTCTTAAGGCATGAGACATGGAAGACTGGATGGATTTTTGCAGTGGGTGGCAAGCTAGCTTTTAGGCGACTTCTCCAATGCGCTGAAGTACTTGATACGGTCCGTAGAATTTTGGAGATAATTTTTGAAAACCCTTATCTTTGAGTGATGTTTGCTTATATGGTTGCAGCCTCAAAAATACCTGATCCCCTTCTTGAAATTGGCTTTCTGAATGATGTTGATTTGCCTGTTGCTTCATGCGGTTTTGAGTTTGATGGAGATTCTCTCTGAGGTGGGCCAAAATGGTTGTGTGGTTCTGTAGGAGTTGATCCACTGCTTGTACCTTCAAGCATCCCTTGATATAAGAAGTAGGTGAAGGAGGGAGTTGACCATAAACTTCTTCATATAGAGTCATTTTGGTGGTGGCATGATAGTTGGTTTTATACCCCCATTTGACTTGAGGTAACCACTGTACCCATATATGTTGCTTTTCTAAAGTGAAACACCTAAGGTAGGTCTCCAAACATTTGTTGACTACTTCAGTTTGACCATCAGCTCGGGGATGATAGGAATTACTGAGTTGTAGTTGGGTACCTTGTAGCCTGAAGAGTTCATGCCAAAAGTTACTGGTGAAGATCTAGTCATGATCAGACATAATGGAAGTGGGCATTCCATGCAATTTGAAGATCTGGTCCATGAAATATTGAGCTACAAAAGTCGGTGTAAAATGGTGGGGTAGGGCACAAAAATGAGCATACTTAGAAAGTTTGTCCACAACCACCATGATGGCTAACTTGTTGCCTGACTTCGGAAGACTCGTAATGAATTCCATAGAAACCTCCGTCCAGATTGAGGCCAGGATGGGAAATGGTTGTAATGTGCCTGTGGATTTGTCTGTTTCTCCTTTGTGGCACTGACATACGTCGCACTCAACTACAAAAGGAAGAATGTCCCTTTTCATGCTTGTCCAAAAGAATGAACGTTGAGTGCGAGCATAAGTCTTCTAAAAGCCCAAATGGCCTGAAGTGGGAGATGAGTGTAACTCCGCCAAAATGTGACTTTTGAGAGTGGATGTTGGTGATATCACGACTCTGTCCTTGTAGTGAAGAATCTCATCCTTTCAATAGTAGCCCGCTATCGAATTTGGATTGGCCTGCAATTTATTAATGAGTTGGGAGAGCAAAGGATGTGAAAACCATTCCTTGCGAGCCTCTTCAATCCATTCTGGAATTGGAAGGGAGATTGTGAGCAGGGTTCTTTCCTCCTCAAATTGGCGTGATAACGCATCTGCTATGACACTTTTGCGCCCTTTCTTATAAATTATTTCATAATCATATCCCAGCATTTTGGCGAGCCATTTATTTTGTTGTGGTGAGGATAGGTGTTGCTCCAAAAAATATTTAAGGCTTTGATGGTCTGTGCGGATTTGGAAATGCTGCCCCAATAAGTATGGTCGTCTGGTATCTACTGCATGTAAGATGGCCATCATCTCCTTCTCATAGGTAGATTTTCCTAGATTTGTCCCACTTAGTTGTTGGCTAGTGAAGGCCAAGGGTCGACCTTCCTACATTAAGACTACCCCAATACCCATACCTGAAGCATCACATTCAATCACAAAAGATTTGGTGAAGTCGGGTAGTGCTAATACAGGAGTGGAACACATGGCATGTTTGAGAGCTATAAATGCTTGTTGCGCTTCATCATTCCAGAGAAATGAATTTTTCTTGAGGAGGTGAGTGAGGGGTCTAGCAATGTGACCATAATTGCGGACAAATTTGTGATAGTAGCCCGTGAGACCCAAAAATCCTCTCAAGCTCTTCAAGGTCTTTGGTTGAGGCCAATCCTGCATTGCTTGGATCTTTTTGGGGTCCACCCTGACACCTTCACGCCCCACAATGTGGCCCAAATACTCAAGTTCTTCCATGCCAAAAGAGAAATTGGACATCTTGATAAATAATTTATGCTTCCGGAGTAGTTGCAAGAGAAGATCTACATGTTGAAGATGTGTGGCCTAAGTGTGGTTGTAGATGAGGATGTCATCAAAGAAAACAAGGACAAATTCTCTGAGATATGGTTTGAGCAGGTGGTTCATGAGGCTTTGAAAAGTGGATGGGGCATTACAAAGACCAAATGGTATGACCAGGAACACATAATGGCCTTCATGAGTTCGAAAAGCAGTCTTTGGAATGTCTACTTCTTTCATGCGAATTTGGTGATATCCCGAGCGAAGGTCAAGCTTAGTAAAGAATTGAGCCCCATTTAGTTCGTCCAGCAAATCATCGACAACCGGGATGGGAGTTTTATCTTTGACTGTCAACTTGTTGAGGGCGCTGAAGTCTGGACACATACGCCGTTCCTCATCTTTCTTGAGCACCATGACCATAGGCGATCAATAAGGACTAATGATAGGACGAATGATGCCTACTTCCAAGAGTTCCTTGATGCATTTTTCAATTTAATTCTTTTGGGTGAACAGATATCTATATGGGCACACATTTGGTGGTTGGGCCCCTAGGACCAAAGTAATGCTATGATCATGTTCCCCTCTCAAGGGTGGAAGCTCATGAGGCTTGTCAAAAACTGGCAGATGGTTGTTTAAGATCTATTGCATCTCAGGATGAATATGAAGAGAAGTGGGTTCAAAGGCCTGGATGGCATTAAATTGGGTTATAACTCCATGGTGGCCCTTTTTTAACAATTTTTCCATCCTATGTGAGCTGATGATAGAGGGATCACCCGCCTGGAGTCCGCGGAGGGTATGTGTGTGGTTGTTCTGCTTAAATCTCATATATAACTCCTAGAAATCCATTGTGATTGGGTTGAGCCATTCAGCACCCAAGATAATGTCACACCCTCCCATGTGTATGGCAAACATGTGGGTCTTTAATTGATAATCCCCCATTTGAAGTTTGACTTTTTCACAACGGCCTTCACATTTCATTGTCCCCCATCAGCAATTTGCACCTGGAAGTTAGAGATTGCTCTGAAAAAACAATGCACTACTTCCGTGACTATTTGATAGATAAAGTTATGCGTACTGCCACTATCAATCAAGACTACTATAGGGCGATGCTTAATAAAACCTCTAATTTTTAGAGTTTGGCGAGAAGAAATCCTTGCCAAAGCATGAAGCAAGATAACTGGTTCTTCAGGTACATTGTCCAGCTGGTTGTCCTCGTCTTCCTCCTTTGGTTCCTCAAGTGGTGGGGCTTCCTCCAATTAACTGTAATCAATAACATCAATTTGAAAGAATTTGGACTCCTTGCATTTATGCCCAGGGGAGTATTTCTCATCACAGTAGTAACAAAATCCTTGCTTTTTTCTTTCTACCATTTCTGTTGGGGACACCTTTTGAACCTTGAGTGTTTGGGTACTGCTTTGAGCCTGGGTGGGGCGACCCTTGGCTATGAAATTTGGGGGATTGCTTTAAACCGTAGAGGGATTTCTTTAATCTACAAACATATGTTTCCCTATAATGTTCCTAAAATCATTGTCATTGTTCCACGTACACCTCTTCCTTAGGTATGCCATGAATAAAGTTTGTCTTCACATCCACTGATGAAGACTCCAACCTCGATTAGCAGTAAGAGAAATGATGGACCATATGGTAGTGTATTGGGAAACAGGTGCAAATATCTCATCATAATCTTCTTCCTCTTTTTGGGAGAATCCTTGGGCCATGAATCTATCTTTGAACTTCTCAATGCTACCATCAACTACATGTTTAGTTTTATATATCCACTGGGAAGTCACATCATATATCCCCTCAGACCTCAAAACAACCTCCAATACATCATTTTTCATGATAAACTCATATTTTTCAGCCATGATATCTCTGCAAACCTATTCCTTCATTGTTTCTTCAAAGCTACAAGGTTCATATTGTATTATGTTGCTAATCAAAGCAACATATCCCTAATTTTTGTGAGGTTGCTTTCCCTCTTTTTTTAAAGTGCCTCTTGGGGTAGAATTTTTCTTTACATCTTGTAAAGTATTGCAGCGCCACAAGGGCCTCTTCCTTATGGGAGGATCACAAGGAGGAGGATCCAAAGGATCCATAGGTTCCATAGGCTCATTTTCAAGATCATTCTTGGGCATGGATGGCTCTGCATCTACATCCATTAATCATCTCTTCCCTCAATCTTGGCAAGGATAGGAGATTCCCTTGATTTTCCAAGGGTAGAATCCCTATCAAAAATCACATCCCTACTAAACTCAATGTTCCTTTGAGTTGGCACATATATCATGTAAGCTTTATAATTTTCATAGTAACCAACAAACATACCTTAAATATTTCCAGAAGCCTCTATATTTGACCTATTCTCCTTCGACACATGAAATTAGACAGGACAACCAATGATTCTCTAGTGTCCAACTTTTGTTTCACTTGTAAATACTTCTTTAGGAGTCGTGCTCCCAAGACTTGATGAGGACACCTATATTGGACATACACTACAGTATGAGTAGCTTCTCCCCGTAGAAACATCAGAAGTTTTGATCACAAATCATGGTTGTGGATACTTCCAAGATAGACCTATTCTTTCTCTCAATAACTCCATTTTGTTGAGGGTTGTACGAAATAGTCACCTCCCTCTTAGATTTGCTGTTACTAGAAGGGAATGGTGTTGAATAATCCAGGGCAATTAGATATAGTAGGATTATTCTAGACTTGATAACAATTTGTTAAGCACTTTTACAATTTATCTTGTTAACCTAATCTTCTTCTCTTCTTATTAATGCACGTGTGTTTACTTCATCAAGCCGCTACCAAAACACATGAAACAAGAACACAATATGTTGGCTCTCTCGGGGGGAAAAACCTCTCTCTCTTAGAGAGGAAATCCCTTTCGAAATTTCTCTTCTTGAAGCTTCTATTGATCAATGACAAACCCTAGACCCTTGACAAGAATATCCTCCAAGAACAAGTCAAGTCCTTCCTCCTTCCTGCACTTTGTTTCCCTGTCACTTCGTCCTCCTTCTTCCGACACTTCGTTCCCCGTCACTTATTCCTTCTTTCAATTGTTTATAGCCCTTGGTATACTAGCTCTAGAAGAGACTCCAAAATGTGATCCTTGGTGAGATCCTTTACCAATGAAGACACTTTCCTTATCTTGACAAACCGAGCCTTTTCTTGATGTGAGGTTGCAGACTTGATGTGACAATATTGCAGCCCTAGTTTCTCGCACGTGTGAGAGGTTTCCTTGTGTACTTGATCCTTTTATTCTTCACTTGAGAGAGAGTCTTCTTCACTTAAGTATGAGGCATTGTAGGCCTAATTTTCTAGCCCAAACTGTGAGAGATGAGAAACTATGATGTGGTTGTTGTATCGACCGATAACAACCCTCCTTTCTTCACATGTGTGACTGCGATTCACCCTAAAAATAGTCCCTTCAACTTTGGTTATGTCTCCTCCTTCTTCGCTAAACTAGAGGCTCCTTATCTCGCTTTTCCGTCACTCTTTTCTCGACTATTTTTCTCGCTAATTTAAGAGATGTGATGGCTTATAGTTGGAGGAGTGGACAACCTCTATATATAGAGGATTATCCCTCCCTTATGCCGACTTGAGTTTTCTTCATTGTTTTGGCTCCTTTTGGTGATGTCGTTGCATGGAGAGGACTTGACTGTTCTTGGAGGAATATCTTTTGACTCTTATACAAATATATACATGGTGTAACATGCCCTTAAGGGTCTTCAACATTTTCTTTTGACTCTTTGACTTACCGATAATACTTTGAAATGTGTTAGACCTACTTCAATGAGAAAGAAACTCATTGATAAATATAACAAAAATAATATTTCTTTTCTTGAATAAATAAAAATATCAAAAGTACATTTATGAAGACCGAACCTAGTTACACTTTCTTCAACACTCCCTCTTAACTAGGGAGGTATTCATAGATCATTACAAGGTGTTTGGCTATTTTTAAATCTTAAAGAATTCACATAAGAAAAACCAGATTGGCAATCCATCTGTCATAGCATCATAGTAACAAACATTTTTCATAGCAAGGCCTTGACTAACAACTCTATCTCTCATAAGATCAGAGAAAAATGTTGGCGAAACTAATGACTTATAGACACCTTATTCCTTGTCTCTCAAGGTACATACCCACCCGAGTGTTCACTGAGTATGACCTTCTAGGACTATTCTTGTCTTAGGTTCCTAGCCCTCTAAGAATATTGGTCCTCTTGCCGACTCTTGTCTTGGATGTCCTACACCTCCTCAAAGAGCATCGGATGCTAGATGAGTACCCAATCATCCTATTATTTCTTCCCAAGAGAAGGAAAGAATGTTGTGTCTATCACTTCCTCTTAATTGAGGAAGACATGCCCAAGTTTCCTCTGACAAGGAACTTGCCCAAGCTCCTTTGTAGTTGGGAACTTGTTAGAACTCCCTCTTAGTTAGGGACTTATTCATTCATCAACAACTTCTTCTTCATGAGTCCTTCAGTTTCTTGATATCCTTCTTTCCTTCGATGTCATGAAGCCTTTGTTTTAACTTCTTCTTGGTAGGGCACTGACCATCGATCACTTTCCTTCCTGATTTGTCATTTCATTGCTCCCTTCATGGAATGTGGCCTTCTTGATATATATCAGGTCCTCTTGTCATCTGGCTACTCCTTTGTCATATTTTCTATGTTTCAAAATACTTTTCACATGGATGCTTAGTTGTACTTTATTGTTCCCATACTTTGATTTAGTAGCCCTTCATGACTTCCTCCTGATATTGCTTCAACATCAAATGGTGCTTTTGCTAGATGGCTTCTTCATCATGACATCTTTGTAGAGTTGAATCAGTTATTTTCACCTTACTATCTCCAAGGCCTTTATAGGTGTCAAGGGTCCTTTGATCTTTTTCTTCCTTTGTCAGTGTTTTCATGCCTTCTTTCGAGAGATGTCTTTAATGGATCTTGTCAGATAGGGATTCTTTCTGACCATGGTGTTCTTCATATGCATGATCTATTTCTTAATTATCTTCTTCTCATATAATTATTCAACCACCTTATACTCCTTATGGGAGAAATTCTTTATGTTGACCTTCTTTGCATTATAGTACATGCCTTCGAGCATGTCATTGGCGAAAGAGACACTTTTACACTTGATCATTTCATAGAACTATTCCCATGACCCAATTATATATATATATATATATGATGACATGACTTAATATTTGATGCATACATACCTCATCTTGATTTTCCTTTGATCATATCGACTTCATTTGATGGTTCTCCTTGATTGGTGTAGCCTTTCTTGCTTCATCTTTTCTTGCCTGCATATCATCCTTTATTGAATCACATGAATGGGACTCTCAATGAGACATCTACTCTTATTTATGTACCTTCTTTTGAAGATTCTATTAGAGGATCTTGAAGACCCTTATCCTACAAATGTTTCTTCCTTTTGATGATAGATGCCTTCTAAGATTTTTAATCGCGATCTATTATTCTTTCATTGTGGATGAGGTCCTATAATATGTATGTTCCTTCTACATGAATATCTTGAGATATATCTACACCATGCTCCTATATTCTAGAAGATATCTTTAACCATGCATTCTATTCTATTTCTACATGCTCCTATACTACTCAAAATTTTGAAAGAAAACTTAAAGTAAAGAGGTTGGCTTAGTCATAGTAGAGATCTGGAGGATCTTCCTTGTTCTGCTTCTTGTCTTCTTCTTTCACTTATTGAGTTATATGAGCTTCTTTCCTTTTTCTCTTGGTGTTGTTGTCCTTCTGAAGTTTAGGACAATACATTTTGTAGTGTCCATATTCTTGGCATCCAAATCATTGGAGTTTGGACATATCTCTATTGCTTGATCTTAGCGGACCAAATCTTCCCTTTCTCTTGGTCATGGTAGCAAATGCTTGCTCCTTTTATCCTACATCATCTTTTTCTTTGAGTCTAGTTTCTTCTATCTTGCATAGAGACCATAGTTCACTTAGTGGGGTGACTTCGTTCCTAGCTCTTTAACTTGATCCCTCAGGTCAAACATCTTCATGAAGTAGGGATCTATTCCTTCCTTTGATATCTTCTTCTTGTACAAATCATTCTATACATATATTACTTCTCCAGTTGTGCTTACCAAGAATAGCTCTATTAGCTTGTCATATGTTTCTTTTGATGTTTCAAATTTGGATACATAAGGAATGAGAGAGTCCTTGATAGATTCTATTAGAAACCTTTGAAACATCATCAACTATCTCAATCACTTCAAAATTAGCTAGAGCACTTGCACCTTCAATATCTACCGTTACCACATATAGACGCCTCATAGGAATAATCTTTTGTTGGTTCGCCATTGATAGCTAGATCAGAGGCCACTATAGCGCGAGTCGCCCCATTCTCTCCCAAGTTTGATTCAGCATAACGTTCACATCACACCCCAAATCAAGAATTACCCGATCCATCTTGTATTCTCCAATTTATGCAGTCAGTCTCATCTCGCGACTGGTTCGCTTCTTGCTTTTGCCCACCTTGCATACTGCACGCTGTTTAGGCAGGGGTTTAGTTTTGCCAGTACAGTTATCTATCAGTTTCTGTAGCCCCTCTACCCCCTTTCTATCCCTTAGAAGCTTCATGCAAGTATTTAAAACTGATGCTAATAATGAAGGTTCTATGTCCTGTGCAGTATTGCTTCCTCTAGAATTTTCTTGGCTTCCCGATGTAGAAGCTTCTGTGAAGATATTTTTAGCCTCCATAGAGGTTTCCTTTGCTTTACTTAAATCAAACCCAACTTCCTTATTAGAAGCCTTACATACACATCCATCTGCTTCTGGTTGCTTCCCCTTATCTTCGTTGGTAGCTATACCACTTCACATAACGATATTGACACTAGGCTCATCTTCGCGAGGCTCTGACCTCATCATTTGGATGTTCTACATAGGTGGATGGGTCTGAGTCTTATTTTCTTGCATCTTCACTATAAGTATTGGGAAATCTTCTATGACATGGTCAAACTGCCTACAATACTGAGATGAGGGGTGTGTTGGATTCTAACAATCGCATACAAAATGACATGCTTCCCCACAGTTGTAACAGATGATCTATCCATGACCCCTTCCAACACCCCCTCCTCGCCCTCTTCCTCAACCTTAGAATCATTTGCACACCGCAGGTGTGCCCTGATCTTGAGGTTGATTCTCTACCTGCATTCTATATGTAGGAATCCTTTCTATCATCAGTTCATAACTTTGATAGTTGCGCTCGTCATGACCTACAAATTTGTAGAAAGTGAAAAACAACTGTTGTGGGGTCTGTACAAACCTCTGCACAAGATGACAATTATATGTCTCGTGCTTTCTAGAAATTTGATAAATAGCACACCATAGTGCTACTCTTGCGCTTGGCCCAATGGTATTTTCTAGCTTCAGGGGGACAGGACCTACCCCAATAAGATAATTCTAATAAAGCGGGCAATGGTCCTTATCATGACCATGACCTTAGCATTTCAAGCACCAAACTTTTGTGCGAACCTAGGTCTAGACTTCCTTTCCCTTTTTTAGGATTTGTAACTCCATGTGCAAGCTGGCCAACTGTGATTGAATCTGTTTCACTCCCAAATTTGTATCCTGAATGGGTGAAGCTTCGATCTTATAGCAATCTCTAAAGCTTTAGCTTTCATCCCTATTTTCTGTTGTGACAATGGAAATCTCATATGAAGCAATAGCAAAGCAATGTACCAATCTCTGTGTTGATCAACCTTGATCCACATATTAGCCTGTTGGATCAGAGACTTCAACCTCTAATCAAATTCCCATGCAGAATCATTTACCTTCTGTTGGATCTCTTTAAACTTTGTCACTGACTAGGCTTGCAATTTAGGCTTCTTAAACTCGTTGTTCAATGCTTCTTGTGCTTCCTACATAGTCGCATTTGGTTTAGTCGAACAAAACTTGATATACTAACTCAATGCTCTGTCTACAACATCTGCTACAAACCAAAATTGTTCAGGGTCTTTATTCCTTAGGCTCTTAAACACAGGCATCATCATTGTGTTTTCCATGTTGAATAGTGGAGGTGGGGGTGGAGGTAGAGGTGTGGGTGTGTGAGGCAGAGGTGGAGTAAATGGATGTGGTATTCCTGTGATACCCTGGCATACGGTCTACAGCGCACCTCACAGTGTCTTCAGAATACTACTTTGTCGTCACTATAAAACGATCCCAACAGAGGACTGTATTCAACACCCAAATCTAGGTTCCTTCTGAACACTCTTCCACTTCGCGTAGTCCCAAACATCAATTCAAGAGCATAATCCAAGTCTTTAAGGATTTCCAATACTTACCTCTAGGTCCTTTAAAAAACCTATGCTTAGCGTCGTTATAGTTAATGGATGTATCGATCACAAACTCAGTAATGAATCCTCCCATAATACTATCGATCTAGTAATCGACATCCCGCACAATCTTGTTCTCTGAAGCCTCCAGGCGCTTCACCAGTTCTTGGGTCCACACAATAAATTTTTCTAGCTTCTACATACCTTGACTATCTGCCAATTTAGACAACCACTCATGTAATTCACACAAAAAATAACAGAATAATATCTCATGCTAATCTATGAATAGGTATTTATGCATCCATTCTTCCTTTGTTAGGCGTGGATTCCTATTTTCTTGGGTTGCAAACTCATGCAGTTTCCAATCTATTCACTTTTCGATCTCCTTCTTAGTTGGAAACCAATTATTCGATATCACACATCCCTCAAATATATCCCAGTCCTGGCAATAGAACAATTTGTTGGCTTGAGGGGTCCTGACCTAGGTTCAGAGTTAGCGGCGCCAACCAACAAAACCCTAAACTACTCACCCTTTTGGCAAAAACCCACGTAGCACAGGCTGCAGTCTCACTCGAAGTAGTATTGGGGGATGAAAGAACCATGTTTCTACATCCAGAGGTCAGTGTGATGGGTTTTTGTGATTTCTAGGTTTATTCCTGACCTTCACGGACCCTAACCCTTAAAATACAGATAATTGTAGTAACTTACAGAAAAAAGAATCTAACCCTTTGCAAGGTTCTTTAAACATTCCTAATATCAAGTCAATGAACAGATCTACTACTTTCGCGCATCAATTAAACATTTCTTTATATAGATTCAGATAACAAAGTGAATATATATAGATTGCATAAGTAAATACAAACACACAGATACAAAATTATGGCTCCAAAACAATTTTTATTAGATGTAACTACTTCTATTACAGACTCTTCCTTGTGGACACAGCTGTAGGGGCCCGTGCACTTAGCCTGCAGACTTACCAAGGTCTCTGCGCACTCAGTAGTAGGAGCCTTCCCCTTCACCTAAGTACAGGAAACAAAATTTATTATCTTAGACTACTTTCCCATACAATGATCTTCAATTATCAAGTTACTTCCTAGACTCTCTATGATTCCTATATATATAGATTTCTCTTTTACAATACCATTGTTCGCGAACCAGGGACATGCCACAAAACATCGTATCTTCTAACAAACTAAGGGACTAAAGCCCCTTTTGACTCCTATGACCTTCATGCTCCACTCCCTCAAAATGAAGAGACTTTACAAGCATAACAAAATTAATTACAAAATTTAACCCCAGGGGACCCTGTCCCAACAATAACTGAGCAGCTAGCTAGTTCACAGTATTATAATAAACAAAACCAATAATGCCATTTGAGTGTGGTCTTGGCATGGGTCATTGTGGATCAGTTGAAGGGAAAGGAGCATTGGTGATGATCTCATATAAGCTGCCTCACTGAGAATAAATCAAATCAAGGTATTAAGCATGTAATATTGAGTGCTCCTCTATAGCTTCCCCAACCGTAGCAACATCCTTAACTATAGGTTGCAATAGGGATATGGTGAACTAGTCTTGAAGAACTTTGTCAGGGAGTTTGGTTCATCCTAACCTCTCGTGTCTTCTCCACTCATGGATATGATCATAGATGTGAGTAGATTTATCTTGTCTCGAATTAGACAAAAGGTTAGCTCCAAGATCTTGCCTAGTAGGTAATTGGAAATGATTCAAGAAAGTACGAACCAAGGAAGAAAAGTCACTAGAAGATGCCATATCTAATTTGATATACTATCTCCAATTAAGGTTAATTGGAAAATTATTAACTTCACATAATCATCCACCAAAGAGTTAGAGGACCACCAAATATTTTAGGTGGTGATGTGTGTGGAGGGATTCCAAAATAGCTTCCCTTTGAACTTAGGAATATTAGAGGGGACTTTGGTTGGCATAGGTGGCCACCTAGGGTCATGACATATGGGTTAATTTTCTAGCTTATCCAAATTCAATGAATCAAGAGGAGCTAGAAATGAAATTTACGATTGGTTAAATTGATCATGAAGAAAAAAATTCCTCCTTGACAAACCATATGGTCCCCTCATATCATAGTTAATGGAAGATGAATGTGGACCAAGGTTGTATTTCATCACAATATATTGAGGTCTTGGGCCAATAGATGAGGTGTAAGGATATTGTCCCCCTCGGTAAGTGCCCCCAGAAAACAAAGGACATCCAAAAGCATGACTTCTCATGGGGTTGTACCCAATAATATAGGAAAAAACTCCCTATGCAAAAGCACCACCGTAAGAATTAAAGCCTGTAGGAAAAGTTGTAGTAATGGGATTAGTGACCCTAGTTAAACTAGCCCCTCCTATGGAATAAGAACCTATATTTAAATGCATCCTACCTACCAAAGAACTATTCCAAGGTTGATAAGCATGCCAAACACATAACTACCCTTGAATTGGCTAGAGGAAATCTTTGATCCCCCTACGTGTTCTGCAAAGAAGGTATGCCAATGTTAGATAGAGTGACCATAGGTATAGATGAAATAAGAGTAAAAATCCCAACTCCCATAATCTGACTAGGGTTTTCTCCCATTTTGAACACAAAGGTGGATGAAGGCATAGACACAGACAATAATGGAAAACTTGCATAAGTAAAAAAAGAGACTTATGGAATTCCCCAAGAAGATGGTAGAGATGTTGTAGTAGGGGTGGATCCCACGACACTAAGTGGTGGAAAAGATGGCATGACAATAGAAATTGTTAACGAAGAGGGTAAATAGGGACCCATCTACCCCATAGTCGAAGTAGTACTCTCACCAAAAATATGGTAAGGAAAGAATGAAAAGGGTTTAGTACCATAAGGTCATAGTTGCACTATAGTAGGTCCAATAGGGTCAATAAAAAGTGGATTTACATGTGAAAGTGGACTCTCATCATTCAATTCAATAGTAATAAAATATTCTATTATAGTACCAAGGTTATCCTCTTCAATCTAAGTATCATCTAAACCCTTCGTTACTGGAGTTATCCAACGTCTACGAGGTGGTGGACCTTTCTCTTTAGGGGAAATGCCTAAAAGTCTATGAGAACATTAGAGGCTTTGTTTAGCAACTGTGAATATATGATTTTAACAAATTAAATTAGTTAAGGAACCAAACTATGACTCACATCAAATAACACACACTAAAAAATCTAGAAGCCAAGCATGCACAAACCAAAGAGAGAAAGAAGGAATTGTTATGCTACCAGAGCTTGGTTTGATGAGGGCCCAGGTTGACAGTAAAGATGTGGTTTGAATAGTTGCATTGGAAACTTACTTAAAGGCCCTTCTAGACCCAGTACAAGCACCCTTATGAACCATGGGTGCCCCCTAGGAGGTCTAAGTGAGTTTGACCAATGTTTGCTCTAGGGCCAACAAGGACATCCCCTTGCCATCACCTATAACAACCCGACCTAGGGGACAATATTAAGATGGATTCCCACACAAGGGTAGGGAAAATATGCTAAGAAACCCCTATGATCCAAGTGGATATTAGTGGTTTCCCACCTATTCCACCTAGACTGCTATTCAGTTTCATCAGTTTCCTTTATTATAGCAACATTTATTATTTTTAGTAGATTTTTGGGTCTTAAACTTTTGGAGTTTTTTTTACCCCCTAAATGGTGTGTTTTTAGGTTTGCGGTAGGGTAGGATTGCACAAATCATGCAGTACAAGGAGAGACCTTTCTAATGAGGTATTGTACATACCAAACAAAGATCATATAACCAATTTACAACCCTGGGAAGTTGGCTTCCCAACTAACCCCAACGAGGCCCACAAACTCTTGGTGTTCCATCTCCTAGGGTTAGGGTTTTGGTTGTTTAGGGTTTCCCTTTTTTTAATAATAAAAATGCCCTTGAGCCTCATTGAAACACATTTCAGAGGCATGTAGCCACCACATCTCTTCTCAGAGATAAGTTACCATCACCTGAGCTAGTTTATTTCCATTCTATATGTAAGCATCGTTTAGTTCTTTGATATTAATGAAATGAAGATTTATTTCTGTTGCATCTCTTTGTTTATGTTTATATCTATATTATGTTGTATTCCTGCATAAGCCTGTATTAGTGGTATCAAAGAAGTTTTCTCTTTATCTTTTTTTCTTTGCATGTACCCAAAAAGGTCAGGGTATAAGGAGTTAGGGATCAAACTAGTTGAACCTTTGCAAGACTAGCCTTGCAAACCATGACAACCTCCCATGGAGGAACAAAATAAAGGCAAGGGAGCAGGAGATCCCTTCAAAGTATTGCTCGAAGAAGCTCTCAAGTGACAAAGGAACATGGTGATGGATAACTTTGCCTAGATCCTTCGAAAAAATCCCACAGACAACGCATCTTCATCTCACAGCCACTCTGGAGGTTCCACTCCCTTCAAGGTACAATTCAACTTTGACATTCCCATATTTGAAGGCTAGAGAGATGAAAATGTCATAGATAAATGGTTAAATTTGTTGGAAGGACATTTTTTGGTATCCAATCCCACAGATTGATGACCTTCTGGACCAACTCAAGGGGGCTAAATATTTCAGCAAGGTTGACTTGAAGTTCAGTTATCACCAGGTACTGATTGAACCCTCTGATGTGTGGAATATTGCCTTCAAATCCAAGGAGGGCCTTTTCGAATGGTTGGTCATGCTTTTCGGGTTAAGGAATGTCCCCGCAACCTTCATGTGGTTGATGGACGACATCTTTCGCCCCTTCACCAACTCGTTTACGGTAGTGTACCTCGATGACATCCTAATCTTTAACAAGAGTTGGGAAGAGCACATACACCATATTCGACAAGTCATCCAAACCCTGCGACAACACAAATTGTGTTCCAATTTGGAGAAATGAACTTTTGGTATGACCCAGGTTCAATATTTGGGGTGAATCATTGATGAGAAGGGTGTGCATGTGGACCCAACAAAGATACAAGTTATTCGAGATTGGTCAGCCCCAACCACTTTAAAAAATATCCACAGCTTTCTGGGCCTTGCCAATTTCTATTGTAGGTTCGTGTTGGGATTCTCTCATATCACTTGGCCTTTGATTCAATTCACCAAGGGTGGAGAGAAAGTGAATTTATTTTGGTGTGAATCCCACTAGAAGGAATTTTCTAAGTTGAACCATTGCCTCTGCTCTGCACCAATGTTCACATTACTAAAACTACAACAACCATTTAAAATTGAGATAGATGCCTCTGACTATGTTGTTGGTGTAGTTCTTACCCAGTAGGGGCATCTGATGGCATATCATAGTGAGACAATTTCAGATATAGTTTGAAAGTATCCCACCTATGATAAGGAGATGTATTCCATTTTGCAGGCTTGCTGAAAATGGAAGTGTTACATTTTGGGGAAGGAAATGGTCATCCACACAGAATGATTTCCATCATATATGGTCCACATATCTACAACAGTTCCATTCAAACATTAAGTACAAGAACGGAAAAACCAATAATGTTGCAGAATTCCTCAGCCAACCACTGGTTATGGTGCTGACTACTGTGCTCGACTCTTAAGGACATGAGACTTCGGGATGGTCACATCTTTACAAGAGTTATCTAGAATTCGACACCACACAGCAGATGCTCCTAGAAGGTAAGCAAGTTCCAGACTTTCACCTCCAGGACACGCTATTATGCCACTTAGGACACCTATGTGTTGCATCAAGCAAGCATGCCAAGATGATTTTGGAGGCGTACTACTAAGTGAACTATTAAAAAATCATGAGAAATTAGTCAATTACGACTACATCTCATGGAAATGGTCATACGTGAATGACTTACTTAACGCAGTTGAATCCCAAAATGATATTTAATATAATGCAATGCATAAACCCCCATACTTAAATTCAAAAAGAGTGAAGGGATTTCTACTTGAATGGTTCATGAGGCACAACACTCGTTAAGGTTTTGCAAATGGGGTAGCAAGCTAAGTGGGCTTGATTGTGGGGAAAACTCCACAGTTAAGCGCACTTGAGCCAGAGGCAATTTGGGATGGGTGACCTCCTGGGAAGTCCTGGTTACTGGGTGCAAGCCCCGGAAGCGATTATTGACGCTATGTGATTCCTTTCACTAGTTTCAATCCCACTTCTTCACCCCTGTGAGCATCACCCGATGCAATGAGTGCTAAGTGAACTATTCAAAAATCATGAGAAATTAGTCAGTTATGACTACATCTCATGGAAATGGTCATACGTGAATGACTTACTTAACGCAGTTGAATCCCAAAATGATATTTAATTTAATGCAATGTGTACACCCCCATACTTAAATTCAAAAAGAGTGAAGGGATCTCTACTTGAATGGTTCATGAGGCACAACACTTGCTAAGGTTTTGCAAATGGGGTAGCAAGCTAAATGGGCTTGATTGTGGGAAAAACTCCACAGTTAAGCACGCTTGAGCGAGAGGCGATCTGGGATGGGTGACCTCTTGGGAAGTCCTGGTTATCGGGTGCAAGCCCCGGAAGTTATGATTGATGCTATGTGATTCATTTCACTAGTTTCAATCCCACTTCTTCACCCTTGTGAGCATCAACCGATGCAATGAGTGCTAAGTGACCTATTCAAAAATCATGAGAAATTAGTTAGTTACGACTACATCTCGTGGAAATGGTCATACGTGAATGACTTACTTAACACAGTTGAATCCCAAAATGATATTTAATATAATTCAATGCATAAACCCCCATACTTAAATTCAAAAAGAGTGAAGATATCTCTACTTGAATGGTTCATGAGGCACAACACTTGCTAAGGTTTTGCAAATGGGGTAGCAAGCTAAGTGGGCTTGATTGTGGGGAAAAATCCACAGCTAAGCGCGCTTGAGCCAGAGGAGATTTGGGATGGGTGACCTCCTTGGAAGTCATGGTTACCGGGTGCAAGCCCTAGAAGTGATGATTGACGCTATGTAATTCATTTCACTAGTTTCAATCCCACTTCTTCACCCTTGTGAGCATCACCCGATGCAATGAGTGCTAAGTGAACTATTAAAAAATCATGAGAAATTAGTGAGTTATGACTACATCTCATGGAAATGGTCATACGTGAATGACTTACTTAACACAGTTGAATCCCAAAATGATATTTAGGTGTACTACGGCCGGGTCCCTAGACATTTTGTGAAAGAAAATACAGTGTAAGTGCTACAAAAGTATTTTTATTGGCCGAACCTTCCATGGGATGTTGGGAAGTACATTAGGTCCTGCACTTCCTACACCATTTATAAAACCTAAAATCAAGAAGAAAGGCCTGTATACTCCTCTACTGACTCCTAACTGGCCCTGGTAATACATCTCCATGGATTGCATGTCGAGCATCCTTTCTACCAAGCATGGAAACGACTATGTTTTTGTGGTCATCGACAGATTCTCTAAGATGGCCATTATGGCGGCTTGCAAAAAGAGTATCACAATAGAAGCCACTGCCAAAATCTTCTTTGAATGAGTATGGGTACACTTTGGAATCCCATAGTCTATTATCTTAGATCAGGACAACTAGTTCCTAAGCCCATTCTGGTCAAGCCTTGATGGTTATTGGACACCAAGCTCACTAAGTCCATGACCTTCCTGCACATGTACAACTCAAATCACCCACTCACATGGGATGAGAGCCTCCCCTGTGTCCAACACAACTACAACAGGGCTCTCCACAACTCAACTAGCCACAACCCTTTTAGGTAGGATTGGGATTCCAACCATAAGGTCATATTAGTTGCACTAAAGTAGGGTAAGGAGGGTTGGTAAAGGGTGGGTTTACATGTGAAAGTGGACTCTTATCATTCACTTCAATAGTAAAAAAGCCCTTTGTTCTAGTACCAAGGTTATCCCCCTCAACCCGAGTATGGTCTAAGCCCTTTGTTACTAAAGTTATCCTCTGTCTACAAGGTGGTGGACCTTCCTCTTTAGGAGAAAGGCCTAAAAGTATATGATAATATTGGAGGCTTTGTTCATCCATGGTGAATATATGTTTTTAACAAAATAAATTAATTAAGGAACCCCTGTGGCTAAACTATGACTTGGACCAAATAACACACAAAAAATTCTAGGAGCCAAGCACACACAAACCAGAGAGAGAGAAGGGATTGTTCCACTATCAGAGCCTAGTTGATGAGGGCCTAGGTTGACAATAAAGATGTGGTTTGAATAGTTACATCGGTGACTTACTTAAAGGTCCTTTTAGAAACAATATAAGTACCTTTATTGTCCATGGGGTACCCCCTAGGAGGTTTAAGTGAGTTTGGCCAATTTCTACTCTAGGTACAACAAGAACGGCCCCCTTTCCATCACCTATGTTACTACCTAATATTATGGCCGCTAGAGCTACAACCTACAACAACCTGACCTCAGGTGGTAGTCTTAAGTTGGATTCACACATAAGGGTAGAGAAAATATACTCAAAATCTCATGAGAGATTGCTCAAAGTGATCCATACTCCTCTCAAGTGAGTCCCCAAGTTATATGTGTAAACGACACCACTAAAACAAATAAAGTGGCGTAAATCACTCCATCGGCCCTAATTTGACCTTGTGATTGATCCTAAAAATGTATTCTTATGCAATGTGCCATTTCAAATTGATTTTGTGTCCATATTGCAAGATGCTACTTCTATTTTTGCAGTCTTGGAGAAGTTTACCTCACTCCCCTATTCCAAGACCTTAGCCTAAGCTAATGTCGGTGTGCTACCCATGGATATTTTTTTGGAGTTGATTTTATTACATGTTATTTTTCTAGTTTTTATTTACTCAAAGGGAATTAGTGGGCAACTAATATGGTGTGAAAAGACTCAAGTCACAACCCAAACGAAAGCTATATGGAAATGCAAGATTTCCCTTTTTCCATTCAATGAATTTTAGGAACATGAGGGAAGAGATCCTTTTTTATTTTAAAATGAAAGAATGAACCTCACACACTCTCAATTACCACTCTATGAAATTCACTAATTTTAGAGCAAAACTGACGTAGAAAACAACCCAAGAAAATCACTCAAAAAAACCTCAAAACAAAATCCAAGAACACCAAGCGCTGAAAAACTCGAACTTGGATTTACAAACAAATTTTTTCCCATAAAAAATCAATCAAAGGATAGTAAACAATAAGAGGAAGTGCAAATAAAGCCTCGGGGTTGTAATTCGGTGAAAGCAACAAAGTCGCACAAAAACAATGATCTACAATGGTAAAAAAATAAAACCCTAATCCAAAGTAATGGCTAGAAAGGAATGAAAAACAAAGAGAATTCTTTGAACCTAACAAAGTAAACATATCCAAAACACATAACTGGAACTCTTAGGTCCATATTTTTACAACCACAATATAATAAAAACAAAAATGCCACTGAGAGCAAGAAAAACTACTTCAATGGAAAGACCAAGAAAGGAAAAGTGACTAGATCCAATTCAAAACAAATGTTATGATGCAAATATGAAATAGATATGTATTGTAACATATATTAGAAAAATGGATTTGAGTGATATCAATAAGACTTGAGGGAGAAGCCTTCAAAAACCCAAACAAGATAATTTCAAAAGAAACCCTAAAATTGGAAAGAAAGTAGATCAAATAAAAAACAAGAATTCTAAATAAGATATGAGATAGATCTAAACTACAACACATAGTATAAAAATAGAGTTGAAACAAAAATCATGATCTGATGGAGAAACCCTAAAAGAGACTCAATTTATATGCATCAATGCAGGTCCACAAGTAGGTAATTTGGGTCAATGATGCAACTTACCAGTGGGAAATCTGTGTTAATGTTGTTTGATGCTTTGTAATGAGCTTATAACCCATTTCAAACAAAAAATAGAACTTTAACGAACAAAATCAAGCAATATCTAATGAAATTCATAGCCAAAAAAGCTGAGACAATCCCATATCAAGTCATATAACAAGAAATAAAACTCAAAAAGTGACAAAGAACCAAAATAGAAAGAAACCAAGGAGATTTCGAACACTAGCGTAGACTTCCCATTGGAGTCACCAATTCCGTTGTGATTGAAATCACATAACCACATGAATTTATTGCTCCGTGAGCCTTGCTCACGGTTCATGAGATAGATTTGTGTGATGGAGTGATAAAAAAAAATCAATGATAACCCTCTATGTTCATCAAATCCATTCATAACATCTCAAGATAACAAGTTGAGAAAGAACACCTGAACCCTCGCAGGTTGTGATGGGTGTTGAAAATGATGTCGTGTATGAAGATCCTACTTCTTCTAAAGACCCCACACCTATCAGTCTCGATCCACAAACACAAACACAACAAGACACAACCAAAAAAGACAAACGTTACTTCCACAAAGGGAAGATTAGCATGAATAGAATGAAAACATCAACATAATAACCATAACATCATAGGGACAAAAAATGTATGGAAGGGAATTCCTATGCTTTCATTAGCAATCAAATGGCATATAAATGAAATAGTATACCTCATGGCATAATAAAAATATTTCCTTCATCTTGCAACCTGGTCTCCACCTCCTAGAAGGATGGCCTCACAAAACAATAAAGCTATTGCACTATAGTATACTCACTAGAGCTAGATTTCCCGTTATCATGAATAGTATATATAGGCCTTTTGGCCTCCCTAGGATAATGTATTTAGATGTTAGGGGAAAGAGAAGTTAGGAAAATTTTACAATAATTCACCCCTAGCCAACTCATAAAGCTAATCAATTGAGTTTACCTCCTCAAGAATGAGCAAGTCTACAAGGCACAAGTTGGATGTTGGATTGAAAGGGCTAATCTACATTTATGAGTCTAGTTATACACTAAGAGTCAAATTTACTACACATGATATCTATGGCTATTTAATGTTCAAGTTGTAAAAATCTCAAAATCAAGGGTACATGCTATGCATGAAGGTCAACAAGTCAAGGGCTTTTGCAAATAGCACAATGTGGGCCAAATAGGTTGATAATAGTAGGGGTGGTGGTAGGGGGAATTCACTAAAAAATAATTTACTACATATTTATATAGATACAATATTCACATCAAAAGACGGTTCCTTATACACGTCAACAAAACAGTGTAGTTGAAAAGAAAACTCGAAGTTTGGTTAAAATGGCTAGATGTATGCTTTATTGTAAAGGATCAAATAAATGGTATTGAGATAAATCCATTCATTTTTATAACTATATTTTAAATAGAGTGCCAATTAAGGAAGTTTTGTAGGCTACTCCTAAAGAAAAATGTAATGGAAGAAAATACAACATAACTTTAAGATATTTGATAGGGAATGTTCGTTTGATATTCTTGATGAAAAATGGAAAAGATTAGAGCCCAAGTTTGACAAATGTGTTTCATTATTTATAGTGAGTATTCTAAAGTTTATAGGTTATTTGATCCATCCACCCAAGGTGTAATAATTTAGTCTCTATATCATCTTAAGTAGACACCTAGAGCTTGGTATGAGAAAATTCATAATTATTTCTTGAAAAATGGTTTCAAAAATGTATATATAATCTAAATCCTTATGTAAAGTAATTTAGTGATGATGGCCTCATTGTTGTATTATATACGAATGATCCTATAATTTTTAGTAGTCATATCACCTATATATAGCAATTGAATAATAAATTTAAAATGACAGATTTAGGCATCTTGCACTATTTTCTAGGTCTTCAAATTTGGCATATATATTTATTTCACAACCTAAGTATTTGATAGATTTACTTGATTAGTTCCATATGAGTGATTATAAGCCTTCAAAATGCCATTTCAATCTCAGGTGAATTTAAATATTGATTTTACTACTCCTCTTTGTGATGCTACTCTTTCTTGTAAGCTTGTGGGTACTTTGAAATATTTGACACACAACTAGCCTGATATCTCTTTTGTTGTTAATATGGTCTCGAGGTTTATGCAGAAGCATCATGAAATCCATTGGAAGGAAGCAAATAGCATTCTCAGATATTTATAGGGGACAATGAATTAGTGTGTTTTCTATTCAAGGAGGGGTACAATTTCTCTTCTTAGTTAAATAGACTTTAATTGGGTAGGTGAAATTTTAGATACATATTCTATTGCAAGTTGCATCTTTCATCTTAGTTCAAGTCCGGTTTCATGGTGCAATAAGAAGTTGATAACTCTTTCTCTTTTTTCATGTGAAGCAAAGTACAAGGTTGCTAAGGAATATACTAAAGAAGCAGTTTGGTTGTGATGTGTCTTTACTGAGCTTGGACTAGTTCAGAAATCAAATACATAACTAATATGTGATAATCAAAGCGCAATCAAGATTGCATATGTTATTGTCCCATCACCTGGAAAACATAATTGGTAGCATAGAAAGATTGCTTTTGACCATTCTATTTGATTATATGGTATATCATCCTCAAAATTGATAAAATGTCTAATAGTGCATAAAATGATATCAAAAACTTGAATCCTATCTATCCTTTTAGTGGTGACCTTGTTGCTTCTAAAACAAAAGTAAAGACGAAAAAGATAAACCTTTAACTTGATGGTGGGTCCACCTAAATGGTGGGAGGTGCTTACATGTCATCCTATAAATTGGAAAATCCAAATCCGCATTCTTGTTTATTGACATAGATACCGTGTCTTCAAGTTTGTAGAGTTGCCTATAATGAACTTCATCACTTATTGCTATGTTTTTTTGACCTTTCCACGAGTAATTTCCCCATGAAGGTTTTGACTTGAGAGTATAGGCCAATGGTTTGCATGTAACGACTCTCTCTTATACAACTGTTTCTAGTGTTGGGGATTCGATTTCTTAGTTGTTCCCAAATTTCATTATATCATGAGATAGACCTTCTCTCCATCCTACACTCTCCCTCTTCTTGGTGTATCCCCTCGTGAATTTCCAAGGGGACATTAGCAACATAGATTGAACGAGAACGCTTTCTAATGGATTGCATATTGCACTGTCGAGAAAGGGGAGGAATGAACCCCACGCTGCGACCCTTGTATCTGAAAGGATGGTGAACTCAAGGAATACTAAGATAGGACAAGGGACAAAGAAAGAGGGAACAAGGGTTAAAAGTGAATAAGGAAAGAAAAACCAACCTACCACGACTAATGGGACTAGGATACTCAAAGAAAACAATGAACCACCAAGGAGTTTCCTAAAGGGTCTTTAAGTTGACCACCTCGATGAAAACATAAGTAATGGAAACCATCAACCAACCTCAAGGAAAAATAGAGGAAGTGAGATTGAAAGGCTTGCATTTTAAATGAAGTGTAAGTGACCTAAACTTAAGCAGAACAATGCACCTAGAGTTGACCCAAATATAGTAGCCATAAAAACAAACAAAACAACGAGACAGGGACCATATAATATCTGCCATTAAATTCAAATGTATGTTAGAGAAGCGGCCTTTGTTAAACGAGGAGGGAGCAGCATTGGGCAGTGGAGATATTTTTGGTATTTGTTTGAAAGTGATCCATTGAACTTGTTTTCCTTTAGTGTGTTGTGTTAGGCATGGCCATGTCTGTTGTTTTCTTCTGAATTGTTTGTTTCTAATTGCTGTGTTTGTTGTGTGTTATTTTTCATTTGATTCTGAATTTTGTTGTGTGTTATTTTTCATTTGATTCTGAATTTTGTTGGCTCTTATGAAGGTTCTTTCGGTTTTTAGAGTCAGGGTTATTTTATATTTTCTTGGGTTTGGATATGTGACGGGAGGATATGAAGCTACGATACGAAGTATGATGAAATTAGCAGATAAAAAGATGAGGTATTCACTCTTTTATTAGTAATCTATGTTTCATTACTCATGCATGTATTCTGTAATAATTGTGTACGATATTTTATTCCAGCCGCAGAGTTTCGGGCCTGATCTATATTTAAATTGTAATAATGTATGTATCCTGTAATAATTGTGTAAGGTATTTTATTCCAGGGGCAGAGTTCCGGGCCTGGAGGAGAATCAGAGGCAGAGTTTTTGGGCCAGAGGAAAAAACACTGAGGCGGGGTTTTTGGGGGCGGAGGAAATTTTTCTGCGAGTGACCCTAGCCCTGATCTTAACTTATTAATAATGTGTGCAGAGTTTCAGGCCTAATCTATGTTTGAATTGTAATAATGTATGTATCCTGTAATAATTGTGTAAGGTAGGTATTTTATTCCAGGGGCAGAGTTCGAGGCCTCGAGGAAAATCAGAGAGTTTTCGGGCCAGAGGAGAAAACACGGAGGCCGGGTTTTTGGGGCGGAGGAAATTTTTCTGTTAGTGACCCTAGCCCTGATCTTAACCGCGGAAACAGAATTTCGCTGTTGCAGGTAAGCTTTTCATTTTTACACCTAGTTTTTAAACAAGGTATACTAGATTGAAGTTAGTATTTGACCTCAAGTTTACATTTATAGAGGGCTGATAAAGATTAATATCCATGGGTATACCAATTTTAAAATGAACCTTTGTTTATTTTTTATTTTCTTAGTTTTTGTTAGTATTTAGGAAATTATTATATTCCCTAACCCTGGTTGTTCTGCTTTCTCTATTGCTACCCAATTGCATTTGAACATAATTTCTCTATTGCTACCCATTTTCATTTGAACATAATACATCAGACGTTAGGAGGGGTGGGTATCGGGGAGGGAAATCCACTGCCAGCTGCAAGGGGAGTCCCTTATCATGCTCTACAGACAATTCCGTTGAACCCTTCGTTGTTCAGGTAGTGATTTGGCTTTACCTGATTGATTATGTTGGAGTGCTCCCCTTATTAAGGGTTTATTAACCCTTCGTTGTTCAGGTTCCTGATTGATTATGTGGAGTGCTCCCCTTATTTAGGGTTTATTAAAGCTTCATTGTTCGGGTAGTGATTTGGCTTTACCTGATTGATTATGTGGAGTGCTCCCATTATTTAGGGTTTATTTCTTATACTCTGTACATAAGGAGTTTTTGGAACTGCATTTCTCTCTATGTATTTGTTTGCATGAACTACTCCTACTGTTGGGCAAACCAGTGAAGCAATAGAATATACAACAACTGCCATTGACATTGCTTCTCTACAAGCTACCTTTGCTTCTTTCGTTCCTACCATTGCTTCTCTTATTTTGTGGCTGGTCCTGGATGAAGTGCCCGTGGGGTTGATTCTATGTTGCGTAGCCCCTTGTCATGCTTCAGCTAAAATATTGATCACTTAAGTGAATTTTAGCATAAATTTAAATCTATCAGTACATAAGTGTTTTCATATTGATCACTTAAGTACATATGGGCATAACCTTTTCACTAAGAAGACCGGTTTTCCTGGTGAAGACCTTGGCAACGATTTGGGGTTGAGATTATATGGGGCAATACCGATCCCCCTTATACCCTGCATTTCACTTCAATAGTGGACAACTCTGTTCGCAGCTCTTGTTATTGGATAAGAAAACCCACTTTCTGAGGCTGTAGGTGTTGCACTGAAGGCCCTCGATATGACATTAGGCATTAAAGCATAATTTAGAGGCCAATTGAAAGAGTTGGGTGCAATATGAGAGCCTGTTACGACCTAGGAAACATTGTAAACCCGGATTCGTGGCCGACCTTAACGGGTTTTGTGTCATCGGAAGGCCACGGAGCTCGCAAGTGTATTGGGTCAGGGTTTATCACCGAGATCCACAGTGTGTCGCATGGAGAAATTCTTTTTTCTGAAGGAATGCACAGCATCCACAAACTTTTGTGTGATGCTATACATCAATTCATGTAAGCCGAAGAAGATTAGTGTACGTCTCAGTTTCCCTCGTAGTTTTTTATCTATATAACCATAAACAACTGATTGGTTGTGAGAATCTTTGTGATGAGACCTGTTGTTGTACAACCGTCATTACCTTTGGCCGGCGAGAGGTTGCACTTCAACACTATTCCTAGACTTTAGATGAGATATAGATACGAATCATAAGAAGTTGCATCACCAATATTGAACCTCAAGAAGTTGCATCACCAATATCGAACTGCATCACCAATATCGAACTTCCTTTGTCTTACTGCCAGGTCTAAGGGCATCCAAGAAATAAAAAACTGGTTATGGGACATGATATTCTTCTCAATCTCTATCCCAGTCACAAACATATGAATCCTAATCTTCATCACCAGTTTTTGGGACTGCGTCTCTCTGTATGTTTTTGTTTGGATTAATTACATCAACTACTATCCCGCTGCAGGGCGAAGGTCAAGAAACTCATTTTGGAACTGCGTCTTTTTGAATGTGTTTGTTTGGATTAATTGCATGAACTACTTGTCCTGCTGCAGGGAAAACCAACAGAATATACAACAAGCTCTGGTTCCACTTTCTTGTTCTTTCTGTTTTTTTTACTTGTTGTCATGTGAATTGCATGAACTACTTGTCCTACTGCAGGGTAAACCACTGAAGCAACAGAATATACAAGCAGCTCTGGTTCCAATTTCTTGTTCTTTCTGTTTTTTCAACTTGTTGTCTGGTTAATTGCATGAACTACTTGTCCCGCTGCAGGGCAAACCACTGAAGCAACAGATCTGGTTCCAGTTTTTTTTTTCTTCAGGTTGTTGTGTTCAGCTCGTTGCCTTCAACACGATTCCTGCACTTTAGATGAAGTGTCAATGGAAGAGGTTTTCGAATGAAATTTCAATATAGTATTTTTAAGTTTATAGGGCTTCTTACTAGAGATTTGGTAGTGAAATCATAAAATATATATATATATATATATATATAAGAAAGAGTAATTTATTTCCTAATATAGCAGTTTTTTTAAAGAGCAATTTGCTAAACAAAGTGCATATAAAATCAATAGGTCTTATATTAAAGACAGAGCAAATCAATAGGTCTTACCCTCTACAGCGAGATTTTGATTTACTCTGTGGACTGTACAAAAGTCGACCATCAGCTTTCTGTTTCAGATTATTGCTCTTTCATGTTCTTTTCTGGGAGAGATAGCTTCGGTTATAGGATAGGGCTTCTTACTAGAGATTTGGTAGTGAAATCATAATAATAATAATATATATATATAAAAGTGAAATCATAATAATAATAATAATATATATATATATATATATATATATATATATATATATATATATATATTTATTAAATACTAATTTATTTCCTAATATAGCAGTTTTTTTAAAGAGCAATTTGCTAAACAAAGTTCATATAAAATCAATAGGTCTTATATTAAAGACAGAGCAAATCAATAGGTCTTACCCTCTACAGCTGGATTTTGATTTACTCTGTGGACTGTACAAAAGTCGACCATCAGCTTTCTGTTTCAGATTATTGCTCTTTCATGTTCTTTTCTGGGAGAGATAGCTTCGGTTATAGGTATTTAAACTTCTGTCCTTTTCCAGCAGCGATTTGACTGGGCGGTCTACGAAGGCATACATACTCTACCCCCCTCTGGTTTTGAACCTGTGACCTCTTAGGAGGAAACACATGCTCTTAACCATTGGGCCCACTCAAGTTGTATTAAACTAGGAGATGGAATGTGATATTAAACTAGTAGTAGAAAGAGGAATAGGTGATTTTTCAAATTTTAATAATATATAAATTTAGATAACATGTTTATTAAAATTCCTTATTGTTAATATGATTTTCCTTTTTGCGCTCTATGCAGAAAAATAAAAGAGATGACGCGGGATCATAATACAAGGAGATGGAATGTGATATTAAATTAGTAGTAGGTAGATCGATATGTAATCCTATGATACATAATTTTACTTATTTATTTGTAAATCATGTTGAGGAAAAACTCAAAACTCTACCTTAATAAAATTAGTATTTATTTTTGAGGGGAAGGGGTTTTCCCTTCCCTAGAGCCCTCATCAAAACCATGGCCATGGCTATTGGTGAGGCATGTCTTTATTGGTGTGGAATGTTTTGTGTGTGTTTTTTTACTAAATTTTTATTTCTATACATTGTGTATGTAATGGATGTAGTAATAATGAAAAATAATAATAATAATGTGTTTAAATATGTTGATAAAATCTGGTTGAAATTTCAATTATATTATTTTAAAACTTAATTGTGAATTTAATATATATTTTTAGCTTGTATTGAAAATCAATTTTATAATTACTTGTATTTTAACAATATGGTTTTAAATTTATAATATATGTTTTATTTAATCGATATTTTAAGAAAATGTTATAATTCTTTTAAATAATACAATTATTTTATAAACTCTTCAATCAATACAATTTACAATTTTCAAAACTTTAAATGGCTCCTAATATCCCAATACATTTCAAACACTGACAATAAAAATAATTTCTTTACAAGCCTTATCAAACACTCTACATTTTCAAAACTCATCACAAATTTTCCTTTTTAAATAAAATAAATATATTTAATCGAAAATAATATTTTAAAATTATGTTTATTTTTGTGTTGCATATGTGTTTACTTCTTTGTTGTATTTATTTGTGTTAATTATGTGTGTTTATTTGTTTGTTGTATTATGTGTTTTCTTGAAAATCAATTTTATAATTATTTGTATTTTAATGTTAAGGTTTTAAATTTACAATGGATGTGTTAATTAAATGATATTTTAAAATAATGTTATAGTTCTTCTAAATAATAAAAACATTTAATAAACTCTTTTAATCAATACAATTTACAATTTTAATTCATAATGTCACAATATATTTCAAAAATACATGACACTACAACAATAATCATAAATTATTTACAACCCTCATCAAACACTCTACATTTTCAAAACTCATTACAAATATTCCTTTTTAAATAAAATAAATCGTTTAATTGAAAATAATATTCTAAAAATTACTCTTAAATAAATAAATAAAATATAAATTTAAAAAGTTAATCTATTAGAAAATGTTATATGAAGATAGAAGTTTAAATGTTTGTTTTTGGGTTGCATGTGTTTACTTCTTTGTTGTATTATGTATTTATTTGTTTGTTGTTTTGTGTGCTTGTTTGTTTGTAGTGTTATGTGATTGTTTGTTTGTTTTTGTATGTGTATAATTTTACACATATAATATCATATGTAGGAATTATATTTCAAATGAGTGGAGTGTTGTATTTTAATTTATGATGATGTTTAATTTCATAAAATATATATATCTTTTTTGTAAGCACTAGTAATTGGTATGTAAAAATAATATTTCAAATGAGTGGCATGTTGTGTTTTAAATGTTTATATTTCTTGTATAATATGTTTGTTAAGTGTATTTTATTTTTATCTTGTGTTTGTGCAATAATTTTATACACGATGTTATATGTTATATGAGAATGTTATTTTTCAAACGAGTTTATTTTGAAAAATGTTCTATAATGATAGAAGTCTAAATGTTTGTTTTTGTTGCACATGTGTTTATTTCTTTTGTTGTGTTGTGTTTAATTGTTTGTTGTAATATGTGTTTTCTTAAAAATCATTTTTATAATAATTTGTATTTTAATGTTAAGGTTTTAAATTTATAATGGATGTGCTAATTAAATGATATTTTAAGATAATGTTATAGTTCTTTTAACTAATACAATTATTTTATAAACTCTTTTAATCAATACCATTTACAATTTTCAGAAATATGAATTATTCATAATATCACAATACATTTCAAAAATACATATGACACTCATAATAATCATAAATTCTTTACAACCCTCATCAAACACTACATTTTAAAAGCTCATCACAAATAAATAAATAAATAAATATATATATATGTATATGTATATGTATATGTATATGTATATGTATATGTATATATATATATATATATATATGTATATATATATGTATATGTATATATATATATATATATATATATATATCTATATCTATATCTATATCTATATCTATATCTATATCTATATCTATATATATATATATATATATATATATATATATATAATAAATATTTTTAATTGAAAATAATATTTTAAAAATTACTCTTACATAAATTAAATAAATATACATTTAAAAGTTAATTTATTACAAGATGTTTTATGATGATAGAAATTTAAATGTTTGTTTTTGTGTTGCATATGTGTTTGTGTTTACTTTTTTGTTGTATTGTGTGCTTATTTGTTTGTTGTTTTATGTGCTTATTTGTTTGTTGTATTATGTGTTTATTTGCTTGTTTGTTTGTTTTTGTTGTGTATAATTTTACACAAATATAATATCATATGTAAGAATTATATTTCAACTCAGTTGAATGTTATATTTTAATTTATATTTATGTTCAATTTAATAAAATAATACTTAAAAATTATATTTCAAATGAGTTGAATGTTGTGTTTTAAATGTTTGTATTTCATACATAATGTTATGTGAGAGTGTTACTTTTCAAATGAGTTTATTTTTGTATTTTAATTAATACTTTGATTCAATTTTACAAATTTAATTACTATATATATGGAAAATATAAATAGCCATAACAATATAAAGGTACATTTTCAAAATATAATCATTATGACATCACGACTATGAATGGTAAACTTATTGAACATTTACCCTTACAATGAGTAAAATGCTTAATTCTATTGATATTGATGTTCCATTTAACAGTGTTTGTATTTTGATTTTGTATTATATGTTTGTAATGAATTCATTATTATGTGTTTGTATATTTGTAATAATTTTATGTAAGTTACATGTTGTATTTTCATTTATATTGATGTTTAATTTAATAAAATTGTTTTATGTAAAATTATTAATTTATTAATTATTATACTTGATTTATATTGATGTTTAATTTAATAAAATTATACATTTCAAAAATACAAATGACTATGAAATTAAATGTTGTATTTTAATTTATATTTTGATTTAATTTAATAAATTTGATTTTTTTACAAGTACTATTAATAAATATATGTTTAAACTGATTTGAATGTTGTATTTAGTTGATATTAATGTTCAATTTAATAATATAGATTTTTCCCTTAATATTATCAATGAATATACATTCAAATATCTTATCATATAATTCTAAATATTTGTATTTGTATTTTGTATTATAGGTTTGCTAATTTTATTTTTATTTTTATGTTTGTGTTTAAGTTTGTATTTGAACAGTAATTTTGTGCTTACATAATATCATATACAAGAAGTTGATTGTTGTATTTTAATTTGTAGTAATATTTAACTCAATATGTTTTTTTTGCAAATACTACTAATTGATATGTAAAAAATATATTTCAAATGAGTGAAATGTTGTGTTTTAAATGTGTATATTTCTTGTATAATGTGTTTGTTAAGTGCATTTTATTTTTATGTGTGTTTGTGCAATAATTTTATACACAATGTTATATGAGAATGTTACCTTTCAAATGAGTTTATTTTTGTATTTTAATTTATACTTTGATTTAATTTTACAAATTTTAATTGGTATACATTGGGAAAATATAAATAGCCATAACAATATTATGATACATTTGAAAAATATAATCATTAAGACATCATTATTATGAATGATAAACATATGGAACATTTACACTTACAATGAGTTAAATGCTTAATTCCATTAATATTGGTGTTCCATTTAATAGTATTTGTATTTTGATTTTGTATTATATGTTTGTTATTAATTGTATTATTATGTGTCTGTATATTTGTAATAATTTATGTATACATAAAATCATATGCAAAAAGTTACATGTTGTATTTTGATTTATATTGATGTTTAATTTAATAAAATTATTTGATGTAAGAATTATTAATTAATATACATTTCAAAAATATAAATGAATATGAAATTAAATATTGTATTTTATTTTTTTATTTTGATTTAATTTAATAAATTTGATTTTTTTACCAACAATATTAATAAATATATGTTTAAACTATGAAGTAATACACATTTGAAAATACACAACTACTAAGTGAATTTTAATTTATATTTTAATTTAATTCAATAAATTCTGTTTTTTTATTAATTAATATACATTTAAAATGATGAATGATGTATTGAATTGATATTGATGTTGAATTCAAAAATATAGAGTTTTCCACAAGTATTATCAATCAATATACATTAATATATCATGATTTAATTCTAAATACTTGTATTTTATTTTGTATTAAATGTTTTTTATTATGTTAGAATATGGAGGTTCTTTGATTCATGATTAAAGAAACTTTTCCTAATAAATCACATTAATGTCTTAAGATCCAGGTAAAGATAATGAGATGCAACAAAATTCCAAAAATTAACAAATTAAATAATATTACAATATTTTTTTAATAAAATAAAAGGAAAAATTTAGAAAAAGTTTCTATTATTATTAATTACAATTCACAAATACACATGACTATGAAGTTAAATGTTAAATGTTGAACTTTTATTTATATTTTGGTTTAATTCAATAAATTTGAATTTTTTTATTAATTAATATACATTTATAATGATTGATGGTGTACTTAATTGATATTGATTTTGAATTTAATAATTTAAGTTTTTTCCCACCTATTATTAATCATTATACATTTTAATATTTTGTAATATAAATCTAAATCCAGTGTTTTTTTTTTTTTTTAATATGTTTTTTTGGGTATATATTTTTGTATTTATATATATGTAATAATTTTATACATACATAATATTATATGCAATAAGTTGAAAATTGTATTTTAATTTATATTGATGTTTAATTTAACAAAATTATTGTTATTTAATTTATTAGGTAATATACATTGCAAAAATATAGATAACCTTTAAGTTAAATGTTGTAATTCATGTATTTTTTTTTTCTATATAATACTACCTAACCACCCACGGGGGATTTGAACTGGTGACCTATCGAAGGAGTGTCTTAACAGTGCACCCATTCACCATCAATTCAAAGCCCCGTGGGCGTAATTCATGTATATTGATTAATTTAACATAATGATTTTTTTTTTTTGTGTGGATCAACATTTCAATATCTTATGATATAATTCTAAATGTTATCTGTGTTTCCTATTATGTGTTTATAATTTTATACATTAATGATATTATATACAAAAGGTTCATTATTATATTTTGATTTTAAGAGCTTAGATTGCCTATTGGTTTGATCTTTTCACATGATAAAGAGGCCAATCACCTGCAAAATGACTTGCTTATTGGAGCTTTTATTTTGACGGCATCCATTATATCAGAGTGGGAGGGGAGGTGCAACGGTTGTGTTGGGGGGGTGGTGTTAAAGTTTATTTTGTCCTAATTCTAACATTGAGAGAGGAGGGAGTCAAGAATGCATTGATCCCTATCCAGATCTATCAATGAAGCACTTAGATTGGGGTCATGATTAGCCACATGGTTAGCCAATTTATTTCCCTCCTCACAACATGAGAGAGGAGGGTGTCAGGAATTTGAATTAGGAGCTCTACTATGTTTGTTACTCGAGCTCCCAATCTCACGTTATTGGTTTCTTGGGATGGGTTAGAACCACATAGGATTATTTGAAATATGTTTATTATTGTTTTCAAATTTCCCTCCATGATGAACTTGGAGTAACACTTTCCTATGGCCATGAAGAGGCCCTATTCAAGTGCTTAAATTTCTAAAACAATGTTGGTAGTGTGAACGATTGCTCCCACATATATGTGAGAGATTTGAACGTGTGCATTGTCTAAGAAATCTCCATAGCTAATTAGACCTAGATTCCCATTAGAGGCATCATAAAAATTTTGTTTAATGAAGTCAATGTGGGGGGGAGACCAGTAGGTAGGGCTAGAGGAGGTGGTGGGGGGGTGGGGGGCGTGGGCAGCAGGGGGGTGTAAAGCTTATTTTGTAATAATTCCAACATTGAGAGAAGAGGGAATCAAGAATGACTTGATCCCTATCCAGATCTATCAATGATGCACTTAGATTGGGGTCATGATTAGCCAGATGGTTAGCCAATTTAATTACCTCTTGATGAACATGAGAGAGGAGGGTGGCACGAATTTGAATTAGGAGCTCTGCTATGCTTGTTACTCGAGCTCCAATCTCAAGTTATTGGTTTCTTGGGATGGGTTAGAACCACATTGGATTCTTTAAAATATGTTTATTATTGTTTTCAAATTTCCCTCCATGATGAACTTGGAGTAACACTTTCCTATTGCCGTGAAGAAGCCTTATTCAAGTGCTTAAATTTATGAAACAATGTTGGTAGTTTGAATGATTGCTCCCACATATAAGTGAGTGATTTGAATGTGTGCATTGTCTAAGAAATCTCCATAGCTAATTAGACCTAGATTCCCATTAAAGGCATCATCACATTCACAAAATATCATCACATTCCAGATCTATCAATGAAGCACTTAGATTGGGGTCATGATTAACCAGATGGTCACCCAACTTATTTCCGTCCTCACAACATGAGAGAGGAGGGTGGCAGGAATTTGAATTAGGAGCTCTACTATGTTTGTTACTGGAGCTCCCAATCTCACGTTATTGGTTGCTTGGGATGGGTTAGAACCACATTGGATTCTTTAAAATATGTTTATTATTGTTTTCAAATTTTCCTCCATGATAAACTTGGAGTAACACTTTCCTATCGCCATGAAGAGGCCTTATTCAAGTGCTTAAATTTCTAAAAAATGTTGGTAGTGTGAATGATTGCTCCCACATATATGTGAGTGATTTGAATGTGTGCATTGTCTAAGAAATCTCCATAGTTAATTAGACCTAGATTCCCATTAGAGGCATCATCAAAATTTTGTTTGATGAAGTCAATGTGAGGGGGAGACCAGTAGGTAGGGCTAGAGGGAGAGGAGGGAGGGTAAAGTTTATTTTGTCCTAATTCTAACATTGAGAGAGGAGGGAGTCAAGAATACGTTGATCCCTATCCAGATATATCAATGAAGCACTTAGATTGGGGTCATGATTAGCGAGATGGTTAGTCAATTTATTTCCCTCCTTACGAACATGAGAGAGGAGGGTGGCACGAATTTGAATTAGGAGCTCTACTATGCTTGTTACTCGAGCTCCCAATATCAAGTTATTGATTTCTTGGGATGGGTTAGAACCACATTGGATTCTTTAAAATATGTTTATTATTGTTTTAAAATTTCCCTCCATGATGAACTTGGAGTAACACTTTCATATGGCCATGAAGAGGCCTTATTCAAGTGCTTAAATTTGGTAGTGTGAATGATTTCTCCCACATATATGTGAGTGATTTGAATTTGTGCATTGTCTAAGAAATCTCCATAGCTAATTAGACCTAGATTCCCATTAGAGGCATCATCAAAATTTTGTTTGATGAAGTCAATGTGATGCGAAGACTAGTAGGTAGGGCTAGAGGGAGAGGAGGGGGGAGGTGAAAAGACATAAGAGGAGAGATGAAGAGATAATCCCAAGGAGGAGAGGATGAATATTTCGACATGATTAGAACCCATTCCTTATCAACCCATGAAAGAAAAATAATTGATTTCCTTAGGTTGTTGAGAATAATTTGCTAGAGATTGTGAAAAGAGATAGTGTTGTTTTTGAAAACTATTTCTCTTTCAAAGTGTTCTAGAGAAGGAAACCTAGCAGCTTGTTCCAAAATTTATTGTGATGGGATTTGTAAAGGAAGAGGCTAAACTTGAATGCAAAGTAGAGGTGATACTCGTAGGATTGTGACCAGATTGATGGAATAGGATGGAAATATTGTGTAAGAAGGAAGCAATGTAACTATTGTTGTTGAAGAGGTGATTACTAGATTTAAAATTAGAGAGGCTAAGGGAGTAGGTTGAAGTTTCATAGAATCCATGATGTTGAATCTTGTCCCAAGTAAGGGTTTTGTTCCAAAAGAAAATCTATAAGAAGAGGGTAGTTTTAGGTCAATCTCTGAGATACCATAGCTTTTCCCACATGGTACAATATTCATTATGATTATTAGGGGAAGGGAGGATACAAGCTTATGAGAGGCTGAAATTTCCTTTATGTTAGCACACCCAACAAAGAATATCTACTCTTCCTTGAAAAATATTTTTCTGATCAACTAGAACAGGAACCCAACTCTAACCAATTGGTACAATCTATCCAACTGCACCACTAAGAAGAATGAGAGGAGGAAGAGCCCTAATAGTAAAAAAATAGGTTATTCCTTGGGCGAGAAGAGAGTATTTGATAGGACTGATATGATTTTTATAAGATAATTTTGGCCATTAGTGCCATAGCATGCTTTAACCATTTCTTACTTCCCAAAAGATACACTCCTTGATGAGATTTTGTGTTCCCACAAAAAATTCAAAATACGTGAGCTTTTGATATTACCTATAAGTTAGAGTTATAATTCTTGAATGTTTGGGGTGTATTTGTGTCTCCACATCTTACACCAGAGGGATTATGAGTTATTGATATATCTCTACCATATTTTTTTTTTTTTGTGTTGAGTGCTTTACTAAGAGTTTTTGGATATCTTGGTAGAAATCCACCTTCAAGCTTTGGTTGGCAAAGTTTGTCCCAAGTAGTAAGAGCCCACATTTTTTCTCTCTTATCACCCCCCAAGTGGATTTAAGAGAGCGGATGCGTTCATGTGCAAGGATTACACTATTCATTAATTTCTTTCCTTCCATGTATCTTGTTTTCTCTAGGGAAATGAGAGAGAGGATGATGGGATTCAGTTTGTTGGCAATGACATTGGAGATGATTTTGTATATGATGTCACAAAGGGAAATGGGATAATAGTGACAAGATTTGGCTCTTGATGATTTGGGGATGAGCATAATGAATGTGACATCTAAGGTTGAGAGGATTGAGGAGGAGCACCTAGAGTCTTATACTATTTGCCATATATCCTGACACAATTGGTTAACAAGGTTGGTAAAAAATTATAGTTAACCCATCGAGACATGGAGAATTTCATTTAGGCATGTCCACTACTACAATTTACACCTCTTTCATAGTCAAAATAGGTCATTATACCCTTTGGTGACAATTTTGGGTACGTTTCTAGTGATTTTTCTAGTGGTCAACCTTCTGTCAAGGGTGAGATCGATTAGGAGGGTTTGAAAATGGTTGAGCAACTCCTGAGTGATTTCAACATGGTTTTTGGTTTTGAGGTTGGTGGTAGATTTGATGCTTGATATCTAATTTTTTTTGTTAGTGATTAATCATTGGTGTGTGGAAAAATTAAGTGTTCCTTTTCCTTTCTTGAAGCCATTGAACTCCTCATTTTTGTTTCAATAAAATTTCTTCTTGCTTTAAGCATTACTCCAATTTTAGAGAGGTGACTATATCTTGATGACTTAGCTCCTCTATCTTTCATACTAAATGAAAGTGTCATGTATGGTAGCCATATCTTTTTGTAAATGTGTCTTGTATTTATGAATGTTTCCAAAGTTGGATAGATTCTAGTATTTGATTTTTTTTTCTTGACGTATTCGAGTTGTTGTTGAAAGTGAAGCATTATTGTTCCTAAGAAAATATTTGAATCTCTCCACCAAGTTTTCGTGTTAGGGAGAAAGTCTAGATTCCTTAACAAGAATTCTTTGAACTTCAAGGGTATGTTCCTCAGGTTTCCCAACCAATTCATTGATAGTTAGATAAGCCATGCGGGTTAGAACCATGAATTGGCAAGATTATGGCTTCAAAATTGGTGTTTGAAATCAATGGGGATTTTGTTATAACAATTTTGTTAATCATGGAAGCAATTTGAGAACTTCCCCTCTTTTGTTGTTTTAGGTATGTATGCCATTTTGGTTGCTGAGATCGACTGTTTGGGAGTTGTTTATGAAGTCATTAAAAAAATGAATTTTCCTCATCTAGTTTGTGGATCCCTCCTTTTTTTCTTTTAGATTTATTTTCTCATATTGAAGTCTCCCATTAGAATTTAAATGTTGGGAATTGGATAATCTAGTGCTCCTCATGTGTTTCATGACATGTGCTTAAACACCTTTGAAGGATCCATTAACTCTAGTGATGCATCTGTTTACTAACACCTATGGGTTTTTCTATAATGACAATCATGATTCCAATGATTGGTATTAGAGCGAAATATCTCGAGTTTGAAATACCCTCGACTCATGTTGGGGGTGATATTGTTGGGCATTGGATAATCCAATGCCCCCTATGTGTTTCACAACATGTTCTTAACTGCCTCTCAAGTATTGGTTATGTGTCCATTGATGAGCCCCAAAAATGTACAATTATTTGGGCTCATTCGACCTCCTAATTTGGCTTAGTCCACCATTCTCATTTGTTTATTGCATGTTTTTGATTATTTTTATGTTAATAGAGTGAATTTGGTTAGTCATTATGCCAACAAGTCTAATGGGTGCTTTGTGTAGCCTTTTTGGTCAACTTGGAGACAAAATTGAAGGTCTTAATGAGCACTTGGCAGCCAAATTCGTGGGAGAACAAGCTAGAGGATTTGTAGGAAGGTGTCCCCCTCATTTATGGGCCCTTACCTCGAATTATCCACCATCAGCTCGGAGTTCAAAGGCCACCAAATCAATGAGCTCAAGGGCAGCCAAGCAAGTCAAGTTGGACTGCTATTAACTACAAGTCTTGGGCAGCCAAGTCCCTAAATTTTAGGAGGACTGTTGGGTCCTCAAATTGTATAAATAAGAGGGCTTAAGACCTCATTTCAGTTAGTGATTTTTGGGATTAGCTAGTTAGTCAATTTGGTTAGCCAATTAGTCTTTTTGTAAGCCAGTTTTGGCATGATGTTAGACTCATGATTATTCAATAAAGACAGGCAGCTTTTGATTCAATTCTGAGTTTTTAAGGGAGCTATAGCTCTCAGGTTAGGGCCCAACCTGAGAGCCATAGACCTCCTCTTCTTTGTAGTGTTATTTACCTTTCTTTTCAGCAATTTGTTTACTTTTTTTTATATGCATTTCAAGAACACAGTTTGTTGATTTGATTTCTTAAATAGGATTAAGTAGGATTAGCTTATGTTTAATTTTGCTTTCAGTTGCTTAGATCATAATAGGAGAGTTGTAATTCATTGGAGCTCCAGAAAAGGTTGAAAGGACCTCACTGCCATCTCTGTTAGGGATTGGGGTGCAGTCTGAACCAACCACCAAAAAATGCAGCCTTTTACCTTTATGCAAGCTGCAACACAGTCGTTTTCATTATAGATCTTTCCATGCACTTCAATCTTGAACCATACTCCTTCATCACAACTTCATGCACAACTTCTCTTCACAATTTACATTGCTATTCATTGAGTTCATAGCACAGGAAGCATAGGTTAATGAATTCTCGTTTTTGGTGACAGTCATAAGAAATTTGTTTTATTTACACTGCTCCACATCATTCCATTTCCTTCTTCTTCGTCTTGACCACGCCTAAAGCCACATCCTTGACCTCTGTTCAGCTCGTTTACCTTCCAACTCTTCCATTGCCCACGTAGCTTCATTTTCTTGACCTTTCATTGTTCTAGCCTTCCATCCACCAACCAACTTTGTGCACTCTTTCCCCATCCTATTTCTCTATTCCTGAGCCATCACAAGTTCCATCTCCACCTCACCTATCCACCCAAAACCATTCCATCCCTTCACCATCACCAAACTTCCACTTACATCACATCCTGTAGAATTGCACAAACTTCCTGTAGAAATCCTTGAGTTTCCTGTAGGATCCCTTGCAGACTTCCTGTAGAAGCCTGTAAACTCGGTTGCTGAGCATCCGAACATGGTAGACTTCTGTGGACTGATGCTAGAGACCCTCTGGGACCTCCCCTAGCCATCCTGACCTTGCCCATGCTTTCCTTCCTTTCCAACCCCTCCTGCACAACCAAACCCTAATCAAAAGCATCATCACAATAAATCCAACCACTTAATGAAAAAATACAAAAACATGTCTTTTCAGATGCAAGTAGCTTAGATGCATGTATTTCAGTTCACTTCAAGTAATGGCATTATTGGTAGTGGTTTCATTCACAGTTTTGCATAGTAAGGGTCTAGCTAGTCAAATTAGGGTTTACTAGGGTTTTTCATGCTTTATTGGCTTTCAGTTTCTTTCTGCAGATAGACTAGTCTCCTTTGAGTTAGCTTTCATCCATCATTCATAAGGCTTCTTTTGTGAGCCTATAGAAGTTGGCTTGAGCCCTAGCGGACTTGTGCCAGCTGACCAAGTGACAGCTGCGACAAGAGCTAGTACTTGTGCATACAGCACCGTCGCTTCCAAGTTTGTACGAACTACCGGGTTGATAAAATTAGAGATAAGAAGCTCCAGGAGTTGTAGCATTATTGCTACAATACTGGATCCCACCATCTTTTTGGCGCCGTTGCCGGGATAGCGACAGAGTATTGGTGATTGTTGCTATTCTTCTATTTTCTACTACAATCTTCTGCTAAGTAGTTTATTTCATTTCCATTCTGCAAAAGTAGCATAGACATTTCCTGCTTTCATAGATTAGCATTTCCTGATTTCATAGATTAGCATTTCCTCCTTTCATAGATTAGCATTTCTCGCTTTCATAGATTAGCATTTCAATTCCGCATTTCATTTCTGCAAGCGTAGATTAGTGTTTCAATTCTGCAAGTGTAGACTAGCATTTCATTCCTGCAATTTCATTTGAGCAAAATAGATTAGTCCTTTCCTGCTTTCATTTCAATTCCGCATTTTCATTTTAGCAAGATAGTTAGTTGCAGTTCAATATATTTCATTTTTGCATGTAGAAGTAGAAAAAAGAAAAAAAATCAACCAAAAAGATTTCATTTCATGTCTTGTAGGAGTAGAGATAAGTTAGAAAAATGATTGCACAACACCCCGACTGCTTCACACAGCCTTCTCTCTTCTTTGATGGCTGTGATTGAAGAACCCCTGGGTGGACATCAAGACATATCTGAAGAACCTCTAGGGGAGAAGAAGAAGAAAACATTCCTCTAAGCGAATGGCTACAAGCAGAAATGTTGGGAGCAACATCTTGTCCAAAGATGAATTTGAAAATCAGATCAAAGATTTCAAGAGTGATATGAGGCAATTTCTTGCCATGCAACTGGATACCTTGCGGATCCAAAAGAAGCAAGAAGAGGCCAAGAGGGCTTTGGCCATTTTTTGTCCTAGGTGCACTAGAAAGCATCCTAGGAACGAATGTCCATTGTACTCCATAGAAGTGTGTTTTGTCTGTGAAGAATACCATCCTACAGATCAATGCCCTTCCTTACCCAGAATCAAAGCTGCATATCAGAGAGCCAAAGGAGCCACTGAATCACTCTATTACATGAACCAAAGTTGGCCGCATGAACCTAGATCTTACCAGCAGGAACTGCAAGGGACACCCGAGACCTATTATGACCCCTATCAAGCCACTTTCATGCCTTCTTGGGGTCCCCCTGCTCCTCCTCCTTGGTCATATCCTCCTTGTTTCTTCACAGATCCATATTATGCCCAACCAGTTGCTCATTCATTTCACTCTTATGCTCAGCCACAGCCTCAGTGGAATGCACCTTATCAGGAGTGGAGGCCCCAGTACAACTCTCATCCCGCTCATTGTCCTCCACCACCTGCTCATCCACAACCATCGCCTCCTCCTCCACCAAGGCAACCTCAAATGCCTACCCAACCACAATGCCATCCATCTCCATCTCAATTTCACACCTCCACTCAACTACCCGTACCATTTCCAAAGCCATACAATGGAGCAGCTCAACCCCATTGCAAATCTGAGGCACAACATGTGCAAATGACTCCTTTTGAGCTCGATGATCTTCACCATAGCTCAGGAAAAGAGTTGTAGAAAAGAGATCATCTTGAAAGCATTGAAGGATCACATCCAACAAAAGAAGATTCAAAAGAGGAGATCAAAGAACCATTGATTGCACTTGATGAAGAGAAGAGATCAACATCAGAGATCGAGAGAGTTCCTTCATGGTTACCATCAAATCCTCCATGTACTCAAGAGAAAGATCAACAAAAAGAGGAAGATGAGAAAATCATGATAGAAGGTGACATGAAGAATGATCCAGATCAGCAAAAGGACCAAGGATATCAAAGCTATATTGAGACATGGTTCCAGATAGTCACTAAGTTGCAACAGTACTCTCTTCCTCAGCTATGTTTGATCCCTTCAAGATCAGATCATTTTGTCTCTGAAATTTGGATAGTTGTCAAAGCATGCATTCCGAGCCTTCACATCATTTTGTCTATAATCTTGATGTGCACATGGCTCCATTGGAAGTATTCTTATACTTGAAAATGATTTTGTTTTTTCAAGTAGGGTAGGGTAGAAAAAAAAAAAAAAAAAAAAAAAAGAGAAAAAAGAAAAAGAAAAAAAAATGAAAAAAGAGGAAAATAGAAATCTAAGGTGAAAACCTCCTCGGAGGCACCTTAGATTGGCTCATTGATTGAAAACCTCCATGAGGCGGTCAATGGGTTGGAAAAAAGAGAAAAGAGAATAAGATCTTTGGGTGAAAACCTCCCTTGGAGGCGCCCAAGGCAGGCAATTAGGGTGAAAACCTCCATGCGGCGCCCTAGTTGTTTTTCAAAAAAAAAAGAGAAAAAAAGAAAAAGAAAAATAAAGCTAATCTCCATGGAATAATTTCATGTTGCAGCAATGACATTGCAGGTTGCAAGAAGGACGTTTCATGACAGGAGGAGCACTCAAATCAAGGTCAAAGTAATTGTTCTTGTGCCTTCTACAGGAAGCTCTGTATTTCTACAGGAAACATCCTGTAGAACCTTTGGACGAGCCAAATCCAATTTCAAAAGTGAATCTAATGGTGGGAATCTGTTGATTAGGCCTACAAGCACTTGTGTGTCCATCCCTTGCCTTCATCCATCATTTTTTCCACCTCCTTGTGCTTCTCATTATGCTTCTACAGGAACTTCCTGTAGAAATTGTGGGAAACTAGGCATGCACTTCAAAAAATGGTTTGGCGAACGTGGTAGCTTCCTCAAGGGTTCAGAAGTCCTCATGCAGTCTTCCAACTCCTCCTCCATCATCTCTATACCTGCATCACAACCAAAATTCATTTTGTCATCCCATGCAACCAAAATGCAAAGTGCCTTGAAGCAAAAACACATAGAACAGAATTTGTTTTTGCCATAACTTGAAAACCATGCATCCATTTGACAAACCGTTTTATAGGGAATTGTACAAGGTTGATGACAACATGCCTGAATAGTTTCATGCAATTCCGGTGCACGGTTTCCAAGAAATCAGCCTCCATCACCATCAGCCATTTTTGCATTTTCTCCATATCCGTGCGTCTGTTTTACAACCTGTTTCATGGGGAGATGCACATGGGTAATAGTAACCTACCCAAGCAGTTTCAGCCAATTCCGATGCACGGTTTCCGAGAAATCGACCTCTGAAATCTTCAGTCATTTTCCATTTTTCTCGAAATCCGTGCATCCATTGATCACGAATTTGCTATGGGAGATGCATAATGATGGTAGGAACATGCTCATCGAGTTTCAGATCAATCTGATCTACCATTTGGGAGAAATGGCAAAAAGAAGTTCTGGTTTTGTGACCATGCAGCAGCAGCAGCTTGAACGGGCAGAGTTGAACGTGGAAACGATTGCATGCAGCTCAGATCCGGCCAGAGGACACTTGCACAAGGAAAAGCAATCAAAAATCATCATCCACGCCCTCATGCAACCAAGGAATCCAAGCATGCAGCAGCAAAAAGATTCACAGCAGCCAGTCGACTTGCAGGTACGTGACTAAACTAATTCCTTTGTTGCATGAATGTAATTCGAGAACTGCGTGAACAATGAGATCGTTGGATTTAGAAAAATTGGTGGCCAGCTAACTGGCCACCCTCATCCAGTTCAACAGCACTTGGTGGGTGAATGAGACACGTGCGCTCAGCCATCTCAGGAAGGAAATTGAAAACGGGCAGTGGTGAACAGTTAAACTTCAGCGTGATTGATGGACGTGATTATAGGCAAAGAACAAATAGTTAAACACTGCAGTGAGGACCGACAGTCTGCATGGGGCCAACGTGTAGTTGGCCAGCTCACCCTCCATCAACGAAAATCTTCATAAACAGCCATCGAACTCTCACAGCTATTATTTCTAGTTTATCCTCGTCCTTGCAGCTGCAACAAGCTCCATAGCAGCAAACCAAGCTTTCTTGGCCATTTTCTTTTAAAAAAAACCCCCCTGCTTATCAGTGTTCTACAGGAAGAAGTTCTCCAGACAGTATGACACAACTTTCAAAAGCAGAGAAAATGGATTTTTCTCCGACAATTTGGAGTTTCGAAGAGAGGTAGGTTTGAAAAACGCCATACCTATGCATGAAATTTCAAAAGGTGGTAAATTAAATTGTTTGGAGTAGGGAAAGTTAAAACAAGTCTTCCTGTGGGTCAAAATAGCAATTTACTTGTGGTTTCATGAAATTTCTTCGTTGGTTCTGCATCAATATTCTCCTCCATAGTTCCTGTTACAACATTTTTTCTCTTGTAGAAAAGATAAATCACTGTCAGGGCTAACCTGTGTGAAAAATGTGAATTTTAGATGGTTTTATGTATGATGGTGGGTGTGAAAATTAAGCTCTGCACTCTGTTTGTGAGAGCCTAATTTCATTTTAACCGTCAAGTTTTGGGGAAGCAGCAGTAATATAACCAGACAGACCACCAAAGGAAAAGCCACAGGTAAAGGAACAAGAAAAGCTAGAGGAAAAGCAAGAAAAACGACAAGCTGCTGAGGCCAAAGCTGTGGGTGGAGTAAAAACGCAAACACCAAGGGAGAAATGGTTTCAAACACGGGCAGAGAGGACTAAAAATGTCAAAACAAGTAGGGACACACCCAAGGCAACCATAGCACAGGTCGAGGAGAAGGCACCCTCAGCCAAGCAGGCCAAAACAGTGAATACTGTTTCTACAGGAAGACAGAAAAAGCCACTACAGGATTGTTTCTACAGGAAGCCAGCGAACTGTTTCTACAGGAAGTTTGAAAAGAGGGCAGCAAAAGAAGAAATCGGCCGAGATTTTAGCTAAGGAGGCAGCACCTATGTTTTCCACCCTAAGCACATCCATCCCCTCCATGAACACTCATTTCTTTCAAGGTTTGGGCACAATTTAGTCACGGTTCAACCTTCTACAGGAAGCTACAGGACTTTCTACAGGAAGTTCTGTATTTTTACCAAAAACATCCTGTAGAAGCCTTTTGGCAGGCCAGAATCAATTATGGAGAGGGATTTGAAGCTTGAAGTCTGTTGAGGAGGCATGCAACCACTCTTTCCTTCCATCCTCCACTGGTTTCATCTCCTTTCACCACGATTTCCGCCATCAGATTGAATATACTTGCACAATCATACCCAAGCTGAGAATTCTTTAGGAAAAGGAGCAAGTAGTGGGAAGAAGCAAAGAAGCATGGTTTCATGACAGAGAAGAGGACATCACTTCAGAAGCTTGGCATGACAAGGAGGCCATCAGAGCCATCAAAGACAAGGAGAGAGATTGGTTGCTCAGAGGATGAGCAACACTTTCAGTAGGGGGGTGATGATGAGCCCCAAAAATGTACAATTATTTGGGCTCATTCGACCTCCTAATTTGGCTTAGTCCACCATTCTCATTTGTTTATTGCATGTTTTTTATTATTTTTATGTTAATAGAGTGAATTTGGTTAGTCATTATGCCAACAAGTCTAATGGGTGCTTTGTGTAGCCTTTTTGGTCAACTTGGAGACAAAATTGAAGGTCTTAATGAGCACTTGGCAGCCAAATTCGTGGGAGAACAAGCTAGAGGATTTGTAGGAAGGTGTCCCCCTCATTTATGGGCCCTTACCTCGAATTCTCCACCATCAGCTCGGAGTTCAAAGGCCACCAAATCAATGAGCTCAAGGGCAACCAAGCAAGTTAAGTTGGACTGCTGTTAACTACAAGTCTTGGGCAGCCAAGTCCCTAAATTTTAGGAGGACTGTTGGGTCCTCAAATTATATAAATAAGAGGGCTTAAGACCTCATTTCAGTTAGTCATTTTTGGGATTAGCTAGTTAGTCAATTTGGTTAGCCAATTAGTCTTTTTGTAAGCCAGTTTTGGCATGATGTTAGACTCATGATTATTCAATAAAGGCATGCAGCTTTTGATTCAATTCTGAGTTTTTAAGGGAGCTATAGCTCTCAGGTTAGGGCCCAACCTAAGAGCCATAGACCTCCTCTTCTTTGTAGTGTTATTTACCTTTCTTTTCAGCACTTTGTTTACTTGTTTTGATATGCATTTCAAGAACACAGTTTGCTGATTTGATTTCTTAAATAGGATTAAGTAGGATTAGCTTATGGTTAATTTTGCTTTCAGTTGCTTAGATCAGAATAGGAGAGTTGTAATTCATTGGAGCTCCAGAAAAGGTTGAAAGGACCTCACTGCCATCTCTGTTAGGGATTGGGGTGCAGTCTGAACCAACCACCAAAAAATGCAGCCTTTTACCTTTATGCAAGCTGCAACACGGTCGTTTTCATTATAGATCTTTCCATGCACTTCAATCTTGAACCATACTCCTTCATCACAACTTCATGCACAACTTCTCTTCACGATTTACATTGTTGTTCATTGAGTTCATAGCACAGGAAGCATAGGTTAATGAATTCTCGTTTTTGGTGACAGCCATAAGAAATTTGTTTTATTTACACTACTCCACATCATTCCATTTCCTTCTTCTTCGTCTTGACCACGCCTAAAGCCACATCCTTGACCTCTATTCAGCTCGTTTACCTTCCAACTCTTCCATTGCCCACGTAGCTTCATTTTCTTGACCTTTCATTGTTCTAGCCTTCCATCCACCAACCAACTTTGTGCACTCTTTCCCCATCCTATTTCTCTATCCCTGAGCCATCACAAGTTCCATCTCCACCTCACCTATCCACCCAAAACCATTCCATCCCTTCACCATCACCAAACTTCCACTTACAACACATCCTGTAGAATTTCACACACTTCCTCTAGAAATCCCTGAGTTTCCTGTAGGATCCCCTGCAGACTTCCTGTAGAAGCCTGCAAACTTGGTTGCTGAGCATCCGAACGTGGTAGACTTCTGTGGACTGATGCTAGAGACCCTCTGGGACCTCCCCTAGCCATCCTGACCTTGCCCATGCTTTCCTTCCATTCCAACCGCTCCTGCACAACCAAACCCTAATCAAAAGCATCATCACAATAAATCCAACCACTTAATGAAAAAATACAAAAACATGTATTTTCAGATGCAAGTAGCTTAGATGCATGTATTTCAGTTCACTTCAAGTAATGGCATTATTGGTAGTGGTTTCATTCACAGTTTTGCATAGTAAGGGTCTAGCTAGTCAAATTAGGGTTTAATATGGTTTTTCATGCTTTGTTGGCTTTCAGTTTCTTTCTGCAGATAGACTAGTCTCCTTTGAGTTAGCTTTCGTCCATCATTCATAAAGCTTCTTCTGTGAGCCTATAGAAGTTGGCTTGAGCCCTAGCGGACTTGTGCCAGCTGACCAAGTGACAGCTGCGACAAGAGCTAGTACTTGTGCATAAAGCACCGTCACTTCCAAGTTTGTACGAACTACCGGGTTGATAAAATTAGAGATAGGAAGCTCCAGGAGTTGTAGCATTATTGCTACAATACTGGAGCCCACCATCCATTTATTAACACTTGTGAGTTTTGGTGTAATGGAAATCATGATTGTCCTCTATGTTTTGATTCTCCCTTTCTATATTTTGAAGATTTTTTTTTAAGAGGAGAGCTTAGGCCATAGACAATGGATATTAAGACAATGGATATTAAGTGTTGGGTGGTAGGAATGATGGGTTGGATGTTAGAAGTGAGGATTTTTAGGAGAGATAGAATTTATTAGGGTTATAGTAGATGGGTTCCATATGATAGTGAGGCCTCCTCAAGTGCCTGTGGAATCTTGGGCTATATCTTCATTGTTTCACCAAATTGTAGTAAGATAATTGTAAAGAGTATTTGCAAAGCATTTGGATTTCTAGATCATGAGGATGTTTCAATGTTATTGCTTAATTTAATGTTTTAAGAATATGTGCTTAGGTTTATCATTAATACCCATAATGTTCCAAGTGATGAATTTCATTGAGAATAGTGGGAGGAGGGTTGGAAAATAACATCCATGATTTTCACCCATCCAAAATTGACTAAGACAGCACCTAAATCTTGTAGTAGTTGACTGTTTCTTCTTCTTTCTTTTTTCTCTTGGTTCCCTTGCATTATTTCTTTGGTCCCTAAGGAAATTTATTTGTTTTTTGTGAGGGAATAAAGGGGGATGAAGGGAGGGAGTATCACCTAATTCTTGAGCTTGACTCATCAGGTGCTCAGTGTTTAGCTCAAAAATCAAAGTTCTCAGAATGGTTCGAAACCTAAACGACCGTGTATGTCTCAGTGAAACGATCCCAGCGCAATTCGTTTCATTGAAAACTGAGTTTGTATGAGGAAGATAATGAGTTATGTCCACTTTGCCAAACATAAGAAATTTTTGAAAGAAATTACATAGTCACTGCATAGTCAGTAGTCCATACTGCTGATGTGGTAGGTGACTATGCAAGGTCAACAATGGTCAACGATCCAATCATAGTTCGCAAAGTGTCATGTTCTTATTGGATATCAGGTGCAGTGTGTTGGCAAGTTTTTATTGGTTTAGAATAGACCAATGAGGAGGGGACAAGTGGCAAGCTCGGAGGCCACCATGTGTCCCTCCCCAAAGGTTAGCGCGATACATAGTCTACCAAAAATTTATGGCATGCCAGGGGGTCGAACCCGGGACCTGCCCCCAACAAAATTTGTGCCATACCACTACACTATGCTATGTTTCTTAACCCATATAGCTCACCGCAAAAAGTGGTTAGGAAGGCCAACCCTCCCATGTGAACACACATTACGTAACCACTAGGGTTAGTCGTTCTCCGAGACGGTAGTGTAAACCTATGACATTCAACTCGCCATGTGAACACCCCCCGGTAACATCAAACCGTTATCCAAATGGTGGACAACAAACACCATAAGTGGTGGCAACATAACCACTAACATTGAATACATCACATGTGACCACTCATGGAAAAACCACAAGTTGATAGTTAACTGGTCGCGTGATTAGCACTAGTTAATCTAGATTAACTCTCAGTTAAACACACCTTATCCATAATTAAACTTAAGTTTAATTTCGCTGCACTTTTGGTGGAACCCACCAATTTCGGCGCTAACTCCAAAAATTGGGAGATTAACTCGAGTTCCTCCAGTTTTGGAGGAGGTTTTCTAGGAGAAAGCAGTTTTGGTCATAACTTGAGCAAATTTCAACCAAATGGAGTTCAAGAAAAGGTGTTCCTTACTGATTTCGACATTTAAAACACATTGAAATAGGTTTCAGGAGCAGCAAATCTTTGTAAACAACAATTTTTCCATATTGAGCTAATAAAGAGGTCCAAGCCATGGAAGCTGGACCAAGGAGATGTAGCCCATGCAAGCTGGACCAAGGAGATATTTTGAAAAATGCATTGTCAAGATGCAAATTCGAGTTTCATAGAGGCAGGATCATGGTAGAAGATAATTTATTTCTTGTTGAGGAGTGTTGAAAATGCAACAAGAAAATTCTAATTTAATTTTGTCCTTGAATTAATTTTGTATGAGTTAACTAAGTTAATTTGACTTTTTTGACTTAGTTAATTCGAGTTGAGGGTCTAACTTGAGTCATGTAGAGTGTCTCCTATATTATAGGATCCCTGGTTAAGTTTATTTTGAGTTGCAATTAATTAATTCAGTTTAATTGAATTCAAGTTAGTTAAACTAGTTCCAAATGTTGGAGGCCTAGTAGTGTGGTGCTGCCTACAGTGATCAACTAGTAAACTAATGATTCACTCATAAATAAATCATGCATGTCAGATCTGAGAGTTACCCAATTGATATTTGAGTTCATGGATAGTGTAGTATCAATTGTATAGTCATTTGAATTGTACAACTGGTGCATGTAGTCAGAGGAAGGCCTACGAGGATTGCACAATTCCAATTGAGTAATTTCCCTAATTAATAGGGGGATAATTACCAAGGAAATAATGCAAGAAAATAGGGAACCGGGCAAGCATAAATTGGCTAGGCATTGGCATGGGCTTGTCTAGGAAGCGGTGAGACATATAGAGGTAGTGCAGAGGTTGCTTGGGCTTCAACAAAGCATTATGATCTTCTCATATTTTCTAACTAATGCAATATACAAATAGCAGGGGTTTTTAGCTGTGGTCTTCCAGAGAAAATTATTTTCTAATGTGTTGATTGAATTATTTCTCTTGTATGCTTCATGATTTCGTGAACGTTTCATTGTTGTGCTCATGAGTAGAGTATATTCAAGCTTATTGTTTTAGCAAATTACAATTAGCAGTTTGAATCTACAAGGAATTTCTACGCAATGTATAGATTTAAAAATTCAGATAAGAAAAAATAAACACACATGCATACAAAACATTCCTCACTATTAAAGACATGTATCACCAATAGCTATGCCCATGGTTTTGATGAGAGCTTTAGGGAAGGGAAAACCCCATCCCTAAAAAATAAATACTAATTTTATTAAGGTAGAATTTTGAGTTTTTACTCATCATGATTTACAAGTAAATAACTAAGATTATATATCATGAGATTACATATCCATCTATATACTACTAATTTAATATCAAAATCCATCTCCGGGTATTATGAATCAGGGTCATCCTTAATTTTCCTGCATAGAACACAAAAAGGAAAATCATATTAATAATAAGGAATTTTAATAAACATATTATCGAAATTTTTATATTGTTAGAATTTGGAAAATCACATATCCATCTATCAACTACTAATTTAATATCACATTCCATCTCCTTGTATTATGAGTGAGTGTCATCCTTTATTTTCCTGCATAGAACACAGAAAAATAAAATTATATTAATAATTAAGGAATTTTAGTAAACAGATTATCTAAATTTTTATATTGTTAAAATTTGGAAAATCACCTATAATAGAATTGGAAATAAAATATATAATAAACAAATAAGAATATATATAGATTTCATGATACTATTAAGCACATTGATTTAAATTTAATCAATTTAAACTTAAAACGCTAATACCTATTCATAACTTTATTTGATTTTGGACTTTATTACTTATATATTTAATATTTAATATTTACAGATAATATAAACTTACACTAACAGTAACACAAATGGTAAATTGCTCAACAATACCCATCTCGCTATATTAGGTAAGACCTATATATAGGTTTCATGATACCATTAAGCACATTGATTCAAATTTAATCGATTCAAACTTAAAACGCTAATACCTATTCATAACTTTATCTGATTTTGCATTGTATTGCTTATCTATTTAATATTTACAGATAATCTAAACTTACACTAACAGTAACACAAATGGTAAATTGCTCAACAATACCCAACTATGGATTTCATGATACCATTAAGCACATTGATTTAAATTTAATCAATTTAAACTTAAAACGCTAATACCTATTCATAACTTTATTTGATTTTGGACTGTATTGCTTATCTATTTAATATTTACAGATAATCTAAACTTACACTAACAATAACACAAATGGTAAATTTCTCAACAATACCCATCTGGCTATATTAGGTAAGACCTATTGATTTTTTTTACCAAATAGAGAAATCGTCCATTCGATTTTTTTTTTTAAGTATAACAACAAAAAAATTCAGTGTCTGGTGGATCAAACCGAACTGTCCATAGAGATGACCTTTCAAAACAGTTTTACAACCTTGACCTTGACATATGAATTGTACGCTATATGAAGAAATTTATGGAAAAGGATAGAAGTTACGTAAGTTTAAATGGCTATAACTGAGGTTATCTATCCCAGAAAAAACATGAAAGACCAAAAACAATAATCTAAAAGTTGATGGTCGACTATTGTACAGTCCAAAGAGAAAATTATATCAGATTTAAGAGAGAAAATCCAGCTAAATCAGCTGTAGAGGGTAAGGCCTATTGATTTTATATGTAGTTTTTTTAGATAAGACCTATTGATTTTATATGCACTTTATTTGACAAATTACTCTTTAAAAAAACTTCTATATTACGGTTTTCACTAGAAAATCTCTAGTAAACAAGCCCTAAAAACTAAAAACTATCATTTTACGATTTCACTCGAAAATATCTTCCTTTGGAAACCTATAGTTCCACCATTGGAACTTCATCTAAAGTGCAGGAATCATGTTGAAGACAACGAGCGGAACTCACATGAAAAAAAGATGAAAAAAGAAAGAAAAATAAATTGGAACTAGATCTGTTGCTTCAGTGGTTTGCCCTGCAGCAGGACAAGTAGTTCATGTACTTCACATGACAAGAAGTTGAAAAAATAAAATGAACAAGAAACTGGAATTAGAGACAAGTTTTCCCTACAACAAGACAAGTTGTATATTTTATTGCTTTAGTGGTTTTCCCTACAACAAGACAAGTTGTATATTTTATTGCTTTAGTGGTTTTCCCTACAATAAGACAAGTTGTTCATGCAATTAACCCTTTCCTCTGATGAAGATTATGAGTTTCTTGATCTTTTCCCTGCAGTTAGACAAGTAGTTGATGCAATTAATCCAAACAAATACATACAGAGACATGCAATCCCAAAAACTAGTGGTGAAGATTATGAGTTTATTTCTCTGGTTAGTGATTAGGATTCAGATGTTTGTGACTGGGATAGAGATTGAGAAGAATATCATGTTCCATAACCATACTTTTATTTCTGGGATGCCCTTAGACCTGGCGGTAAGACAAAGGAAGTTCTCATATGAAGTCTAGGAATATTGTTAAAGGTAAGGTGTTGAACTCACATGACAACAAGTTGAAAAAAATAGAAAGAAAAAGAAACTTGAACTAACATGTGTTCCAAGGAAGTGCAACCTCTCACCGGCCAAAGGCAATGATGATTTTTCAACAATAGTTAAATGAGGGAAACTGAGATGTAATCTAATCTTCTAATAGGTCCTAGCTGATTCAAGTTCATCAGATTTTACTTCATATAATTAATTTATTCGATTCTAGCTGATAAATTTAAATTTATTCTAAAATTTATTTATGTGATGAATATTTTAGTTAAAGAATGACAAGGGGCTCCGCAACAGAGAATCAAACCCATCGGTACTTCATCTAGGACTAGCGATGAAATAAGTTAAGGTGTCAGTCATGAAAGAAGCAAGTGTAGCTACTAGAGAAGCAACATCAATGGAATTTGTTGTATATTCTACTGTTTTAGTGGTTTTCCCAACACTAGGAGTAGTTCGTGCAAAAAAATACATACAAAGAAATGTAGTTTCAGAAACTCCTTATGTATAGAGCATAAGAAACATACCCCTATGTAACATAGAATCGACCCCATCAGTACTTCATCTAGGACTAGCTACAAAATAAGTGAAGGTGATAGTAACGAAAGCAGCAAGGGTAGCTACTAGAGAAGCAACATCAATGGAATTTGTTGTATATTCTATTGCTTCAATTCTTTTCCCAACATTCGGAGGAGTAGTTCATGCAAACAAATACATACAGAGAAATGCAGTTCCAAAAACTCTTTATGTAAAGAGCATAAGAAACAAACCCTAAATAAGGGGAGCACTCTACATAGTCAATCAATTAAATCCAAATCACTACCTAAACAATGAAGGGTTCAACGAGATTGTCTGTGGAGTATGATTAGGGACTCCCCCTCGAGTGGGGGGCAGATTTCCCTCCTAGATAGCCCACCTGTGCTAACGCTTGATGTATGATGTTCAAATGCAATTGGCTATGAATAAAGAAAGCAAAATAATTGGGGTTGGATAATATTAATTTCCTAAATACTTAACAAAAACTAAGTAAGTAAAAAGTAAACAGAGGTTCATTTTAAAAGGCAAACCCATGAATTTTAAACTTTATCAACACTCTATAAATGTAAACTTAAGGCCAAATACTAACTTAAATCTAGTACACCTTGTTTAAAAACTAAATGTAGAAATTAGAAGCTTACGTGCAACAACTAAATTTTGTTTAGGCTATTAAGATTGGGGTTGGTCTTACTAACATAAAAAAAATCCTCCAGCCCAAAATCCCTGCGTCTGTGCTTTCTCCTCTAGCCCAAAAACTTTGCCTAGGATTCTCCTCCAGGCCCGAAACTCTACCCTAGAAATAAATTACCTTACACAATGATTACATAATACATACCCAAAATTGTCACAAAAGGGTAGAATGACCTATTTTGACCATGCAACAGGTGGAAATTGCAATATTGGGCATGCCTAAAGGAAATTCTCCAGGTCTCGATGGGCTAACTATAATTTTTTACCATGCTTGTTAGCCATTTTTGTGTCAAGATATATGGAAAATAGTATAAGACTCTAAGTGCTCTCCCTCAATCCTCTCAACCTTAGATGTCACATTCATCATCGTCATCCCCAAATTATCAAGAGCCAACTCTCCTTATCACTATTGGCCCATTGCCCTTTGTGACATCATATACAAAATCATCTCCAAGGTCATTGCCAACAAACTAAAGCCCATCATCCTCTCTCTCATTTCCCTAGAGAAAACTAGATGCGTGGAAGGAAGGAAAATAATGGATAGTGTAATCCTTGCACATGAACACATCCATTCTCTTAAATCCAACAAAACCCTTGGTATGCTCATCAAGGTTGACATGCCTAAAGCCTTTGAAAACCTCAGTTGGAAATTCATCTTTCATATACTCATAGCATTTGGATTCGAAGAAATATGGATTCATTAGATACTTTCCCTCATCACCAAAGCCTTCTTCTCCATCTTAGTCAATGGAATTCCCTCCATCCCTTTTGTTCCTTGAAGAGACATTAGCAAAGGGGGTGTCATCTCTCCTTATATTTTCTCCCAATGGTTGAAGGCCTCGATTGCCCGATCTTTGTTTCCCTCCAAGATGGACTCTTAGAAGGTCTCCCTCTAGGATATTCAATCCATTCTTCCACTCATCATCAATTTTTGTATGACACTTTTCTAATGGGAAATCCCACTATCAAGGAAGTGCCAACCTTAAATCACATCCTTATTACATTCTCTAATGCATATAGAACTTCCATTAGCCTAGCCAAATCCTAAATATTTTTCTTTAACACTCCACTAGTTATTCAAACTCACATTTTCTGGCCTCTTGGTTTTCAAAAGAGCTCCCTTTTCGCCAAATATCTGGGTGCCTCTCTCACTACCAACTCTCTTAGGAAATTCACTTGGGATAATCTTCTTCAAAAATTTGAAGCTCATCTTTCCTGTTGGGCCTTTTTCTTATTAAATTTGATAGGTCACTTCACTCTCCTCAAATCAATCCTTCAATCCTTTTCTACTTATCTCCTATCCACTTTTGCTTCTCTAAAGGCCATTCTCAACAAGATACAAAATATTTAGTGATGCTTCCTCTTAGGGGCTGCTAAGAGAGAAAAAATATGGACTCTTATTGCTTGGGAGAAATGTTTCCAACCAAAGCTTAAAGGAGGATTTGTACCAAGAGATCCAAAAACTCTTAGTAAAGCACACAACAACAAAAATTTGGTAGAGATGGATATAAATCCAAAATTCCTCTAGTGTAATATCTAGAGACAAAAATACACCTGAAACATTTAGGAATTACAACTCTGACTGATAGGTAATATCAAAGGCTCACATATTTTGAATGTTTCATGGGAGCACAAAATCTCATCGAGGATGGTAGTGTATCTTTTGAGAAGTAAGAAATGGTTAAATCATGTTATTCTAGGAGGATTCGTGGCACTAATGGCCAAAACTATCTCATAAAAATCATCTCAATCCTATCAAATACTCTCTTCTTTCCCAAGGACTAACCTCTTTTGTTGAATATTGGGGCTCTCCCTCATCTCATTCTTCTTAGTGGTGCAACTAGATAGATTGTACCAATTAGTTAGAGTTGAGTTCCTATTCTAGTTGATCAAAAATTCATATTCAAGGAGGATAATATTTTATTTTTCCACAACGCTAACCTCAAGGAAATTTCAACCTCTCATAAGCGTGTAGCCTCCTTTCCCCTAATAATTCTAATGAATATTATAGCATGTGGTAAAAGTTATAGTATCTCACACATTGGCTTAAAACTAACCTCTTCTTGATTTCATTTTGGAACAAAACTCTTACTTGGGACAAGACTCAATGTTATGGATTCTATGGACTTTCAACCTACTCCCTCATCCTCTCTAATTTTAAATCTAGTAATCACCTATTCAACAACAGTAGTTACATTGCTCCCCTCTTAGGCAATCTTTCCATCCTATTTCATCAATATGATCGCAATACTACGAGTATCACCTCCACTTTGCATTGATGATGAGCACCTACCTTTATAAACTCGTTGATGGTGTTGGACCCACCAACATTTAGGGGATCACCCTGGTATTAAGTCCCAACTAGACCTCACACCGTTTGGTGTGGGAGTCCCAACCGGTATGATGGCCCGAATTCCATTGTCTTAAGGATTTTCCTCAACTCTTGCTTTTCAGCACAGGAGAGTGGTTTGCTTTGTCTTTAAGAAGTGATGTTTGCATGCCTAGTGAGTGTAAGTGTCACTTGTGTCAATGATTCTTTCATTGTCGAGGGAGAGGGTGAGAGTGAGAGTGAGTTCAAGGTCGATAGGGAGTAGTCCCAACACTACTAGGAACACATAACACAACATGACATGCACAGCTTCCGGGGGAGCAATCCACACAAATGCAGTAGTCCCAACATACAAGGTAAGATAACATGTACAACACTCATGGATCAGTCTGAACGAGTGCAACAGTTGTTACAACACGCTTCATGTGAAAGGTTTGTATGATGTCTAGGAGAGCAGTCTACACGAACGAGACAACGTTAACAACATATACAACACATTTCCATTAATAGATTATGCATTACAACAATGAAGCAGTTCAGATGTAGAACGTGTGTTACAAGTGTTAAAGATCAGTCTTACAACAAATACAATACATGTGTGAAAATGCGTTGGCCTATTAGCAAGCTTTTGAATTAAGCAAAAGTTCCAAGACACATCGTTACACCATACATCACTAACCCCGAGTGCGGGGCGTTGGAGCCACTATTTACTCCTCAAAGAAAATATTATAGTCTCTCTTGGCTATGTGGGAGGAGTTGAGGTGAAAAGTCCTTTGCATGTACAAATGAGGGGGTATTTATAGCCAAGGGTGAAACTGACCCTTGTGGTTGTTTGTCTACCCTCATGATCATTTGAATTCCATGACTTTTCGACTTACATGACTCTTTGTTCAACAAGTGGGTCTCTTGGACTTCCACGTTACATAACATTGATTGACAATAAGCTCATAATGGATATGTGGGCGACATGACTCATGATGTGACTCAAAATGACTTGACATGAAAATGCTAGTACATTTGTGTTGCTGTTGGAGTGCATGTCGAGCTATAGTGCTGCTGGGTGATGGATGTCTTCATGGTGTATCATAGCTTCACCTCTGCATGGTGAAGTGCGTGGAGTCTTCAATGGTCCTTGGTTCCCTTGATGAAGATTTAGTATGTTGTTCCTTGCTTGCATGTTGGAAGTCTTGACAGGCTCATCTGTTCGCAAAGGTGCATGTTCGTCGCGTCCGTCTGCTTCACATACTTCGTTTGTTCATCTGTTGGTGAACCTGTCCTTCTGCATGTGCTCCCTTCGTTCATCCCATTCGTCATCTTGTCATGTTTGATGGTGTACCTGTACCTACAGTCACTCATGACGAGACGACATCAAATCCAAAACCTCCTAGTCTACCATGACATATGATCATTTCGGATGCAGGTGACCAGGAAAGGAAACAAGGCTGTGATGCAGGATAATGGCTCCGGGAACTGTTGATGAAAATTGCACAAGAGTCACTGAGTTATGGAGATGGGCAATTTGAGTCGACAGTGACTCTCTGCGAAGTCTAGCTCGACTAGGAGGTAAAATTGCTCAAATTTTGGGAGGAAGAGTATTGGCTATTGAAAGGCAAGGAAGGCATGCTCTGTACATTTTTCAAAATGAATGAGCAGCGGGGATGGACAGCCATATTTGTGCAATTTTCCAAAGGAACGGGCCGAGTTGCATGGAGGTTCAGTAAGCAGGGATTGCACAGTTTGTCTGGGGAACTGCCCAAGAGACTGGCACACAAAACTGCGCAATTCCCAGAGGGCACTGCCAGTTGGCTGCTGGGGTCAGTGGCAGCCAAAACTGTGCAATTCCCAGAGGGAACTACCATTTGGTTTCTGGAGTCACTGGCAGCAGAAACTATGCAATTCCTGGAGGGAATTGGCAGTCTGCTGCTAGGGCTGCTGGCAAGGAAAACTACACTAAGGCCGAGAGGCCGGTCTGCTGATCATCCCTGTGCAATTTCTGAGCTAAGCTGACTGATGGGCAATGATAGGTATGCACATAAACACTATATAATTTCTGAGATGAACAGTTGGTCGCCTATCGGGATGACTGGAAGGAAAAATTGCACAATTTTCTGAGGGAGACAGGGACGGGCACTTGGTGTCTGTCCAACGTGTCTACGCAATTTCCTCAGTCAGTTGAGCGGGTGAAGGCAGTGGCCTCTGTGCAATTTTTGAATGGAGTTAGTCCCGGGGTGATTGTCAAGTCCAACTATCTAGGTGGCCAACATGAGAGATGATTGCATTGCTTGCGGGCATCGCAGCTTGAAAAGACTAGCTTGGTGCTACGCTATTTTGGTTAACAGTAGATCGAGCCAATGGTAGGGTGATGATCGGACTGTCAGAGGGGAGTCAGGTAATGAGAACCTTCAGCAAAAATGGCTAAGTGTGTGAACAATCGAAAGATGCATAGGTGATCATACGAATACACGCTTGCATGACTTGACGACGAAATGACCAAACCATCCATACACACATTTTCAACAACACTGAATGACGGTGTAAGTGACAAGCGCAACACTCATGATTGGTCGTTCATTGATTGAGACGATGCTTGTGCAACAATGAATGTGACTCTGTGTGTGAGTGCAACAGATGCTTTCATAGTGAACACAACAAGCATATATGCAGCGAAGACTTTGAGCATAACTAGAACATGGTCGCAAGCATGACTTAGACATCAACATGCAGAGACTTGAATGCAATGAACAAGCAAGGTGGATGTAAAGACTCACACGAGCTCACGGAGTGAACTCGAGTGTGTGCAGTCATCAAGTGAAACTCTTCAAGGGAGGCTCCGAAATTGGTGCAGGCCAAAATTTTGGAGGGTGGTTGTAGCCACTACAACACTTGGCAACGCACTGGTAGAACTCCAAATTCTTTTTTTCTGTTCATTTCTAGCACAAGGCCTTAATATTTCGGGGATTATTGAATCGTTGTGTGGGTTACTTCATTTTCCCCAATTACCCCTTAGACATACGTGGTTCACCCTTTGCCAACTCAGTCAAACACAATCAAAAGTTCAGCTTGAATCTTAGTGTTTCGAATCCGGGAAGGGTAGTTTAGCTCGCGAATTGAAGATTTTCAGAGTATGAGTTTTCATCTCTAGTGTTGCTCCACTACCAGCAGGCCTAGACATTACCTTGGTGGAGTCACACAAGAACACACACATTGCTCCACTGCCAACAAGCCTGGTCAGTACCCTAGTGGAGTTGCATGCTTCACCTCTCTACATGGGAAGCCTTTCTCTTCTTTCACCTTTATATTTTTAAAGAGGACTGTGCATAGGCACTTATTTATTTTTGGGGCGGAAGAAAGATCTAAACTTATTGAGAGAAGAAGAGGTTATTCCTTCAAAAAAGCATATAAGACCTCTGACATAGGTTTTTTTGTTTAGATTTCCTCTTCTTCGTTTCTACTAGTTGGATGAGCTTGAACACACATAGCAGAAGGTTGAGTATATGCATGGGGCTTCCCAGTGTGGACATAGGTTCATGGTTGGACCAAAAATTTCCTTGCAAACAGTTCATATTTTCCGTCAAGACTTCATCGGATGAAGGTTACAACCAAGCATGGAGAAGGCAGACACAAGATTGGCCAAGTGTTGCAGTGTCACGATTTTCCTCAATTTCAGCCACATACTCTATTCAAAAGCCAAGACATAGTAGTTGGCAGCACTTATTTCCGTAAACAAAAATAGTAATATATCAAACAAACAAAATGAACGTGAACTAAAATTGTAACCAAAACCAAACAAATCAAAAGCAAAGATAATAAGCAAAACAAACCAAATGAAACAACAAGCAGCAAGCAGACAATGTACATGGCATGGGCGCGACCCGACCTACTAAAAATAATTCTTGAGATCTTGGCCATTGACAGGAAGGTTGTCAATCCTCCTTCCCAGTGATTGCAAATGATACGTGTGCGGGCCAAGCTTCTCGTAGATCAGTGCAAGTCCATCGGACTATGCTACCGAAACCTAGTGGCATTCCATACGACCTTCAAGTGAAGACAACAACATTGTTTCAGGCACTGTGTACAACATGGGCTCGAATGATGGCACGAGGTAGTTGTTTTTATTCAGGGAAGGGTTCAAGTTTCCAAAGTCGATGCGTAAGCAGATTTTCCTAGATTTTTTTCGTGCGGGATTTAGATTAGAAAACCAAGTATGATGACAAACTTTGCAAGTAATCCAAACATTTAAATGTTGGTCAATCTTTTCGGTGAAAGGAGTGCAAACAACATGTATGTGTTACCCATTCTTTGTTGCAATGGTTTGTCTCCTGATTTACCTGGAATCTCATGATGGATTGCTCACCTGTGGCATGTACTCAAGTCATCATTTACTCATGCAGACCCATCCCGATACTGTTCGATCAAGTGGTCAATGGTTTTTGGTTGTTGTAGTGTGTATCTTGTACTGAGATTGGCCATCTTCGAATCGTGGTAGGTTCCTAGGTTGCTTTGTTTGTTCGTAGTGTTGTTCCTTTGTGTTTTCAGCATGAGTGCTTCATACTCAGCATTGTTTTTGGTGCCTTTGAACTTCAAAAATGTTGAAATCATGCATTGTCCATTGTTTTGGATGACTGAGTTACACTTGGTCCTTGAGCCATCATGTGTTCCAAATTTGTCAAGACTCGTGGTCCACAACTTATATGTACATGGATCGTTTGGCGTGCTAGTATTGCTACTACAACTGCTATTATTAGAAAAGCAAACTGCACAAGTTCCATTACCATCAGTTGGGCGAGGAAGGAGTCCCAACTGCTTGTCTGATGAGGTTGGAGCTGGCCATGGAGGATAATGCTCCAATGTATTTTCTAGGAGGCAGTTTCCAAACATGAGTTTTACGAAGGCCAATGATTCATTCTCACTATTAAGGGGAGTGACATTGTGTTTCATATACCTCTCAGATAAAACCTGGATTTGGTTGCATCTGACCTTGTACGAAAGCCACATGTGAGACCAGTCTGTAGCAAAATATCCATCTAACTTGCTGGACCAGTCTCTGCTGAGTAGCAGGCCATATGCTTCCAGTATGTCCACAACAACTATGTTGATGCATTGGTGGACTCGACCATCATGGGATAGTCGAATGATCACGTCTCGAAGCTCACCAATGGATGGTACTGAGGTTCTATCAAGTTGGATGATTCTCGTGGACGTTTCACTCCATCGTACATTGATCTTCTTAGCAATGGAGAGCAACATGACGTTGGCTGTCATGCCAGAATCAACCAAGCAGTTGTGAACATTGTAGTTGAAAACTTCGAATGAAAGCAAGAATTGGGGGCAACCTGAGTTTTCTTCTTCCATCCAAAGTGTATTGAGAATAGTAGATAATGATTCGGGAGGTGTGCTTTCTCCCTTGCTGGTAGAGGTTGCGGTGTCCGTTGTTGTTTGTCCCAACACACGCAGCAGGATATCTCGCTGACTCTAGACTTTGGCTAACTCGAACAAACTAATGTTTACCCGAGTGTTCTTCATGTCATCAACTATGTTGTAGTCCAGAGGTGGTAGACTCACCAAGGTGTCAGGGGTGGAACAGATGTTCATGTTGTCCAACAGAGTGTTTTGAAACTTGTTGCTCATGGATGTACTCTTATTAGCTGTTATCTTCCGAGACTTGCTTGGTGTTTGTTGCTTTGAGACAGCTGGTGGATCAACCTTCTTTATCAATTGTCTCACTTTATCTTTCATTTCCGCAAGTGTAGGGGGAGCCCCTTTACTCCTAAGATTGTAACGATCATTTTGCTTTTGGGGTTGCTTCTCAGTGTTTGTCTTCGAGATTACTTGCAAGCACTAATACACGTTCACCACATGCCCAGAACTTGGTGTTTCATTAAGTGCAACCTCTTCGCTATCATCAGTGTCTTCTGGCTACTCCTGTATATTGCCTTCCGCATCGAGTGTATGACTACAGATAGAGGTAACGACTCACTTCCAATATGGACAAGAGTTCTCAGGGTGGAACTCTTCGTGGAAGGAAAAGAAATTAGGATCAACACATTGATCGAGTTGGAACACAAGCTTCTTTGCACATTTGGAAACGAACCGGTTGTTTCTTGATGAGCTGGTTGATGAACTGCTTGCTTGTCTCTGACTGGGAGATGGCTACTTTCGAATGTGTCCATTTTCTGTTGTTTCCTTGTCTCTACCCTTGCTCGTCATTTCTTGGGGATTTTTGCTGGCATCCTTGGAGTCTTTTGTTGATACATCATCCCTTGATGACTCCAATTGTGCGCAAGTCTTTTTCAACAACAATAACCTCTTTACTATTTTCTAAAAGAGTTGGCTTCACAGCTCACTTGACAAACTACGCAATGGTGGTCGACAATGTAGACGTGTAATAGTCAGCATTGATGGAGTCATGAGGTTTAGTGTTTGTTACAAATTTGTTCAAAATATGCATAAACCTATGATTGAAGTCTTTCACTTTCTCTTTTCCCTCCATCCTAAGGCTTCCCAATTCCTTGAGCAGCATGGCTGGGATCTTGTCATCAACAAACTTTTTGAGGAACATACGTTTGAAAGAACCCCAATTTTGTATGGAGTTAGAAGGATGGTTGTGATACCAAGTAGCTACATAGTCGTCCAAGGTACATGGGAACAATCTACATGCTACGTCATCATAACATACCTCAAGGGTCTACAACTATAGGCAAAAATTGTCTAGGTGGTCTTATGCCTTCACCACATTGTCAGGGTTGAACTTAATGTTCATTCTCTTTGCTCACTTGGGCATCTTGTGCAGAACAATTGGGAGAGTCAATGATCCCTGAGTCATCCATTCAAGATTTAGGTCAGCCATATCTTCATCTTCTTCATCCTCTTCCTCTCCTTCATAATCTGATGGTTTCGGATCTCATTCTGTTGGTTTGTCTCCATCTCCACCTCCTTCATTTCCTTCCCCTCCACCTCCTATATCGGAGTTCGATCCCAAGATCACAAGAGTGGCTTGTTCATCTTCAAGGAAGATTGGAGGTCCCTCTCCGTCTTCAATAGCTTCCTCTAGACCTTCAAGTGTGGCAAGGACTGCTTCTTCCATTGATGATACAACAACTCCTGTGGGAGTGGCTTTTGGCTTCCTAGATGTGTGTGGAAGATGTTGTATGCCTGGGATCAGTCCGACTGCTTTCACAAACTGGCAAGTGACGGGTTGGATGGAGCAAAGGTGTTGATATGAAATCTTGTGTTCAATTCTGGGTGGCAAGGAGTAACCAACTGCAGAGTCACATGAGAGGGAGTGCGAGTTACTACGTTAACCAAATGATTGATGAGTGAGTGTGAGGGGAATTTCAGCCATGTACAACTGGTTTCCCTCCTATGTTAATGGTGCTAGACCCACCAACATTCAGGGGATCACCCTGGTATGAAGTCCCAACTAGACCTCACACCATTTGATGTGGGAGTCCCATCCAATATGATGGCCTGGTTGCCATTGTCTTAAGGATTTGCCTCAACTGTTGCTTTTCAACACAGGAGAGTGGTTTGCTTTATCTTCGAGAAGTGAGGTTCGTGTGCCTGGTGATTGTAAGTGTCACTTGTGTCAATGGTCCTTTCACTCTCGAGGGAGAGGGTGAAAGTGAGTTCCAGGTTGATTGGGAGCAGTCCCAACACTGTTAGGAACACAAAACACAACAGTACATGCACAACTTCTGGCGGAGCAATCCACATGGATGCGACAGTCACAAAATACAAGTAAGATAACACGTACATCACTCACAGATCAATCTGAATGAGTGCAACGGTTGTTACAACAAGCTTCATGTGAAAGGTTTGTCTAATGTCCGAGAGATCAATCTACATGGGCGAGACAATATTAACATCATATACAACACATTTCCATTAATAGATTATGCATTACAACAAATGAAGCAGTTCAGATGTAGAACACAGGTTAAAGCAACATGCATTACAAGTGTTAAATATTAGTCTTACAACATATACAATACATGTGTGAAAATGTGTTGGCCTGTTAGCAAGCTTTTGAATTAAGTGAAAGTTCCAAGACACATCGTTACACCATACATCACTAACCTCGAGCGCAGGGCGTTGGAGCCACTACTTACTCCTCAAAGAAAAGATTACAGACTCTCTTGGCTATGTGGGAGGAGCTGAGGCGAAAAGTCCTTTGCATGTAAAAATGAGGGGGTATTTATAGCCAAGGGTGAAACTGACCCTTGTGGTTGTTCGACTACCCTCAAGACCGTTTGACTTCCATGACATTTCGACTTACATGACTCTTTGTTCAATAAGTGGGTCTCTTGGACTTCCACGTTACATCACATTGATTGACAACAAGCCCATAGTGAAGATGTGGGCGACATGACTCATGACGTGACTTGATATGACTTGACATGACAATGCTGGTACATTCATGTTATTGGAGTGCATGTTGAAATATAGTATTGTTGGGTGATAGATGTCTTCATGGTGTATCATAGCTTCACCTCCGCATGGATAAGTGTGCAGAGCCTTCGATGATCCTTGGTTCACTTGATGAAGCTTTAGCATGTTGTTCCTTGCTTGCATGCTGAAAGGCTTGACAGGCTCACATGTTTGCGAAAGTGCATGTCCGTCGCATTCATCTACTTTGCATACTTCGTTTGTTTTTTCGTTGGTGAATCTGTCCTTCTGCATGTGCTCTATTTGTTCATCCCATTCACCGTCTTTTCATGTTTGTTGGTGTACCTGTACCTGCAGTCACTCATGATGAGATGATATCAAATCCAAAACCTCCTAATCTACCATGACACATTATCATTTCAGATGCAGGTGACCAGGAGAGGCAACAAGGTTGCAATGCAGGATAATGGCTCTGGGCACTGCTGATGAAAACTACACAAAATTCACTGAGAGATGGAGACGGGAAATCTGAGTCAAGAGTGACTGTTTGCGAGGTCTGGCTCGGCTCGAAGGAAAAATTGTGCAAATTTTGGGAGGAACAGTCCAGGCTGTTGAAAGGCAAGGCAAGCATGCTCTGTGCATTTTTCAGAACGAACGAGCAACAGAGATGGACAACCAGATTTGAGAAATTTTCCAAGGGAACGGGCCAGGCTGCATCAAGGGTCGGCAGGTAGGGATTGCGCAATTTTTCTGGGGAACTGCCTAGGAGACTTGTAGACAAAATTGCGCAATTCCCAGAGGGAACTGCTAGTTGGCTGCTAGGGTCAGTGGCAGCCAAAACTGCGCAATTCCCAGAGGGAACTACCAATTGGTTGTTGGAGTCACTGGCAGCAGAAACTGCACAATTCCTGGAGGGAATTGGCAATCTACTGCTAGGGGCTGTTGGAAAGGAAAACTGCACTAAGGACAAGAGGCTGGTCTGCTGGCAAGGAAAACTGCACTAAGGCCGAGAGGTCGGTCTGCTGATCATCTCTACGCAATTTCTGAGCTGAGTTGAGCTGATGGGCAGCGGAAGGGCTGCACATAAACACTGCGTAATTACTGAGATGAACAATTGGTCCACTGTCGAGATGACTCACTAGGAAAACTATGCAATTTTCTGAGGGAGACAGGGATGGGAACTTGGTGTCTGTCTCACCTTTCTACGCAATTTATTTGGTCAGTTGAGCGGGAGTGGTCAGTGGCCTTTGCACAATTTTTGAGTGGAGTCAGCATCGGGGTGACTATCGGGTCCAACTATCTAGGTGGCCAACATGATAGATGATTGAATTGCTTGTGGGAAATGCAGCTCGAAAAGATTAGCTTGGTGCTTCTGCGTTGTTCTGGTTGATAGTTGATGGTAGGGTGATGGTCTGACTGTCAGAGGGGAGTCAAGTCATCATAACCTTCAGTAAAAATGGCCAAGTGTGTGAACAATCGAAAGATGCATAGGTGATCATACGAACACACACTCGCATGACTTGACGATGAAATGACCAAACCATCCATACACACATGTTCAACAATACTGACCAACGATGTAAGTGACAATCGCGACACTCATGATTGATTGTTCATTGATTAAGACAATGCTTGCATGACTCTGAATGTGACTCCGTGTGTGATTGCGACAAATACTTTCATAGTGAACACAACAAGCATGTACGAAGTGAAGACTTTGAACATAGCCAAAACATGGTCGCAAGCATGACTTAGACATCAACATGCAGAGACATGAATGCAATTAACAAGCAAGGCGGATGTAAAGACTCACACGAGCTCACGGAGTGAACCCGAGTGTGTGCAGTCATCAAGTGAAACTCTTCAAGGGAGGCTCCGAAATTGGTGCAAACCAAAACTTTTGAGGGCGATTGTAGCCGCTACAACATAACCACATCACCAATTATGCATGGAACAAGCTCCCTTGTTTCCTCCTCTAGAACACTTGGAAAGAGAAATAGTTTTTTAAAACAAAACACTCTTTGCACAATCTTTGGCAAATTATTCTCAACAACCTAAGGGAATCATTTCTCTTGCTTTCTTGGGTTGATAAGGATTGGGTTTGTAATCCTGTCAAAAAAATCATCCTCTCCTCCTTTGGATTCTCTTGTCATTTCTTCTCTTATGTCCCTTCACCTCCTCCCTCGTCTCCCTCTAGCCCTACCTACTCATCTCCCCTTCTCATTGACTTCATCAACAAAATTTTGATGATGTCTCCAAAGGGAATCTAGGTCTAAGTAGATATGGAGATTTCTTTGACAATACACATTCAAATCCCTCACATATATGCTGGAGAAATCAGTCACACTACCAACAATGTTTTAAAAATTTAGGCACTTGAACAAGTCCTCTTCATCACCATAGGAAAGTGTTACTCCAAGTCCATCATGGAGGGAAATTTGAAAATAATAATAAATATATTTCAAAGAATCCAATGTGGTTCTAACGCATGCCAAGCAATCAAGAGGTTGAGAATGGGAGATTGAGTAACAAACATAGCAAAGCTCCTAATTCAAATTCCTTCCACCCTCCTCTCTCATGTTCTTCGAGAGGGAAATAAAATGGATAACCATATGCCTAACCACGACCCCAAACTAAGTGCTTCATTGATAGATCTAGATAGGGATCAATGCATTCCTACCTCCCTCCTCTCTCAATGTTAGAATTGGGACAAAATAGACTTTACTCCACCACAATGGTTGCACTAATGCTAGCCCTCCCATCCCACTCTGATATAATGGATTCCCATCAAAATAGAAGCTCCACTAAGAAAGTCATTTGGCAAGTGATTGGCCTCTTTATTGCCTCAAAGGACCAATAGTCAATCTAAGCTCTTAATATTAAAATATAATATTGAACCTCTTATATATAATATTATTAATGTATAACATTATAAACACATAATAAGAAACAAATATAAACGTTTAGAATTGTATGATAAAATATTGAAATGTTGATGGAAAACAATCGTTAAGTTAAATTGAACATCAATATAGATTAATCATGATATTTAACTTCAAAATAATAATAAATTTATTAAATTAAAGATCAATATAAATTAAAATACAACTTTCAACTTATAGCATATTATATTATGTATGCATAAAATTATTTATTATATATAAACACAAACATATATACCAATAAAAAACATTTTATACAAAATAAAAATATGCGATATTTTGATTTATATCACAAAATATTAAAATGTATAATGATAGATAATATGTGGGAAAAAAAGCTTATATTATTAAATTCAATATCAATATCAATTAAATACACCATTAATAATTTTAAATCAAATTTATTGAATTAAATCAAAATATAAATTAAATTTCAACATTTAATACTTGACTTCATAGTCATGTGTATTTGTCAATTGGACATTACAATTTCTAATTAATTAGTTTATCTATTATTTGATGATAATAATTAATAATAATATAAACCTTTTTTTATGTTTATTTTTATATTATTAAAATATTTTTTAGTATTATCTAATTTGTTATCTGTTTGGAATTTAAGGTTGCATCTCATACTATAATTAGGTGATATGTTGATCTTATTATTCATCTTTTTCTTAATTATGAATCTTAGTAGGGCTTTGAAACACATCCATCTTAAGACATTGATGTGATTTTTCAAGAATAGTTTCTTTAATCATGAATCAAAGAAGCCTCCATTATCACATAATAATAGACATATAATACAAAATAAAATACAAGGATTCAGAATTATATCATGCTATATTAATATATATTGATTGATAATACTTGGGTAAAAATCTATATTGTTGAATTCAACATCAATACCAATTCAATATATCATTCATCATTTTAAATGTATATTATTTAATAAAGAATTAGAATTTATTGAATTAAATCAAAATTAAAATTAAAATTCACTTTGTAGTTGTGTATTTTCAAATGTGTATTACTTCATAGTTTATGAAAAAACATATTGAATTAAATATTAATACGAATTAAAATACAACAATCAATTTCTTGCATATGATATTATGTAAGCACAAAATTACTGTGCAACTACAAATGCAAACACAAACATAAAAATGTAGTTAACAAACCTATAATACAAAAAAAATGCAAATATTTAGAATTATACCATAAGATATTGGAATGTATATTCATTGATAATATTTAGGAAAAAAATATGTATTATTAAATTGAACATTAATATCAATTAAATAGAACATTCAAATCAATTTAAACCTATATTTATTAATAGTGGTAAAAAAATCAAATTTATTAAATTAAATCAAAATTAAAATTAAAATACAATATTTAATTTTATAGTCATTTATATTTTTGAAGTGTATATTGATTAATAATACTTACATAAAATAATTTTATTAAATTAAGCATCAATATAAATCAAAATACAAAATGTAACTTTTTGCATATCATTTTATGTATACATAAAATTATTACAAATATACAAACACATAATAATACAATTAATAACAAACATATAATACAAAATCAAAATACAAATACTATTAAATGGAACATCAATATTAATAGAATTAAGCATTTAACTCAATGTAATTGTAAATGTTCCATATGTTTATCATTCATAGTCATGATGTCCTAATGATTATATTTTTCAAATGTATCATCATATTGTTATGCCTATTTATATTTTCCCAATGTATACCAATTAAAATTTGTAAAATTGAATCAAAATATAAATTAAAATAAAAAAAATAAACTCCTTTGAAAGGTAACATTCTCATATAACATTGTGTATAAAATTATTGCACAAACACAAAAAAATAAAATACACTTAACTAACACATTATACAAGAAATATACACATTTAAAACACAACATTTCACTCATTTGAAATATAATTTTTACATATCAATTAGTGGTACATGCAAAAAAGATGTATATATTTTATTAAATTGAACATCAACATAAATTAAAATACAACACTCAACTCATTTGAAATATAATTCCAACATATGATATGATGTGTGTAAAATTATACACATAAAAAAAACAAACAAACAATCACATAACACAACAAACAAACAAGCACACAAAACAACCAACAAATAAATACATAATACAACAAAGAAGTAAACACATATGCAACCCAAAAACAAACATTTAAACTTCTATCATCCTAAAACATCTTCTAATAAATTAACTTTTTAAATTTATATTTAATTTATTTATTTAAGAGTAATTTTTAAAATATTATTTTCAATTAAACAAATTTATTTTATTTAAAAAGGAATATTTGTAATGAGTTTTTAAATTGTAGTGTTTGATGAGGGTTGTAAATAATTTATCATTATTGTTGTAGTGTCATGTATTTTTGAAATATATCGTGATATTGTGAGTTAAAATTGTAAATTGTATTGATTAAAAGAGTTTACAAAATGATTGTATTATTTAAAAGAACCATAACACTATTTTAAAATATCATTTAATTAACACTTCCTTTATAAATTTAAAACCTTAACATTAAAATACAAATAATTATAAAATTGATTTTCAAGAAAACACATAATACAACAAACAAATAAACACACAATAAGTAAACACATATGTAACACAAAAATAGAGATCTAAACTTATATCATCATAAAACATCTAATAAATTAACTTTGTAAATTTATATTTAGTTAATTTATTTAAGAATAAATTTTAAAATATTATTTTCAATTAAATATATTTCTTTGATTTAAAAAGGAATATTTGTGATGAGTTTTGAAAATGTAGAGTGTTTGATAAGGGTTCTAAAGAATTCATAATTATTGTCATGTATTTTTTAGATGTATTGGGATATTATGAGCCATTTAAATTTTTGAAAATTGTAAATTGTATTGAATGAAAGAGTTTATAAAATAATCATATTATTTAAAAGAATTATAACATTATCTTAAATATCAATTAATTAGCACATATATTATAAATTTAAAACCATATTGTTAAAATACAAGTAATTATAAAATTGATTTTCAAGACAAGATAAAAATATATAATAAATTTACAATTAAATTTTAAAATAATATAATTGAAATTTCAACCAAATTTTATCAACATATTTAAACAAGATATTATTATTGTTTTCCATTATTACTACAACCATTATAGAAATAAAAATTAAATAAAAATAATAAAAATCTAAACACACACACAAAACATTCCTCACCAATAAAGACATGCCTCACCAATAGCCATGGCCATGGTTTTGATGAGGGCTTTAGGGAAGGGGAAACCCCCTCCCTCAAAAATAAATACTAATTTTATTAAGGTAGATTTTTGAGTTTTTCCTCAACATAATTTACAAGTAAATAAGTAAAATTATATATCATGTGATTGCATATCCATCTATCTACTACTAATTTAATATCACATTCTTTCTCCTTGTATTATGATCTCGGGTCATCATTTATTTTCTTGCATAGAACACAAAAAATGAAAATCATATTAACAATAAGGAATTTTAATAAACATATTATCTAAATTGTTAAAATTTGAAAAATCACCTATCCATCTTTCTACTACTAATTTAATATCACATTCCATCTCCTTGTATTACCAGTAAGTCCAGATCATCCTTTATTCTCTTACATAAAACCCAAAAAAAAGGAAAACATATTAATAATAAGGAATTTTAATAAATTTATTATCTACATTTTTAGATGGTTGAAATTTGCAAAATCCCGAATTGAAAATAAAAAATAATAAACAAATAAAAACATATATAGATTTCACCATACCATTAAACACATTAATTTAAATTTTAGCAATTTAAACCAAAAATGCTAATGCCTATTCATATCTTTATTTTACTTAAATACAGATAATCTAAACTGACAGTAACACCGGTGGTAAATTGCTCAACAACACCCATCTAGCTACATTAGGTAAAACCTATTGAATTTTTTACCAAAGAGAGAAATTCAGCGTCCCGTGGATCAAACCGAAATGTCCAGAGAGATGAGCTTTCAAAACAGTTTTACATCCTTGACTTTCAAAACAGTTTTACAACCTTGACCTTCACATATGAACTGTCTATCTGCTATGTTAAGAAACTTATGGAAAATGACAGAATTTTAAATACCTCTAACCGAGGCTATCTGAGAAAAAAACATGAAAGAGCAATAATCTGAAACAGAAAGCTGATGGTCGACTTTTGTACACTCCAGAGCGTAAATCAAAATCCCGCTGAATCAACTGTAGAAGGTAAGACCTATTGATTTTATATGCAGTTTTTGTTTAAGACCTATTGATTTTATATGAGCTTTATTTAGCGAATTACTCTTTAAAAAAACTACTATATTATGAAATAAATTACTCTTTTAAAAAAAGATAATATGTTATGATTTCACTAGCAAATCTCTATTAAGAAGCCCTAAAAACTATAAAATACTATATCAGGATTTCATTCGAAAATCTCTTCATTTCATCTAAAGTGCAGGAATCGTGTTGAAGGCAACCAGATGAACACAACAAGCTGAAGAAAAAAAAAATTGGAACCAGATCTGTTGCCTCAGTGGGCAGCCGGACAAGAAGTTCATGCAATTAACCAACAAGAAAGAACAAGAAACTAGAACCAGAGCTTGTTGTATATTCTGTTGCTTCAGTGGTTTACCCTGCAGTAGGACAAGTATTTCACGCAATTCAAGTGACAACAAGTCAAAAAAACAGAAAGAATAAGAAACTGGAACCCTGCAGCAGGACAAGTAGTTCCAAAATCTAGTGGTGAAGATTATGAGCTCCTTGATCTTTGCCCTGCAGCGGGACAAGTAGTTGATGCAATTAATCCAAACAAAAACATACAGAGAGACGCAATCCCAAAAACTGGCGATGAAGATTAGGATTCAGATGTTTGTGACTGGGATAGAGATTGAGAAGAATATCATGTCCCATAACCAGTTCTTTATTTCTTGGATGCCCTTCGACCTGGCAGTAAGTAAGAACAAGGAAGTTCGATATTGATGCAACTTCTTGAGATTCGATATTGGTGATGCAACTTCTTATGGTTCGTATCTGTCTCATCCAAAGTCTAGGAATAGTGTTGAAGTGCAACCTCTCACCGGCCAAAGGTAATGACGGTTGTACAACAATAGCTCTCATCACAGAGATTCTCACAACCAATCATTTGTTTATGGTTATATAGATAAAAAACTACGAGGGAAACTGAGACGTACAAAAGTTTGTGGATGCTATGCATTGCTTCAGCAAAAGAATTTCTCCATGCGACACACTATGGATCTCGGTGATAAACCCTGACCCAATACACTTGCGAGCTCCGTGACCTTCTGATGATACAAAACCCGTTAAGGTAGCAATAGAGAAATTATGCTCAAATGCAATTGGGTAGCAATAGAGAAAGCAGAATAACCAGGGTTGGGAATATAATAATTTCCTAAATACTTAAGAAAAACTAAGAAAGTAAAAAATAAAGGTATACCCATGGATATACCTTTAAAATTGGTATACCCATGGATATTAATCTTTATCAGCACTCTATAAATGTAAACTTGAGATCAAATACTAACTTCCATCTAGTATACCGTGTTTACCTGCAACAGCGAAATTCTGTTTCCGCCGTTAAGATCAAGGCTAGGGTCACTCACAGAAAAATTTCCTCCGCCCCAAAAACCCCGCCTCCGTGTTTTTTCCTCTGGCCCAAAAACTCTGCCTCTGATTCTCCTCCAGCCCCGGAACTCTGCCCCTGGAATAAAATACCTTACACAATTTAAACATAGATCAGGCCCGAAACTCTGCGGCTGGAATAAAATATCGTACACAATTATTACTAATAAAAGAGTGAATACCTCATCTTTCAATCTGCTAATTTCATCATACTTCTTATCATAGCTTCATATCCTCCCGTCACATATCCAAACCCAAGAAAATATAAAATAACCCTGACTCTAAAAACCAAAAGAACCTTCATACTAGCCAACAAAATTAAGAATCAAATGAAAAATAACACACAACAGTGAAAAAAATCAGAACACAGCAATTAGAAACAAACAATTCAGAACAAAACAACAGCCATGGCCATGCCTAACACAACACACTAAAGGAAAACAAGTTCACCAAAAATATCTCCACTGCCCAATGCTGCTCCCTCGTCGTTTAACAAAGGCCGCTTCTCTAATATACATTTGAATTCAATGGCAGATATTATATGCAGTTTTCCTAAAACTTTTAAATCCGTCGGTGACAGGCTGACAGGCTGGCGTAAGAGCCGTTAACCAAAGGAGCCAGGGTGAGGGTGATGATTGTAGTTTTGAATTTTTTTGAAATGGATACTTATTCATTGTGTAACTAGTTAATTTTATAAAATAATAAAAAAAATTATTATGTAATTTTTAATATTTAAATTTTATCAAGTTTTTACATAATTTATTACTTTAAAATTAGTTTTAATAATTTATAAAATTAATTTTATAATTTTTTTCAACAAATATAATAAAAATAGATATATTTTATTTTATAATAAAGATCATCTATCTTATTCAAATTCAAAATAAGCATTATTAACATAATAAAATATATATAATTAAAATAAAACAAAATTGAAATGTAATAACATATATACTTTAAAATTGAAAATTTTCATATCAATATTAATATGAAAGTGACATTAACAAAATCTACATTCTTTTCTTAAAATACAAATATTATATAATAGAATAATACAAATACATATAAAATTTAACATAATAAAATATATATATAATTAAAATAAAACAAAATTGAAATGTAATAACATATATACATTAAAATTGAAAATTTTCACATTAATATCAATATGAAAATGACATTAACAAAACATACATTTTTTTCTTAAAATACAAATATCATATAATAAAATAATACAAATACATATAATTTTTTTTTTTTAGTAGGTAGGCACCCACGGGGGATGTGGTTAGTGTTTGGATGGTTTGGTGGCCTCGTCATTGCTCCATTCCTCTAAAGCTAGTACAAATAGTGATGGGTTTGCAACCACGATAATGTAGGTGGAGAGAGGCATGGCAAGAAATAATTGTTGGGAGATGGGAGAAAGGAATATTCTGCAATTTGGAATGATTACTCCCCTTGTATCTAGCTCTTAAGGCCAAACCAACTTGTTGTTTGCGTTGAGGGAATGTTTGAGGTGATTTATTTGATTGTTGCAAATTTAGGCTAAGAAATTGGCTTAGGAGGAAGTCTAGGATTAAGATAAGTAGCGTGGATTTTTGGATACAATTCTCTACTTCATTTCATCAAAGAGTTATTCATCTTTAATCAACATATCTCAAGGCATGGTGACAAACATTTCTTCAGGGGATTGGTTTCGATGTCTTCTTCTCCCTAGCTTTATTTATTTTAATTTTCTTCTTTGGAGCTCTAGCTCTAGTCCTTGTCTTGTTGTTCTATCTGTTTTTACAGTTATTATATTTGGGTCACCTCTAGGTGCATTGTTCTGCTTAAGTTTAGGTCCCTTACACTTCATTTAAAATGCAAGCCTTTCAATCTCGCTTCCTCTATTTTTCCTTGAGGTTGGTTGATGGTTTCCATTACTTATGTTTTCATCGAGGTGGTAAACTTAAAGACCCTTTAGGAAACTCCTTGGTGGTTCATTGTTTTCTTTGAGTATCCTAGTCCCGTTAGTCATGGTAGGTAGGTTTTGCTTGCCTTATTCACTTTTAACCCTTGTTCCCTCTTTCTTTATCCCTTGTCCTATCTTAGTATTCCTTGAGTTCACCATCCTTCCATATGCAAGGGGTTCATTCCTCCCCTTGCTCGAGAGTGCAATATGAAACCTATTAGAAACCACTCTCATTCGATCTGTGTTGCCAACGTCCCCTTGGAAATTCACGGGGAGATACACCAAGAAGAGTGAGAGTGTAGGATGGAGAGAATGTATATCTCATGATACAATGAAATTTAGGAACAACTATGAAATCAAATCCCCAACACTAGAAACACTTGTATAGGAGAGATTCATTACATGAAAACCATTGGCCTATACTCTCAAGTCAAGACCATCATGGTGAAATTACTCGTGGAAAGGTCAAAAAACATAGCAAGAAGTTCTCTTATGCATTGATGAAGTTCATTATAGGAAACTCTACAAACTTGAAGACAAGGTATCTATGTCAATAAACAAGGATGTGGATTTGGATTTTCCAATTTAGAGGATGACGTGGAAGCACCTACCACCATTTAGGTAGACACCATATAACAAGTTGTGTCCTCTCATCCTATTTTGAATCTTCGCACATCTATCATGGATATTGTCACACTCATCCCTCCACGATGTTTTTCGCATGCCGAACCTCTCGACATCATGAGGGAGTTTTCTGATCTCTTGTCCAAATTCACATATGATGGTGAAGGCGAAGTGGCCTAGACTGCATACTTACAAGACTTATTTACAATTATTGAGAATGTAGATGAATGCTCTGATGAAGAGACCAACATGTTGCTTGCATACACACTTCACAAATCCCCACAACGGTGGTGTTGGAGTCTGCCACCCGATAGCGTGCACTCACTTGAGTAGTTCTATGATCTCATTGAATCTACTTTCCATCATTTTGATCCAGAACCTCTTGATAAAAAATTGTCAAAATAATGGAAGACCCTGCAACAATTGCCTATGAATTTTTGAGACCGCTTCAGTGTGTTGCAGTTTCAAGATCCGAAAAGTTAGATGGACTTCTAGTATCTCATGGACAGATTTGAAAATTTCCTTACCAAATATATTAATCCTAAAAAGAATTTCAAGCTGAAGCCCCGCTCAACATACTTTGGTGATGGAGCTACGCAATCACAGACGGACACAGTCGTTGGCAAAAGTGATTGTCCATCGTCCCCTCATCAAACAGCTCTACCACTGCAGACTAATATGGGAGAACATGCACACACATCTATTCAATTGTCACATCCTTTCAACATCACTTCTCTCAATTTTCGCGCAGATTTGGTTTCCAAGCCCATCGATTGTCATATGCATGTCTTACCTCAACCTCTGTCTTCGTGTTCTACTGATCCTCCAAATTGCATTGTCTTGTGTTCTTCCATTCCGGACTCTACACTTGTTGTGAACGAGGATCAAGTTATTGACATAGTTGGTGTTGCACAACCAACCTGCACTGTGATTCATGGAGAGTATGACTGGGAGCCAGAGCATCAACCTGCGACGAAGGATGATTCCCTTTTGTCCATGTCTCCTGCATTTTTCCCTGACACCTTTGGTGATTCTACCATCCCTGATTTCGCATGTGTATCTCCATCTATGAATGCACCCATTGTTGATCATTCCCAGAACACACCGGATGCTAGTCCATCATCCGACAATGGAGAGGAAAAATCATTCTTTGAAAATCCACTAGATTTTTCATCTACCTTTTTCGGAAACATCGAGGGTGAATTTTTTCGCTTCTCATCTACCCCTCTGTTTGATTCATCAGAGCATGAGGATGCTAATGAAATAATTGATTTCTCTAATTGTATATTTCATGATCTATTTACCCCTGTATTCGATCACAACGATGGTTTTATTGTTATTGAATATTCAAAGCCACATGTTTATGATGATCTATCTGTCGATGAAGTTGAAACCCCTCAGGCTATCGAGGCACTTCAGCCTGAGCTGATGGTTATGTCAGGCCCTCGTTGTCGTGAGGTTGGTTTCACTTTCAATCAGGAAATTGTTGAAATGCCCAAGGCTCCTCATCACTCATATGTATGCATTGAAGATCAATCTCACACACATATCATGCTTCCTCCACTCGAACTACACGATCCCATCACTCATGCATTGGAGGAATCTTACATAGCAAAAACACATGCACGACGCAAGTTGTCTTTGTTTCTTTCATTTTCTTGCATATAGCAGTCAAGAGTATGTGTATGCTTAACAACTTCACACAATGTCGCACAACATCATGGTAAGTTGACGAACTACATGCCATGCACTTGCACTCACTTATGTTATGTGGACGAATTTAAACTCAGAGTGTGTCTATCTTCATTGTTATATCTTTCTTGTTTTCTGGTTCGCACAGCTGTGTTGTTCATGAACCATACCTTCACCAACATAGGTCGACCAATGCGTCAGTGGCTACATTGGAAGTATCACTACACGTGAGCATACCCATGCACTGCTAGCTTGGGAGTAGGAGTAGTGTTTGCTTTTGGTTTGTTTGCTTGCATGCATGTTTGCTTTTTACTTTATTTGTTTGCTTGCTTTCCTCCTTGTTGTCTTTCTTACTTTGCTTATGCATTTACTTCTGCTTTTTACTTTCTTCTTTTTTTGCTTGTTTACATCCGTAGGTTAGTTTCACGTGAAACCGTATGGACTCTTGAAACTATCTAGGTGAATTACAAGAGGACCTGTGCAGTTATCAATACTTGGTTATTTGTCATCTTGCCTTTGAATGAAGAACTTTTTATCTTCAATCCATGATATGTCAATGGAAAATATGTATTGTTCGAAGTGAACCTTGGTGAAAACACAACACTTGTGTGCTAACTAGTGTCACCTACTCTAGTCGGTTGTTTTTGGGTTAATCCTTGTCAGCTCAGTCAAGTAGAATAAGGTGAGGGGGAAACCCTTAACAAGCACGTCAGAGGTATACATAAACTACTTCTATGAAAGAACAACCTCTTCTACTCTCACTAAATCACGATCCCTCTTCCGCCTATGAAATGAGCAAGTGTTATTCACAGTTACTAAAATGAAAATGAAAAAAAATAAAATGTGAAAAACTTCAAAAAAATGGAAAATGAATCAGGCGAAAGAAGAGAAAGGCTTCCTGCGCAGAGAGGTGATGCAAGTAACTCCGCCAGGGTACTGACGAGACTCGTTGGTAGCGGAGCGATGTTTGTGTTCCTGCGTGACTCCGTCAGGGTATTGTACAGGCCTTCTAGCAGCAGAGCAACACCATAGATGAAATTAAAACTCTGACAATTGTTGGAAATACTGAGAGGGGGGGTGAATCAGTATTTCTTTTCAATTGTTACTTTTACCAGTTAGATCACTTATATTTAAAACACAAAATGAACAATAAGAATAAATTCTTTTGTTAATTTATTTTTCACAATAAATCAAGTACAATGTATATAGGGCTCCAACCCTAGATGAAGACACCAATCTTCAATCTCCCAGGCTCCAATCTGTTGCCAATGCCAACTTGGACTTTTGTGAGGCTCCGACCTCTAGGGCAACAACCCTATCTTCTCAAGGCACCAACCTTGCATATAGAGGCTCCAACCCCTAGGGCACCAACCCTTCAAGCTCCGGCCTAGTTTCTTGAGGACTCTAATCCTCTAGGACTCCAGCCCTATCTTATCCAAGGCACCAACCTTGGGTTTAGGAGCACCAACTCCAAGGAAACCAATCTTATATTTTCCAAGCACCAACCCCAAGGGCTTCAACCCTATAGCTTCACTTTGTCAAGGTATGTTTGGTTGTACTTCATGGCTCCCAAGGTCTTCTTCACTAAGCCCTGTCAATCTTCAGCTTCAATGTAGTCTTCAAGCTACATCACCAATGACAATATTTTCATATAAAATGTGTCACCACTTCTCTTCATCATACACAAGAAACTTCTCCAAGTCACCTCATGATGACTAATACATCATGGTATTCAACAATCTCCACAAATATTCAATGTGACATCAATGAGCAACCCTTGTTTTGCACGTGCTCTAAGCCTCTTCAAAGGGATTTTTCAAGATCTTCTCACAAGGGCCCAACAAGGTATTTCTTCACAATCTTCAAGGTACTCCAAGATGTCTTCAAGATTCTTTACTATGATGCACCAGGTCTACTCCAAAACCTATTCTTCAAGTGCTTCAATGTGCTCTAGGATGATACTCTAAGGTCTGCTCATGACTATCCCAATACAACTCCAAGATGTATATCAAATTTGTGTCTGCTCAAGACTATCTCAAGGAAACTCCAATATGTATATCAAATTTTCTCCAAGATACTTCAAAGAGCTGCTCCAATTCCCTGTCCAAGTTTAGTCTTCCAACAAGTCTCAAATTATGCTTCAAGGTGCTGCAATATGCTCATGGAGATCTTCATGTGATGCTCACCTACAACTCTTCATGTTTGTTATATTCTACTCCAAATATGTCACTGTAGGTCTGCAATGATGTCTTCTCAAGTCTGCAGTCTAAGTCGAGTTCTGCACTTAAATATGCCTACAAATTATGCATTGATTTAGCCTTCCAAGATCTTCAACTTTTAGCAACAAGGCCTACAAATTAGTCTTTAATTTTGTCATGCTTACTGCTCCACTTGTTCTTGGCAGTTGTGCACTTTTCTGAGTTTATTACATACTTGGTTAGGGCACACATCAGCCCTATTTTATTGATGCAAACCTCTGTATTTACCCTTCAAAACAGTCCCAGATACTTTGCTGCTCCTCCCTATGTATGCGGCCTAGACTGGGGTGCTTTCTAGGTTGTTTGACCTCCACAAAACAAAGATATGAACCCTGGAATCTCCACAGAGGATCTACAACCTGTAACAGAAGATAAACGTACCTCAGAACAACACCTAATCTACCTAGATTTCTTCCCTACAGCCTCGGCTTCAGTTCTCCTTCTTTCTTCTTCACTTTCCCTCTGAAAACTTCACCAAATTTCTTGCTAAAATGAGGTTTCCAAACTCATATTAATATTGGTTTGATGTTTAATATGAATGGACGTGTCTTATGGAGGGAGGCCAACATGACAGGCCTAGCACAGGTCGGCTCAAGGACTAGATTAATATTCCTAACTTAAAAAATTAATATCTCCCAAACTGTTTTGAGTTTTGGGCCATGTAATAGCTCATTGGAAAGAGAAAAATATGCTTTAAATGATGGTGAAGGTCTCATAGATAAATTATGCTTCTAAGGTAGTAAAAAATATTTCTTAATGTGACTGGTCATTTATTGGTGCAAAATTTAAGGTAGGGCCGTTAGGCTTCTTGTTAGGTTTCTTCATCATAGGCTTATAATGTCATCAAGATAGTGATATGCCATTAGTCATATGCAGCATTGACTTTTCCATGTCATCATAAAGTCTTCCATCATCAAGATTATCTGAGGTAAGAACATCTAAGGTTATGGCTTCATCATCAAAATCATCAAAGGTACATGATTGGCACTTCTTCATTAGTGTCTTGATATCTTCATGAGTTATAAAATCATTTGGTATCTCAAGAGTATTTGTCATCCCGGTCAATACCATATTGACATAAATGACAACCTAGATTAACAACGACCATAAGGCTTGTGCACCAATATACCCCTCATTCCCAATCGAAACAACTGTGCTGGCTTGGCTTGGAATGCGTGTTGACCGACCAAGAGCTGGGCAGGTGATACATCTTACAATCAAGAAAGTGTGGAAAACAAGACGAACAAAGAATTGAACAATACTTCTAGAGGTGTTAGACTTGATTTTCATGAACAAGGTACATTCGGAGAGTTGGAGTTGTACTAGTGTGTCGCCAAGTGTTGTAGCGACTACAACCACCCTCCAAAATTTTTCCTTAAGCTTCATTTTGGAGACTCCCTACCAACCATCCTAACAACTCCTTCTCTCGCTAACTCTATTTTGAATCTACTCTTACATGTTATGCACTGCATATGAATTTTACATCTTCATCTCTTCCAGATTTCACTTCACTCTCCATCCCTTGCCCCCTCATCTCACACCTTCCTGTTATCTCAACTACTCCTCCCTCCTTCCCTCCCTTAGATCATTCCTCTCCTGCTGCCCAATCGTCAATCCCTAAACCCCCACACCCTTACAACCTTCGTCCCCATTTCCCTCACCCTCCTGTGTGCTCTGTTTCCTCCGGGTTGGGCCTCACCTCCCCCTCCTATGCTCCCAAATCTACCAGAGGGCGTAAATCCCATATGTCAAATGCCATTCTATTGGTTGGGGTAGAAGTGGCTTCGGGAAAACAATCATCTCTTGATCAGGTACTTAGAGCACAAAATACATTTCCAACGTCTCCCCCATGAAGTGGCTCTCCTTTAACTGTCAGGGTCTGACTAGCTCTCCCAAAAATCTAGCCCTCAGACAACTCTTTGAATCTGAGCCTGTATACATTATCTTTCTACAAGAAACCCTAGGGTTGGCTTGTTGGGGTTATGATGTATGTGTTGTACTTGATGGCAACCCACTTGTAGCAGAACAACTCACTTGTATATGGTAACTAGATGAATCTACAAAAGAGATATCAGATGTGGCAGAATGTGATGAAATGTAGGGTAGCTTTAGATGTGATGAAATGCAGGGCAGCTTCAAGGAATCAGTTCAGAAGGCAACTCACTCAGATGAAAGATCACAGTATACCAGGAAAACACCAAAGAATGACAGATCAATCTTCATAGAATGAAGAAAGAGAGGTATACGCAAGGTCACCATTGACCAAGCCGCGTATACACACAGGTTAACAGAACAAAGGTGTGTATAATGTACACATGCACTTTAACAGAAAGGAAAGCGTGTATACATTGGAAAACTAAGTTTTGTTCCGAAGTATTTGGTCCATGGTATTTTGATCCATGGTATTGGTCCATGGTATTTGATCTCAGGTATTGGCCCTAGGTATTTGATCCAAGGTATTGGTCTTAAGTGGTTTTGGTCCATGGTATTGAGAAAGGCCTAAAACTATAAAAGGAGGAGAAGATCATTAGGCCAAGACACTCAAGTATTGAATATCTGATGAAGAGTGAGATCTAGTATGCAGGTTATTGGGTTATGGTGCATTGCTGGATTTGAACCAAGGAGGAACATTAGAAGTTGATGGAGGATAAGATCTAATGATGGATCAGGATTGTTGTGGGGAAAAGTATCCGATTCGGATGACCCTATCCCTACTCTAAGGGTGACAGTCCTTAGCAACAACTGAAAGTAAAGCTTTGATATTTTCCTTTATGAAAGTACAGAGAAGGAAGAAAAGATTGACCAACCGGTGTCTTTCGCTTTTGTCGATCCTATCCTCTCTCTTTGTCTCTTGTTCCCAGCTCCTTGCTCCCTTTGCCGGCCCAGCTACACAAAGATCCTGCACAAACAAGAGAAGGAAACTACAAGAAACATGTACTCATAACTGATGCATGGATTAGAGTGAATCAGATATACAAGTAAATACAATACATCAATGCAATACAAATATATAGGAGAACATTCAAAGCTTTATTGATAGAAGTAAAAGGGTTCTGAGAAGGTTACAACCATCAATGGCTCCAATCCAGCAGCACCTCCCCAGCAGCAAGAAATCTCCTCTTCACCTCTATAAAAGCAATCACCCAATAGCTCTAACTGTAAACCAACAGCACTTCCTTGCTTTGCACAAAATTCCAGCCTCCTTAGACCTCATAGAAGAGCTCTATATATAGGATAGAAGAAGAGAGGATGAGTCAGCTTGAGACTGACATAAAGTTGCCTTGTGTCCTCTCCCTCTTCAGTTAATCTTCAGTTCTTGAGTCCACTTGGAGATCCTTGCTTACACATGGAGATCAAGTACCTCTTACTCATCACAGGGCGAATATCTTGAACCAAGTGTCAGTTTGGAAGCTTCCTGGGCAATCGACACCTTGCAGAATGACTGTGCCACTTGGCCAATCTCGCCCAGCGCAGGTAGCCTTCATTAGATTTGACTTTCAGCGTAGGTACAAGGAGGATCAGTTGCATTCCAGCGCAGATGCTCAGTGGAGCAGCTGACATGATCCAAAAATAGCCCGTTTCTGAGTGTTTTCAGGTGGAGAACTGATGGGAAGTGTTGTGGTTTGCTGACCTTGTTCTTCTAGGGGTAAGAACAACATGTTTAGGGACTGAGGATCCCTGTAATTATTGACATTTCATGCTCCATGCTGCGAGGCACAAAAATGTCTATAACAGTTGCCCCCTAAAGTATGAGGCCGTTTATCGGGTGAAATGCTTTATCTAGAGGGTCCGAAGTTCATTCCAGTGCTGAGGAGGCGCCCTGTAATACAATACAATACAATACATTATTTTTCATTTTGTTTTCATGATCTAGCTGAGGCGGGCATTCCCATGCTCAGCTTTATAAATACATTTTGGTACATAGAACAGACGATCGTCTGATAGTAGACTGACAATTTTCTGCTGAAATTATCATCCTTTGAATAGGATGATCATCTGCTGCAATGATGTACATGACAAATGCTTTTATATTTCCTGAATATATATCGCAGCCCGGATGGATGAAACTAGATCCAGGGTCTTCAAACTCGTTCGATCTTCACTCTAAGTACAAGTCGATCCATGTGAGAATTGTGCTAAAGTCGAACATGGAAAGACATCGCTTGATTACCGGCCAATAATGAAAACCGTTAACAAGCGCGAGAGGAATCACCGATAATGATAATGACCCTCAAGGTACCGCAGTACAATTCACGTGGCGTGAATAAAGGACTTGGCGTCGAACGCCACGCAAAATCTTCTGGTCGAAGGTCATTGATGTATACCTGTCGCCGGAAGTGAGAAACTTGCCATTGAGGCATGCAAGCTTCAAAGTACTGATGGGGGTGTTCCTAGATCAACTTCTTGGATAATGAGCTGAAATCGACAAGAAGCGATCCGTCAAAGGAGGGCCTTAATGAATCCCACATCAATGACACGGAACGGAGCTAATGATTTTAGTGGAGGTGAAAACAAACTGTGACATATGATTCAGGGTGGCGATCATGAATGGATGAAGGATAATGTATGGCAGTGGATGGGACACGGTTGACACTTTCAGAATGACCTCTCTTGAACATATAACGACACTGATGCGATGGATCGGTAGCATTACCCCAAATGTGGATGGTTTGGCGAAGACCATGGTGATGAGACCGGTGAATGAAACAACCCAACCCGATGTGGAACGGAGGAAAAGTGTCATGTTCAAGAGTGACTTGCTACCATTAAACTTTGATGTTCTCCCAATTTTTCCCCAGTCATTTCTGACCAGTACCTCTTTATTTTTGTCAAGCTTGAGGAGGATAACATATGCTTGTTCTATAACCTGCCCTTCGGGCAAGCCCATCGCTATGATTTAACGAGCTTAGCGATAGGGAAACTCGTTCTTGTCTAAAGACAAGTTTGTCGCTATTTAATCATTTTAACGAGTCTAACGACAAGGAAAACTCGGTCCTTTTCATTTTTAGAGAGTCTGAAAAGGTACATAAAGTTAACTCCATAATTCCTTTTTCGTCATCTAATCCCTTAAGTCCGAAAAAGTATAAAACAATACAGAAGGGATGAGTTTTCGATTGCTTTAACGAGCCGAACAAAACAAGCGCTCGATCTTTTTGTGCAATAATCCCTCAGGTCCAAAAAGATTAAAATCTAGAGGAGGGATAGCGTTCCGGTCGTTTAACGAGCTGGAAGGCCAAAACTCGGCAAACTTTTCATATTTTACGAGTCAGTGAAAAGAGCTCAAAGAAGACTCGTCTTTTGAGGAACGAGTGATAAACAGGGATAGCAGCAGATTCCAGGTACAAATTGGAATTTTCCAATCACGGTAGTGTCACAAGGATGGCTAGATGAAATCACTCTTCGCAGATGCTCCTCAAAATGGGTAAACACACATATGGGGGTGAACGACCGGCCCAATGACAGTGGAGGTGATGGATGAAAACACGACCAAGGCTTTTAAGGCTGATAAATTTACGATCGCAATGGTTATTTACCGAGATAGGTTCATTTTTTAATGAGCTTGAACTCTGGTGGAAACTTTTGTTCACACTTTTCTATTTTTTAACGAGCATAAATTCCGTGGTAAAACTGCTCGATTCATGGTCATATTTGATTTTTTACTTTTACTAGCTTTTCTCTTTTCAAATGTAGTACTTCACCATCAATTGCTGCAACAGATTTTGTTAGAAATGGACAATATTTGCATGAAAATGAGATTATAACCCTAATATTTAACTTTAAACTGTGTAAAAAGTCATAAAAAGGTGTTTTTACCTCTCATTTACCATTTCATTTGCATTTTGCTTGTTGGAGCTCTGGAGGTGCCTCTTCTTCCTTGATTTTCACCAGCTGATTTCGGGAGATTCTGTGGACGATTTTCGGCGCCGTTTGGACCAGGTAGGAGCTAAACCTTAGCCCTTCACTTTCATGGTTTCCTTTTTCAGTTTCATGCACATTTTTCAGGGTTTCTGAGCCCCAGGGGTTTCATCAGGGCGCCCTGGCATCAGCGCAGGTTCTCCTTTCGAAACTTGCGCTGTATTTCAGGTAGTCTTAAGGCAGACTGCGCCTCAGCGCAAGGGGGAGACTCTCTGCCTGCGCTGGGCCTAGAAAAACTGATCCTGCATGTGTTTTTTGATGATTTTTCGCCAGTTTTTCATCAAAATTAGGAACTTACTCCTCTTGTTTGCTTGCAGGGAACTTTAAACAAAATGTCCCTTACATGGCGAGAACGAGAACATGAAGCAGAGGACATGGTTGCACTCCATGACCCGGTCACGGTGAACGTGCTTCGGAACTGTGGCCTACTGAAGTTCTTCCGTATCTCTAGCATGAGAGCACAGATTTCTTTACTGCAGTATATGCTTGATGCTTGGGATCCTGTTAACCAAGTATTCCAGATTAGGGGGAAAACCATCCCCTTGACCATAGAGGACATGTACTTCTTGACTGGGTTGTCAAGGCGGGGTGCCCCCATTTCTTTGTCAGGTACGGCTCGAGGGACTACTTCCACCAGAGACTATATCCGTCAGTATTGCCGGGAAGGTTCACAGCCGAGCAAAGACGGCAAGATCAATATTCATGACATCACTGACAGGTCTCTTAGGTCCATTCTGTTTACTATTGGTAGGATGGCCGGTAGCGCAGCTTTACATGTTGCCAACAGATCTTATATGCAGCACGCCTTGGAGTGTCTCCAACCGAAAGTGTTTAACTGGTGTGAAGCAGTACTTGTTCAGATGAAAAGTCAATTGACCAAGGTAAAGGACGGGAGGCTGAAGAACTTTGGATTTGATTCTATTTTGACTACCTTTGCCTTGGAGAAAATCCCATTGATGCAGCCTCAGTACATCATACTTGACTTGCCTTCTCCGACCGAGCCACGCATGCAGAGGTGGGTTGACCACATGTCCCGACATGCTGGTCAACCTCAGATTACTTTCACTGAGGCCTTCTTTAGATGGTTCGAGCGTCAGGAGATGGCGTTTTCTGAGTATCCATATGTGGGTATGGACTACCGAGGTGATCCGGACTTGGTGCTACCGGATGGCGAGCAATGGGGCGCTATTGGTAAAATCTCTGACCATGTTACTGTTTATTGTTTTTACTCATGATGTTACTGTGCAAAACTGATCAAACTCTTGGGTGCATGCAGATGTTGGTCCTGTTCGTCCAGCAGCTCGTCCACGATCGCCAGTTGCTGCCCCAGCAGCAGAGCCTGCTAGGCGAGTTGTTATTCGCGACCTTGGTGATACTGAGATACTTGCAGCTGTGCAGGAGCAGGTCGAGATCCTTACTCGTGGTCTTCCGGATGTACAGATTGACGAGTTACCTTTACAGTTGCAGCGGCACACTATTGGCGTGCCTAGACGATGGACTCGTCTCTTGCGCATGATTGCACAGACCGTGACGTACTATCATGAGCACCACTAGGCTAGGGTGCCCCCTAGCATCTTTTTGAGTTCTAGGTCATACGACCAATTTTGTTTTGATTATAGCACATTATGTACAAACTATAAACAACTTTATATATTTTGATTTTCGGGGTTTATTTTGGTTTATTGGTGATCCACTTGCATAGCACCGATGCATCTCTTTTTATATATGTTGCAAATGTCTATCTAATACATAGTTTGCTAATGAATCTGTTAATGTGTTCAAGTTTCTGGAAATATGCTGGTATTGAATTGAATCAAACTCTCTTTCCAAAATCTTAACCCTTAGAAACATTCGATAAATGGCTGGATTGCGGACTGAATATATACCAGTGAGTTGTAGTATCACAAGCTGTGAGTCTAGCCTAACAATTAGTCGGCGTATACCATGAGCGATGGTATCAGAGAGGAGTTCAATCAACGCGCTATACTCAGCGATGTTGTTCGTTGACTGTCCAATACACACACCTTTGAAACTCACTAACTCGCCGCTTGGATCAAAAATGGCCCATGCTGCGGAGGACAAATTTCGCGTACTACGACTTGCTCCGTCGGCATATCCCACATATGTCTCAGAATAATTCGACATCTGCAACAAACGAGAAGGGTGGATTACTAAACCGAAACAAACACTTTAGCGAAAACAAAATACAACAAAAGCACTCAGGTTACTATTCAGGCATAGTAACGCTTGAGGTACAACCCGTTGCGGGGTTGCGCCAGTGGTATCCCGTCATAATCCATTAACTCGTAGGCTCCTTTTGCTAACACCCTTTTAACAATATAGGGACCCATCCATAAGGACTTAAATTTTCCTGCTCCTAATTTGTCGGATTCTTGGTCGTAAAGCAAAACCAAGTCACCCTCAGAGAAGATACGAGGTTTGACATTCTTGTCGAACTGCGCTTTGACTCGTTTCTTATGGGCTTCGTTCGCCAAAGCGGCGTCACGACGGTTTTCATCCAACTGGATCAATTCCAAGAAACGAGCCTCTTCTTCTGAGGTTCCGGGGAGGAGGTCAATTGCGAGTTTAAGAGACGAAATTTCGCACTGGATCGGTAGGACTGCCTCCAGGCCATACACCAATTGGAATGGTGTGAACCCAGTGGCGTTCTTTACCGAGGTTCGGTAAGCCCACAATGCTGAGTACAGGAGTAGGTGCCATCTTCTTTTGTGAACCCCGATCATCCTTTGCAACATACGCTTCAGGACTTTGTTGATTGCCTCAACTTGTCCGTTGGCTTGTGGATAATATGGGGTAGAGCTGTCGTGCGATAGCCCTAGTTTGGCAGCTAACTCAACCATCATGTGATTGCGAAAATGCGATCCATGATCTATCACTATAGCCTGCGGAACGCCGAACCTGGCGACTACATGATTAAAAAAGAAAAGGGCAGCTGTTTCACCAGTGTTATCCAATGTAGGCATCGCCTCGGCCCATTTGGTAAAATAGTCAACAGCGACTATAATATACCCATGCCCCCCGGTCGAGGTGGGGTTACATTGCATGAAATCGATGCCCCACTTGGCGAAAGGCCCAACAGCAACTATAGGCTGCAAAGGTGCGGGCGGTCTCCTGGTTTTGCTATCAAAGATCTGACATGCATGGCAACTTCTGACAGCTATTATGCAATCTTTAAACATAGTTGGCCAGAAATATCCTGCTCGTAAGATTCTTTGTGCTGTTGCATATCCAGATTGATGCCCCCCGCACGCGCCTGAATGACAATCATTCAGGGCTTTCTCGGCCTCCTCATGGGTAAGGCACCTCCTCAGAACCGTATCGACACCACGACGGTAAAGCGTATCACTGACGATCATGTAGTCTTTAGATTGGTATCGTATACGTTTCCGTTCCGAGTGTGAGGTATTAGGCCTAAACTTTTGGGTTTGGAGATACACAATGATGTCTCCATACCACTCAACGCTTACTGATATCAGAAACAAATTTTCATCCACGATTGATTCTTCTGATGTTTCATTGTTGGACGACGATGGGAGATCGCATAATAATTCCGCGAAAACTAGAGCTTTCTTCGATTTGGATTTTACAAAATCCAAATCAAACTCTTGAAGGATCGCTATCCATTTTGAATATTTGCCCCCAAGCAACTGTCGCGACAGTATATACGTCATGGGGTTGCAATCTGACAGAACGGTAGTTTTCCTAAAGAGGACATAATGTCGAAACCTTTGAATTGCTTGAACAGCAGCAAGCGCTAGTTTTTCAACATAGGAATATTTACTTTCTGTGTCATTTAAGTTTTTACTTAAATAATAAATAGGATGTTCGATTCCATCGACTTCTTGCACTAAGACCATCGCAATGGTCGTATCTGCCGCAGCTAGATACAGGTTAAAATCTCTTTGATAGTCCGGGGCGTACATTAATGATGCTCTTACTAGAGAATTTTTCAGAGCGTCAAAGGAAGCTTGCGCAACCTGGTCCCAGACGAAAGGTACATCCTTTTTCAAAAGACGAGTATAACCTTTGGCAAGTTCTGCGTAATTTGGAATGAACCTCCTCAGAAAGTTTGCTTTCCCTTGGAGTTTCTGAATCTGGAGCAAATTTGAAGGTGGAGGCAAATTAATGATTGCCTGAACCTTACAGGGGTCGAGACGAATCCCATCCTTAGAGACTACAAAGCCAAGTAAACGACCAGAACCGACGCAAAACACACACTTGTGCGGATTGAGTCTTATCTTGTAGTGTCGGCAACGTAGAAATATTGCTCTCAAATGCCGCGGATGATCAGTCCGCTTCCGCGAATGAGCCGGAAGATCATCGAGGTAAGGTTGAACGATGTTCTTGATGTCATGGAAGGCATAATTCATTGCCCTCTGAAACTTCGCCCCTGCGTTCTTTAAACCAAAGGGTAATTTTCGATAAGCGAATGTGCCCCACGGACAAATAAATGCAGTCTTAGACTGGTCCTGTGGGCGGATATTTATTTGATTATACCCGGAAAATCCATCCATAAAGGAAAAGATTTCACATCCGGCGCATTCATCAATTATCTGGTCGATGAAGGGTGTAGGGTAGTTGTCCTTTGGACAAGCTTTGTTTACATCCCTATAGTCGACGCACACTCTTATCGTCCCTTGTTTTTTCATAACAGGGACAATATTCGATACCCAATCGGTTAGAGGAACCGGGTAGATGAATCCAGCATGGAGAAGTTTTTCAACTTCTGCCTTAATGGCAGCGGCCTTCTTGGGGTGCACCTGCCGAAGCCGTTGTCTTACTGGTTTGACATCAGGATACATTTTAATCTCATGTTCAACTATGCTCGAGTCAATGCCTGGCATTTCATCATATGACCATGCAAAGACATCTCTAAATTCGCGAAAGAGAGCACCATATATTTCCAGTTCTGAAGGGGAACAACTTTTGCCGACATGAATATTCTCTACAACATCAGATTTTGTCGAGATGTTTATGGCTACGGTCTCTTCAATATTGGATAGGTTTCGCTCTGAATCCACCGTATTTACAGTATTTGTTAGGAATTCAAACACTGAAGGGTGATATAGGTCGTGTTGAGTTTCTTCTTCACACTCTGGAAGAAGGGAACGATGGTGGTGATCATTCCATGGTGCCCCCTCAATCATCATTGATTGTAAGATTCCTTCGTCAGTCCCATGAACTTTTGACCATGGATCTAATGGGGTACCATATTCTCCAGACCTATCTACCCAAACGCTTGACGAGCGTTGATTTGGGCTCGCCTCCCATGCCTGAAACATTGATTGCTACAATATTTCTATAGGGCTAGGTGGCAAAACCACTTGATAATCCATGACGACTTTGTCTCCTGCGACCTTCGAAGAAGATACCATGTTGCATGTTGCTACAAACGGGATATCCCCTACATGGAAAGGAGGTGGCAACGCGAAAGTTCCCATCATTGTGGGATCTTTTAGCAAACCTACTCCGATATCTTGCACTGAATGGTCGCTCCCATGGATCAGGGGAATGCTTCCAGTAACTTGTGAACCATTAGGGAGGAAATTCTGCTGGTCGACGACCGTAATCCCTCCTTCAAACGGGAATGCGATCTTCCTAAAATATGTCGACACTACAGCTGCCATGGCATATATCCATGGTCTTCCCAGTAGGATGTTATCGTCAAGATTGCCATCAATGACTTCAACATCAATTTCCACTGTCTTTCCTCCTAGTTCAACCTTAAAGTTATTTAGGATACCGTACGGAGTGTACGTCCTACCGTCAAATGCTTTCAATGTCGTCGAAGATCGCGACAAGGTTGGAGATCCAAGAGTTTTCCAGCAACTCATCGACATGATACATGTCGATGCTCCCTCATCAATAATCGTTCTATGAACAGTTTTGTTGAGTGCTTTCACTTGAATAAGGAAAGCTAGTTGCGCTGGTAATTGAGGATCATATCCTTTGTGATCAAAGGATACAAGATTGGAATCTTTAGGATCCACTCCACCAATTGCTGATAACAATGCCTGCCTTTGGGATGGACAATTTTGCAGTACCTCAAGAGTCGACATAGCAGATGGCGATTGGGCCAAATCTTCTACTATGTTATAATGCTGCGCCGCTCTGGCACGAGGATTAAATGTCGACTTGTGTACTACTCCCTTAGGTGGCTTTATTGTTAATTCATGCGTGAGGGGGGGTACAACTTCTGCCGAAGTTGTTGTCGAACTACTGGGTTGATCTTTCCCTTTGTCGTTCGACACCGGCGGATTCCCATAATCTTTATTCCTGGTCGAGATCAAAGCATCATTTTGCTTAGAAACCGACAACATAAGCACTTGAGACGGGGAAGCATTTCCACTATCAACCATATTTTGACGTGGGGTGGGGAATGGATCAGTCAACACAGCTGAAGTTTGGGAACTTTTAAAGAACCTCTTTAACTCAGCTTTGAACGGACAGTTCTTTGTCGAATGATTTTCATCGCATATCTGACATGGATAAAATTGTTTCCCTTGCCCAGGAGGGTTTGAAGAAGTTTTTTGAGGGGATGACTCACCCTGCTTCTTCTTCTTCCCTTTGTTTTGTTTCTTCTTGCTTCCTGGTTGACTGGAGTTTTTGCCTTTATCCGTAGATACAACATTTACCTCTGAAGCAAGAACCTCTTGATTTGCTTTTTGATTCGAAGTCTTACGGGCTTTCTTATTTGAATCCCTTGTCGACTTAGCGTTTGCAGTTCCAATCACGCCATCGCCGGCATGAGAGTCACCATTCGATCCGGGAGGAGGAGGGATTGAAAATTCCGGTCTGGGGGCGTCAGGTATCTTATCATAGAGCGTGCCCGACTGAGTATATACTAAGTCTAAATATTGAGCACGAGCAATAACCTGCTCCTCTGTTACGACGCCTCCCTTGGCCACATCTTCTGTTATAGCAGGAAGAAGCGACTTTATAAACCACTCAGCTAATAGCTGATCTGGAACATAGGTCTTTACCATTCTGCGACGACGACGCCACTCATGTATATGATCTGATATATGTGTGGCTGTTGTCTGCTTGAAATTGGTCAAGATCTCTGTTCCAGTTTCGTACCTTATAGGTAACTGAAAGTGTGTTAAGAAAGTCGTGGCTAGGGAACTAAAATTGTCGAAAGAGGCTCTAGGTAATTCAATATACCATTTAGCCGCCGGACCAGTCAATGTCCTCTGGAAAAGGCGAAGCCTTATCGAATCATAATTCAAGGTATTCGACGAACACCACAGATGGAATGTCATCACATGATTCGACGGGTCTTCGCCAGGATTTCCATTGAATTTAGGAATGTCCGAAGGAAGTTTGTGAGGAATCGCTGGCCACCAATGGGCATAGGCGATTGGATCGTTCGTCAATCGATGTAAATCTGGTAATTCTAGGGTCGCCACGAATGGCAACTGCTGATTCAGGTTTGGCGAGGCGTACCCAGGATACGATGGAATCGCCTGAGCAGTAGGCCTTTGCATACCAGCATAGTGCAACTGATGTTGATATGACTGATACGGCTGGTGGGCTTGGCCACTGTAAAGTGGTTGATTTAACCCGTTCTGAATATAGGGTTGCCCACTATTCGCAAAGATCTGTTGCTCAGATCCCTGGTACACCTGTTGAAACTGAGGTTGTTGGTATTGCACCATCCATGGTTGTGAAGCCATGTTTTGCTGTGCGACACTAACCGACGGACCAAGATGCGGGGTTATGGTTCCCGTTTGTATCTGTGTCGTCCCGGCAGTTGGCGATTGTGGTTGTGTTGCAGGGTCAATGGGCTGTTGCATTACAACTTGGGGTTGACATACAACAGGCATCGATTGAACCTGCGACACGGTTACAATTGCTGGCGTCGTCGGGATACTAGACATAGGTACACATTGTTGCATGGAATATACAACTCTTGGTTGTTGGGGTAACATAGGTACCCAACCACTCGTCGTTACTTCAGTCAAACCTGAATGTTGTTGAAAACTGCCGTATGGGTATCCCCCAGGAAGGGGAAGTGAAAGGGCATATTGCCCCCCATACGGTAACAATCCGGAGCTCAAGGGTATAGATTGCCTTTGAGGACTGGATGGTCCAAACTGATTCCCAAAGGGATCAATTTGTCTGGTTTCAACATAAGAATTACCGGGTATTATACCGGAAGAACAAACTGGAACAGACCAAGTTGTCGTAATAGTCCCTGGGTGGACTCCTTCTAGCTGATGAGAGCTAATCGGGACAGCTGGTATGCCGGCAAACATCATTGGATTGACAGCAGGAGCTTCTGCTGTCGCTGTGTCATTTGGCACAGTCCTAGATGTCGACGGTTGCTCAGACATTTTAAGTCTATCCAATAAACTACCTAACGATTCTACAGGAACTTCCAGTGGCGATGGACAAACTTCTGATGCAGAAGGAAAAAGAGTGGCGCCTACTCCAAAATGAATTGGAGTATTTGCTTGCTGGTCCTCTACGATTTCCTCTATTGCAATCAGACCAGGAGGGAGAGGAAGACCGTCAGGTCCGTAAAAGATTTCTGGTGCCGAAGAAGGGGTTGCTTCGACAGCGACAGTTGTTTGAACAACAAGACTCTGTGGACCGGTTTCAAATGGAACTGGTTCAGTTATGCAAGTACTTGTCTTCAGACTAGGATCAGTACAACTGTCCCTCTATTGCTGTTGAACTTCTTCAATAGAGGCAGGGATTCCAGAAATATCAGGAGTGACCAGAATCTCAGATGTCGTCGGAACTGTTGTTCTAACTTTAATGGGAGATTTTGACCCGGTCAAGCGAGTTCGCTTTGTCCGTACTACTCTCGATTCCGGAGACAAAGACGGTTGACTCGCGAGTCTCCTCGAACGACGGAGTTTTAATTGACTTTCCTCCACGGTTGCGGATTACTTGATCAACTAAAATACAAAAAGGGGAATTATGTTTCCGTATTGAATGAATTTTATTAGACGCTTTTAGACACAACTTTGCTTTTTCATGTTTTAAGAGTCGAGAAAAAGCTAAAGATGACTCTAGTCACCTTCGATGTATTAACGAGCCCGAAGTGACAAATGCTCGGTTGGACCTTTTCAGTTATAGAGTTTGAAAAGGGCCAAAAGAAACTGCTCTGGAGATCTAGGCAGAGGGTGTGCCAAACCTTTCGCGAAACCACAGAATACGTTTTACGGTACGGGTGGTCGATCTTCGTGAATGCTGTGTTCACTGCATCGCGATCAGTAGGGCGGCTGACACGGCTTCCTAAGGATAAAGGATAAATGCCTATAGGGGTCTCCCAATATACGCGACGGTACGCGGGAGCACAAGTCCGTATTAGTGTTATCGTCCCTCAGGAGGAATCACCCGCCTTCGTAGAGATCGACAATCACTACGTTTAACGACGCCGGAACACGTCTCTACCTAGACCTCTATTGTGAGCGTTATGTTACAATGCGTTTTTAGATTCATTCAATATATTTTAAGTTGATCTTGTTTAGCAGTTTGTCTTTCAGGATCACCACGAGATGTATTGGTACAAATTCCTAAATGCAGCTAAAATGATAAGCAAGCATTACAATCTTTTTAGCTTTGAAAATCCTAACTACTGAGGGGAGAGAAAAACATTATCTTTCCACACAGAGCACAAAGCACAAACTAATGCACTTTCTCCTAGATCAATCACGCAAACTTATCAAAATATGCAAATGCAAGATGGATGTATTTCTTTTCTTTTCCTTTAATGTTGATGTAGACAAAAGGAAATTGTCGTGTAATTTTCGAATTCAATTTGAAGCGTAAACAAACAAGTTTTGTCTAAAACGAAAAGACGCCTTACAAGCACTTGTTTCGACACTAAAAATATATGAATTCAAACCATAAGATGAAAAACAAACAAACTCAAACAGCCATGAACAGTAATAAAACTAGCTCTTAAGATCACAAAGACACTTTTACAGTTCAGGATCTAAGAGGCCACAGCTATACTGGTTTGATTTTCACAATGGGAAACTGTAACTGAAACAAGAAATATGGAAAGAACAATCACAGTTTCATCACACAAATGAGGCGGAATAATGTTAAGGAAAGTTGGTTTACAGCAAGTACAATGACAAGCAATCAGCAGCAAAATAACAGTGAAAACAGGGCTCAGACACAGTGGGAAACCTCAGGAAGACATAGCCTAACTGGATCAGCGCAGGCTCTGGTCTGTCAAATTGACTCTCAGCGCAGTTCCCGAAGGGAGTACCTGCGCTGGAATGCAGACTGCCTGTGGACAGCCTGCACTGAGACACGAGAGTTGCGTTTACAAGGATTTCCGGGTCATAAAAAACTCAAAAATTCACTGTTTTTGCTGAAATAAAAAGCTATAGGTCAAGTACAAGCTAAGGGATGATCAAAAGGATGAAAAGCTATCACAAAGAGTACAAGAGTCTTTTGTAGATCAGCTCTTCAAATCGTGAATCTGCTCAAAAAAATGAGCAAGAGTAGCAGCCCTTCTACTTCGCTTTTGATATAGTCAAAAGCTTTTCGATTCGGTACTCTTTGGTTCAGGAAATGAATAGCAAAGATACTACAAACACAAATCAAACGGATACGCTCCCCAGCGGAGTCGCCAGTTTGTTGTGGGGAAAAGTATCCGATTCGGATGACCCTATCCCTACTCTAAGGGTGACAGTCCTTAGCAACAACTGAAAGTAAAGCTTTGATATTTTCCTTTATGAAAGTACAGAGAAGGAAGAAAAGATTGACCAACCGGTGTCTTTCGCTTTTGTCGATCCTATCCTCTCTCTTTGTCTCTTGTTCCCAACTCCTTGCTCCCTTTGCCGGCCCAGCTACACAAAGATCCTGCACAAACAAGAGAAGGAAACTACAAGAAACATGTACTCATAACTGATGCATGGATTAGAGTGAATCAGATATACAAGTAAATACAATACATCAATGCAATACAAATATATAGGAGAACATTCAAAGCTTTATTGATAGAAGTAAAAGGGTTCTGAGAAGGTTACAACCATCAATGGCTCCAATCCAGCAGCACCTCCCCAGCAGCAAGAAATCTCCTCTTCACCTCTATAAAATCAATCACCCAATAGCTCTAACTGTAAACCAACAGCACTTCCTTGCTTTGCACAAAATTCCAGCCTCCTTAGACCTCATAGAAGAGCTCTATATATAGGATAGAAGAAGAGAGGATGAGTCAGCTTGAGACTGACATAAAGCTGCCTTGTGTCCTCTCCCTCTTCAGTTAATCTTCAGTTCTTGAGTCCACTTGGAGATCCTTGCTTACGCATGGAGATCAAGTACCTCTTACTCATCACAGGGCGAATCTCTTGAACCAAGTGTCAGTTTGGAAGCTTCCTGGGCAATTGACACCTTGCAGAATGACTGTGCCACTTGGCCAATCTCGCCCAGCGCAGGTAGCCTTCATTAGATTTGACTTTCAGCGCAGGTACAAGGAGGAGCAGTTGCATTCCAGCGCAGATGCTCAGTGGAGCAGCTGACATGATCCAAAAATAACCCGTTTCTGAGTGTTTTCAGGTGGAGAACTGATGGGAAGTGCTGTGGTTTGCTGACCTTGTTCTTCTAGGGGTAAGAACAACATGTTTAGGGACTGAGGATCCCTGTAATTATTGACATTTCATGCTCCATGCTGCGAGGCACAAAAATGTCTATAACAAGGATCTTAAGGCATAAAGTGAACTATTGTTATGTGTTTTTGCTCATGAATATTCTAGATATGAATACTTATGCATATATTATTCTGTAAATGATATGATCTGGGTATAACTGAAGTCTGGTATAACTGCAGAATTATGAATTAATATTTGCATATGTATACGCTTGTTGGATTTAAGGAAAGTGAGTATACACGTGGGTTCGACACAAGAAAGTAGTGTATACCTTATAATCTATGTTTTAATTACTGCTATTTGTTGTTGCAGTATTCTGGGTTCTCGCTTGGGTTCTGGTTACTGTATTCTGGTGAAAGCATTCTGAAAGATCATATTGATGTGTTGTCAAAGTAATTGATTGACTTGGTTGTGGTTGGTTCAATAGGAGATTGGTTTATACCGATATATTTGATGATTGAATGATGTTGTTGATGGATCCAGTCTGAAAATTTATGAAACATGGTCCCTAGAAGAAAGGAGAAGGTTGTAGCCTTCTGTAGGCCGGTACCTACGTACTAGTAAACATATTAGCTAGTACAAGAGCTAGGGGGTTGTAGCTCCCTTCTAGTAGAAGCTAGAGAACGAGAGAAGGTTGTATCCTTCTGCAGGTAGAAGTCTGTGTACTAGTGTAAGGCTACACCAGTACAAAAATTGTAAACAAAATTTTTCTTATTATTAAAAGAAGACAGAGACGATTTCAGCAGGTGGTTTTCACCCACATTGGGTTTCAACCTTATATCTTGGTGTTTATGTGTGTTGCTTATGTGTGATGCTTTATTCTGCTCTTACTGCACTGTCTAATGAATTTGCTGATATACTGATTAAAGTTCACTACATGATAATTTGGGTAAATCAAAAGATCTCTGCATATACGTTGTTTTCATTAAGTATAGTTGCGTATACACACTAGTTCACTGAGCTGAAGTAGCGTATACAAATCAGTTTTCAAAATTAAATTATTGATCTGATAATACTGATTCACCCCCCTTCTCAGTATTATTTCCAACAATTGGTATCAAAGTAGGTCCTTCAAAAGAAGCTTGATCGCTTGAAGGCAGATCCATCATCATGAGTAATCAAGAAAGCGGGGATCCATCAGACCGCCAATCTTTGATTGGACATTAAGAACCACAACCTATCTTCAATCTCTTGGAATAGATGTCTAGGAAATTGTGGAAGGAGGATATACATTTCCATCAGCAATTCCTACCGATACGGTAGGTAAAAAGCAATATGAAACCAATGCCTAGGCTGTCAATACATTACTAGGAAGTCTGTCACAATCAGATTTTGTCAAATTTATGCAGCTCAAATAAGCCAAAGAAATATGGGACAAAATCATTCTAAGCTACGAAGGAGACTCTCAGGTAAAACATGTTAAACTACAAGCTCTCAAAATTTAATATGAAACTCTCAAGATGTACAATGATGAAAGTATAGCTAGTTACTTCTTGCGTATAGATGAGGTTGTTAATTGCATAAAGAATCTGGGTGAAGAGATAAAGGAATTTACCTTAGTTTAAAAAGTCTTAAGATCCTTGTCTACTAAATTTGAATCAAAAGTATCTGCCATAGAAGAAAATCAGGATCTACAGACTATTACTATGACACAGCTTCACGGAATCTTAACTGCCTTTGAGATGAGAAAAGGAGGTCCATCAGATATGAGAGAAGCTGCATTTAAAGCTTTAGCAAAAGGAAAAGAAGAACTCAATGACTATGGACATATATCAGAAGGAGAAGAACAAGCAAACTTTGTCAAGAACCTTCAACGGGGTTTCAGAAGATTCAGAGGTAAATTACCTTTCAAATTTTTTGTTTGTGGTAGAGTTGGTCATTATGCCGCCAAATGTCCTCATAAAGATAAATATGATAAAGAGAAGGAATCTGCAAAATGGAATAGAAAAAAATGTGTAAGTAAAAAGAGCTACTATACTCATGAATATAGCGATGGTTTATCAAATAGTGATGAAGATGAAAATAGTAATGACTATAGACTTCTGATGGCTTATGAAGATGATGATTTTTTGGATGCTTTAGATGAAGATGACCTTTATGAAGAAATATCTAAACTTAAAACATGTTTAGAAGAAAAGAATATGATTATAGATACCTTGACATACCAACTTGTTGAAAGAGAAAAACACAATGAAAAACTAGAATGTGAAATTGTGGGTCTAAGAAAGGATCTTGAGAAAACAAAAGCTCTCAATCTCAGATTTGCTAAGGGATAAGAAATCTTAAATGAAATTATCAAAGTGCAGCGTTCTCCTTTGATAAAGATAGGTCTTGGATATACTGAAGAAGCATCTCAATCACATAAGTCATCAACCTCCACTAAAAGCTATCTTGATGCAGCAAGGAGCAGTGAATAGTTTGACAATCATCAGAAAAGGCATAAAGAAGATCACTAGGTAAACCAGGCTCAATTTACTTCAAGGATGAATAGAAGCCACAACCAACCTCAGGTAAATCGTACTCAATTTGCTTGAAAGATGAATATCAATAGAAACTACAATCACCAGGCCAGTAGATTCGATAATCGCAGGAACTTCTTTAATGGTCAATGTTTTTCATGTCATAATTTTGGACACAAAGTTGCTCAATGTGTTGCTTACAAAACCATAATGAATAGAGAAGCATGAAATCAAAGGAATGTGACAGGGATCAAGAAAAGTTCCTATAATAACTTTTCTCTGCTTGAAAATGAAATAGAATGCTCAATCTCTAACAACTTTGGCCATGAAGAATCTGAATGCAGGAGCAAATTTCAGCAAATATCTCAAAAGGAGCAAACTCCATTGAATCCCAAAATATGGAGAAAGAAAGAACCACAAACAGAAAGATGTGGTATAGCCTTATATACAGAAGGATAAGAAAACCAGTGGTACATCGACAGTCGATGCTCAAAACACATGACAAGTGACAGAGAAAAACTACACTCATATAATGCCTTAGAAAAGGAAAAGAGTCTCTCATTTGGAAATGACACTCCTCCTGTCATAAAAGGTAAAGGCTCTGTTTTCTTGAAAGAAAAAGTTAAAGCTCTAAATGTTATGTATGTTGATGGCTTAAAACATAACCTGTTGAGTGTGAGTCAAATGTGTGATCAAGGAAATGAAGTAGTGTTTCCATCAAATGGATGTGTTGTTCGTTAGCTTGATACAGGAGAAACAATGATTAAAGGTACAAGAACTCCAAACAACCTATACATACTCAAGGGAGGAAAACAACATTGTTATCTAAGAAAAAATGATGAAAACTAGCTATGGCACAGAAGATTGGGACATCTAAGATTTTCTCAAATAAGAAAAGCATGCAGATTCCAGGCTATTCGAGATCTTCCAGATATCAACAATCCTGAAAATACTATATGCAAATCATGTCAATTCGGTAAGCAAACCAGATCTCAATTCATCGAACAGGAAGGATCAGCTAGTAAGCCGCTTGAACTTGTTCATACTGATTTATGTGGACCATCAAGGAAAAAGTCACCTCGTGGAGAAGAATACTTTATATTGTTCATTGATGATTTTTCCAGAATATGTTGGATAGGTCTTCTAAAGCATAAAGATGAAGCATTTGAAAAGTTCAAAGCCTTCAAATCTTTGGTTGAAAATGAATCAAATCGCAAAATAAAATGCCTTAGATCTGATCGAGGAGGGGAATTTACCTCGGATGAATTCTTTGACTTTTGTGAACAACATGGAATAAAAAGGTAGCTCTCCACCACAAGGACTCCTCAACAAAATGGAGTGGTAGAAAGGATGAACAGAACTATTCAACAAATGGCTCGTGCTATGCTAGATGAATCTGGAACTCCTGCAACTTTCTGGGGTGAAGGTGCATTCACCGCCGTCACTATTCTCAACCAAGAAAATGTTCGGGTAAAGAGCACTCAAACTCTGCATGAACTTTGGTATGGTAAAACTCCTATGGTAAAGTACTTCAAAGTTTTTGGAAGCAAGTGTTACATCAAAAGGACTGATGAAAAACTTGGTAAGTTTGAACCTAGAGCAGATGAAGGCATTCTTCTTAGCTACTCTTCCTGAAGTAAAGGATATAAATGTTATAACAAAAGACTTGGGAAACTTATTGAAAGTATTGATGTTGTAGTTGATGAAACATGCAAAAATCCAAAACATATAAAAACCAAAGATCATGACAATGAAGAAGATGAGGATCATTTTCCCACATCAAATCACATTGATTATGAAGAAGAAACCAATGAAGCACTAGAAGAAGAGATAACGATAGAAGAAAAGACTCCGTCCAAGTATGTTCAGAAAAATCATCCAAAAACTCAAAGTTTGGGGGAAAAAGGGGCAGGTGTGTAGACAAGAAGAACTATTGCCGAAACCTCAGGCTATCTAGCATTACTATCCTCCACTGAACCTAAAAATGTGAATGAAGCATGCAAAGATGAATGTTGGGTCAAGGCCATGAATGAAGAACTTGAGCAAATTGAAAAGAATAATACTTTGGAATTAGTTCCCAGACCTCATGATAAGAATATCATAGGAACTAAATGGATATTCAAAAACAAGCTGAATGAAAATGGAGAAGTTATTAGAAACAAGGCCAGACTTGTATGCAAAGGATATGCTCAACAAGAAGGTATAGATTTTGAAGAAACTTTTGCACTTGTTGCTAGATTTGAAGCCATAAGAATGTTTCTTGCTCTTTCTAGTTTTCAAAAATTCAAAGTATACCAAATGAATGTAAAATTTGCCTTTCTTAATGGAGACTTAGAAGAAGAATTCTATATTGAAAAACTAGAAGGATTCATTCTTGGAAATGACGAAAAACTTGTATGCAAACTCAAAAAATCTCTCTATGGTCTAAAACTGGCTCCAAGAGCATGGTATTACTGTCTTGACAAATATCTCCACAACAAGGTTTTTCAAAGGGGTCAGCAGATAGCAGTCTATATACAAAGATGGACACTGATAAATTGCTAATAATTGTTGTGTATGGTGATGATATCATTTTTGGTAGCAATGAAGAATCCATGAGTCAAAATTTTGCCTTAGTAATGCAGCAAGAATTTGAAATGTCCTTGCTTGGTGAGCTCACCTACTTTCTTGGTCTACAAGTTCAGCAGAATAAAGATGGTATTTTCCTCTCACAAACCAAATATCTCAAACAGATCCTGAAAGAGTACGGCATGGAAGACTCTAAACCAGTATGTACCCCAATGGTAACATGATGCATTCTTAGCTCAAATGATGAATCAGCAGCAGCACATCAACCAACTTACAAATCCATGATTGGCAGTCTGCTTTATCTAATAGGTACCCGACCGGACATCATGCATGCAGTGGGAATAGTTGGAAGATTCCAAGCAAATCCTAAGGAAACACACCTTCAGGCAATCAAAAGGATTTTCAAATATCTTCAGCGAACACAGAACTTTGGTTTATGGTATCCTAGAGATACAGATCTTACACTTCATGCATATACAGATGCAGATTGGGCAGGAAGTGTTGATGAAAGAAAAAGAACTAGTGGTGGTGCATTCTATATGGGTTCCAGGTTAGTGTCTTGGTTCAGCAAGAAACAAAGTTCAATTGCATTATCTACAGTTGAAGCAGAATACATGGTTGTTGCATCTTGTTGCACACAACTACTTTGGATGATGTAAAACTTGCAAGACATTCAAATCACATGTACTCCACCCATATCCATTCTATGTGATAATACAAGTGCCATCAATATTTCAAAGAATCTAGTCATGCACTCCAAGACCAAGCACATACCCATCAAATATCATTTTCTACGTGAGAAAAGTGCTTGAACAAAAGGTCAAATTGGAGTATGTTCCCTCCAAAGAACAGGTTGCTGATATATTCACTAAACCACTGCCCAGAGAGACATTTGAATATCTCAGACAAAAGTTGGGAGTAGTTGTTGCATCATCATGTTGTTAAATCCTATCTTCTTTAGAGAAAAGTGGTTATACGCAAGTTTCATGAAGCGTAGTCGCGTATATACGTTGGTTTCTGTGGGTACAGACACATATATGCTGGTTTGAAGAAAAGCAGTGGGCCAGACTCAGGAGAAAGGGGTATAATATGGTTCAATGAATTATCTTCTTTGCCTAATGTTAGTTACACTCTATTGATGACATGTGGAAATATGTTGGCTCTCATAAGTTGTTGATAACTTGATATATATATGATTGATGATGATGCCTTGATAATTCTTCTAATATATGAAATAATCATATCTGACAGTGAACATCTGACATAGGTTCAAGGGGAGCATATGCTTCTAATAATGCATTGTTGGCATTATCTTAGAAGATCTCGGTGCAGATTTTGTTTTAGGTGGAACATGTTCAGGGGGAGAACATGGTTGTTGATCTGGATGATGATTGATAGATGTTGTTGATAATAGTTGTTGATGACTATCATGGTCTTGTTTAAGATATTTGGTCTCTGTTATATATGTCATGTATATATTTTAATGTAACAGCCATGAAAAAGACCTAATTTGTAACCCCACTATGCATGGGATGGATGATGTAATGTTTCTTATTTTTGTCATGTATAAACAATTGATATATTCCCACATTGTTATGCTCTTGACCTGCAAGAAGATACCAGAATACCAAATATGCGAAGAAATATACCCAGAACACAGAACAATAAGAAATAACAGCAAGTATTTTATTATTTAGAAAGGAAAGCAATGTTCACTTGCCTCTTCGAGGGGGCAACCTCCAATAGAGCTGGGCTCAACTACAAAATAAGACATGATGCTCCTCGAGGGGAGTCTCTATCCTTTATATAGGATTCATACATGCAATACCATGGGTCAATACCATGGTTGTTATTAATACCATCTATCTAATACCATGGCCCATTTGCAACTAACTGTGGTCCATTCTTTAAATGCGGTCAACCACTTACAATTTTTAATATGGGCTTTATTGACTCTTTAATTAACTATAACTATGAATCAATCCTATTACATAAAATAAGGGGGTTAGGGTTGGACCCTAACATGCCCTCCCCCATAAGAATAGCCTTGTCCTCAAGGCTCAAGCTACGGAAACTGCTGAAGGACAGTGGCTAGTTCCCAGGTCGCATCTTTCGGAGAGGTTTCTTTCCACTTGACAAGGAATTCCTTGATCATGTGGCCACGCAGGTGCCATTCTTGTGTGTCAATAACCTGTTCAAGTTGGAGCCAGATTGACCCTTCTTCATCCAATTTAGGTAGACTAGTTTGAATTTGGCAATGGTTCCCAATCACTTTCTTGAGGCATGAGACATGGAAGACTGGATGGATTTTTGCAGTGGGTGGCAAGCTAGCTTGTAGGCGACTTCTCCAATGCACTGAAGTACTTGATACGGTCCGTAGAATTTTGGAGATAATTTCTGAAAACCCTTATCTTTGAGTGATGTTTACTTATATGGTTGCAGCCTCAAAAATACCTGATCCCCTTCTTGAAATTGGCGTTCTGAATGATGTTGATCTGCCTGTTGCTTCATGCGGTTTTGAGTTTGATGGAGATTCTCTCTGAGGTGGGCCAAAATGGTTGTGTGGTTCTGTAGGAGTTGATCCACTGCTTGTACCTTCGAGCATCCCTTGATATAAGAAGTAGGTGAAGGAGGGAGTTGACCATAAACTGCTTCATATGGAGTCATTTTGGTGGTGGCATGATAGTTGGTGTTATACCCCCATTCGACTTGAGGTAACCACTATACCCATAGATGTTGCTTTTCTGAAGTGAAACACCTAAGGTAGGTCTCCAAACATTTGTTGACTACTTCAGTTTGACCATCAGTTCGGGGATGATAGGAATTACTGAGTTGTAGTTAGGTACCTTGTAGCCTCAAGAGTTCATGCCAAAAGTTACTGGTGAAGATCTGGTCATGATCAGACATAATGGAAGTGGGCATTCCATGCAATTTGAAGATCTGGTCCATGAAAGATTGAGCTACCAAAGTCGGTGTAAAATGGTGGGGTAGGGTGAAAAAATGAGCATACTTAGAAAGTCTGTCCACAACCACCATGATGACTAACTTGTTGCCTGACTTCGGAAGACTCGTAATGATTCCATAGAAACCTCCGTCCACATTGAGGCCATGATGGGAAATGGTTGTAATGTGCCTGTGGATTTGTCTGTTTCTCCTTTGTGGCGCTGACATACGTCGCACTCAACTACAAAAGTAAGAATGTCCTTTTTCATGCTTGTCCAAAAGAATGAACATTGAGTGCGAGCATAAGTCTTCTGAAAGCCCAAATGACCTGAAGTGGGAGATGAGTGTAACTCCGCCAAAATGCGACTTTTGAGAGTGGATGTTGGTGATATCACGACTCTGTCCTTGTAGCGAAGAATCTCATCCTGCCAATAGTAGCCCGCTGTGGAATTTGGATTGGCCTGCAATTTATTAATGAGTTGGGAGAGCAAAGGATGTGAAAACCATTCCTTGCGAGCCTCTTCAATCCATTCTGGAATGGGAAGGGAGATTGCGAGCAGGGTTCTTTCCTCCTCAAATTGGCGTGATAACGCATCTGCTATGACATTTTTGCGCCATTTCTTATAAATTATCTCATAATCATATCCCAGCGTTTTGGCGAGCCATTTATTTTGTTGTGGCGAGGATAGGTGTTGCTCCAAAAACTATTTAAGGCTTTGATGGTCTGAGCGGATTTGGAAATGCCGCCCCAATAAGTATGGTCGCCTGGTATCTATTGCATGTAAGATGGCCATCATCTCCTTCTCATAGGTAGATTGTCCTAGATTTTTCCCACTTAGTTGTTGGCTAGTGAAGGCCAAGGGTTGACCTTCCTACATTAAGACCGCCCCAATACCCGTACCTAAAGCATCACATTCAATCACAAAAGATTTGGTGAAGTCGGGTGGTGCTAATACAGGAGTGGAACACATGGCATGTTTGAGAGCTATAAATGCCTGTTGCGCTTCATCATTCTAGAGAAATGATTTTTTCTTGAGGAGGTGAGTGAGGGGTCTAGCAATGCGACCATAATTGCGGACAAATTTGTGATAGTAGCCCGTGAGACCCAAAAATCCTCTCAAGCTCTTCAAGGTCTTTGGTTGAGGCCCATCCTGCATTGCTTGGATCTTTTTGGGGTCCACCCTGACACCTTCACGCCCCACAATGTAGCCCAAATACTCAAGTTATTCCATTCCAAAAGAGAACTTGGACATCTTGATAAATAATTTATGCTTCCGGAGTAGTTGCAAGAGCAGATCTACATGCTGAAGATGTGTGACCTAGGTGTGGTTGTAGATGAGGATGTCATCAAAGAAAACAAGGACAAATTTTCTGAGATATGGTTTGAGCAGGTGGTTCATGAGGATTTGAAAAGTGGATGGGGCGTTACAAAGACCAAATGGTATGACCAGGAACACATAATGGCCTTCATGAGTTCGAAAATCAATCTTTGGAATGTCTACTTCTTTCATGCGAATTTGGTGATATCCCGAGCGAAGGTCGAGCTTAGTAAAGAATTGAGCCCCATTTAGTTTGTCCAGCAAATCATCGACAACCGGGATGGGAAATTTATCTTTGACCATCAACTTGTTGAGGGCGCTGAAGTCTGGACACATACACCATTCCTCATCTTTCTTGAGCACCATGACCACAGGTGATGAATAAGGACTAACGTTAGGAAGAATGATGCCTACTTCCAAGAGTTCCTTGATGAATTTTTAAATTTAATTCTTTTGGGTGAACAGATATCTATATGGGCACACATTTGGTGGTTGGGACCCTAGGACCAAAGTAATGCTATGATCATGTTCCCCTCTCAAGGGTGGAAGCTCATGAGGCTTGTCAAAAACTCGCAGATGGTTGTTTAAGATCTATTGCATCTCAGGATGAATATGAAGAGAAGTGGGTTTGAAGGCCTGGATGGCATTAAATTGGGTTATAACTCCATGGTGGCCCTTTTTTAACAATTTTTCCATCCTATGTGAGCTGATGATAGAGGGATCACCCGCCTGGAGTCCGCGGAGGGTATGTGTGTGGTTGTTCTGCTTAAATCTCATATATAACTCCTGGAAATCCATTGTGATTGGGCTGAGTGTGTGGAGCCATTCAGCACCCAAGATAATGTCACACCCTCCCATGTGTATGGCAAACATGTGGGTCTTTAACTGATAATCCCCCATTTGAAGTTTGACATTTTCACAACGACCTTCACATTTCATTGTCCCCCATCAACAATTTGGACTTGGAAGTTAGAGATTGCTCTGACAAAACAATGCACTACTTCCGCGACTATTTGATAGATAAAGTTATGCGTACTGCCACTATCAATCAAGACTACTATAGGGCGATGCTTAATAAAACCTCTAATTTTTAGAGTTTGGCGAGAAGAAATCCCTGCCAAAGCATGAAGCAAGATAACTGGTTCTTCAGGTACATTGTCCAGCTGGTTGTCCTCGTCTTCCTCCTTTGGTTCCTCAAGTGGTGGGGCTTCCTCTAATGAACTGTGATCAATAACATCAATTTGAAAGAATTTGGACTCCTTGCATTTATGCCCAGGGGAGTATTTCTCATCACAGTAGTAACAAAATCCTTGCTTTTTTCTTTCTGCCATTTCTATTGGGGACACCTTTTGAACCGTGAGTGTTTGGGTAGTGCTTTGAGCCTAGGTGTGGCGACCCTTGGCTATGAAATTTGGGGGATTGCTTTAAACCGTAGAGGGATTTCTTTAATCTACAAACATATGTTTCCCTATAATGTTCCTAAAATCATTGTCATTGTTCCACGTACACCTCTTCCTTAGGTATGCCATGAATAAAGTTTGTCTTCACATCCACTGATGAAGACTCCAACCTTGATTAGCAGTAAGAGAAATGATGGACCAGATTGTAGTGTATTGGGCAACAGGTGCAAATATCTCATCATAATCTTCTCCCTCTTTTTGGGAGAATCCTTGGGCCATGAATCTCTCTTTGAACTTCTCAATGCTACCATCAACTACATGTTTAATTTTATATATCCACTGGGAAGTCACAACATATATCCCCTCAGGCCTCAAAACAACCTCCAATACATCATTTTTCATGATAGACTCATATTTTTCAGCCATGGCATCTCTGCAAACCTATTCCTTCATTGTTTCTTCAAAGCTACAAGGTTCATATTGTATTATGTTGCTAATCAAAGCAACATATCCCTAATTTTTGTGAGGTTGCTTTCCCTCTTTTTTGAAGGTGCCTCTTGGGGTAGAATTTTTCTCTGCATCTTGTAAAGTATTGCAAAGCCACAAGGGCCTCTTCCTTATGGGAGGATCACAAGGAGGAGGATCCAAAGGATCCATAAGTTCCATAGGCTCATTTACAAGATCATTCTTGGGCATGGATGGCTCTGCATCTACATCCATTAATCATTTCTTCCCTCAATCTTGGCAAGGATAGGAGATTCCCTTGTTTTTCCAAGGATAGAATCCCTATCAAAAATCACATCCCTACTAAACTCAATGTTCCTTTGAGTTGGCACATATATCATGTAAGCTTTATAATTTTCATAGTAACCAACAAACATACCTTAAATATTTCCAGAAGCCTCTATATTTGACCTATTCTCCTTCGAAACATGAAATTAGACAGGACAACCAATGATTCTCTAGTGTCCAACTTTTGTTTCACACTTGTTGTAGAGTCTCTACTTTACACCTTATCATCCATCATTACCTACTGTTTTCATCACTTTCCTCTCTCTTTTGCCTCGTTTTCCACCCAGATCATTACATTAGTTGTCATTAAACATGATCAAGTGAGCTTTGCTAATGGGTAATTATTTTGTTTAGTTTTTGACATATTTGCAGGCATTCCACAGCCTTCTGCTGATTCCGCGGCCATCTGATGATCCCGCAGCCATTTTGTTGATTTCAAGGTTCCACGTGCTATTTTACAGAACGAGCCACATGGGCATGTTGGAATATACATGCTCGAGGTTCCTGTGCCATCAGTTCAGCCGGCCACGTCATCAGTACCTCCGGTCAAAGGGGGTAAAGTTACGGTCAAATAAAGGCAGCTTAATGTGGATACATAAGCTGTTTGATCACGTCGGTGGAAAAGGTGACTTGTCCGTGTTTTGAAAACCGTGGGGGACATGATCTAATGCTGGATTCATTGCCCATATCGACCAGGACCTCCAGCTCGACCATAAAGCCTATGACGTGTTAACTGCACCTTTAATACGCATGACAGTCAGTTTATTTTCTGTTTTATGTTTACGTATTAGGCCATCTTGCAGATGCCTATATATACTTGCGTCTGCGTACGCTTATGTTAACTTTTAGATGCTGTAGTTTATGAACTTGTGAGAATTTTGGCACGTTTTTAAACTCTGTTTTTATAAGAGCTGTTCCAGCACTTTTTGACTATGTATTTCTGCATATAAAGTAATGGAAACAGTGTTGTTTTGAAGTTTTAAGAGCATCTGAGTTTTCTGTGGATAATATGAATGGAGGGCCCCTGTTCGTATTAGCCTTGTAAAGTATTTCATGTTTATACTTCTGCAATTTCTTTATTTCACATACAGAATTTCCTTTCTTGAAGTTATGTACAGCTTGATTTCTTTTCATTGCTGCAGCCTTTATTTTCAGTGATCAGATTTACTTCTTTGCAGGTTTTTACCCGGGATTGAGTGTGTTGTGTTTGCTTTAATATCTAATGGTAGTTGCAGTTGTCTTGTTCATAATGCTGCCCCTTTTTACCCTGTTTTCTAGATTAGTTTTAGCTTAGTTTTACAAGTTGGATGCTAACTAATTTATGCTCTCTTTATCATGAATGGCTTATCTTTCAAGAGAACAGAACACTAATTAATTGCAGCTTGTCTTTGAGTAGTCTTGGCTTGTGACACTAATACTTGTTCCACTTGTTACACATAATCACATATGTAGGAAGCAGTATGATGGAAAAAGCTTAGTAGTGTTACAATTTGTCAATTAGAGTTTTTATCAATTCTTGGATTTGTCTTCAGCTACCTCCTAATCGTGTTTTACGCAGTACTATGTGGTAGAAGCAGGGAGTTAGGAGGAGATAACCATTATCATCAATCCTTGAAGTGATTTTCTTGTTTCTTTTATTTGCAGCGATATGGATAGAGACTAATGCCATTAGAACGTGGTCATTTACTTTCAAGTCATTTCAATTTATTCATTTCTTTCAAGTTCTTTTCCTTTACAAATTCAGCAAGTAATTAGAAATCACCAATCACACACTTTCACTCACCTAGAACTCACTTTTCACACACTTGCACTCATCTATCTATAATCATCACTCCATCTTAGGAAGATAAGTTAACCATAAACAACACCCCAAACGACAAAAGCTCTAAGAAAGTTGCTTAAGTACATATAGTACACCCTCACTTCATCAGCTTACGAGCCCCGGGTTGACAATTAATGACATCAATTTAGGAACACTAAATTGACTAAACATTTTGGCGCCGTTGCCGGGGAAGTGAAATTAAGTAGCCATACTTAGAGAAAAAAAATATAAAAATTTCAAGGAAAGAAGTTAATAACCTATCCAAGTATGCTCTCCTCTTGCACTTTAAAGTGATCTGGAGTGTTAGCGCTTGGAATTCACATAGGCTGAGATAGACAAACTCTCAAGGCTACATCAAACCATTTCACCTCGTAGCTAGCCCTATGAGGTATGAGAAGGCTCTCTCGGGTCAGATTCGGTAGATCTTTCAATATGATAAGCTGACCAATTAGGAATAAAGATTTTAGGCTAGTAAATTGATAAGGGAGGTTGATTTAAAGATTTCTTGGGTTTTTAATGACGGGGTCTTTCTGGGCTGCATGGGCAAAATCACAGCTTCAAACAGAGAAATATAATGAACAACACAGGTTGACGACTGAGGCAAGGTAGGCAAGGAATTTAGCATCAAATCTAGATTTTTAAATGGGATGGCAAGACTGGTGAGGAGCTAAGGAGGGCAAATAATACTTTGAATCCTCCTTAAACAGAAGAAAACATTGAACGTGAGCAAATTTATAGGAGGAGCATACAATACTATGAATTCCTACCTAAACACTTCCTTTGCTCAACTAGAAACGATCATGAGGTGAATGAAACATAACAGTTTTACATATGAGACAAAGAGAAAACTTATGCTAAATTAACATACCACATGAATCTCAGCAATCAGAGCTGTGGTTTTCTCATTAAAAATCTCTGTTACAAAACTGCACAATGAAGCTCAGTTTCCTCCAGCTCTCAGCACTCAGAAAAAACTCTCCTCTCCCTCTCTGACTCTCTAAAAAAAATTATTATTTTTTATACATTAAATCAACTAAAAACCAAAAACAACAGATCGACCCCCAAAACAGGGGCGCTGTTTCAACTAAACCCATGAAAATAGAGGAGAATCCTCCATCTTCTCCTAAAGATAGAAAAACCTTCCATTATTCCAGCGTGAAGATTTCGAATGGCCCATGAAAACTAGCTGATGATAGAAATAGGTAATCGCACTTTTGAATGCCACTTTGCAACGATTGCCACGTTACTGATATCTTTAATTCATATGCAGAAGGTTCTATAAAACAACGACTTATGTATAAACAACTCAATGTGGTTTAAAATCCTCTGATGGCCACTTAAAGATATCAACTGGGGCGTAGATCCACCTGGCGATTTCACTGAAGCTATTAATAGAAGATCGAATCTTATTTCTCTATTACGCAGGCTCCCATTGATGACACAATCCTCCCATGTTGACAACTGGCCAGCCACGCGGTCTTCACATCGCATACCACTCTGGAAGATGGCTTCTGCCAAAATGGAATGATGACCACTGAAAATATGTTTGCCACTTTATGGAAATTTCCATATAGGGAACAATAAGATTGAATTTTATTATGCTATAAAAAGCTTCTATTAGCTGCTGCGTTTTGAATTTTTTCTATAACCTCATTGATGGTCATGGTCCCGGTTTTATCACTGCAAAGAATTTTCAGGGCAGCCATTTCCTCTATAGCAGTCATTCTCTTTGTAATAGCCCCTTGCAAAGAGAGCTTGTGAGAGCCAATGACCATAGTTACAGACAATACAGTGGGCATCGCAATAGGAATTCCACTAATCAAAAGCACCAAGAGGTTGTTAATTCCATCTCTGTACTGTCGATATTGATTAGGGTACATGACAACGATTTCTATGGCAATTCCAATTGCAATCGAACATATACAATAGTTACCAATTGTATTAAGAACCTTTTGGAAATGACCCATTTGGTTTGTGCTATCCACCAAATGAGCTGCCTTTCCGAAGAAGGTGTGAACTTCAGTAGCAATAACCACGGCTTCAATTCTTCCTTGTTTACAAGTAGAATCTGAGTAAACTTCATCTCCGGGATTCTTAGTCACTGGGAGAGACCCTCCGGTTAGAGCTGACTGGTCGATCTTTAAAGGATCTCCTTCAAGCAAGCGAGCATCCGCAGGAACGATATCTCCCAATTTAATACTGACTACATCACCAGGAACAAGAAAACTAGCGTCCATTTAGGAGAATATTATACATCGACAGCCCTGGTTTTGTAAAAGTATTTTCTCCAAGCCGCGTTGGCAAATTTAAAGCCTCATCAAGATAGCCACCTTTACAAAGGGCACACAGAATATATAGATAACCACTTTGGCCAATGTTTAGCTTCTTTTCCTCCATAAATCTCAACAGCTCCATAACAAACTATGGGTCTGGAGCTTTCGAGCAGTACTCAAGTAAGGACATCAAATCACCAATTGCCAGACAATCCTCCAGAGACCCAAGATATTTCAGGAGATTGACTGCCATTTTCTTATCTCCCGAGTGCAGTGCATAAAGAATTTGCACTTTTAAAGACTGCTTTAATAGAACTGCTCCATCACCACCCATTTGACTACCTGTTCTCTATTGCCGAGAAGTGAAGGCATTAGTAATCAAGCCTTGAGAAGCACTAGGTGAACTTGATGACTGAAATTGTATTGCAGGACAACCCAGCCCCTGAAGGAGATGGCATCACAAAGATCTGTAAATTCTAGCTTATTTATCTTGAAATCATGACTGTAGAGCTGCTTTGAAATCCTCAGCTGCCAAACGTAACTTCCCTTTCAGTGCCAAAGGAGAACTTACACATAGTAAAAATAACTTGATGAATTTGAGAGTAACACAAAACAGACCCGAATTCAACTGTCATAGCCATGTGCCGCATGCTCCTTGGAAAGATCTATCATTCCACGGATTTTGATATGCGCCTGTATGTCTGGAAATCATAGGCTTTTTGCTATTTATGATCAATTGCTGGGTGTAATTTAATGGCTCAAACATTCATAGCTAACGAAGGTGACTCTGGACAACCAATGCCAGAAACACACAATACAACCATATTGTGCACTACGTTCAGAGGAATCACTGAAGCTTCGCACTATAATCTGAAAAAATGGCACGGGACCATTTTTCTACCAAAATAGGGATTTCCTCCTCAAGTAAACATTCCAACATTGCCATGATATATTGATATTTTTCTTTTGATATCAAATCTGTATGATGCAAAACTATTATATCTGCCCGTCTCAATGCAATCAAATGTTCCCTCAATGGCCTACGTGGTATGAACCTTCTATTGCCCCAAAGGGTTATACAATTTACCATTATAATCTCCATGTCCCTGAACAAGCTCCAATGGTAATAAAGAGACTAGCAGTCATCATGTTGTGCTATTCAGCCAGCTTATTCATTGTTGGGAAATTCCAGTGAATGGACTGTCACCAGGAAGTTTATGTCTGTACAACCTTGTCCCACACATGAAAACAGAGAGTGCTATTGCCATTGCCATGGTTGGGATACAAAACCCCAAACCCCATTCAACATTTTCTAGACTGTACATGAGGACAGATATAGACACAACCAAGCCATTGGACATTCCAAAGTACCACCAATTGAAGAATGAACTCTTGTGCTTCCTCTGGGTCTCGGTTATCAAACTAGTCTGCCCAAATGCTTGCAGACAAGGTTTGTGCTTTTGCAGAGATAGGAGCTGAGGTCGCTGCTGCCTTTTGAAGAGCTGAAGAGTAAATTACATAATCTAGAACAACATATTAATGATTTCTTCTTCAAAACCCTGTTTTGAAGAAGAATCAATCTCTGACATGAGACGGAGTCTAACATCGGCTCCATTTGGGATGGCAGCTGCAGCTTCCTGGAGGTGCCAAGAACCGCAGAACTTTGGGAGAGCAGACAGTGCCTCCACCATTGCGCAATGGAGTCCATTTTACATAAATCAACACAACTGAAGACTTATTTTCACATTGAAACTGAACTCAAACTAACTAAAAGCCAACTGAAACAAGATGCTGCCCTTATGAGCTTATTTATTTACAAAACCTACTCTAATCTGTTGTACATATAATAGATTAGGTAATGCTAAAATGCCATATTAACCATTCAAGTAAACCTGATAATGAAGCCACTTGAGAATGCTGCCACGAAGTCACAGATGCAATTACTGGCAGCCCTTCATGCTCATAATGACCCTGGTCATGGAAAAGACAGCCTGATCTGTCAATCAACCTGAAAAATGTGTCCATGTATGCCACAATAGGATCACGGACACCGGACTCTGTTGGCTGCCCCGACTCTGCAACACATGCTTCCAGCTGTACATTGTCAATGTATACCTCTATAGGCAAGTCTGTTATTGCTTGTTGTGAAGGAAGGGGGATTTCCAAGAACTTTTTAGGGTCTTGGAAATCATAAGACTGGATCTGCTCATCTAAATCTTGAATCTCTTTCTTGATTCTTTCAACAAGTAACTCACAGACGCTAGGATGATAATTCGGAGATTTCAAACATTGAAGGAAAAAACTTAAAACTTCTTCATTAATTTCAATATCCACTAAGCATTCTCTAAATTCGTTTAGAGGTTCACACAGTGCAGGGTTTGCCACATACCCTACCATTGCATGAACATATCAACAGGCACTGGAATGTCTGGATCGAGTTGGAGTCGCCAAGTGAATGATTCAGCCTGCAAATGTATCTGACTGCTGTCCACCATCAGCATCAGATCTGAAATTTGATTGCATGTACCGGGACAAAACAATCAACAAGTTGAATGTTCTCCCCAGTATGGTCGCCACTATGTTAGCGCTTGGAATTCACCTAGGCTGAGATAGACAAACTCTCAAGGCTACATCAAACCATTTCACCTCGTAGCTAGCCCTACGAGGTATGAGAAGGCTCTCTCGGGTCAGATTCCGTAGATCTTTCAATATGATAAGCTGACCAATTAGGAATAAAGATTTTAGGCTAGTAAATTGATAAGGGAGGTTGATTTAAAGATTTCTGGGGTTTTTAATGACGGGGTTTTTCTGGGCTGCATGGGCAAAATCACAGCTTCAAACAGAGAAATATAATGAACAACACAGGTTGACGACTGAGGCAAGGTAGGCAAGGAATTTAGCATCAAATCTAGATTTTTAAATGGGATGGCAAGACTGGTGAGGAGCTAAGGAGGGCAAATAATACTTTGAATCCTCCTTAAACAGAAGAAAACATTGAACGTGAGCAAATTTATAGGAGGAGCATACAATACTATGAATTCCTACCTAAACACTTCCTTTGCTCAACTAGAAACGATCATGAGGTGAATGAAACATAACAGTTTTACATATGAGACAAAGAGAAAACTTATGCTAAATTAACATACCACATGAATCTCAGCAATCAGAGCTGTGGTTTTCTCATTAAAAATATCTGTTACAAAACTGCACAATGAAGCTCAGTTTCCTCCAGCTCTCAGCACTCAGAAAAAACTCTCCTCTCACTCTCTGACTCTCTAAAAAAAATTTTTTTTTTTTATACATTAAATCAACTAAAAACCAAAAAACAACAGATCGACCCCCAAAACAGGGGCGCTGTTTCAACTAAACCCATGAAAATAGAGGAGAATCCTCCATCTGCTCCTAAAGATAGAAAAGCCTTCCATTATTCCAGCGTGAAGATTTCGAATGGCCCATGAAAACTAGCTGATGATAGAAATAGGTAATCGCACTTTTGAATGCCACTTTGCAACGATTGCCACGTTACTGATATCTTTAATTCATATGCAGAAGGTTCTATAAAACAACGACTTATGTATAAACAACTCAATGCGGTTTAAAATCCTCTGATGGCCACTTAAAGATATCAACTGGGGCGTAGATCCACCTGGAGATTTAACTGAAGCTATTAATAGAAGATCGAATCTTATTTCTCTATTACGCAGGCTCCCATTGATGACACAATCCTCCCATGTTGACAACTGGCCAGCCACGCGGTCTTCACATCGCATACCACTCTGGAAGATGGCTTCTGCCAAAATGGAATGATGACAACTGAAAAGATGTTTGCCACTTTATGGAAATTTCCATATAGGGAACAATAAGATTGAATTTTATTATGCTATAAAAAGCTTCTATTAGCTGCTGCGTTTTGAATTTTTTCTATAACCTCATTGATGGTCATGGTCCCGGTTTTATCACTGCAAAGAATTTTCAGGGCAGCCATTTCCTCTATAGCAGTCATTCTCTTTGTAATAGCCCCTTGCAAAGAGAGCTTGTGAGAGCCAATGACCATAGTTACAGACAATACAGTGGGCATTGCAATAGGAATTCCACTAATCAAAAGCACCAAGAGGTTGTTAATTCCATCTCTATACTGTAGATGTTGATTAGGGTACATGACAACGATTTCTATGGCAATTCCAATTGCAATCGAACATATACAATAGTTACCAATTGTATTAAGAACCTTTTGGAAATGACCCATTTGGTTTGTGCTATCCACCAAATGAGCTGCCTTTCCGAAGAACGTGTGAACTTCAGTAGCAATAACCACGGCTTCAATTCTTCCTTGTTTACAAGTAGAATCTGAGTAAACTTCATCTCCGGGATTCTTAGTCACTGGGAGAGACCCTCCGGTTAGAGCTGACTGGTCGATCTTTAAAGGATCTCCTTCAAGCAAGCGAGCATCCGCAGGAACGATATCTCCCAATTTAATACTGACTACATCACCAGGAACAAGAAAACTAGCGTCCATTTAGGAAAATATTATACATCGACAGCCCTAGTTTTGTAAAAGTATTTTCTCCAAGCCGCGTTGGCAAATTTAAAGCCTCATCAAGATAGCCACCTTTACAAAGGGCACACAGAATATATAGATAACCACTTTGGCCAATGTTTAGCTTCTTTTCCTCCATAAATCTCAACAGCTCCATAGCAAACTGTGGGTCTGGAGCTTTCGAGCAGTACTCAAGTAAGGACATCAAATCACCAATTGCCAGACAATCCTCCAGAGACCCAAGATATTTCAGGAGATTGACTGCCATTTTCTTATCTCCTGAGTGCAGTGCATAAAGAATTTGCACTTTTAAAGACTGCTTTAATAGAACTGCTCCATCACCACCCATTTGACTACCTGTTCTCTATTGCCGAGAAGTGAAGGCATCAGTAATCAAGCCTTGAGAAGCACTAGGTGAACTCGATGACTGAAATTGTATTGCAGGACAACCCAGCCCCTGAAGGAGATGGCATCACAAAGATCTGTAAATTCTAGCTTATTTATCTTGAAATCATGACTCTAGAGCTGCTTTGAAATCCTCAGCTGCCAAACGTAACTTCTCTTTCAGTGCCAAAGGAGAACTTACACATAGTAAAAATAACTTGATGAATTTGAGAGTAACACAAAACAGACCCGAATTCAACTGTCATAGCCATGTGCCGCATGCTTCTTGGAAAGATCTATCATTCCACGGATTTTGATATGCGCCTGTATGTCTGGAAATCATAGGCTTTTTGCTATTTATGATCAATTGTTGGGTGTAATTCAATGGCTCAAACATTCATAGCTAACGAAAGTGACTCTGGACAACCAATGCCAGAAACACACAATACAACCATATTGTGCACTACGTTCAGAGGAATCACTGAAGCTTCGCACTATAATCTGAAAAAATGGCACGGGACCATTTTGCTACCAAAATAGGGATTTCCTCCTCAAGTAAACATTCCAACATTGCCATGATATATTGATATTTTTCTTTTGATATCAAATCTGTATGATGCAAAACTATTATATCTTCCCGTCTCAATGCAATCAAATGTTCCCTCAATGGCCTACGTGGTATCAACCTTCTATTGCCCCAAAGGGTTATACAATTTACCATTATAATCTCCATGTCCCTGAACAAGCTCCAATGGTAATAAAGAGACTAGCAGTCATCATGTTGTGCTATTCAGCCAGCTTATTCATTGTTGGGCAATTCCAGTGAATGGACTGTCACCAGGCAGTTTATGTCTGTACAACCTTGTCCCACACATGAAAACAGAGAGTGCTATTGCCATTGCCATGGTTGGGATACAAAACCCCAAACCCCATTCAACATTTTCTAGACTGTACATGAGGACAGATATAGACACAACCAAGCCACTGGACATTCCAAAGTACCACCAATTGAAGAATGAACTCTTGTGCTTCCTCTGGGTCTCGGTTATCAAACTGGTCTGCCCAAATGCTTGCAGACAAGGTTTGTGCTTTTGCAGAGATAGGAGCTGAGGTCGCTGCTACCTTTTGAAGAGCTGAAGAGTAAATTACATAATCTAGAACAACATATTAATGATTTCTTCTTCAAAACCCTGTTTTGAAGAAGAATCAATCTCTGACATGAGACGGAGTCTAACATCGGCTCCATTTGGGATGGCAGCTGCAGCTTCCTGGAGGTGCCAAGAACCGCAGAACTTTGGGAGAGCAGACAGTGCCTCCACCATTGGGCAATGGAGTCCATTTTACATAAATCAACACAACTGAAGACTTATTTTCACACTGAAACTGAACTCAAACAAACTAAAAGCCAACTTAAACAAGATGCTGCCCTTATGAGCTTATTTATTTACATAACCTACTCTAATCTGCTGTACATATAATAGATCAGGTAATGCTAAAATGCCATATTAACCATTCAAGTAAACCTGATAATGAAGCCGCTTGAGAATGCTGCCACGAAGTCACAGATGCAATTACTGGCAGCCCTTCATGCTCATAATGACCCTGGTCACGGAAAAGACAGCCTGATCTATCAATCAACCTGAAAAATGTGTCCATGTATGCCGCAATAGGATCACGGACACCGGACTCTGTTGGCTGCCCCAACTCTGCAACACATGCTTCCAGCTGTACATTGTCAATGTATACCTCTATAGGCAAGTCTGTTATTGCTTGTTGTGAAGGAAGGGGGATTTCCAAGAACTTTTTAGGGTCTTGGAAATCATAAGACTGGATCTGCTCATCTAAATCTTGAATCTCTTTCTCGATTCTTTCAACAAGTAACTCACAAACGCTAGGACGATAATTTGGAGATTTCAAACATTGAAGGAAAAAACTTAAAACTTCTTCATTAATTTCAATATCCACTAAGCATTCTCTAAATTCGTTTAGAGGTTCACACAGTGCAGGGTTTGCCACATACCCTACCATTGCATGAACATATCAACAGGCACTGGAATGTCTGGATCGAGTTGGAGTCGCCAGGTGAATGATTCAGCCTGCAAATGTATCTGACTACTGTCCACCATCAGCATCAGATCTGAAATTTGATTGCATGTACCGGGACAAAACAATCAACAAGTTGAATGTTCTCCCCAGTATGGTCGCCACTATGTTAGCGCTTGGAATTCACCTAGGCTGAGATAGACAAACTCTCAAGGCTACATCCAACCATTTCACCTCGTAGCTAGCCCTACGAGGTATGAGAAGGCTCTCTCGGGTCAGATTCGGTAGATCTTTCAATATGATAAGCTGACCAATTAGGAATAAAGATTTTAGGCTAGTAAATTGATAAGCGAGGTTGATTTAAAGATTTTTGGGGTTTTTAATGACGGGGTTTTTCTGGGCTGCATGGGCAAAATCACAGCTTCAAACAGAGAAATATAATGAACAACACAGGTTGACGACTGAGGCAAGGTAGGCAAGGAATTTAGCATCAAATCTAGATTTTTAAATGGGATGGCAAGACTGGTGAGGAGCTAAGGAGGGCAAATAATACTTTGAATCCTCCTTAAACAGAAGAAAACATTGAACGTGAGCAAATTTATAGGAGGAGCATACAATACTATGAATTCCTACCTAAACACTTCCTTTGCTCAACTAGAAACGATCACGAGGTGAATGAAACATAACAGTTTTACATATGAGACAAAGAGAAAACTTATGCTAAATTAACATACCACATGAATCTCAGCAATCAGAGCTGTGGTTTTCTCATTAAAAATCTCTGTTACAAAACTGCACAATGAAGCTCAGTTTCCTCCAGCTCTCAGCACTCAGAAAAAACTCTCCTCTCACTCTCTGACTCTCTAAAAAAAATTTTTTTTTTTTATACATTAAATCAACTAAAAACCAAAAAACAACAGATCGACCCCCAAAACAGGGGCGCTGTTTCAACTAAACCCATGAAAATAGAGGAGAATCCTCCATCTGCTCCTAAAGATAGAAAAGCCTTCCATTATTCCAGCGTGAAGATTTCGAATGGCCCATGAAAACTAGCTGATGATAGAAATAGGTAATCGCACTTTTGAATGCCACTTTGCAACGATTGCCACGTTACTAATATCTTTAATTCATATGCAGAAGGTTCTATAAAACAACGACTTATGTATAAACAACTCAATGCGGTTTAAAATCCTCTGATGGCCACTTAAAGATATCAACTGGGGCGTAGATCCACCTAGAGATTTCACTGAAGCTATTAATAGAAGATCGAATCTTATTTCTCTATTACGCAGTTTCCCATTGATGACACAATCCTCCCATGTTGACAACTGGCCAGCCACGCGGTCTTCACATCGCATACCACTCTGGAAGATGGCTTCTGCCAAAATGGAATGATGACCACTGAAAAGATGTTTGCCACTTTATGGAAATTGCCATATAGGGAACAATAAGATTGAATTTTATTATGCTATAAAAAGCTTCTATTAGCTGCTGCGTTTTGAATTTTTTCTATAACCTCATTGATGGTCATGGTCCCGGTTTTATCACTGCAAAGAATTTTCAGGGCAGCCATTTCCTCTATAGCAGTCATTCTCTTTGTAATAGCCCCTTGCAAAGAGAGCTTGTGAGAGCCAATGACCATAGTTACAGACAATACAGTGGGCATCGCAATAGGAATTCCACTAATCAAAAGCACCAAGAGGTTGTTAATTCCATCTCTGTACTGTCGATGTTGATTAGGGTACATGACAACGATTTCTATGGCAATTCCAATTGAAATCGAACATATACAATAGTTACCAATTGTATTAAGAACCTTTTGGAAATGACCCATTTGGTTTGTGCTATCCACCAAATGAGTTGCCTTTCCGAAGAAGGTGTGAACTTCAGTAGCAATAACCACGACTTCAATTCTTCCTTGTTTACAGGTAGAATCTGAGTAAACTTCATCTCCGGGATTCTTAGTCACTGGGAGAGACCCTCCGGTTAGAGCTGATTGGTCGATCTTTAAAGGATCTCCTTCAAGCAAGCGAGCATCCGCAGGAACGATATCTCCCAATTTAATACTGACTACATCACCAGGAACAAGAAAACTAGCGTCCATTTAGAAAAATATTATACATCGACAGCCCTGGTTTTGTAAAAGTATTTTCTCCAAGCCGCGTTGGCAAATTTAAAGCCTCATCAAGATAGCCACCTTTACAAAGGGCACACAGAATATATAGATAACCACTTTGGCCAATGTTTAGCTTCTTTTCCTCAATAAATCTCAACAGCTCCATAGCAAACTGTGGGTCTGGAGCTTTCGAGCAGTACTCAAGTAAGGACATCAAATCACCAATTGCCAGACAATCCTCCAGAGACCCAAGATATTTCAGGAGATTGACTGCCATTTTCTTATCTCCCGAGTGCAGTGCATAAAGAATTTGCACTTTTAAAGACTGCTTTAATAGAACTGCTCCATCACCACCCATTTGACTACCTGTTCTCTATTGCCGAGAAGTGAAGGCATCAGTAATCAAGCCTTGAGAAGCACTAGGTGAACTTTTGACTGAAATTGTATTGCAGGACAACCCAGCCCCTGAAGGAGATGGCATCACAAAGATCTGTAAATTCTAGCTTATTTATCTTGAAATCATGACTGTAGAGCTGCTTTGAAATCCTCAGCTGCCAAACGTAACTTCCCTTTCAGTGCCAAAGGAGAACTTACACATAGTAAAAATAACTTGATGAATTTGAGAGTAACACAAAACAGACCTGAATTCAACTGTCATAGCCATGTGCCGCATGCTCCTTGGAAAGATCTATCATTCCACGGATTTTGATATGCGCCTGTATGTCTGGAAATCATAGGCTTTTTGCTATTTATGATCAATTGCTGGGTGTAATTTAATGGCTCAAACATTCATAGCTAACGAAAGTGACTCTGGACAACCAATGCCAGAAACACACAATACAACCATATTGTGCACTACGTTCAGAGGAATCACTGAAGCTTCGCACTATAATCTGAAAAAATGGCACGGGACCATTTTGCTACCAAAATAGGGATTTCCTCCTCAAGTAAACATTCCAACATTGCCATGATATATTGATATTTTTCTTTTGATATCAAATCTGTATGATGCAAAACTATTATATCTGCCCGTCTCAATGCAATCAAATGTTCCCTCAATGGCCTACGTGGTATCAACCTTCTATTGCCCCAAAGGGTTATACAATTTACCATTATAATCTCCATGTCCCTGAACAAGCTCCAATGGTAATAAAGAGACTAGCAGTCATCATGTTGTGCTATTCAGCCAGCTTATTCATTGTTGGGCAATTCCAGTGAATGGACTGTCACCAGGCAGTTTATGTCTGTACAACCTTGTCCCACACATGAAAACAGAGAGTGTTATTGCCATTGCCATGGTTGGGATACAAAACCCCAAACCCCATTCAACATTTTCTAGACTGTACATGAGGACAGATATAGACACAACCAAGCCACTGGACATTCCAAAGTACCACCAATTGAAGAATGAACTCTTGTGCTTCCTCTGGGTCTCGGTTATCAAACTGGTCTGCCCAAATGCTTGCAGACAAGGTTTGTGCTTTTGCAGAGATAGGAGTTAAGGTCGTTGCTGCCTTTTGAAGAGCTGAAGAGTAAATTACATAATCTAGAACAACATATTAATGATTTCTTCTTCAAAACCCTGTTTTGAAGAAGAATCAATCTCTGACATGAGACGGAGTCTAACATGGAGGATCAGAAAGGAGAAAGTTATTGATTTAGTGGTTTCTTGAGTATGCTCTCTTCTTGCACCTAGAGTGAACTGGAAGATCAAAAAAATAACTATTAACTTGACTTGAAGAAAAATAAAAAATGACATGCATAGAGCTAGAGATTCTAGAGGACGGTTTTTAGCTAGAGCTCGAAGTTCAATTTTTACGAGTCCATCTGCTTCAAGGGATAGACAAGAGACACCCCCCTTATCTCCAACCGAAACTCCTAGTCCTAGAATTCCTGGAATTCAAGAGCCAAGAGTTGACTCTCCTACACCTTCTATTGAGTTTGAACCAGGAAGAGACTCTTCTCTTTCTCCTACAGGAAGACCAATTGTAATTGAGGAATTGGAATCATCTGAAGAAGAAGGAGAAATCCTTTCTCATTCACCTTTTGTAGAGGAAACAGAAGATTTTGAAATCCCTAGGAGAATCATCATGGCAGAGGAAGAAGGAGGAGGTGGAGGTAGAGGTAGAGGTAGAGGAGGAGGAAATAACAATAACAATAATGGAGGTAGAGGTCCCATTGGAGGAGGAAATAGAAATGGTGATAATTCATTTGGGTTTCCCATTGTTGATGAGGATTCCCGAGCCACTATGAAAAACGTATCACCATTTGTCCTCCCTAACGTCCATGGGTTAAGGTCTGAGGACCCTGAAACATTCTTATTTGAGTTTGAAGTGGTGTGTCAAACTTATGACTACCTGGATGACTCTCAGAAACTCAAGTTGTTCCCTTCAACACTGAAGGATCAAGCCTTGAAATGGTTCATGGGGTTACTCACTCAATCCATTAGGACTTGGGATGAGATGAAACAGACATTTCTGGATAGGTATTTAGACTATTGCATGCCTACTAATCACAAGGACGAGGTTTTTAAAATGGTACAAAAAGAAGATGAGAGTCTAGAAGATTTACTTGAAAGATTTCAATATAACTTGAAAAGAGCAAAAATGAATACCTTGGATGAAGAGACCTTAAAAGCCCTCTTATTAAAGGCCATCAGGGATGAATGGATAGACATCTTAAACATGATGGGGAAAGGGGATATTTCTCAACTTTCTCTCAATGACATAGCAGAACTTTGTATCCATCTCTCAAGGGGCAAATCAAAAACTCAAAAAGGGCCTAGAGATCCTTCTCTCCTTAGGGCGAATAAATCTGCAACAGGATCAGTGAGTAGGGCTGAAATCGGCAGTATGCTTGATGAATTTAAAACTGACATCTTAGGGAGTCTTAGTGAACAACTTGATACCCTTAAGATTCATAATAAACAAAAAGCAGAAGCTGAGGCTTTGGCTATCTTTTGCCCGAAATGTAGAAAGAAACATGCTTTAAGGGAATGTCCCTTAGATGCACACGTTGTAGAAACATGTGTAATTTGCTCAGAAACTCATGAGACCAAGGATTGTCCTTCAATCCCTGGCCTCAAAGCAGTCTTTCAAGAGGATCCAGATACACTTGAATCTCTCTGTTTTATTGCAAGGAGACCTTGGCAAGGACAAAAGAATCAAGGGTTTAACAACTCTATGAATTCTCAATCCCAACCAAGTTGGAATCCTTGGCAACAACCTTGGCCTCAACCTCAAAATGCTTTCCAAGCATGGATGCAAAGCATGCAAAATCCTTATGGGAGATTTGCACAATTCTATCAATATCCTCCATCATTTCAGAATCAGCAAGCTCCCCAACTTCCAAACCAAGGTCAACAACTATCATTTCCATACCCTCAACAACAACAACCTCCTCCACAAAATCAAAATTCTCAATTAGCACTTCAATCCCAGCAGAAATCTAATCAACTTCCCTCTCAGCCATTACCAAATCCAAATAATAGGAACCCTCAAAATGCTTACATGATGGAAGGTCAACCATTCCCTACCTATATGGTTGTTCCTCTTAATGAAGTACAACTTAGATCAGGTAGAATCCTAGATCAACCTTCCACAAGTGTTCAACAACCAAGCATTTCTGAGGAGGAATCTCTCAAAGTCAATAAAGGTTCTGAAGTATCACTTCAAAACCAAAATATCCAAAAAGAAAAAGAAAAAGAATCAATCTCTACAACTCCCCTAGTTGAGCAACCTACACCTACAGCTACACCTCCCTTTCCTGAAAGATTGCAAATTGATAAAGGGGTGGAAAAGCAGATATGGGTGCCTGACTATAACTTCCTAGATGAATTGAAGAATGTATGTATCAAGATCCCCTTGTTACAAGCCATTAAGGAAATTCCCATTCTATCGAAGACAATAAAGGATTTGATTTTGAAGAAAACAGTAAAAAGAACCAGAGATACAAAAAGGATACATCTAGTTGGAAAAATTGCAGACATATGGATGGGTAAGATTACCATGCAAAAGTATGTAGATCCCGGTAGTCCTATTGTCAAAACTCATATTAATGGGGTTGAAATCCCAAATACTCTGATTGACTTAGGGGCCGCGATCAACATCATGAGTAGACAGACCATGGATCAGTTAAAGCTTCCTAACCTTCTCTTTACACCCACTCTGCTGCAGCTTGCAGATAGATCAATCATTAAACCAGATGGTATATTGGAAGACATTCCAGTCTCTCTAGATTCTTGGGAATATCCAGTTGATTTTATGATTTTAACTCCCAAGAACAATCTAGGAGGACATCCTCTTATTTTAGGAAGACCTTGGCTGGCCACAGCTGATGCTTTCATAAGCTGTAGGTCTGGAGACATGTATATATCATATGGTAATTCCACCAAGAAATTCAACTTGTATCCCCCAGCAAAAGCTATAACAGAAATAGGAGAAGATGAATGGGTAGAGGATGAAGATACTATACAACCAGTTCTAACCATCTCTAAGATCAGTGAGGATAGTCAAATTCTAAATACATTAGAAAATTTTGAAGTATCTTTAGAATATGACTCTGAACATTTTCAGATAGATGCAGACATTGAATATCTCTCCTCTAGACAAATGTCTCTCTTTTCAATGGAAGAGTTTGGTAGTTCTACAGTTGAAATCCTCCCAGGAAAAACATTGAACATTAACAAAAACTTGGGAAGACCGCAACAAGAAGAATTAACTAAACTGTTGCAAAAACATTCCACTTCCTTTGCATGGGAATACACTGACATGAAAGGAATCAATCCTAAGACTTGTATTCATCACATCTACATTGAAGAGAATAGCAGGCCTATTAGGCAACCACAAAGAAGGATGAATCCAAACCTTAGGGAAATCGTGAAAGAAGAACTCCAGAAATTGCTCAAGGTAAACTTCATTTACCCCATCTCAGACAGCCAATGGGTTTCTCCCTTGGTTATAGTGCCCAAAAAGAATGGTAAATGGAGAGTTTGCATTGATTATCGAGAATTGAACAAGGCAACATTAAAGGATCATTTTCCTTTACCTTTTATTGATCAGGTACTAGACACTTTAGCAGGTAAAAAGTATTTCTCATTCTTGGATGGTTTTAGTGGGTACAATCAAATTCAGGTAGCACCTGAAGATCAAGACAAAACCACATTTACTTGTCCTTGGGGAACTTTTGCCTACCGAGTACTCCCTTTTGGATTGTGCAATGTACCTGCTACATTTCAAAGGGCTGTATTAGGAATCTTTTCAGATCTGATTCATGATTGTGTAGAGGTATACATGGACGATTTCAGAGTTTATGGTAATACATTTGAAGAAGCTTTGGAAAATTTGGAAAAAGTACTGGTAAGATGTAAGGAAACAAATCTTTCTTTAAGTCATGAAAAGTGTTTTATGATGTTTACTGAAGGGATTGTTTTAGGACATCATATTTCAGGAGATGGGATCAAGGTTGATAAATCCAAAGTTGAAGTCATCTCTAAGTTACCTGTTCCAAATTGCCAAAAGGATGTTAGAAGTTTTCTTAGGTTTACTGGGTATTACAGAAGATTTATTGAAAACTTCACTAGGATAGCATCTCCTCTTTTCAAATTGCTTACCAAAGACTGTGAGTTTAAATGGGATCCTGAGTGTCAATCTGCCTTTGAAGCTTTAAAGTCTAGAATATCTGAAGCACCCCTCTTAAGGGGACCAAATTGGAAACTCCCTTTCCACATCTCTACTGATGCTTCAGATACAGCTCTAGGAGCTGTTTTGGGACAAAAGGATTTGATCCCTTATGCCATTTATTACACAAGTAAGAATTTGACTCCTACTGAGTTAAATTATACTGTTACAGAAAAAGAGTTCTTAGTTGTGGTACATGCAATCAACAAGTTTAGACACTACATAACCGGCTATGAAACCTTTGTCCATACTGATCACTCTGCCATAAGATACTTAATGAACAAACCTGTCACTAATGGTAGAGTTACAAGATGGCTTTTACTCTTGCAAGAATTCAACATTACTGTGTTAGATAGACCTGGAAAGCAAAACACAGTAGCTGATTTCTTGTCTAGAATCCAAAACACTAATGAGGATTCTCCAGTAGAAGATAAGTTTCCAGATGAATACTTGTTTTCAGTGACTACCAAGACTCCTTGGTATGCAGATATGGCTAATTATCTTGTTACAGGGAAACTTCCTCTACACTTATTTCCTAATGAGAAAAGGAAAATCATTCGGGAGAGTTCACATTATTCTTGGATTTCTAACAGGGCCAGATTGTATAATCAGAAGGTGTGTTCGGGAAGATGAAATGCCTGACATCCTTAAGGCATGTCATGATGAACCATGCGGCGGGCACTTTGCGGACAAGAGGACAGCCTATAAAATCCTTTCTCTAGGATATTATTGGCCTTCTCTCTTTAAAGATGCAAAGCAGTATGTTAAAAGGTGTGACAGCTGCCAAAGAGTTGGGAAACCAACTCCTTCAAATGAAATGCCTCTACAGCCTTAGGTATGCATCGAACCCTTTGAGAAATGGGCTCTAGATTTTGTTGGACCAATTAATCCACCATCAAAGCAAAAGAAATATATACTGGTTTGCACTGATTATGTTACTAAGTGGGTAGAATCAAAAGCATTGCCTTCTGCCACTGAAAATTCAGTTGTTCAATTTCTTTTTGAGGATATCTTCACTCGTTTTGGTGTCCCAAGGGAAATTGTGACAGATCAGGGCAGCCAGTTTACATCTAATTTGATGGAGAAGCTGATGGAGGAATATAAGATCAAGCACAGAACATCTACTCCCTACCATCCGCAATCCAATGGTCAAGTGGAATCTACCAATAAAGTTCTTGAAGGCATTATCACCAAGACTGTTCATCTTCATAGAAGAGATTGGGCAGAAAGGCTCCCTGAAGCCTTATGGGCCTATAGGACTACATGGAAGAACACCACAGGACATTCCCCCTATGAACTTGTTTATGGGAAGGAAGTCCTGCTTCCTATTGAGTTCCAGATCAAGACCTTCAAGATGGCAGTCCAGTTGGGAATGAGCCTCTCAGAAGCTCAAAGACACAGAATGGACCAGCTAAATGAGCTAGATGAAATAAGACTAGATGCAATTCTAAGGACCGATCTAGTTCAGCACCAAAGATCTAAATGGCATGATCGTCATATCAAAGAAAGAAAGTTTCAGAAAGGAGATTGGGCTCTATTGTTTGATTCAAAATTCAAAGACTTCAAAGGAAAGTTTCAAACTCATTGGCTTGGGCCATATGAGATTGATGAAGTCTTTAGCAATGGAGCAGTTCGAGTAAAAACTATCGATGAATTTCATACTCCTCTCATTGTGAATGGCCACCGCTTGAAAATCTACCAGAAGCCATTCTCAAAAGAAGAGTTTGTCAAATTGTTCAAGGAAGATTCTGCAATCAGGCTGGTGGAGAAGGATTCTTCTCCTCCATCAGCCTAAAGCTTTGGTTTTAAAAAAAAAAAAAAACAGAGAAAAAAAAAAGAAAAAAAAAAAGAAAAGAAAAGAAAAGAAATAAAATAAATGTATGAGCCTGAAAACCAATCTCTGATTGGCAGTCTCATACAGAAAACCTAAGATGAAAATCAGGGTCACCTGACACCTCATGTTTTCTAAAAAAAAAAAAATCTCTTTCTTCCCTTATTTCATTTCATTTCATCATCACCACCATTTCACCCACCATTTCATTCATTTCCACTCCACCTCATTTTTTCATTCATCCATCCACTCACTACACTCCATTCCATCAATAAAGTCATTTTTTTAGACAACTAAAGTTGTTTTTGTGCAGTCGGAGGCTACTACTGCAGATTCCGCAGCCATCTGAAGATTCTGCAGCCATCTAACGATTCCGCAGCTCTCTGTACCTGCATAAAAAAAAACACAGTCTGTTTGAAATTTCTTTACAGCTCAGTAGTCATCAATAATAAATGGAAAATAGTCATGCAAAAAAATCAGTGAAGGGTTAGTGGCAAGTCATCAAAGGCAAATCTAAGCGGGAATCTGAGGTATGGTTCAAATCCTAAGCTTACAGTTATTTCGTTATGCAAAGTTTTCTAGGTTATGTTTCTTGCCACTAAGTGTAATGATTACCAGTCATGCGACCATATACCCACGTATCATCCATGACTATCAGTCCTTGATTACCACGATTTTGAATTTCACTTGTGGCTGCTTCTTCCATTAAGATCCCGTACCTAGGTGACGTAATCTAACGTACTACGTCTCTAGATGACATAACTCACGCAGCCAAGTGTAACTCAGAGACCGAAACCTACGGACATAGCCGTTTCCATTCATTATTCCATAACCCTTCTACCCTCTTACGCTCATATCATTTCACTCCCATTTCCACTCACATGTTTCATTCCATCTACGCTGCTACCATTCACCACACTCTGTTATGTTGTGCTCACTACGTTGCTGCCATTCACCATACTCTGTTTTTTTTCCTCTCTGCTAATTCTAAACACCAGTGGAGGTCTGTTACGGCCGTATCCAGAGCTAAAGCCATAATCCACTGTGTTGAGGCCGTAAATCCACCAAGTCAAGGCCACTTTAAAGCCGAGTTTCAAAACAGAGCCGTGAATTCACTGTGTAAGACCCTTGTTGAAGCCGTGTTCCAAAACAGAGCCGTGAATTTACTGTGTAAAACCCTTGTTGAAGCCGTGTTCTGGAACAAAGCCGTGAATTGACTGTGTAAAGCCGTTTTTAAGTCGTGTTTTAAATAGAACAGAGCCGTAAAGAGCCAATGGGGAAGCTTTTGAGGGCAGAACCGGAAGGTTCAAAGTTTTTGGAGGGTTATCCTCAGGTCAAAGAGGCATTACAAAAGGCAAACTGGTTACAATGTATAAAGAAGTTTAGAGGCTACCATAAGGAGGTTACCAAGGCCTTTGCAAGGTCCTTCAGAGAAAAAGATAGTCACGTGGAGATAGGGGACTTACAATTCACAGTCAATGAAAGCAGCATAGCACAAGCTACCTCACTTCCACAGACCGGAGAAAGGTGGTTTAAGAACCGGTCAGTTCAAGATCAGCAGTGGAAACGAATCCTAAAAAACCCAGGTATGGACACCAGTATCTTTACCAAAGGGATTCCTGTTTCTTATGTTAAGGAGGAGTGGACCACTTTACTCTTGTTAGTGCAAAAATTTTTCACTTGTGAAGGAAGATTTGGGGTCTTATATGTTTATCATGCAAAGGTTATGATGCATTTTCTAGGAGATGACATTAACCTCCCATACTTTCTATTTTCAAGTCTTAAGAAAGTGTGTGCAATGGTCCAAAAGAACCCCAGGAATATTGAAGCACATTTATGTCATTACGGTCTTGTGAAATTGTTGGTTGAGGAACAATTAAAATCAAAAAGAGACACATGGGAGTGGTTTCTCATAAGAAATCATTTTCAAGAATTAGGAGAAACTTCTGGAGGGTCCCCTCAAGTACCAAAAAGAAGTAGAAGAAAAAGAGGAGAGGGGGTTAACCAAGAAACTACTGCCCAAACAGAAACTATTGTTCCTGATACTACTATGCCTGAAACAACTGCCCAAGAGGAAACTATTCAAGACCAGTTTGATGAGGAAACTAATATACAGCATCCTGAATAGGAAATTGATCCTGGATTTACTGAAGATGATAACCAAGTAGCCCAAGGAATTATCTCTGAAACTCTTTCAGAACTTGCTCAAGAAATTGCTCAGAAAAGAAAAGAAGGGAAGAAGAAACGAAAGCAAGATAGAGGTAAATATGTAGTCCAAGAAACTCACCTCACTCCTGAAGATACTAGTGAGGAAGACACTCAGCCCTTAGCTCAAAGAATGGCCAAACTTCATAAAACTGCCCTCTCTAAAAAGGTGGAAAAACAGAAGCAAAAAGTACCAAAAGAAAAACAGCAGAAAGTACCAAAAGAAAAACAGAGTACCACCTCTGTAAGAAGGAGCAGCAGATTACAAAATAGAAAAGTAGGGGCCACAAAGGGTAAACAGTCATTCTTCATTGACTTAAGCTCACCCCAAAAAGGTGCTACAAGTCCTGACTTAGAGAAAAGTCCTTCACACGCTGAGCATATTGAGACTAGTCCTCCACGTGAGGAAAGTCCGTTTGAACATGAACTTGAGCATGAACATGGATCTGAATTTGATTATGAACCAAGTCCCAAAAAGTCACCTGAAGTGGACCCGGAGCAGCAAAAAGTGTATAATTATCTGGAAACATTGGAGCAAGCAGCCGCTGGCCCAAGTAATGTTCAGCCTTTAGAACAACAAGTCCACTCCTTGAAACAGGAAATTTTTGAGATTGAGGTTCTAAATCGACATATCATGCAAGAAAATGAAAAGTTGAAAGAGCAAGCTAAATTGGATAAGATGATTCATGATAACACCATGTTACATTTGGGCCTGTGGCAAAGAAATAACAAAAAGTTAAGGAAGAAATGCAAAAAGCTAAACAAAGCCTTGATCAACCTAAAGTTCAGATGCTTAGTAAAGAAGCCAAGGGTCAATGTGTCTACACAGAGAAAGAAGAGGAGATTGGATGTCTTGGCAGAGGCATCACAACAGGTTGATTGATCAGTGTTTTTGCATGAGGACATGCAATGCCCTCGTAGTGGGGGTATGTAGAGTCTCTACTTTACACCTTATCATCCATCATTACCTACTGTTTTCATCACTTTCCTCTCTCTTTTGCCTCATTTTCCACCCAGATCATTACATTAGTTGTCATTAAACATGATCAAGTGAGCTTTGCTAATGGGTAATTGTTTTGTTTAGTTTTTGACATATTTGCAGGCATTCCACAGCCTTCTGCTGATTCCGTAGCCATCTGATGATCCCGCAGCCATTTTGTTGATTTCAAGGTTCCACGTGCTATTTTGCAGAACGAGCCACATGGGCATGTTGGAATATACGTGCTCGAGGTTCCTGTGCCATCAGTTCAGCCAGCCACGTCATCTGTACCTCCGGTCAAAGGGAGTCAAGTTACGGTCAAATAAAGGCAGCTTAACGAGGATACGTAAACTGTTTGATCACGTCGGTGGAAAAGGTGACTTGTCCGTGTTTTGAAAACTGTGGGGGACATGATCTAATGCTGGATTCATTGCCCATATCGACCAGGACCTCCAGCTCGATCATAAAGCCTATGACGTGTTAACTGCACCTTTAATACGCATGACAGTCAATTTATTTTCTGTTTTATGTTTACATATTAGGCCATCTTGCAGATGCCTATATATACTTGCGTCTGCGTACGCTTATGTTAACTTTTAGATGCTGTAGTTTATGAACTTGTGAGAATTTTGGCACGTTTTTAAACTCTGTTTTTATAAGAGCTGTTCCAGCACTTTTTGACTATGTATTTCTGCATATAAAGTAATGGAAACAGTGTTGTTTTGAAGTTTTAAGAGCATCTGAGTTTTCTGTGGATAATATGAATGGAGGGCCCCTGTTCGTATTAGCCTTGTAAAGTATTTCATGTTTATACTTCTGCAATTTCTTTATTTCACATACAGAATTTCCTTTCTTGAAGTTATGTACAGCTTGATTTCTTTTCATTGCTGCAGCCTTTATTTTCACTGATCAGATTTACTTCTTTGCAGGTTTTTACCTGGAATTGAGTGTGTTGTGTTTGCTTTAATATCTAATGGTAGTTGCAGTTGTCTTGTTCATAATGCTGCCCCTTTTTACCCTGTTTTCTAGATTAGTTTTAGCTTAGTTTTACAAGTTGGATGCTAACTAATTTATGCTCTCTTTATCATGAATGGCTTATCTTTCAAGAGAACATAACACTAATTAATTGCAGCTTGTCTTTGAGTAGTCTTGGCTTGTGACACTAATACTTGTTCCACTTGTTACACATAATCACATATGTAGGAAGTAGTATGATGGAAAAAGCTTAGTAGTGTTACAATTTGTCAATTAGAGTTTTTATCAATTCTTGGATTTGTCTTCAGCTACCTCCTAATCGTGTTTTACGCAGTACTATGTGGTAGAAGCAGGGAGTTAGGAGGAGATAACCATTATCATCAATCCTTGAAGTGATTTTCTTGTTTCTTTTATTTGCAGCAATATGGATAGAGACTAATGCCATTAGAACGTGGTCATTTACTTTCAAGTCATTTCAATTTATTCATTTCTTTCAAGTTCTTTTCCTTTACAAATTCAGCAAGTAATTAGAAATCACCAATCACACACTTTCACTCACCTAGAACTCACTTTTCACACACTTGCACTCATCTGTCTATAATCATCACTCCATCTTAGGAAGATAAGTTAACCATAAACAACACCCCAAACGACAAAAGCTCTAAGAAAGTTTCTTAAGTGCATATAGTACACCCTCACTTCATCATCTTACGAGCCCCGGGTTGACAATTAATGACATCAATTTAGGAACACTAAATTGACTAAACACTTGTAAATACTTCTTTAGGAGTCGTGCCCCCAAGACTTGATGAGGACACCTATATTGGACATACACTACAGTATTAGTAGCTTCTCCCCGTAGAAACATCAGAAGTTTTGATCGCAAATCATGGTTGTGGATACTTCCAAGATAGACCTATTCTTTCTCTCAATAACTCCATTTTGTTGAGGGTTGTACGAAATAGTCACCTCCCTCTTAATATCGACATCTCTAAAAAATTATTTGAAATCATTTGAATTGTATTCACCTACATTATCAATCCTCGAGATCTTGATCTTCTTTCATGTTTTATTTTTCAAAAGATCCTTGAATTCCCTAAACATGTTGAAAGCCTCATCCTTGGTATTTAAGTAGAAGATCCAAGTTTTATGGGAGAAGTCATTGACAAAGATAATATAATATAAGTATCCTCCAAGAGATGTCACTGGCATGGTCCCACAAAGGTCCAAATGAATGAGTTGAATAATCTCCTTAGATTTGTTGTTACTAGAAGGGAATGGTTAAGCACTTTTACAATTTATCTTGTTAACATAATCTTCTTCTCTTCTTATTAATGCATGTGTGTTTACTTCATTAAGCTACTACCAAAACACATGAAACAAGAACACAATATGTTGGCTCTCTACCAGGGAAAAACCTCTCTCTCTTAGAGAGGAAATCCCTTTCGAAATTTCTCTTCTTGAAGCTTCTATTGATCAATGACAAACCCTAGACCCTTGACAAGAATATCCTCCAAGAACAAGTCAAGTCCTTCCTCCTTCCTGCACTTTGTTTCCCTGTCACTTCGTCCTCCTTCTTCTGACACTTCGTTCCCCATCACTTATTCCTTCTTTCAATTGTTTATAGCCCTTGGTATACTAGCTCTAGAAGAGACTCCAAAATTTGATCCTTGGTGAGATCCTTTACCAATGAAGGCACTTTCCTTATCTTGACAAACTGAGCCTTTTCTTGATGTGAGGTTGCAGACTTGATGTGACGATATTGCAGCCCTAGTTTCTCGCACGTGTGAGAGGTTTCCTTATGTACTTGATCCTTTTCTTCTTCACTTGAGAGAGAGTCTTCTTCACTTAAGTATGAGGCATTGTAGGCCTAATTTTCTAGCCCAAACTGTGAGAGATGAGAAACTATGATGTGGTTGTTGTATCGACCGATAACAACCCTCCTTTCTTCACTTGTGTGACTGCGATTCACCCTAAAAATAGTCCCTTCAACTTTGGTTATGTCTCCTCCTTCTTCGCTAAACTAGAGGCTCCTTATCTCGCTTTTCCGTCACTCTTTTCTCGACTCTTTTTCTCGCTAATTTAAGAGATGTGATGGCTTATAGTTGGAGGAGTGGACAACCTCTATATATAGAGGATTATCGCTCCCTTATGCCGACTTGAGTTTTCTTCGTTGTTTTGGCTCCTTTTGGTGATGTCGTTGCATGGAGAGGACTTGAATATTCTTGGAGGAATATATTTTGACTCTTATACAAATATATACATGGTGTAACATGCCCTTAAGGGTCTTCAACATTTTCTTTTGACTCTTTGACTTAGCGACAATACTTTGAAATGTGTTAGACCTACTTCAATGAGAAAGAAACTCATTGATAAATATAACAAAAATAATATTTCTTTTCTTGAATAAATAAAAATATCAAAAGTACATTTATGAAGACCAAACCTAGTTACACTTTCTTCAACACTCCCTCTTAACTAGGGAGGTATTCATAGATCATTATAAGGTGTTTGGCTATTTTTAAATCTTAAAGAATTCACATAAGAAAAACCAGATTGGCAATCCATCTGTCATAGCATCATAGTAACAAACATTTTTCATAGCAAGGCCTTGACTAACAGCTCTATCTCTCATAAGATCAGAGCAAAATGTTGGCGAAACCAATGACTTATAGACACCTTATTCCTTGTCTCTCAAGGTACATACCCACCCGAGTGTTCACTGAGTATGACCTTCTAGGACTATTCTTGTCTTGGGTTCCTAGCCCTCTAAGAATATTGGTCCTCTTGCCTACTCTTGTCTTGGATGTCCTACACCTCCTCAAAGAGCATCGGATGCTAGATGAGTACCCAATCATCCTATTATTTCTTCCCAAGAGAAGGCAAGAATGTTGTGTCTATCTCTTCCTCTTAATTGAGGAAGACATGCCCAAGTTTCCTCTGACAAGGAACTTGCCCAAGCTCCTTTGTAGTTGGAAACTTGTTAGAACTCCCTCTTAGTTAGGGACTTATTCATTCATCAACAACTTCTTCTTCATGGGTCCTTCAATTTCTTGATATCCTTCTTTCCTTCGATGTCATGAAGACTTTGTTTTAACTTCTTCTTGGTAGGGCACTGACCATCAATCACTTTCCTTCCTGATTTGTCATGTCATTTCTCCCTTCGTGGAATGTGGCCTTCTTGATATATATCAGGTCCTCTTGTCATCTGGCTACTCCTTTGTCATATTTTCTATGTTTCAGAATACTTTTCACATGGATGCTTAGTTGTACTTTACTGTTCCCATACTTTGATTTAGTAGCCCTTCATGACTTCCTCCTGATATTGCTTCAACATCAAATGGTGCTTTTGCTAGATGGCTTCTTCATCATGACATCTTTGTAGAGTTGAATCAGTTATTTGCACCTTACTATCTCCAAGGCCTTTATAGGTGTCAAGGGTCCTTTGATCTTTTTCTTCCTTTGTCAGTGTTTTCATGCCTTCTTTCGAGAGATGTCTTTAATGGATCTTGTCAGATAGGGATTCTTTCTGACCATGGTGTTCTTCGTATGCATGATCTATTTCTTAATTATCTTCTTCTCATATAATTATTCAACCACCTTATACTCCTTATGGGAGAAATTCTTTATGTTGACCTTCGTTGCATTATAGTACATGCCTTCGAGCATGTCATTGGCGAAAGAGATACTTTTACACTTGATCATTTCATAGAACTATTCCCATGACCCAATAATATATATATATATATATATATATATATATATATATGTATATATATGTATATATATATGTATATATATGTATATATATATGTATGTATATATATATATATATATATATATATATATATATATATATATATATATATATATATATATATATATATATATATATATATATATATATATATATATATATATATATATATATATATGATGACATGACTTAATATTTTATGCATACATACCTCATCTTGATTTTCCTTTGATCATATCGACTTCATTTGATGGCTCTCCTTGATTGGTGTAGCCTTTCTTGCTTCATCTTTTCTTGCCTGCATATCATCCTTTATTGAATCACATGAATGGGACTCTCAATGAGACATCTACTCTTATTTATGAACCTTCTTTTGAAGATTCTATTAGAGGATCTTGAAGACCCTTATCCTGCAAATGTCTCTTCCTTTTGATGATAGAGGCCTTCTAAGATTTTTAATCACGATCAATTATTATTTCATTGTGGATGAGGTCCTATAATATGTATGCTCCTTATACATGAATATCTTGAGCTATATCTACACCATGCTCCTATATTCTAGAAGATATCTTTAACCATGCATTCTATTCTATTTCTACATGCTCCTATACTACTCAAAATTTTGAAAGAAAACTTAAAGTAAAGAGGTTGGCTTAGTCATAGTAGAGATCTGGAGGATCTTCCTTATTCTGCTTCTTGTCTTCTTCTTTCACTTATTGAGTTACATGAGCTTCTTCCCGTTTTCTCTTGGTGTTGTTGTCCTTCTGAAGTTTAGGACAATACATTTTGTAGTGTCCATATTCTTGGCATCCAAATCATTAGACTTTGGACATATCTCTATTGCTTGATCTTAGCGGACCAAATCTTCCCTTTCTCTTGGTCATGGTAGCAAATGCTTGCTCCTTTTATCCTACATCATCTTTTTCTTTGAGTCTACTTTATTCTATCTTGCATAGAGACCATAGTTCACTTAGTGGGGTGACTTCCTTCCTAGCTCTTGAAGTTGATCCCTCAGGTCAAAGATCTTCATGAAGTAGGGATCTATTCCTTCCTTTGATATCTTCTTCTTGTACAAATCATTCTGTACATATATTACTTCTCCAGTTGTGCTTACCAAGAATAGCTCTATTAGCTTGTCATATGTTTCTTTTGATGTTTCAAATTTGGATACATAAGGAATGAGAGAGTCCTTGATATATTCTATTAGAAACCTTTGAAACATCATCAACTATCTCAATCACTTCAAAATTAGCTAGAGCACTTGCACCTTCAATATCTACCATTACCGCATATAGACGCCTCATAGGAATAATCTTTTGTTGGTTCGCCATTCATAGCTAGATCGGAGGCCACTACAGTGCGAGTCGTCCCATTCTCTCCCAAGTTTGATTCAGCATAACGTTCACATCACACCCCAAATCAAGAATTACCTGATCCATCTTGTATTCTCCAATTTATGCAGTCAGTCTCATCTCGCAACTGGTTCGCTTCTTGCTTTTTCCCACCTTGCATACTGCACGCTGTTTAGGCAGGGGTTTATTTTTGCCAGTACAGTTATCTATCAGTTTCTGTAGCCCCTCTACCGCCTTTCTATCCCTTAGAAGCTTCATGCAAGTATTTAAAAATGATGCTAATAATGAAGGTTCTATGTCCTGTGCAGTATTGCTTCCTCTATAATTTTCTTGGCTTCCCGATGTAGAAGCTTCTGTGAAGATATTTTTAGCCCCCATAGAGGTTTCCTTTGCTTTACTTAAATCAAACCCAACTTCCTTATTAGAAACCTTACATACACATCCATCTGCTTCTGGTTGCTTCCCCTTATCTTCGTTGGTAGCTATACCACTTCACATAACGATATTGACACTAGGCTCATCTTCGCGAGGCTCTGACCTCATCATTTGGATGTTCTACATAGGTGGATGGGTCTGAGTCTTATTTTCTTGCATATTCACTATAAGTATTGGGAAATCTTCTATGACATGGTCAAACTGCCTACAATACTGAGATGAGGGGTGTGTTGGATTCTAACAATCACATACAAAATGACATGCTTCCCCACAGTTGTAACAGATGATCTATCCACGACCCCTTCCAACACCCCCTCCTTGCCCTCTTCCTCGACCTTAGAATCATTTGCACGCTGCAGTTGTGCCTTGATCTTGAGGTTGATTCTCTACCTGCATTCTATACGTAGGAATCCTTTCAATCATCAGTTCATAACTTTGATAGTTGCGCTCGTCATGACCTACAAATTTGTAGAAAGTGAAAAACAACTATTGTGGGGTCTGTACAAACCTCTGCACAAGATGACAATTATATGTCTCATGCTTTCTAGAAATTTGACAAATAGCACACCATAGTGCTACTCTTGCGCTTGGCCTAATGGTATTTTCTGGCTTCAGGGGGACAGGACCTCCCCCAATAAGATAATTCTAATAAAGCGGGCAATGGTCCTTATCGTGACCATGACCTTAGCATTTCAAGCACCAAAATTTTGTGCGAACCTAGGTCTAGACTTCCTTTCCCTTTTTAGGATTTGTAACTCCATGTGCAAGCTGGCCAACTGTGATTGAATCTGTTTCACTCCCAAATTTGTATCCTGAATGGGTGAAGCTTCGATCTTATAGCAATCTCTAAAGCTTTAGCTTGCATCCCTATTTTTTGTTGTGACAATGGAAATCTCATATGAAGCAATAGCAAAGAAATGTACCAATCTTTGTGTTGATCAACCTTGATCCACATATTAGCCTGTTGGATCAGAGACTTCAACCTCTAATCAAATTCCCATGCAGAATCATTTACCTTCTGTTGGATCTCTTTAAACTCTGTCACTAACTAGGCTTACAATTTAGGCTTCTTAAACTCATTGTTCAACGCTTCTTGTGCTTCCTACATAGTCGCATTTGGTTTAGTCGAACAAAACTTGATATACTAACTCAATGCTTTGTCCTGTAGCATTATAACCAGCTATGCTTTCTTCATTTCATCATCTATAATCTGTTGTGCCTTCCATACAACATCTGCTACAAACCAAAATTGTTCAGGGTCTTTAGTCCTTAGGCTCTTAAACACAGGAATCCTCATTGTGTTTTCCATGTTGAATAGTGGAGGTGGGGGTGGAGGCGGAGGTGTGGGTGTGTGAGGCGGAGGTGGAGTAAATGGATGTGGTATTCCTGTGATACCCTGGCATACGGTCTACAGCGCACCTCATGGTGTCTTCAGAATACTACCTTTGTCATCACTATAAAACGATCCCAACAGAGGACTATATTCAACACCCAAATCTAGGTTCCTTCTGAATACTCTTCCACTTCGCGTAGTCCCAAACATCAATTCAAGGGCATAATCCAAGTCTTCAAGGATTTCCAATACTTACCTATAGGTCCTTTAAAAAACCTACGCTTAGCGTCGTTATAGTTAGTGGATGTATCGATCACAAACTCAGTAATGAATCCTCCAATAATACTACCGATCCAGTAATCGACATCCCGCACAATCTTGTTTTCTGAAGCCTCCAGGCGCTTCACCAGTTCTTGGGTCCACACAATAAATTTGTCTAGCTTCTACATACCTTGACTATCTGCCAATTTAGACAACCACTCATGTAATTCACACAGAAAATAACAGAAGAATATCTCATGCTAATCTATGAATAGGTATCTATGCATCCATTCTTCCTTTGTTAGGCGTGGATTCCTATTTTCTTGGGTTGCAAACTCATGCAGTTTCCAATCTATTCACTTTTCGATCTCCTTCTTAGTTGGAAACCACTTATTCGATATCACACATCCCTCAAATATATCCCAGTCCTGGCAATAGAACCATTTGTTGGCTTGAGGGGTCATGACCTAGGTTCAGAGTTAGCGGCGCCAACCAACAAAACACTAAACAACTCACCCTTTTGGCAACAACCCGTGTAGCGCAGGCTGCAGTCTCACTCGAAGTAGTATTGGGGGATGAAAGAACCATGTTTCTACATCCAGAGGTCAGTGTGATGGGTTTTTGTGATTTCTAGGTTTATTCCCGACCTTCACGGACCCTAACCCTTAAAATACAGATAATTGTAATAACTTACAGAAAAAAGAATCTAACCCTTTGCAAGGTTCTTTAAACATTCCTAATATCAAGTCAATGAACAGATCTAATACTTTTGCGCATCAATTAAACATTTCTTTATATAGATTTAGATAAAAAAGTGAATATATATAAATTGCATAAGTAAATACAAACACACAGATACAAAATTCTGGCTCCAAAACAATTTTTATTAGATGTAATTCCTTCTATTACACACTCTTCCTTGTGGACACAGCTGTAGGGGCCCGTGAACTTAGCCTGCAGACTTACCAAGGTCTCTACGCACTCAGTAGTAGGAGCCTTCCGCTTCACCTAAGTACAGGAAACAAACTTTACTATCTTATACTACTTGCCCATACAATGATCTTCAATTATCAAGTTACTTCCTAGACTCTTTATGACTCCTTTATATATAGATTTCTCTTTTACAATACCATTATTCGCGAACCAGGGACAGGCCACAAAACATCGTATCTTCTAACAAACTAAGGGATTAAAGCCCCTTTTGACTCCTATGACCTTCATGCTCCGCTCCCTCAAAATGAAGAGACTTTACAAGCATAACAAAATTAATTACAAAATTTAACCCCAGGGGACCCTGTCCCAACAATAACTGAGCAGCTAGCTAGTTCACAGTATTAGAATAAACAAAACCAATAACGCCATTTGAGTGTTGTCTTGGCATGGGTCATTGTGGATCAGTTGAAGGGAAAGGAGCATTGGTGATGATCTCCTATAAGGTGCCTGACTGAGAATAAATCAAATCAAGGTATTAAGCATGTAATATTGAGTGCTCCTCTATAGCTTCCCCAACCGTAGCAACATCCTTGACTATAGGTTGCAATGGGGATATGGTGAACTAGTCTTGAAGAACTTTGTCAGGGAGTTTGGTTCATCCTAACCTCTCGTGTCTTCTCCACTCATGGATATGATCATAGATGTGAGTATATTTATCTTGTCTCGAATTAGACAAAAGATTAGCTCCAAGATCTTGCCTAGTAGGTAGTTGGAAATGATTCAAGAAAGTACGAACCAAGGAAGAAAAGTCACTAGAAGATGCCATATCTAATTTGATATACTATCTCCAATTAAGGTTAATTGGAAAATTATTAACTTCACATAATCATCCACCAAAGAGTTAGAGGATCACCAAAGATTTTAGGTGGTGATGTGTGTGGAGGGATTCTAAAATAGCTTCCCTTTGAACTTAGGAATATTAGAGGGGACTTTGGTTGGCATAGGTGGCCACCTAGGGTCATGACATATGGGTTAATTTTCTAGCTTATCCAAATTCAATAAATCAAGAGGAGCTAGAAATGGAATTTACGATTGGTTAAATGGATCATGAAGAAAAAATTCCTCCTTGACAAACCATATGGTCCCCCCATATCATAGTTAATGGAAGATGAATGTGGACCAAGATTGTATTTCATCACAATATATTGAGGTCCTGGGCCAATAGATGAGGTGTAAGGATATTTTCCCCCTGGGTAAGTGCCCCCAGAAAACAAAGGACATCCAAAAGCATGACTTCTCATGGGGTTGTACCCAATAACATAGGAAAAAACTCCCTATGCAAAAGCACCACCGTAAGAATTAAAGCCTATAGGAAAAGTTGTAGTAATGGGATTAGTGACCCTAGTTAAACTAGCCCCTCCTATGGAATAAGAACCTATATTGAAATGCATTCTACCTACCAAAGAACTATTCCAAGGTTGATAAGCATGCCAAACACATAACTACCCTTGAATTGGCTAGAGGAAATCTTTGATCCCACTACGTGTTCTGCAAAGAATATATGCCAATGTTAGATAGAGTGACCATAGGTATAGATGAAATAAGAGTAAAAATCCCAACTCCCATAATCTAACTAGGGTTTTCTCCCATTTTGAACACAAAGGTGGATGAAGGCATAAACACAGACAATGATGGAAAACTTGCATAAGTAAAAAAAGAGACTTATGGAATTCCCCAAGAAGATGGTAGAGATGTTGTAGTAGGGATGGATCCCACCACACTAAGTGGTGGAAAAGATGGCATGACAATAGAAATTGTTAACGAAGAGGGTAAATAGGGACCCATCTACCCCATAGTCGAAGTAGTACTCTCACCAAAAATATGGTAAGGAAAGAATGAAAAGGGTTTAGTACCATAAGGTCATAGTTGCACTATAGTAGGTCCAATAGGGTCAATAAAAGGTGGATTTACATGTGAAAGTGGACTCTTGCCATTCAATTCAATAGTAATAAAATATTCTATTATAGTACCAAGGTTATCCTCTTCAATCTAAGTATCGTCTAAACCCTTCGTTACTGGAGTTATCCAATGTCTACGAGGTGGTGGACCTTTCTCTTTAGGGGAAATGCCTAAAAGTCTATGAGAACATTAGAGGCTTTGTTCAGCAACTGTGAATATATGATTTTAACAAATTAAATTAGTTAAGGAACCAAACTATGACTCACATCAAATAACACACACTAAAAAATCTAGAAGCCAAGCATGCACAAACCAAAGAGAGAAAGAAGGAATTGTTATGCTACCAGAGCATGGTTGATGAGGGCCCAGGTTGACAGTAAAGATGTGGTTGGAATAGTTGCATTGGAAACTTACTTAAAGGCCCTTTTAGACCCAATACAAGCACCCTTATGAACCATGGGTGCCCCCTAGGAGGTCTAAGTGAGTTTGACCAATGTTTGTTCTAGGTACAACAAGGACATCCCCTTGCCATCACCTATAACAACCTGACCTAGGGGACAATATTAAGATGGATTCCCACACAAGGGTAGGGAAAATATGCTAAGAAACCCCTATGATCCAGATGGATATTAGTGGTTTCCCACCTATTCCACCTAGACCGCTATTCAGTTTCATCAGTTTCCTTTATTATAGCAACATTTATTATTTTTAGTAGTTTTTTGGGTCTTAAACTTTTGGAGTTGTTTTTACCCCCTAAATGGTATGTTTTTAGGTTTGCAGTAGGGTAGGATTGCACAAATCATGTAGTACACGAAGAGACCTTTCTAATGAGGTATTTTAAATACCAAACAAAGATCATATGACCAATTTACAACCCTGGGAAGTTGGCTTCCCAACTAACCCCAACGAGGCCCACAAACTCTTGGTGTTCCATCTCCTAGGGTTAGGGTTTTGGTTGTTTAGGGTTTCCCTTTTTTTAATAATAAAAATGTCCTTGAGCCTCATTGAAACACATTTCAGAGGCATGTAGCCACCACATCTCTTCTCAGAGATAAGTTACCATCACCTGAGCTAGTTTATTTCCATTCTATATGTAAGCATCGTTTAGTTCTTTGATATTAATGAAATGAAGATTTATTTTTGTTGCATCTCTTTGTTTATGTTTATATCTATATTATGTTGTATTCCTACATAAGCCTGTATTAGTGGTATCAAAGAAGTTTTCTCTTTATCTTTTTTTCTTTACATGTACCCAACAAGGTCAGGGTATAAGGAGTTAGGGATCAAACTTGTTGAACCTTTGCAAGACTAGCCTTGCAAACAATGACAACCTCCCATGGAGGAATAAAATAAAGGCAAGGGAGTAGGAGATCCCTTCAAAGTATTGCTTGAAGAAGCTCTCAAGTGACAAAGGAACATGGTGATGAATAACTTTGCCTAGATCCTTCGAAAAAGTCCCACAGACAACGCATCTTCATCTGACAGCCACTCTGGAGGTGCCACTCCCTTCAAGGTACAATTCAACTTTGACATTCCCATATTTGAAGACTAGAGAGATGAAAATGTCATAGATAAATGGTTAAATTTGTTGGAAGGACATTTTTTGGTTCATGATTTTTCCAATAGGGAAAATATTACTTTTTCACTCCTCAAAACCACCCCCCATATCAAGGATTGGTGGGAAACTTACTGTGCATAGAGAGATGAGGGAGAACCCTCAATGTTTTCCACTGCTCCCACTTGGAATATTTTTTGAGACACCATTAAGGAACAATATTACCATATGGGGAGCTATGAAGATAAGTACATACAATGGACTATGTTGCGGCAATAAATGGATCAAGATGTGCACGAGTTGACAAACATTTTCCATACCTTGCACACAAAGTTGGGTATCAAATATTTTGAGAAACATTTGGTGCTCAAGAACCACAATTGTTTGCACAAATACATTAAGGAGGAAATGGATTTTCTAGACATCTCCTTGATTGGTGCATCATATCGATATGCTTCCAAGATTATGCAGAAATTCAAGCAGAAGAAGCGAGACTTTGGATTTGCGAACCCAAATCAGAACAAAGGTGCCCCCAAGCCACATAGAAAAGGGAAAAGTAAGGCCCCATCCCCCCAGGACATCTTCTAAAAGTTGTAAGCCAAGAATAATGGGAAGGTAAAGAAAGACATTGATAAGTGGTGTGAGTTCCATAAAACTCCCACTCACAACACAAATGAGTGTTGCACGAAGTAGGCATTGGTGGCTAAGCTGAAAGACTCAAAGACGGATGCATGCTATGACTCTGAGTCGAAACTTGATAAATGAATTGACAAAGGAAAACATATCATTGAGGATGAACCCATCGCGATGATAGCCACTACCAAGATCCAAAAGGTGGAACTTGAGGATTGAGAGGAGGGGGGGCGCTTCTTCCACTCACAAATGTGGGCAAAGGTTTGTCGATGCAATTCATCGTTGACAACAGAAACTAGAAGAACCTGATCCCAGTTGTGGTCGTTAAGAGATTGAAGTTGCCAACAACATCGCACCCACATTCATATAACATTGGGTGGCTTCACCAAGGGTGAGATCTTCATATCAGCCAACAATGTCACCTGCATTATAGCATCAAGCCCTTTGCAGATGAGGTATTTTGTGATGTTTCCCCTCTGTAAGTCCGTGATGTTTTATTAGGTCAGCCATGCCTATGGAAGCATCATGATTTATATGAATCTAGACCTCGTTACGTTATTATTACTTTGGATCATAAATTGTATAGGATACCATAGGTAGCATCGCCTACCACTATTTCTTTGATCTCTAGTAAAAAATGCAGTAAGATCATTTCCTAGACCAAGAAATTTATCTTCCTTATGATTCCCCCTCAGAACAAGAGGAAGATTGTGGCCACATTCACAGCCTCCAGATAGGGCTCCTCCACATGACAACGACAGATGGACAAGGTCATGGAGGAGTACAACGACATCTTCACCTCACCCACAGGGATAACCCTACACTATCACGTCAAGCACTCCATCAATCTAATCCTTCGTGCCAAGGAAAATTTTAAGGATGGAAAATTTTCTTGAAGTTTAAAAACATTGGCGAATCTCACTAATCCCTAATATGCAAACTGTAAAATTTTTATTGATACCTTTGTAAAATTATTAAAATTTATAATGATTTTATATATAGTCTCTATATAATGTTGGCAATTTTGAAGGTAAAATAATTTTATATTCTCGAATTTGGGCGAATCATCTTTTATAAAAACTAGAAATTGGCGAATCTTTTTTGTGGAAAAATCATGGAAAATTAGCCCATTGGGCGAACATTAGCCCCTAAAATTTTCCATGCGACCATGCCCATCCCTAATGTACCAATATATCGATGCTCGATTCTAGAGAATGATGAGATCAAGTGGCAGATTCAAGAGCTATTGCAGAAAGGGCACATTAGGCCAAGTTCATCACCTTGTGGGAGCCCGATCAATTGGTATAAAATAAGGACGAAGCTTGGAGGCTCTGTATTGACTATCCGACACTGAATAAGATCACTGTCCAGAATAGGTATCCAATCCCACAGATTGATGACCTTCTGGACTAACTCAAGGGGGCTAAATATTTCAGCAAGGTTGACTTGAAGTTCAGTTATCACCAGGTACTGATTGAACCCTCTGATGTGTGGAATATTGCCTTCAAATCCAAGGAGGGTCTTTTCGAATGGTTGGTCATGCCTTTCGGGTTAACGAATGTCCCCGCAACCTTCATGTTGTTGATGGACGACATCTTTCGCCCCTTCACCAACTCGTTTATGGTAGTGTACCTGGATGACATCCTGATCTTTAACCAGAGTTGGGAAGAGCACATACACCATATTCGACAAGTCATCCAAACCCCACGACAACACAAATTGTGTTCCAATTTGGAGAAATGAACTTTTGGTATGACCCAGGTTCAATATTTGGGGTGAATCATTGATGAAAAGGGTGTGCATGTGGACCCATCAAAGATACAAGTTATTCGAGATTGGTCAACCCCAACCACTTTAAAAAATATCCATAGCTTTCTGGGCCTTGCCAATTTCTATTGTAGGTTCGTGTTGGGATTCTCTCATACCACTTGGCCTTTGAGTCAAGTCACCAAGGGTGGAGAGAAAGTGAATTTATTTTGGTGTGAATCCCACTAGAAGGAATTTTCTAAGTTGAACCATCGCCTCTGCTCTGCACCAATGCTCACATTACTTAAACTACAACAACCATTTAAAATTGAGATAGATGCCTATGACTATGTTGTTGGTGTAGTTCTTACCCAGTAGGGGCATCCGATGGCATATCATAGTGAGACAATTTCAGATATAGTTTGAAAGTATCCCACCTATGATAAGGAGATGTATTCCATTTTGCAGGCTTGCTGAAAATGGAAGTGTTACATTTTGGGGAAGGAAATGGTCATCCACACAGAATTATTTCCATCATATATGGTCCACATATCTGCAACAGTTCCATTCAAACATTAAGTACAAGAATGGAAAAACCAATAATGTTGCAGAATTCCTCAGCCAACCACCGGTTATGGTGCTGACTACTGTGCTCGACTCTTAAGGACATGAGACTTCGGGATGGTCACATCTTTACAAGAGTGATCTAGAATACGACACCACATAGCAGATGCTCCTAGAAGGTAAGCAAGTTCCAGACTGTCACCTCTAGGACATGCTATTATGCCACTTAGGACACCTATGTGTTGCATCAAGCAAGCATGCCAAGATGATTTGGGAGGCATACTACTAAGTGAACTATTAAAAAATCATGAGAAATTAGTCAATTACGACTACATCTCATGGAAATGGTCATACGTGAATGAATTACTTAACGCAGTTGAATCCCAAAATGATATTTAATATAATGCAATGCATAAACCCCCATACTTAAATTCAAAAAGAGTGAAGGGATTTCTACTTGAATGGTTCTTGAGGCACAACACTCGCTAAGGTTTTGCAAATGGGGTACCAAGCTAAGTGGGCTTGATTGTGGGGAAAACTCCACAGTTAAGCGCGCTTGAGCTAGAGGCAATTTAGGATGGGTGACCTCCTGGGAAGTCCTGGTTACTGGGTGCAAGCCCCGGAAGTGATGATTGATGCTATGTGATTCATTTCACTAGTTTCAATCCCTCTTCTTCACCCCTGTGAGCATCACCCGATGCAATGAGTGCTAAGTGAACTATTCAAAAATCATGAGAAATTAGTCAGTTATGACTACATCTCATGGAAATGGTCATACATGAATGACTTACTTAACGCAGTTGAATCCCAAAATGATATTTAATATAATGCAATGTGTAAACCCCTATACTTAAATTCAAAAAGAGTGAAGGGATCTCTACTTGAATGGTTCATGAGGCACAACACTTGCTAAGGTTTTGAAAATGGGGTAGCAAGCTAAGTGGGCTTGATTTTGGGGAAAACTCCACAGTTAAGCGCGCTTGAGCCAGAGGCGATCTAGGATGGGTGACCTCCTGGGAAGTCCTGGTTATCGAGTGCAAGCCCCGGATGTGATGATTGACGTTATGTGATTCATTTCACTAGTTTAAATCCCACTTCTTCACCCCTGTGAGCATCACCCGATGCAATGAGTGCTAAGTGAACTATTCAAAAATCATGAGAAATTAGTCAGTTACAACTACATCTCATGGAAATGGTCATACATGAATGACTTACTTAACACAGTTGAATCCCAAAATGATATTTAATATTATGCAATGCGTAAACCCCCATACTTAAATTCAAAAAGAGTGAAGGGATCTCTAATTGAATGGTTCATGAGGCACAACACTTGCTAAGGTTTTACAAATGGGGTAGCAAGCTAAGTGGGCTTGATTGTGGGAAAAACTCCACAGTTAAGCACGCTTGAGCCAGAGGCGATCTGGGATGGGTGACCTCTTGGGAAGTCCTGGTTACTGGGTGCAAGCCCCGAAAGTGATGATTGATGCTATGTGATTCATTTCACTAGTTCCAATCCCACTTCTTTACCCCTGTGAGCATCACCTGATGCAATGAGTGCTAAGTGACCTATTCAAAAATCATGAGAAATTAGTTAGTTACGACTACATCTCATGGAAATGGTCATACGTGAATGACTTACTTAACACTGTTGAATCCGAAAATGATATTTAATATAATTAAATGCATAAACCCCCATACTTAAATTCAAAAAGAGTGAAGAAATCTCTACTTGAATGGTTCATTAGGCACAACACTTGCTAAGGTTTTGCAAATGGGGTAGCAAGCTAAGTGGGCTTGATTGTGGGTAAAACTCCATAGCTAAGCGCGCTTGAGCCAGAGGCGATCTGGGATGGGTGACCTCCTTGGAAGTCATGGTTACCGGGTGCAAGCCCTGGAAGTGATGATTGACGCTATGTAATTCATTTCACTATTTTCAATCCCACTTCTTCACCCCTGTGAGCATCACCCGATGCAATGAGTGCTAAGTGAACTATTCAAAAATCATGAGAAATTAGTCAGTTATGACTACATCTCATGGAAATGGTCATACGTGAATGACTTACTTAACACAGTTGAATCCCAAAATGATATTTAGGTGTACTACGGTCGGGTCCCTAGACATTTTGTGAAAGAAAATACAGTGTAAGTGCTACAAAAGTATTTTTATTGGGCGAACCTTCCGTGGGATGTTGGGAAGTACATTAGGTCCTGCACTTCCTACACCATTTATAAAACCTACAATCAAGAAGCAAGGCCTGTATACTCCTCTACTGACTCGTAACTGGCCCTCGGAATACATCTCCATGGATTGCATGTCGAGCATCCTTTCTACCAAGCATGGAAACGACTATGTTTTTGTGGTCATTGACAGATTCTCTAAGATGGCCATTATGGAGGCTTGCAAAAAGAGTATCACAACAGAAGCCACCGCCAAACTCTTCTTTGAATGAGTATGGGTACACTTTGGAATCCCATAGTCTATTATCTTAGATCAGGACAACTAGTTCCTAAGCGCATTCTGGTCAAGCCTTTGATGGTTATTGGACACCAAGCTCACTAAGTCCATGACCTTCCTGCGCATGTACAACTCGAATCACCCACTCACATGGGATGAGAGCCTTCCCTGTGTCCAACACAACTACAACAGGGCTCTCCACAACTCAACTAGCCACAACCCCTTTTAGGTAGGATTGGGATTCGACCATAAGGTCATATTAGTTGCACTAAAGTAGGGTAAGGAGGGTCGGTAAAGGGTGGGTTTACATGTGAAAGTAGACTCTTATAATTCACTTCAATAGTAAAAAATCCCTTTGTTCTAGTACCAAGGTTATCCCCCTCAACCCGAGTATGGTCTAAGCCCTTTGTTACTAAAGTTATCCTATGTCTACAAGGTGGTGGACCTTCCTCTTTAGGAGAAAGGCCTAAAAGTATATGATAATATTGGAGGCTTTGTTCATCCATGGTGAATATGTGTTTTTAACAAAATAAATTAATTAAGAAACCCATGTGGCTAAACTATGACTTGGACCAAATAACACACACAAAAAATTCTAGGAGCCAAGCACACACAAACCAGAGAGAGAGAAGGGATTGTTCCACTATGAGAGCCTAGTTGATGAGGGCCTGGGTTGACAATAAAGATGTGGTTTGAATAGTTACATCGGTGACTTACTTAAAGGTCCTTTTAGAAACAATATAAGTACCTTTATTATCCATGGGGTACCCCCTAGGAGGTTTAAGTGAGTTTGGCCAATTTCTACTCCAGGTACAACAAGAACGGCCCCCTTTCCATCACCTATTTTACTACCTAATATTATGGCCACTAGAGCTACAACCTACAACAACCTGACCTCAGGTGGTAGTCTTAAGTTTGATTCACACATAAGGGTAGAGAAAATATACTCAAAATCTCATGAGGGATTGCTCAAAGTGATCCATACTCCTCTCAAGTGAGTCCCCAAGTTATATGTGTAAACGACACCACTAAGACAAATAAAGTGGCGTAAATCACTCCATCGGCCCTAATGTGACCTTGTGATTGACCCTAAAAATGTATTCTTATGCAATGTGCCATTGCAAATTGATTTTGTGTCCATATTGCAAGATGCTACTTCTATTTTTGCAGTCTTGGAGAAGTTTACCTCACTCCCCTATTCAAAGACCTTAGCCTAAGCTAATGTCGGTGTGCTACCCATGAATATTTTTTTGGAGTTGATTTTATTACATGTTATTTTTCTAGTTTTTATTTACTCAAAGGGAATTAGTGTGCAACTAATATGGTGTGAAAAGACTCAAGTCACAACCCAAACAAAAGCTATATGGAAATGCAAGATTTCCCTTTTTCCATTCAATGAATTTCAAGAACATGAGGGAAGAGATCCTTTTTTATTTTAAAATGAAAGAATGAACCTCACACACTCTCAATTACCACTCTATGAAATTCACTAATTTTAGAGAAAAACTGACGTAGAAAACAACCCAAGAAAATCACTCAAAAAAACCTCAAAACAAAATCCAAGAACACCAAGCGCTGAAAAACTCAAACTTGGATTTACAGACCAATTTTTTCCCATAAAAAATCAATCAAAGGATAGTAAACAATAAGAGGAAGTGCAAAGAAAGCCTCGGGGTTGTAATTCAATGAAAGCAACAAAGTCGCACAAAAACAATGATCTACAATGGTAAAAAAATAAAACCCTAATCCAAAGCAATGGCTAGAAAGGAATGAAAAACAAATAGAATTATTTGAACCTAACAAAGTAAACATATCCAAAACACATAACTGGAACTCTTAGGTCCATATTTTTACAACCACAATATAATAAAAACAAAAATGCCACTAAGAGCAAGAAAAACTACTTCAATGGAAAGACCAAGAAAGGAAAAGTGACTAGATCCAATTCAAAACAAATGTTATGATGCAAATATGAAATATATATGTATTGTAAAATATAGTAGAAACATGAATTTGAATGATATTGGTGAGACTTGAGGGAGAAGCCTTCAAACACCAAGCAAAACAATTTCAAAAGAAAACCTAAAATTAGAAAGAAAGAAGATCAAATAAAAAACAAGAATTCTAAATAAGATATGAGATAGATCTAAACTACAACACAGTATAAAAATAGAGTTGAAACAAAAATCATGATCTCATGGAAAAACCCTAAAAAAGACTCAATTTATATGCATTAATGCAGGTCCACAAGTAGGTAATTTGGGTCAATGATGTAACTTACCAGTGGGAAATCTGTGTTAATGTTGTTTGATGCTTTGTAATGAGCTTATAACCCATTTCAAACAAAAAATAGGACTTTAACGAACAAAATCAAGCAATATCTAATGAAATTCATAGCCAAAAAAGCTGAGACAATCCCATATCAAGTCATATAACAAGAAATAAAACTCAAAAAGTGACAAAGAACCAAAATAGAAAGAAACCAAGGAGATTTCGAACACTAGGGTAGACTTCCCATTGGAGTCACCAATTCCGTTGTGATTGAAATCACATAACCACATGAATTTATTGCTCCGTGAGCCTTGCTCAGGGTTCATGAGATAGATGTGTGTGATGGAGTGATAAAAAAAAATCAATGATAACCCTCTATGTTCATCAAATCCATTCATAACATCTCAAGATAACAAGTTGAGAAAGAACACCTGAACCCTCGCAGCTTGTGATGGGTGTTGAAAATGATGTCGTGTATGAAGATCCTACTTCTTCTAAAGACCACACACCTATAAATCTCGATCCACAAACACAAACACAACAAGACACAACCAAACAAGACAAACATTACTTCCACAAAGGGAAGATTAGCATGAATAGAATGAAAACATCAACAAAATAACCATAACATCATAGGGACAAAAAATGTATGGAAGGGAATTCCTATGCTTGCATTAGCAATCAAATGGCATATAAATGAAATAGTATACCTCATGGCATAATAAAAATATTTCCTTCATCTTGCAACCTGGTCTCCACCTCCTAGAAGGATGGCCTCACAAAACAATAAAGCTATTGCACTATAGTATACTCACTAGAGCTAGATTTCCCCTTATCATGAATAGTATATATAGGCCTTTTGGCCTCCCTAGGATAATGTATTTAGATGTTAGGGGAAAGAGAAGTTAGGAAAATTTTACAATAATTCACCCCTAGCCAACTCATAAAGCTAATCAATTGAGTTTACCTCCTCAAGAATGAGCAAGTCTACAAGGCATAAGTTGGATGTTGGATTGAAAGGGCTAATCTACATTTATGAGTCTAGTTATACACTAAGATTCAAAGTTACTACACATGATATCTATGGCTATTTAATGTTCAAGTTGTAAAAATCTCAAAATCAAGGGTACATGCTATGCATGAAGGTCAACAAGTCAAGGGCTTTTGCAACTAGCACAATGTGGGTCAAGTAGGTTGATAATAGTAGGGGTGGTGGTAGGGGGAATTCACTAAAAAATAATTTACTACATATTTATATAGATACGATATTCACATCAAAAGACGGTTCCTTATACACCTCAACAAAACAGCGTAGTTGAAAAGAAAACTCGAAGTTTGGTTAGAATGGCTAGATGTATGCTTTATTGTAAAGGATCAAATAAATGGTATTGAGATAAATCCATTCATTTTTATAACTATATTTTAAATAGAGTGCCAATTAAGGAAGTTTTGTAGGCTACTCCTAAAGAAAAATGTAATGGAAAAAAATACAACATAACTTTAAGATATTTGATAGGGAATGTTCTTTTGATATTCTTGATGAAAAATGGAAAAGATTAGAGCCCAAGTTTGACAAATGTGTTTCATTATTTATAGTGAGTATTCTAAAGTTTATAGGTTATTTGATCCATCCACCCAAGGTGTAATAATTTAGTCTCTATATCATCTTAAGTAGACACCTAGAGCTTGGTATGAGAAAATTCATAATTATTTCTTGAAAAATGGTTTCAAAAATGTATATATAATCTAAATCCTTATGTAAAGTAATTTAGTGATGATGGCCTCATTGTTGTATTATATACGAATGATCCTATAATTTTTAGTAGTCATATCACCTATATATAGCAATTGAATAATAAATTTAAAATGACAGATTTAGGCATCTTGCACTATTTTCTAGGTCTTCAAATTTGGCATATATATTTATTTCACAACCTAAGTATTTGATAGATTTACTTGATTAGTTCCATATGAGTGATTATAAGCCTTCAAAATGCCATTTCAATCTCAGGTGAATTTAAATATTGATTTTACTACTCCTCTTTGTGATGCTACTCTTTCTTGTAAGCTTGTGGGTACTTTGAAATATTTGACACACAACTAGCCTGATATCTCTTTTGTTGTTAATATGGTCTCGAGGTTTATGCAGAAGCATCATGAAATCCATTGGAAGGAAGCAAATAGCATTCTCAGATATTTATAGGGGACAATGAATTAGTGTGTTTTCTATTCAAGGAGGGGTACAATTTCTCTTCCTTTTTATATAGACTTTAATTGGGTAGGTGAAATTTTAGATACATATTCTATTGCAAGTTGCATCTTTCATCTTAGTTCAAGTCCGGTTTCATGGTGCAATAAGAAGTTGATAACTCTTTCTCTTTTTTCATGTGAAGCAAAGTACAAGGTTGCTAAGGAATATACTAAAGAAGCAGTTTGGTTGTGATGTGTCCTTACTAAGCTTGGACTAGTTCAGAAATCAAATACATAACTAATATGTGATAATCAAAGCGCAATCAAGATTGCATATGTTATTGTCCCATCACCTGGAAAACATAATTGGTAGCATAGAAAGATTTATTTTGACCATTCTATTTGATTATATGATATATCATCCTCAAAATTGATAAAATGTCTAATAGTGCATAAAATGATATCAAAAACTTGAATCCTATCTATCCTTTTAGTGGTGACCTTGTTGCTTCTAAAACAAAAGTAAAGTCAAAAAAGATAAACCTTTAACTTGATGGTGGGTCCACCTAAATGGTGGGAGGTGCTTACATGTCATCCTATAAATTAGAAAATCCAAATCCACATTCTTGTTTATTGACATAGATACCGTGTCTTCAAGTTTGTAGAGTTGCCTATAATGAACTCCATCACTTATTGCTATGTTTTTTTTACCTTTCCACGAGTAATTTCCCCATGAAGGTTTTGACTTGAGAGTATAGGCCAATGGTTTGCATGTAATGACTCTCTCTTATACAACTGTTTCTAGTGTTGGGGATTCGATTTCTTAGTTGTTCCCAAATTTCATTATATCATGAGATAGACCTTCTCTCCATCCTACACTCTCCCTCTTCTTGGTGTATCTCCTCGTGAATTTCCAAGGGGACATTAGCAACATAGATTGAATGAGAGCGCTTTCTAATAGGTTGCATATTGCACTATCGAGAAAGGGGAGGAATGAACCCCACGGTGTGACCATTGTATCTGAAAGGATGGTGAACTCAAGGAATACTAAGATAGGACAAGGGATAAAGAAAGAGGGAACAAGGGTTAAAAGTGAATAAGGCAAGAAAAACCAACCTACCATGACTAATGGGACTAGGATACTCAAAGAAAACAATGAACCACCAAGGAGTTTCCTAAAGGGTCTTTAAGTTGACCACCTCGATGAAAACATAAGTAATGGAAACCATCAACCAACCTCAAGGAAAAATAGAGGAAGTGAGATTGAAAGGCTTTCATTTTAAATGAAGTGTAAGTGACCTAAACTTAAGCAGAACAATGCACCTAGAGTTGACCCAAATATAGTAGCCATAAAAACAGACAAAAAAACGAGACAGGGACCAGAGCTAGAGCTCCAAAGAAAGCAAAATCAACAAAAATAAAGCTAGGGAGAAGAAGACATCGAAACCAATCCCCTCAACAAATCTTTGTCACCGTGACCTGAGATATGTTGATTAAAGATGAATAACTCTTTGATGAAATGAAGTAGAGAATTGTATCCAAAAATCCATGCTACTTATCTTAATCCTAGACTTTCTCCCAAGCCAATTTCTTAGCCTAAATTTGCAACACATCAAATAAGTCACCTCAAACATTCCCTCAACGCAAACAAAAAGTTGGTTTGGCCTTAAGAGCTAGATACAAGGGGAATAATCATTCCAAATTGCAGAATATTTCATTTCTCCCATCTCCCAACAATTATTACTTGCCATGCCTCTCTCCACCTTCATTACCGTGATTGCAAATCCATCACTGTTTGTACTAGCTTTAAAGGAATGGAGCACTGACGAGGCCACCAAACCATCCAAACACCAACCACATTGGATTCAATCATTAATATGTTTGGATGAATTAACATCTAGATCGTTTTCACGTGTGTGGGTGGTTATGGCCATGATGTCCACTCACTATCACATCTTTAAACATTTTCATGGCTATATGTCATCCCTATAGGAAAATGTTTTATAAAATTGTTTAATATTGATGAATTCATTATTTAAATTAATATCTTTTCATTTGATTGATCTAAAATGTACTAATAAGTAAAGAATATATATAATCCTTTAATGATTAAATTGTATATGTATTTGTATTATTTTGTTATATGATATTTGTATTTTATAAAAGAATGTGTGTTTTGTTAATGTCATTTTCATATTGATATTGATGTGAAAAAATTCACTTTTAATGTATATATGTTATTACATTTCAATTTGGTTTTATTTTTAATTATATATATTTTATTATGTTAATAATGCTTATCTTGAATTTGAATAAGATAAATGATCTTTATTATAAAATAAAATATATCCATCTTTATTATATTTGTTTATAATTCTTTTTTCGAAAAAAAATTGTAAAATTAATTTAAAAAATAATTAAAACTAATTTTAAAATAATAAATTATGTAAAAACTTGAAATTAAATTTAAATATTAAAAATAACATGATAATTTTTTTTATTATTTTATAAAATTAACTAGTTACACAATGAATAAGTATCCATTTCAAAAAAAATTCAAAACTACAATCATCACCCTCCCTCCTAAATTCAAAACTACAATCATCACCCTGGCTCCTTTGCTTAACGGCTCTTACGCCAGCCTGTCACCGACGGAATTCAAATGTATGTTAGAGAGGCCACCTTTGCCATTAAATTCAAATGTATATTAGAGAAGCGGCCTTTTTTAAAAGAGGAGGGAGCAGTGGAGATATTTTTGGTCTTTATTTGCTGAACTTGTTTTCCTTTATTGTGTTGTGTTAGGCATGGCCATGTCTGTTGTTTTGTTCTGAATTGTTTGTGTCTAATTGCTGTGTTCTGATTTTTTTCACTGTTGTGTGTTATTTTTCATTTGATTCTGAATTTTGTTGGCTCGTATGAAGGTTCTTTTGGCTTTTAGAGTCAGGGTTATTTTATATTTTCTTGGGTTTGAATATATGAGGATATGAAGCTATGATACGAAGTATGATGAAGTTAGCAGATTGAAAGATGAGGTATTCACTCTTTTATTAGTAATCTCTGTTTCATTACTCTGTAATAATTGTGTACGATATTTTATTCCAGCCGCAGAGTTTCGGGCCTGATCTATATTTAAATTGTAATAATGTATGTATCCTATAATAATTGTGTAAGGTATTTTATTCCAGGGGCAGAGTTTCAGGCCTGGAGGAAAATCAGAGGCAGAGTTTTCGGGCCTGGAGGAGAATCAGAGGCAGAGTTCCGGGCCTGGAGGAGAATCAGAGGCAGAGTTTTTGGGCCAGAGGAAAAAACACGGAGGGGGGTTTTTGGGGCCGAGGAAATTTTTATGTGAGTGACCCTAGCCCTGATCTTAACTTATTAATAATGTGTGCAGAGTTTCAGGCCTGATCTATGTTTGAATTGTAATAATGTATGTATCCTGTAATAATTTTGTAAGGTATTTTATTCCAGGGGCAGAGTTCCAGGCCTGGAGGAAAATCAGAGGCAGAGTTTCGGGTTTTTGGGGCGGAGGAAATTTTTCTGTTAGTGACCCTTAACCGCGGAAACAGAATTTCGCTGTTGCAGGTAAGCTTTTCATTTTTACACCTAGTTTTTAAACAAGGTATACTAGATTGAAGTTAGTATTTGACCTCAAGTTTACATTTATAGAGCGCTGATAAAGATTAATATCCATGGGTATACCAATTTTAAAATGAACCTTTGTTTATTTTTTATTTTCTTAGTTTTTGTTAGTATTTAGGAAATTATTATATTCCCTAACCCTGGTTGTTCTGCTTTCTCTATTGCTACCCAATTGCATTTGAACATAATTTCTCTATTGCTACCCATTTTCATTTGAACATAATACGTCAGGCGTTAGCAGGGGTGGGTATCGGGGAGGGAAATCCACTGCCAGCTGCAAGGGGAGTCCCTTATCATGCTCTACAGACAATTCCGTCGAACCCTTCGTTGTTCAGGTAGTGATTTGGCTTTACCTGATTGATTATGTTGGAGTGCTCCCCTTATTAAGGGTTTATTAACCCTTAGTTGTTCAGGTTCCTGATTGATTATGTGGAGTGCTCCCCTTATTTAGGGTTTATTAAAGCTTCATTGTTCAGGTAGTGATTTGGCTTTACCTGATTGATTATGTGGAGTGCTCCCCTTATTTAGGGTTTATTTCTTATACTCTGTACATAAGGAGTTTTTGGAACTGCATTTCTCTGTATGTATTTGTTTGCATGAACTACTCCTACTACTGTTGGGCAAACCAGTGAAGCAATAGAATATACAACAACTGCCATTGACATTGCTTCTCTACTAGCTACCTTTGCTTCTTTCGTTCCTACCCTTGCTTCTCTTATTTTGTGGCTGGTCCTGGATGAAGTGCCTGTGGGGTTGATTCTATGTTGCGTAGCCCCTTGTCATGCTTCAGCTAAAATATTGATCACTTAACTGAATTTTAGCATAAATTTAAATCTATCAGTACATAAGTGTTTTCATATTGATCACTTAAGTACATATGGGCATAACCTTTTCACTAAGAAGACCGGTTTTTCTGGTGAAGACCTTGGCAACGATTTGGGGTTGAGATTATAGTGGGGCAATACCGATCCCCCTTATACCCTGCATTTCACTTCAATAGTGGACAACTCTGTTCGCAGCTCTTGTTATTGGCTAAGAAAACCCACTTTCTGAGGCTGTAGGTGTTGCACTGAAGGCCCTCGATATGACATTAGGCATTAAAGCATAATTTAGAGGCCAATTGAAAGAGTTGGGTGCAATATGAGAGCCTGTGACGACCTAGGAAACATTTTAAACCCGGATTCGTGGCCGACCTTAACGGGTTTTGTGTCATCAGAAGGCCACGGAGCTCGCAAGTGTATTGGGTCAGGGTTTATCACAGAGATCCACAGTGTGTCGCATGGAGAAATTCTTTTTTCTGAAGCAATGCACAGCATCCACAAACTTTTGTGTGATGCTATACATCAATTCATGTAAGCCGAAGAAGATTAGTGTACGTCTCAGTTTCCCTCGTAGTTTTTTATCTATATAACCATAAACAACTGATTATATCGAACTTCCTTTGTCTTACTTACTGCCAGGTCTAAGGGCATCCAAGAAATAAAAAACTGGTTATGGGACATGATATTCTTCTCAATCTCTATCCCAGTCACAAACATATGAATCCTAATCTTCACCACCAGTTTTTGGCATTGCGTCTCTTTGTATGTTTTTGTTTGGATTAATTACATCAACTACTTGTCCCGCTGCAGGGCGAAGGTCAAGAAACTCATTTTGGAACTGCGTCTTTTTGAATGTGTTTGTTTGGATTAATTGCATGAACTACTTGTCCTGCTGCAGGGAAAACCAACAGAATATACAACAAGCTCTGGTTCCAGTTTCTTGTTCTTTCTGTTTTTTTTACTTGTTGTCATGTGAATTGCATGAACTACTTGTCCTACTGCAGGGTAAACCACTGAAGCAACAGAATATACAAGCAGCTCTGGTTCCAATTTCTTGTTCTTTTTGTTTTTTCAACTTGTTGTCTGGTTAATTGCATGAACTACTTGTCCAGCTGCAGGGCAAACCACTGAAGCAACAGATCTGGTTCCAGTTTTTTTTTCTTCAGGTTGTTGTGTTCAGCTCGTTGCCTTCAACAAGGTTCCTGCACTTTAGATGAAGTGTCAATGGAAGAGGTTTTCTAATGAAATTTCAATAAAGTATTTTTAACCTTATAGGGCTTCTTACTAGAGATTTGGTAGTGAAATCATAATATATATATATATATATATATATATATATAAGAGTAATTTATTTCATAATATAGCAGTTTTTTGAAAGAGCAATTTGCTAAACAAAGTGCATATAAAATCAATAGGTCTTATATTAAACAAAGAGCAAATCAATAGGTCTTACCCTCTACAGCTGGATTTTGATTTACTCTGTGGACTGTACAAAAGTCGACTATCAGCGTTCTGTTTCAGATTATTGCTCTTTCATGTTCTTTTTCTGGGAGAGATAGCCTCGGTTATAGGTATTTAAACTTCTGTCCTTTTCCATAAGTTTCTTCGTATAGCAGACAGATAGTTCATATGTGAAGGTCAAGGTTGTAAAACTGTTTTGAAAGCTCAACCCTCTGGACATTTCGGTTTGATCCACCGACACTGAATTTTTTGTTACTGTACTTTACAAATAAAAATACAAATGGAATGGACGATTTCTCTCTTTGGGAAAAAAATCAATAGGTTTTACCTAATGTAGCCAGACGGGTATTCTTGAGCAGTTTACCACCGGTGTTACTGTAAGTTTAGATTATCTGTATTTAAGTAATTAAGTCAAAAATCAAATAAAGATATGAATAGGTATTAGTTTTTTTTTTTAATTGCTAAAATTTAAATTAATGTGTTTAATGGTATCCTGAATGTTTTTTTTTTACATTTTCCAAATTTTAATTATATAAAAATTTAGATAATAAGTTTATTAAAATTCTTTATTATTAATATGTTTTTCTTTTTTGGGTTTTATCCAAGAGAATAAAGGCTGATCTGGAGTCGCTCATAATACAAGGAGATGGAATGTGATATTAAATTAGTAGTAGAAAGAGGAATAGGTGATTTTTCAAATTTTAAAAATATATAAATTTAGATAACATGTTTATTAAAATTCCTTATTGTTAATATGATTTTCCTTTTTGCCTTCTATGCACGAAAATAAAAGAGATGACACCGGATCATAATACAAGGAGATGGAATGTGATATTAAATTAGTAGTAGGTAGATCGATATGTAATCCTATGATACATAATTTTACTTATTTATTTGTAAATCATGTTGAGGAAAAACTCAAAACTCTACCTTAATAAAATTAGTATTTATTTTTGAGGGGAAGGGGTTTTCCCTTCCCTAGAGCCCTCATCAAAACCATGGCCATGGCTATTGGTGAGGCATGTCTTTATTGGTGTGGAATGCTTTGTGTGTGTTTTTTTGCTAAATTTTTATTTCTATACATTTTGTATGTAATGGATGTAGTAATAATGAATAATAATAATACTAATGTGTTTAAATATGTTGATAAAATCTGGTTGAAATTTCAATTATATTGTTTTAAAACTTAATTGTGAATTTAATATATATTTTTATGTTGTTTTGGAAATCACTTTTATAATTACTTGTATTTTAATATTATGGTTTTAAATTTATAGTATATGTGTTAATTAATTGATATTTTATGATAATGTTATAATTTTTTTAAATAATTAAATTATTTTATAAACTCTTCAATCAATACAATTTACAATTTTCAAAACTTTAAATGGCTCCTAATATCACAATACATTTCAAAACACTAACAATAAAAATAAATTCTTTACAAGCCTTATCAAACACTCTACATTTTCAAAACTCATCACAAATTTTCCTTTTTAAATAAAATAAATATATTTAATTGAAAATAATATTTTAAAATTTACTCTTAAATAAATTAATTAAATATACATTTAAAAAGTTCATTTAAAAAGTTAATTTATTAGAAGATATTTTATGATGATAGAAAGTTTAGATGTTTATTTTTGTGTTGCATATGTGTTTACTTCTTTGTTGTATTTATTTGTGTTAATTATGTGTGTTTATTTGTTTGTTGTATTATGTGTTTTCTTGAAAATCAATTTTATAATTATTTGTATTTTAATGTTAAGGTTTTAAATTTACAATGGATGTGTTAATTAAATGATATTTTAAAATAATGTTATAGTTCTTCTAAATAATACAAACATTTAATAAACTCTTTTAATCAATACAGTTTACAATTTTAATTCATTATGTCACAATATATTTCAAAAATACATGACACTACAACAATAATCATAAATTATTTACAACCCTCATCAAGCACTCTACATTTTAAAAACTCATTACAAATATTCCTTTTTAAATAAAATAAATTGTTTAATTGAAAATAATATTCTAAAAATTACTCTTAAATAAATAAATAAAATATAAATTTAAAAAGTTAATCTATTAGAAAATGTTTTATGATGATAGAAGTTTAAATGTTTGTTTTTGGGTTGCATATGTGTTTACTTCTTTGTTGTATTATGTATTTATTTGTTTGTTGTTTTGTGTGCTTGTTTGTTTGTGGTGTTATGTGATTGTTTGTTTGTTTTTGTTATGTGTATAATTTTATACATATAATATCCTATATAGGAATTATATTTCAAATGAGTTGAGTGTTGTATTTTAATTTATGATGATGTTTAATTTCATAAAATATATATATCTTTTTTGTAAGCACTAGTAATTGATATGTAAAAATAATATTTCAAATGAGTGGCATGTTGTGTTTTAAATGTTAATATTTCTTGTATAGTATGTTTGTTAAGTGTATTTTATTTTTATCTTGTGTTTGTGCAATAATTTTATACACAATGTTATATGTTATATGAGAATGTTATCTTTCAAATGAGTTTATTTTGAAAAATGTTTTATAATGATAGAAGTCTAAATGTTTGTTTTTGTTGCACATGTGTTTATTTCTTTTGTTGTGTTGTGTTTAATTGTTTGTTGTAATATTTGTTTTCTTAAAAATCATTTTTATAATAATTTGTATTTTAATGTTAAGGTTTTAAATTTATAATGGATGTGCTAATTAATTGATATTTTATGATAATGCTATAGTTTTTTTAAATAATTAAATTATTTTATAAATGCTTTCAATCAATTTACATTTCAAAAATATAAATGATTAACAATATCACAATACATTTCAAAAATACATATGACACTATGACAATAATCATAAATTCTTTACAACCCTCATCAAACACTACATTTTAAAAACTCATCACAAATATATATATATATATATATATATATATATATATATATATATATATTAATTGAAAATAATATTTTAAAAATTACTCTTACATAAATTAAATAAATATACATTTAAAAGTTAATTTATTACAAGATGTTTTATGATGATAGAAATTTAAATGTTTGTTTTTGTGTTGCATATTTTTTTGTTGTATTGTGTGCTTATTTGTTTGTTGTTATATGTGCTTATTTGTTTGTTGTATTATGTGTTTATTTGCTTGTTTTTTTGTTTTTGTTGTGTATAATTTTACACAAATACAATATCATAGGTAAGAATTATATTTCAACTCACTTGAATTTTATATTTTAATTTATATTTATGTTCAAGTTAATAAAATAATACTTAAAAATTATATTTCAAATGAGTTGAATGCTGTGTTTTAAATGTTTGTATTTATTGTATAATGTATTTGCCAAGTGTATTTTATTTTTATTTGTGTTTGCTTAATAATTTTATACATAATGTTATATGAGAATGTTACTTTTCAAATGAATTTATTTTTGTATTTTAATTAATACTTTGATTCAATTTTACAAATTTAATTAGTATATATATGGAAAATATAAATAGTCATAACAATATAAAGACACCTTTTTAAAATATAATCATTATGACATCATGACTATGAATGATAAACTTATTGAACATTTACGCTTACAATGAGTAAAATGCTTAATTCTATGTTCCATTTAACAGTGTTTGTATTTTGATTTTGTATTATATGTTTGTAATGAATTCATTATTATGTGTTTGTATATTTGTAATAATTTTATGTAAGTTACATGTTGTATTTTCATTTATATTGATGTTTAATTTAATAAATTTGTTTGATGTAAAATTATTAATTTATTAATTATTATACTTGATTTATATTGATGTTTAATTTAATAAAATTATTTTCTGTAAAAATTATTAATTAATATACATTTCAAAAATACAAATGACTATGAAATTATATGTTGTATTTTAATTTATATTTTGACTTAATTTAATAAATTTGATTTTTTTACAAGTACTATTAATAAATATATGTTTAAAGTGATTTGAATGTTGTATTTAGTTGATATTAATGTTCAATTTAATAATATAGATTTTTCCCTTAATATTATCAATGAATATACATTCAAATATCTTATGATATAATTCTAAATATTTGTATTTGTATTTTGTATTATAGGTTTGCTAATTTTATTTTTATTTTTATGTTTGTGTTTAAGTTTGTATTTGAACAGTAATTTTGTGCTTACATAATATCATATACAAGAAGTTGATTGTTGTATTTTAATTTGTAGTAATATTTAACTCAATATGTTTTTTTTGCAAGTACTAATTGATATGTAAAAAGTATATTTCAAATGAGTGAAATGTTGTGTTTTAAATGTGTATATTTCTTGTATAATGTGTTTGTTAAGTGCATTTTATTTTTATGTGTGTTTGTGTAATAATTTTATACACAATGTTATATGAGAATGTTACCTTTCAAATGAGTTTATTTTTGTATTTTAATTTATACTTTGATTCAATTTTACAAATTTTAATTGGTATACATTGGGAAAATATAAATAGCCATAACAATATTATGATACATTTGAAAAATATAATCATTAAGACATCATTATTATGAATGATAAACATATGGAACATTTACACTTACAATGAGTTAAATGCTTAATTCCATTAATATTGGTGTTCCATTTAATAGTATTTGTATTTTTATTTTGTATTATATGTTTGTTATTAATTGTATTATTATGTGTCTATATATTTGTAATAATTTAATGTATACATAAAATCATATGCAAAAAGTTACATGTTGTATTTTGATTTATATTGATGTTTAATTTAATAAAATTATTTTATGTAAGAATTATTAATTAATATACATTTCAAAAATATAAATGAATATGAAATTAAATATTGTATTTTATTTTTTATTTTGATTTAATTTAATAAATTTGATTTTTTTACCAACACTATTAATAAATATATGTTTAAACTATGAAGTAGTACACATTTGGAAATACACAACTACTAAGTGAATTTTAATTGATATTTTAATTTAATTCAATAAATTTCGTTTTTTTATTAATTAATATACATTTAAAATGATGAATGATGTATTGAATTGATATTGATGTTGAATTCAAAAATATAGATTTTTTCACAAGTATTATCAATCAATATACATTAATATATCATGATTTAATTCTAAATACTTGTATTTTATTTTGTATTATATGTTTTTTATTATGTCAGAATATGGAGGTTCTTTGATTCATGATTAAAGAACTTTTCCTAATAAATCACATTAATGTCTTAAGATCCAGGTAAAGATAATGAGATGCAACAAAATTCCAAAAATTAACAAATTAAATAGTATTACAATAATTTTTTAATAAAATAAAAAGAAACATTTAGAAAAAGTTTCTATTATTATTAATTACAATTCACAAATACACATGACTATGAAGTTAAATGTTAAATGTTGAACTTTTATTTATATTTTGGTTTAATTTAATAAATTTGAAATTTTTTATTAATTAATATACATTTATAATGATTAATGGTGTACTTAATTGATATTGATTTTGAATTTAATAATTTAAGTTTTTTCCCACCTATTATTGGTTTCTTGGGATGGGTTAGAACCACATAGTATTCTTTGAAATATGTTTATTATTGTTTCAAATTTCCCTCCATGAAGAACTTGGAGTAACACTTTCCTATGGCCATGAAGAGGCCCTATTCAAGTGCTTAAATTTCTAAAACAATGTTGGTAGTGTGAACGATTGCTCCCACATATATGTGAGAGATTTGAACGTGTGCATTGTCTAAGAAATCTCCATAGCTGATTAGACCTAGATTCCCATCAGAGGCATCATCAAAATTTTGTTTAATGAAGTCAATGTGAGGGGGAGACCAGTAGTAGTAGGGCTAGAGGAGGTGGTGGGGGGGGGGGGGGGGGGGGGGGGGGGGGGGGGGGGGGGGGGGGGGGGGGGGGGCGGGGGGGCGCGGGCGGCACGGGGGTGTAAAGCTTATTTTGTCCTAATTCTAACATTGAGAGAGGAGGGAGTCAAGAATGCCTTGATCCATATCCAGATCTATCAATGAAGCACTTAGATTGGGGTCATGATTAGCCAGATGGTTAGCCAATTTAATTCCCTCTTGATGAACATGAGAGAGGAGGGTGGCACGAATTTGAATTAGGAGCTCTACTATGCTTGTTACTCGAGCTCCCAATCTCAAGTTATTGGTTTCTTGGGATGGGTTAGAACCACATTGGATTCTTTAAAATATGTTTATTATTGTTTTCAAATTTCCCTCCATGATGAACTTGGAGTAACACTTTCCTATGGCCTTGAAGAAGCCTTATTCAAGTGCTTAAATTTTTGAAACAATGTTGGTAGTTTGAACGATTGCTCCCACATATAAGTGAGTGATTTGAATGTGTGCATTGTCTAAGAAATCTCCATAGCTAATTAGACCTAGATTCCCATTAGAGGCATCATCACATTCACAAAATATCATCACATTCCAGATCTATCAATGAAGCACTTAGATTGGGGTCATGATTAGCGAGATGGTCAGCCAACTTATTTCGTCCTCACAACATGAGAGAGGAGGGTGGCAGGAATTTGAATTAGGAGCTCTACTATGTTTTTTACTGGAGCTCCCAATCTCACGTTATTGGTTGCTTGGGATGGGTTAGAACCACATTGGATTCTTTAAAATATGTTTATTATTTTTTTCAAATTTTCCTCCATGATAAACTTGGAATAACACTTTCCTATGGCCATGAAGAGGCCTTATTCAAGTGCTTAAATTTCTAAAACAATGTTGGTAGTGTGAATGATTGCTCCCACATATATGTGAGTGATTTGAATGTGTGCATTGTCTAAGAAATATCCATAGTTAATTAGACCTAGATTCCCATTAGAGGCATCATCAAAATTTTGTTTGATGAAGTCAATGTGAGGGGGAGACCAGTAGGTAGGGCTAGAGGGAGAGGAGGGAGGGTAAAGTTTATTTTGTCCTAATTCTAACATTGAGAGAGGAGGGGGTCAAGAATACGTTGATCCCTATCTAGATCTATCAATGAAGCACTTAGATTGGGGTCATGATTAGCCAGATGGTTAGTCAATTTATTTCCCTCCTGACGAACATGAGAGAGGAGGTTGGCACGAATTTGAATTAGGAGCTCTACTATGCTTGTTACTCGAGCTCTCAATCTCAAGTTATTGGTTTCTTGGGATGGGTTAGAACCACATTGGATTCTTTAAAATATGTTTATTATTGTTTTAAAATTTCCCTCCATGATGAACTTGGAGTAACACTTTCCTATGGCCATGAAGAGGCCTTATTCAAGTGCTTAAATTTCTAAAACAATGTTGGTAGTGTGAATGATTTCTCCCACATATATGTGAGTGATTTGAATGTGTGCATTGTCTAATAAATTTCCATAGCTAATTAGACCTAGATTCCCATTAGAGGCATCATCAAAATTTTGTTTAATGAAGTCAATGTGAGTGGGAGACCAGTAGGTAGGGCTAGAGGGAGAGGGGGGGGGGGGGGGGTAAAGCTTATTTTGTCCTAATTCAAACATTGAGAGAGTATTGAGTCAAGAATTCCCTGATCCCTATCCATATCTATCAATGAAGCACTTAGATTGGGGTCATGATTAGCGAGATGGTTAGCCAATTTATTTCCCTCTTAACGAACATGAGAGAGGAGGGTGGTAGGAATTTGAATTAGGAGCTCTATTGTGTTTGTTACTCGACCTCCCAATCTCAAGTTATTGGTTTCTTAGAATGGGTTAGAACCACATTGGATTCTTTGAAATATGGTTATTATTGTTTTCAAATTTCCCTCCATGAAGAACTTGGAGTAACACTTTCCTATGGCCATGAAGAGGCCTTATTCAAGTGCTTAAATTTCTGAAACAATTTTGGTAGTGCGAACGATGCTCCCACTTGAATGTGTGCATTATCTAAGAAATCTCCATAGCGAATTAGACCTAGATTCCCATTAGAGGCATCATCAAAATTTTGTTTCATGAAGTCAATGTGAGGGGGACACGAGTAGTTAGGGCTAGGGGGGTTAAAGCTTATTTTGTCCTAATTCTAACATTGAGAGAGGAGGGAGTCAAATATTCCTTGATCCCTATCCAGATCTTTCAATAAAGCACCTAGATTTGGGTCATGATTAGACATATGGTTAGCCAATTTATTTCCTTCCTAATGAACATGAGAGAGGAGGGTTGCATGAATTTGAATTAGGAGATCTAGTATGTTTGTAACTCGAGCTCCCAATATCAAGTTATTGGTTTCTTGGGATGGGTTAGAACTAGATTGGATTCTTTGAAATATGTTTATTATTGTTTTCAAATTTCCCTCCATGATGAACTTGGAGTAACACTTTCCTATGACCATGAAGAGGCCTTATTCAAGTGCTTAAATTTCTGAAACAATGTTGGTAGTGTGAACGATTGCTCCCACATATATGTGAGTGATTTAAATGTGTGCATTGTCTAAGAAATCTCCATAGCTAATTAGACCTAGATTCCCATTAGAGGCATCATCAAAATTTTGTTTCGGGAAGTCAATGTGAGGGGGAGATGAGTAGGTAGGGCTAGAGGGGGGGGGTAAAGCTTATTTTGTCCTAATTCTAACATTGAGAGAGGAGGGAGTCAAGAATTCCTTGATCCCTATCCAGATCTATCAATGAAGCACTTAGATTTGTGTCATGATTAGCCATATGGTTAGCCAATTTATTTCCCTCCTAACGAACATGAGAGAGGAGGGTGGCAGGAATTTGAATTAGGAGCTCTAGTATGTTTGTTACTCAAGCTCCCAATATCAAGTTATTGGTTGCTTGGGATGGGTTAGAACCACATTGGATTCTTTGAAATATATTTATTATTGTTTTAAAATTTCCCTCCATGATGAACTTGGAGTAACACTTTCCTATGGCCATGAAGAGGCCTTATTCACATGCTTAAATTTCTGAAACAATGTTGGTAGTGTGAACGATTTCTCCCACATATATGTGAGTGATTTTAATGTGTGCATTGTCTAAGAAATCCCCATAGCTAATTAGACCTAGATTCCCATTAGAGGCATCATCAAAATTTTGTTTGATGAAGTCAATGTGAGGGGGAGACGAGTAGGTAGGGCTAGAGGGAGAGGAGGGAGGGTAAAGTTTATTTTGTCCTAATTTTAACATTGAGAGAGGAGGGAGTCAAGAATTCATCGATCCCTATCCAGATCTATCAATGAAGCACTTATATTAGGGTCATGATTATCCATATGGTTAGCCAATTTATTTCCCTCCTAATGAACATGAGAGATGAGGGTGGCAGGAATTTGAATTAGGAGGTCTACTATGTTTGTTACTTGAGCTCCCAATCTCAATTCATTGGTTTCTTGGGATGGGTTAGAACCACCTTGGATTCTTTGAAATATTTTTATTTTTGTTTTCAAATTTCTCTCCATGATGAATGTGGAGTGACACTTTCCTATGGCCATGAAGGGGCCTTATTCAAGTGCTTAAATTTCTGAAACAATATTGGTAGTGTGAACGATTTCTCCCACATATATGTGAGTGATTTGAATGTGTGCATTGTCTAAGAAATATCCATAGCTAATTAGACTTAGATTCCCATTAGAGACATCATCAAAATTTTGTTTGATGAAGTCAATGTGAGGGGGAGACCAGTAGGTAGGGCTAGAGGGAGAGCGGTGGTGGGGGGGGTAAAGCTTACTTTTTCCTAATTCTAACATTGAGAGAGGAGGGAGTCAAGAATGCCTTGATCCCCATCCATATATATCAATGAAGCACTTAGATTGGGGTCATGATTAGCTAGATGATTAGCCAATTTATTTCCCTCCTCACGAACATGAGAGAGGAGGATGACATGAATTTGAATTAGTAGATCTACTATGTTTGTTACTCGAGCTCCCAATATCAATTTAATGGTTTCTCGGGATGGGTTAGAACCACATTGGATTCTTTGAAATATGTTTATTATTGTTTTCAAATTTCCCTCCATGATGAACTTGGAGTAACACTTCCCTATGGCCATGAAGAGGCTTTATTCAAGTGCTTAAATTTCTGAAACAATGTTGGTAGTGCGAACGATTGATCACACATGTGTGAGTGATTTGAATGTGTGCATTGTCTAAGAAATCACCATAGCTAATTAGACCTATATTCCCATTAGAGGCATTATCAAAATTTTGTTTAATGAAGTCAATGTGAGGGGGAGACAAGTAGGTAGTGCTAGAGGGAGAGGAGAGGGGGGGTGAAGCTTATTTTTTCCTAATTCTAACATTGAGTGAGGAGGGAGTCAAGAATTCCTTGATCCTTATCTAGATCTATCAATGAAGCACTTAGATTGGGGTCATGATTAGCCAGATGGTTAGCCAATTTATTTCCCTCCTGACGAACATGAGAGAGGAGGGTGGCAGGAATTTGAATTAGGAGCTCTAATATGTTTGTTACTCAAGCTCCCAATCTCAATTTAATGGTTTCTTGGGATAGGTTAGAACCATATTGGATTCTTTGAAATATGTTTATTATTGTTTTCAAATTTCCCTCCATGATGAACTTGGAGTAACACTTTCATATGGCCATGAAGAGGCCTTATTCAAGTGCTTAAATTTTTAAAACAATGTTGGTAGTGTGAATGATTTCTCCCACATATATGTGAGTGATTTGAATATGTGCATTGTCTAAGAAATCTCCATAGCTAATTAGACCTAGATTCCCATTAGAGGCATCATCAAAATTTTGTTTGATGAAGTCAATGTGATGCGAAGACGAGTAGGTAGGGCTAGAGGGAGAGGAGGGGGGAGGTGAAAAGACATAAGAGGAGAGATGAGGAGAGAATCCCAAGGAGGAGAGGATGAATATTTCGACATGATTAGAACCCATTCCTTATCAACCCAAGAAAGAAAAATAATTGATTTCCTTAGGTTGTTGAGAATAATTTGCTAGAGATTGTGAAAAGAGATAGTGTTGTTTTTGAAAACTATTTCTCTTTCAGAGTGTTCTAGAGAAGGAAACCTGGGAGCTTGTTCCAAAATTTATTGTGATGGGATTTGTAAAGGAAGAGGCTAAACTTGAATGCAAAGTAGAGGTGATACTCGTAGGATTGTGATTAGATTGATGGAATAGGATGGAAATATTGTGTAAGAAGGAAGCAATGTAACTATTGTTGTTGAAGAGGTGATTACTAGATTTAAAATTAGAGAGGTTGAGGGAGTAGGTTGAAATTTCATAGAATCCATGACGTTGAATCTTGTCCCAAGTAAGAGTTTTGTTCCAAAATAAAATCTATAAGAAGAGGGTAGTTTTAGGTCAATCTCTGAGATACCATAGCTTTTCCCACATGGTACAATATTCATTATGATTATTAGGGGAAGGGAGGCTACAAGCTTATGAGAGGCTGAAATTTCCTTTATGTTAGCACACCCAACGAAGAATATATACTCTTCCTTGAAAAATATTTTTCTGATCAACTAGAACAGGAACCCAACTCTAACCAATTGGTACAATCTATACAGCTGCACCACTAAGAAGAATGAGAGGAGGAAGAGCCCTAATAGTAAAAAAATAGGTTAGTCCTTGGGTGAGAAGAGAACTTATTTGATAGGACTGATATGATTTTTATAAGATAATTTTGGCCATTAGTGCCAAGAATCCTCTGAGAATAGCATGCTTTAACCATTTCTTACTTCCCAAAAGATACACTCCTTGATGAGATTTTGTGTTCCCACGAAAAATTCAAAATACGTGAGCTTTTGATATTACCTATTAGTTAGAGTTATAATTCTTGAATTTTTGGGGTGTATTTGTGTCTCCACATCTTACACCAGAGGGATTATGAATTATTGATATATCTCTACCGTTTTTTTTTTTTTTTTTGTGTTGAGTGCTTTACTAAGAGATTTTGGATATCTTGGTACAAATCCACCTTCAAGCTTTGGTTGGCAAAGTTTGTCCCAAGTAGTAAGAGCCCACATTTTTTCTCTCTTAGCACCCCCCAAGTGGATTTAAGAGAGCGGATGCGTTCATGTGCAAGGATTACACTATTCATTATTTTCTTTCCTTCCATGTATCTTGTTTTCTCTAGGGAAATGAGAGAGAGGATGATAGGATTCAGTTTGTTGGCAATGACATTGGAGATGATTTTGTATATGATGTCACAAAGGGAAATGGGATAATAGTGACAAGATTTGGCTCTTGATGATTTAGGGATGAGAATATTGAATGTGACATCTAAGATTGAGAGGATTGAGGAGGAGCACCTAGAGTCTTATACTATTTGCCATATATCCTGACACAATTGATTAACAAGATTGGTAAAAAATTATAGTTAACCCATCAAACGTGGAGAATTTCATTTAGGCATGTACACTACTACAATTTACACCTCTTTCATAGTCAAAATAGGTCATTATACCCTTTGGTGACAAATTTGGGTACGTTTCTAGTGATTTTTATAGTGGTCAACCTTATGTCAAGGGTGAGATCGATTAGGAGGGTTTGAAAATGGTTGAGCAACTCCTGAGTGATTTCAACATGGTTTTTGGTTTTGAGGTTGGTGGTAGATTTGATGCTTGATATCTAATTTTTTTTGTTAGTGATTAATCATTGGTGTGTGGAAAAATTAAGTGTTCCTTTTCCTTTCTTGAAGCCATTGAACTCCTGATTTTTGTTTCAATAAAATTTCTTCTTGCTTTAAGCATTACTCCAATTTTATAGAGGTGACTATATATTTATGACTTAGCTCCTCTATCTTTCATACTAAATGAAAGTGTCATGTATGGTAGCCATATCTTTTTGTAAATGTGTCTTGTATTTATGAATGTTTCCAAAGTTGGATAGATTCTAGTATTTGATTTTTTTTTTCTTGACGTATTCGAGTTGTTGTTGAAAGTGAAGCATTATTGTTCCTAAGAAAATATTTGAATCTCTCCACCAAGTTTTCGTGTTAGGGAGAAAGTATAGATTCCTTAACAAGAAGTCTTCGAACTTCAAGGGTATGTTCCTCAGGTTTCCCAACCAATTATTGATAGTTAGATAAGCCATGTGGGTTAGAACCATGAATTGGCAAGATTATGTCTTCAAAATTGGTGTTTGAAATCAATGGGGATTTTGTTATAACAATTTCGTTAATCCTGGAAGCAATTTGAGAACTTCCCCTCTTTTGTTGTTTTAGGTATGTATGCCATTTTGGGTGCTGAGATCGACTGTTTGGGAGTTGTTTATGAAGTCATTAAAAAAATGAAATTTCTTCATCTAGTTTGTGGATCCCTCCTTTTTTTCTTTTATATTTTTTTTCTCATATTGAAGTCTCCCCTTAGAATTTAAATGTTGGGAATTGGATAATCTAGTGCTCCTCATGTGTTTCATGACATGTGCTTAAACACCTTTGAAGGATCCATTAACTCTAGAGATGCATCTGTTTACTAACACCTATGGGTTTTTCTATAATGACAATCATGATTCCAATGATTGGTATCAGAGCGAAAGATCTTGAGTTTGAAATACCCTCGACTCATGTTGGGGGTGATATTGTTGGGCATTGGATAATCCAATGCCCCCTATGTGTTTCACAACATGTTCTTAACTGCCTCTCAAGTATTGGTTATGTGTCCATTTATTAACACCTGTGAGTTTTGGTGTAATGGAAATCATGATTGTCCTCTATGTTTTGATTCTCCCTTTCTATATTTTGAAGATTTTTTTCTAAGAGGAGAGCTTAGGCCATAGAGAATGGATATTAAGTGTTGGGTGGTAGGACTGATGGGTTGGATGTTAGAAGTGAGGATTTTTAGGAGAGATAGAATTTATCAGGGTTATAGTAGATGGGTTCCATATGATAGTGAGGCCTCCTCAGGTGCCTGTGGAATCTTGGGCTATATCTTCATTGTTTCACCAAATTGTAGTAAGATAATTGTAAAGAGTATTTGCAAAGCATTTGGATTTCTAGATCATGATGATGTTTCAATGTTATTGCTTAATTTAATGTTTTAAGAATATGTGCTTAGGTTTATCATTAATACCCATAATGTTCCAAGTGATGACTTTCATTGAGAATATTGGGAGGAGGGTTGGAAAATAACATCCATGATTTTCACCCATCCAAAATTGACTAAGACATCACCTAAATCTTGTAGTAGTTGACTGTTTCTTTTTCTTTCTTTTTTCTCTTGGTTCCCTTGCATTATTTCTTTGGTCCCTAAGGAAATTTATTTGTTTTATGTGAGGGAATAAAGGGGGATGAAGGGAGGGAGTATCACCTAATTCTTGAGCTTGACTGATCAGGTACTCAGTGTTTAGCTCAAAAATCAATGTTCTCAGAATGGATCAAAACCTAAACGACCGTGTATGTCTCAGTGAAACAATCCCAACGCAATTCGTTTCATTGAAAACTGAGTTTGTATGAGGAAGATAATGAGTTATGTCCAGTTTGCCAAACATAAGAAATTTTTGAAAAAAATTGCACAGTCACTACATAGTTAGTAGTCCATACTGCTGATGTGGTAGGTGACTATGCAAGGTCAACAATGGTCAATGATCCAATCATAGTTCGCAAAGTGTCATGTTCTTATTGGATATTAGGTGGAGTGTGTTGGCAAGTTTTTATTGGTTTAGAATAGACCAATGAGGAGGGGACAAGTGGCAAGCCCGAATGCCACCATGTGTCCCTCCCCAAAGGTCAGCTCGGTACGCAGTCTACCAAAAATTTATGGCATGCCAGGGGGTCGAACTCGGGACCTGCCCCCAACAAACTTTGTGCCATACCACTACACTATGCTATGTTTCTTAACCCATATAGCTCACCGCGCAAAGTGGTTAGGAGGGCCAACCCTCCCATGTGAACACACATTACGTAACCACTAGGGTTAGCCGTTCTCCCAGACAGTAGTGTAAACCTTTGACATTCAACTCGCCATGTGAACACCCTGGCGGTAACATCAAACCGTTATCCAAACGGTGGACAACAAACACCATAAGTGGTGGCAACATAACCACTAACATTTAATACATCACATGTGACCACTCATGGAAAAACCACAAGCTAATAGTTAACTAGCTGCGTGATTAGCACTAGGTAATCTGGATTAACTCTGAGTTAAGCACACCTTATCCATAATTAAACTTGAGTTTAATTTGGTGGCACTTTTGGTGGAACCCACCAATTTCGGCGCTAACTCCAAAAATTGGGAGATTAACTGGAGTTCCTCCACTTTTGGAGGAGGTTTTCTAGGAGAAAGCAGTTTTGGTCATAACTTGAGCAAATTTCAACCAAATGGAGTTCAAGAAAAGGTGTTCCTTGCTGATTTCGACATTTAAAACACATTGAAATAGGTTTCAGGAGCAACAGATCTTTGTAAAAAACAATTTTTCCATATTGAGCTAATAAAGAGGTCCAAGCCATGGAAGCTAGACCAAGGAGATGTAGCCCATGCAAGCTGGACCAAGGAGATATTTTGAAAAATGCATTGTCAAGATTCAAATTCGAGTTTCATAGAGGCAGGATTAGGGTAGAAGATAATTTATTTCTTGTTGAGGAGTGTTGAAAATGCAACAAGAAAATCCTAATTTAATTTTGTCCTTGAATTAATTTTGTATGAGTTAACTAAGTTAATTTGACATTTTTGGCTTAGTTAATTCGAGTTGAGAGTCTAACTTGAGTCATGTAGAGTGTCTCCTATATTATAGGATCCCTGGTTAAGTTTATTTTGAGTTGCAATTAATTAATTCAGTTTAATTGAATTCAAGTTAGTTAAACTAGTTCCAAATGTTGGAGGAACTAGTGGGAGGCCTAGTAGTGTGGTGTTGCCTACAGTGATCAACTAGTAAACTGATGATTCACTCATAAATAAATCATGCATGTCAGATCTATATTGGAGTTCATGGATAGTGTACTATCAATTGTATAGCCATTTGAATTGTACAGCTGGTGCATGTAGTCAGAGGAAGGCCTACGAGGATTGCACAGTTCCAATTGAGTAATTTCCCTAATTAATAGGGGGATAATTACCAAGGAAATAATGCAAGAAAATAGGGAACTGGGCAAGCATAAATTGGTTAGGCATTGGCATGGGCTTGTCTAGGAAGCAGTGAGACATATAGAGGTAGTGCAGAGGTTGCTTGGGCTTCAACAAAGCATTATGATCTTCTCATATTTTCTAACTAATGCAATATACAAATAGCAGGGGTTTTTAGTTGTGGTCTTCCTGAGAAAATTATTTTGTAATGTGTTGATTGAATTCTTTCTCTTGTATGCTTCATGATTTCGTTATTGTTTCATTGTTTTGCTCATGAGTAGAGTATATTCAAGTTTATTGTTGTAGCAAATTACAATTAGCAGTTTGAATCTACAAGGAATTTCTACGCAATGTATTTTAGTTGTGGTCTTCCTGAGAAAATTATTTTGTAATGTGTTGATTGAATTCTTTCTCTTGTATGCTTCATGATTTCGTTATCGTTTCATTGTTTTGCTCATGAGTAGAGTATATTCAAGTTTATTGTTTTAGCAAATTACAATTAGCAGTTTGAATCTACAAGGAATTTCTACGCAATGTATAGATTTAAAAATTCAGATAAGAAAAAATAAACACACACGCATACAAAACATTCCTCACTATTAAAGACATGTATCACCAATAGCTATGCCCATGGTTTTGATGAGAGCTTTAGGGAAGGGAAAACCCCATCCCTAAAAAATAAATACTAATTTTATTAAAGTAGAATTTTGAGTTTTTCCTCATCATGATTTACAAGTAAATAAGTAAGATTATATATCATGAGATTACATATCCATCTATATACTACTAATTTAATATCAAAATCCATCTCCTGGTATTATGAATCAGGGTCATCCTTAATTTTCCTGCATAGAACGCAAAAAGGAAAATAAGGAATTTTAATGAACATATTATCTAAATTTTTATATTGTTAGAATTTGGAAAATCACATATCCATCTATCAACTACTAATTTAATATCACATTCCATCTCCTTGTATTATGAGTGAGTGTCATCCTTTATTTTCCTGCATAGAACACAGAAAAATAAAATTATATTAATAATTAAGGAATTTTAGTAAACAGATTATCTAAATTTTTATATTGTTAAAATTTGGAAAATCACCTATAATAGAATTGGAAATAAAATATAATAAACAAATAAGAATATATATAGATTTCATGATACTATTAAGCACATTGATTTAAATTTAATCAATTTAAACTTAAAACGCTAATACCTATTCATAACTTTATTTGATTTTGGACTTTATTACTTATATATTTAATATTTACAGATAATATAAACTTACACTAACAGTAACACAAATGGTAAATTGCTCAACAATACCCATCTGGCTATATTAGGTAAGACCTATATATAGATTTCATGATACCATTAACCACATTGATTTAAATTTAATCAATTTAAACTTAAAACGCTAATACCTATTCATAACTTTATCTGATTTTGCACTGTATTGCTTATCTATTTAATATTTACAGATAATCTAAACTTACACTAACAGTAACACAAATGGTAAATTGCTCAACAATACCCAACTATGGATTTCATGGTACCATTAAGCACATTGATTTAAATTTAATCAATTTAAACTTAAAACGCTAATACCTATTCATAACTTTATTTGATTTTGGATTGTATTTCTTATCTATTTAATATTTACAGATAATCTAAACTTACACTAACAATAACACAAATGGTAAATTTCTCAACAATACCCATCTGGCTATATTAGGTAAGACCTGTTGATTTTTTTTACCAAATAGAGAAATCGTTCATTCGATTTTTTTTAAGTATAACAACAAAAAAATTCAGTGTCTGGTGGATCAAACCGAACCGTCCATAGAGATGACCTTTCAAAACATTTTTACAACCTTGACCTTGACATATGAATTGTACGCTATATGAAGAAATTTATGGAAAAGGATAGAAGTTACGTAAGTTTAAATGGCTATAACAGAGGCTATCTATCCCAGAAAAAACTTGAAAGACCAAAAACAATAATCTAAAAGTTGATGGTCGACTATTGTACAGTCCAAAGAGAAAATTATATCAGATTTAAGAGAGAAAATCCAGCTAAATCAGCTGTAGAGGGTAAGGCCTATTTATTTTATATGTAGTTTTTTTAGATAAGACCTATTGATTTTATATGCACTTTATTTGACGAATTACTCTTTAAAAAAACTACTATATTACGGTTTTCACTAGAAAATCTCTAGTAAACAAGCCCTAAAAACTAAAAACTATTATTTTACGATTTCACTGGAAAATATCTTCCTTTGGAAACCTATAGTTCCACCATTGGAACTTCATCTGAAGTGCAAGAATCATGTTGAAGACCACGAGCGGAACTCACATGAAAATAAGATGAAAAAAAGAAAGAAAAATAAATTGGAACTAGATCTGTTGCTTCAGTGGTTTGCCCTGCAGTAGGACAAGTAGTTCATGTACTTCACATGACAAGAAGTTGAAAAAAAAAATGAACAAGAAACTGGAATTAGAGAAAAGTTTTCCCTACAACAAGACAAGTTGTATATTTTATTGCTTTAGTGGTTTTCCCTACAACAAGACAAGTTGTTGTATATTTTATTGCTTTAGTGGTTTTCCCTACAATAAGACAAGTTGTTCATGCAATTAACCCTTTCCTCTGATGAAGATTATGAGTTTCTTGATCTTTTCCCTGCAGTTAGACAAGTAGTTGATGCAATTAATCCAAACAAATACATACAGAGACATGCAATCCCAAAAACTAGTGGTGAAGATTATGAGTTTATTTCTCTGGTTAGTGATTAGGATTCAGATGTTTGTGACTGGGATAGAGATTGAGAAGAATATCATGTTCCATAACCATACTTTTATTTCTTGGATGCCCTTAGACCTGGCGGTAAGACAAAGGAAGTTCTCATATGAAGTCTAGGAATATTGTTAAAGGTAAGGTGTTGAACTCACATGACAACAAGTTGAAAAAAATAGAAAAAAAAAGAAACTCAAACTAACATGTGTTCCAAGGAAGTGAAACCTCTCACCGGCCAAAGGTAATGATGATTTTTCAACCATAGTTAAATGAGGGAAACTCAGATGTACTCTAATCTTCTAATAGGTCCTAGCTGATTCAGGTTCATCAGATTTTAATTCATATAATTAATTTATTCGATTCTAGCTGATAAATTTAATTTTATTCTAAAATTTATTTATGTGATCAATATTTTAGTTAAAGCAGGACAAGGGGCTCCGCAACAGAGAATCAAACCCATCGGTACTTCATCTAGGACTAGCGACAAAATAAGTTAAGGCGCCAGTCATGAAAGAAGCAAGTGTAGCTACTAGAGAAGCAACATCAATGGAATTTGTTGTATATTCTACTGTTTAGTGGTTTGCCCAACACTAGTAGTAGTTCATGCAAAAAAATACATACAAAGAAATGTAGTTTCAGAAACTCCTTATGTATAGAGCATAAGAAACATACCCTAAATAAAGGTCTATGTAAAATAGAATCGACCCCATCGGTACTTCATCTAGGACTAGCTACAAAATAAGTGAAGGTGATAGTAACGAAAGAAGCAAGGGTAGCTACTAGAGAAGCAACATCAATGGAATTTGTTGTATATTCTATTGCTTCAATTCTTTTCCCAACATTCGAAGGAGTAGTTCATGCAAACAAATACATACAGAGAAATGCAGTTCCAAAAACGCTTTATGTAAAGAGCATAAGAAACAAACCCTAAATAAGGGGAGCACTCTATATAGTCAATCAATTAAATCCAAATCACTACCTAAATAATGAAGGGTTCAACGAGATTGTCTGTGGAGCATGATAAGGGACTCCCCCTCGAGTGGGAGGCAGATTTCCCTCCTAGATAGCCCACCTGTGATAACGCTTGATGTATGATGTTCAAATGCAATTGGCTATGAATAAAGAAAGCAAAATAATTGGGGTTGGATAATATTAATTTCCTAAATACTTAACAAAAACTAAGTAAGTAAAAAGTAAACAGAGGTTCATTTTAAAAGGCAAACCCATGAATTTTAAACTTTATCAATACTCTATAAATGTAAACTTAAGGCCAAATACTAACTTAAATCTAGTATACCTTGTTTAAAAAATAGATGTAGAATTTAAAAGCTTACGTGCAACAACTAAATTTTGTTTAGGCTATTAAGATTGGGGTTGGGCTTACTAACATAAAAAAAATCCTCCAGCCCAAAATCCCTGCGTCTGTGTTTTCTCCTCTAGCCCAAAAACTTTGCCTAGGATTCTCCTCCAAGCCCGAAACTCTACACCAGAAATAAATTACCTTACACAATGATTACATAATACATACCCAAAATTGTCACAAAAGGGTAGAATGACCTATTTTGACCATGCAACAGGTAGAAATTGCAATATTGGGCATGTCTAAAGGAAATTCTCCAGGTCTCGATGGGCTAACTATAATTTTTTACCATGCTTGTTAGCCATTTTTGTGTCAAGATATATGGAAAATAGTATAAGACTCTAAGTGCTCTCCCTCAATCCTCTCAACCTTAGATGTCACATTAATCATCGTCATCCCCAAATTATCAAGAGCCAACTCTCCTTATCACTATTGGCCCATTGCACTTTGTGACATCATATACAAAATCATCTCCAAGGTCATTGCCAACAAACTAAAGCCCATCATCCTCTCTCTCATTTCCCTCGAGCAAACTAGATACGTGGAAGGAATGAAAATAATGGATAGTGTAATCCTTGCACATGAATACATCCATTCTCTTAAATCCAACAAAACCCTTGGTATGCTCATCAAGCTTGACATGCCTAAAGCCTTTGAAAACCTCAGTTGGAAATTCATCTTTCATATACTCATAGCATTTGGATTCGAAGAAATATGGATTCATTAGATACTTTCCCTCATCACCAAAGCCTTCTTCTCCATCTTAGTCAATGGAATTCCCTCCATCCCTTTTGTTCCTTGAAGAGACATTAGCAAAGGGGGTGTCATCTCCTTATATTTTCTCCCAATGGTTGAAGGCCTCGATTGCCCGATCTTTGTTTCCCTCCAAGATGGACTCTTAGAAGGTCTCCTTCTAGGATATTCAATCCATTCTTCCACTCATCATCAATTTGTGTATGACACTTTTCTAATGGGAACTCCCACTATCAAGGAAGTGCCAACCTTAAATCACATCCTTATTACATTCTCTAATGCATATAGAACTTCCATTAGCCTAGCCAAATCCTAAATATTTTTCTTTAACACTCCACTAGTTATTCAAACTCACATTTTTTGGCCTCTTGGTTTTCAAAAGAGCTCCCTTTTCGCCAAATATCTGGGTGCCTCTCTCACTACCAACTCACTTAGGAAATTCACTTGGGATAATCTTCTTCAAAAATTTGAAGCTCATCTTTCCTGTTGGGCCTTTTTCTTATTAAATTTGATAGGTCACTTCACTCTCCTCAAATCAATCCTTCAATCCTTTTCTACTTATCTCCTATCCACTTTTTCTTCTCTAAAGGCCATTCTCAACAAGATACAAAATATTTAGTGATGCTTCCTCTTAGGGGCTGCTAAGAGAGAAAAAATGTGGACTCTTATTGCTTGGTAGAAACGTTTCCAACCAAAGCTTAAAGGAGGATTTGTACCAAGAGATCCAAAAACTCTTAGTAAAGCACACAACAAAAAAAAAAATGTTAGAGATGGATATAAATCCAAAATTCCTCTAGTGTAATATCTAGAGACACAAATACACCTGAAACATTTAGGAATTACAACTCTGACTGATAGGTAATATCAAAGGCTCACATATTTTGAATGTTTCATGGGAGCACAAAATCTCATCGAGGATGGTAGTGTATCTTTTGAGGACTAAGAAATGCTTAAAGCATGTTATTCTAGGAGGATTCTTGGCACTAATGGCCAAAACTATCTCATAAAAATCATCTCAATCCTATCAAATACTCTCTTCTTTCGCAAGGACTAACCTCTTTTGTTGAATATTGGGGCTCTCCCTCATCTCATTCTTCTTAGTGGTGCAACTAGATAGATTGTACCAATTAGTTAGAGTTGAGTTCCTATTCTAGTTGATCAAAAATTCATATTCAAGGAGGATAATATTTTATTTTTCCACAACGCTAAACTCAAGGAAATTTCAACCTCTCATAAGCGTGTAGCCTCCTTTCCCCTAATAATCCTAATGAATATTGTAGCATGTGGTAAAAGTTATAGTATCTCAGACATTGGCCTAAAACTAACCTCTTCTTGATTTTATTTTGGAACAAAACTCTTACTTGGGACAAGACTCAATGTTATGGATTCTATGGACTTTCAACCTACTCCCTCATCCTCTCTAATTTTAAATCTAGTAATCACCTATTCAACAACAGTAGTTACATTGCTCCCCTCTTAGGAAATATTTCCATCCTATTTCATCAATATGATCGCAATACTACGAGTATCACCTCCACTTTGCATTGATGATGAGCACCTACCTTTATAAACCTGTTGATGGTGTTGGACCCACCAAAATTTAGGGGATCACCCTGGTATTAAGTCCCAACTAGACCTCACACCGTTTGGTGTGGGAGTCCCAACCAGTATGATGGCCGGATTCCATTGTCTTAAGGATTTGCCTCAACTCTTGCTTGTCAGCACAGGAGAGTGGTTTTCTTTGTCTTCAAGAAGTGATGTTTGCATGCCTAGTGAGTGTAAGTGTCACTTGTGTCAATGATTCTTTCATTATCGAGGGAGAGGGTGAGAGTGAGAGTGAGTTCAAGGTCGATAGGGAGTAGTCCCAACACTACTAGGAACACATAACACAACATGACATGCACAGCTTCCAGGGGAGCAATCCACACAAATGCAGTAGTCACAACATACAAGGTAAGATAACATGTACAACTCTCACGGATCAGTCTGAATGAGTGCAACAGTTGTTACAACAAGCTTCATGTGAAAGGTTTGTCTGATGTCTAGGAGAGCAGTCTACACGAGCGAGACAACGTTAACAACATATACAACACATTTCCATTAATAGATTATGCATTACAACAATGAAGCAGTTCAGATGTAGAACGCAAGTTAAAGCAACATGCATTACAAGTGTTAAAGATCAGTCTTACAACAAATACAATACATGTGTGAAAATGCGTTGACCTATTAGCAGGCTTTTGAATTAAGAAAAAGTTCCAAGACACATCGTTACACCATACATCACTAACACCGAGTGTGGGGCGTTGGAGCCACTATTTACTCCTCAAAGAAAATATTACAATCTCTCTTGGCTATGTGGGAGGAGTTGAGGTGAAAAGTCCTTTGCATGTACAAATGAGGGGGTATTTATAGCCAAGGGTGAAACTGACCCTTGTGGTTGTTTGTCTACCCTCATGATCATTTGAATTCCATGACTTTTCGACTTACATGACTCTTTGTTCAACAAGTGGGTCTCTTGGAATTCCACGTTACATAACATTGATTGACAATAAGCTCATAATGGATATGTGGGCGACATGACTCATGACGTGACTCAAGATGACTTGACATGAAAATGCTAGTACATTCGTGTTGCTATTGGAGTGCATGTCGAGCTATAGTGCTACTGGGCGATGGATGTCTTCATGGTGTATCATAGCTTCAACTCCGCATGGTGAAGTGCGTGGAGTCTTCAATGGTCCTTGGTTCGCTTGATGAAGATTTAGTATGTTGTTCCTTGCTTGCATGTTGGAAGTCTTGACAGGCTCATCTGTTTGCAAAGGTGCATGTTCGTCGCGTCCGTCTGCTTCACATACTTTGTTTGTTCGTCCGTTGGTGAACCTGTCCTTCTGCATGTGCTCCCTTCGTTCATCCCATTCGTCATCTTGTCATGTTTATTGGTGTACCTGTACCTATAGTCACTCATGACGAGACGACATCAAATCCAAAACCTCCTAGTCTACCATGACATATGATCATTTTGGATGCAGGTGACCAGGAAAGGAAACAAGGTTGTGATGCAGGATAATGGGTCCGGGAACTGTTGATGAAAATTGCACAAGAGTCACTGAGTGATGGAGATGGGAAATTTGAGTCGACAGTGACTCTCTGCGAAGTATAGATCGACTAGGAGGCAAAATTGCTCAAATTTTGGGAGGAACAGTACTGGCTATTGAAAGGCAAGGAAGGCAAACTCTGTTCATTTTTCAGAATGAATGAACAACGGGGATGGACAGCGAGATTTGTGAAATTTTCCAAAGGAACAGGCCGAGTTGCATGAAGGTTCAGTAAGCAGGGATTGCACAGTTTGTCTGGGGAACTGCCTAAGAGACTGGCACACAAAACTGCGCAATTCCCAGAGGGCACTGCCAGTTGGCTGCTGGGGTCAGTGGCAGCCAAAACTGTGCAATTCCCAAAGGGAACTACCATTTGGTTTCTGGAGTCACTGGCAGCAGAAACTATGCAATTCCTGGAGGGAATTGGCAGTCTGCTGCTAGGGCTGCTGGCAAGGAAAACTGCACTAAGGCCGGGAGGCCGGTCTGCTGATCATCCCTGCGCAATTTCTGAGCTAAGCTGATTGATGGGCAATGAAAGGTATGCACATAAACACTCTATAATTTCTGAGATGAACAGTTGGTCGACTATCGGGATGACTGGAAGAAAAATTGCGCAATTTTCTGAGGGAGACAGGGACGGGCACTTGGTGTCTGTCCAGTGTGTCTACGCAATTTCCTCAGTCAGTTGAGCAGGTGAGGGCGGTGGCCTCTATACAATTTTTGAATGGAGTTAGTCCCGGGGTGATTGTCAAGTCCAACTATCTAGGTGTCCAACATGAGAGATGATTGCATTGCTTGCGGGCATCACAGCTTGAAAAGACTAGCTTGGTGCTACGCTATTTTGGTTGACAGTCGATCGAGTCAATGGTAGGGTGATGATCCGACTGTCAGAGGGGAGTCAGGTAATGAGAACTTTCAGCAAAAATGGCTAAGTGTGTGAACAATCGAAAGATGCATATGTGATCATACGAATACACGCTTGCATGACTTGACGACGAAATGACCAAACCATCCATACACACATTTTCAACAAGACTAAATGATGGTGTAAGTGACAAGTGCAACACTCATGATTGGTCATTCATTGATCGAGACGATGCCTGCGCAACAATGAATGTGACTCTGTGTGTGAGTGCGATAGATGCTTTCATAGTGAACACAACAAGCATATACGAAGCGAAGACTTTGAGCATAACTAGAACATGGTCGCAAGAATGACTTAGACATCAACATGCAGACACGTGAATGCGATGAACAAGCAAGGCGGATGTAAAGACTCACACGAGCTCACGGAGTGAACCCGAGTGTGTGCAGTCATCAAGTGAAACTCTTCAAAGGAGGCTCTGAAATTGGTGCAGGCCAAAATTTTGGAGGGTGGTTGTAGCCACTACAACACTTGGCAACACACTGGTAGAACTCCAAATTCTCTATTTCTGTTCATTTCTAGCACAAGGCCTTGATATTTCGGGGAGTATTGAATCGTTGTGTGGGTTACTTTATTTTCCCCAATTACCCCTTAGACATACGTGGTTCACCCTTTGCCAACTCAGTCAAACACAATCAAAAGTTCAACTTGAATCTTAGTGTTTTGAATCCAGGAAGGGTAGTTTAGCTCGCGAATTGAAGATTTTTAGAGTTTGAGTTTTCATCTCTAGTGTTGCTCCACTACTAGCAGGCCTAGACAGTACCTTGGCGGAGTCACACAAGAACACACACATTTCTCCATTGCCAATGAGCCTGGTCAGTACCCTAGTGGAGTTGCATGCTTCACCTCTCTACGTGGGAAGCCTTTCTCTTCTTTCACCTTTATATTTTTCAAGAGGACTGTGCATAGGCACTTATTTATTTTTGGGGCAGAAGATAGATCTAAACTTATTGAGAGAAGAAGAGGTTGTTCCTTCAAAGAAGCATATAAGACCTCTGACATAGGTTTTTTGTTTAGATTTCCTCTTCTTTGTTTCTACTAGTTGGATGAGCTTGAACACACATAGCAGAAGGTTGAGTATAGGCATGGGGCTTCCCAATGTGGACATAGGTTCATGGTTGGACCAAAAATTTCCTTGCAAACAGTTCATATTCTCCATCAAGACTTCATCGGATGAAGGTTACAACCAAGCATGGAGAAGGCAGACACAAGATTGGCCAAGTGTTGCACTGTCATGAGTTTCCTCAAATTTCAGCCACATACTCTATTCAAAAGCCAAGACATAGTAGTTGGCAGCACTTATTTCCGTAAACAAAAATAGTAATATATCAAACAAACAAAATGAACGTGAACAAAAATAGTAACCAAAATCAAACAAATCAAAAGCAAAGATAATAAGCAAAACAAACCAAATGAAACAACAAGCAGCAAGCAGACTATGTACATGGCATCGGCGTGACCCGACCTACTAAAAATAATTCTTGAGATCTTGGCCATTGACAGGAAGGTTGTCAATCCTCCTTCCCAGTGATTGCAAATGATACGTGTGCGGGCCAAGCTTCTCGTAGATCAGTGCAAGTCCATCGGACTATGCTACCGAAACCTAGTGGCATTCCAGACGACCTTCAAGTGAAGACAACAACATTGTTTCAGGCACTGTGTACAACATGGGAAAGAATGATGGCAGGAGGTAGTTGCTTTTTATTCAGGGAAGGGTTCAAGTTTCCAAAGTCGATGCGTAAGCAGATTTTCCTAGATTTTTTTCGTGCGGGATTTAGATTAGAAAACCAAGTATGATGACGAACCTTGCAAGTAATCCAAACATTGAAATGTTGGTCAATATTTTCGGTGAAAGGAGTGCAAACAACATGTATGTGTTCCCATTCTTTGTTGCAATGGTTTGTCTCCTGCTTTATCTGGAATCTCATGATGGATTGCTCACCTGTGGCATGTACTCAAGTCATCATTTACTCATGCAGACCCATCCTGATACTCTTCGATCAAGTGGTCAATGATTTGTGGTTGTTGTAGTGTGTATCTTGTACCAAGATTGGCCATCTTCGAATTGTGGTAGGTTCCTAGGTTGCTTTGTTTGTTCGTAGTGTTGTTCCTTTGTGTTTTCAGCATGAGTGCTTCATACTCGGCATTGTTCTTGGTGCCTTCGAACTTCAAAAATCTTGAAATCATGCATTGTCCATTATTTTGGATGACTGAGTTACACTTGGTCCTTGAGCCATCATGTGTTCCCAATTTGTCAAGACTCATGGTCCACAACTTATATGTACATGGACCTTTTGGCGTGCTAGTATTGCTACTACAACTGCTATTATTAGAAAAACAAACTGCACAAGTTCCATTACCATCAGTTGGGCGAGGAAGGAGTCCCAACTGCTTGTCTGATGAGGTTGGAGCTGGCCATGGAGGATAACGCTCCAATGTATTTTCTAGGAGGCAGTTTCCAAACATGAGTTTTATGAAGGCCAATGATTCATTCTCACTATTAATGGGAGTGACATTGTGTTTCATATACCTCTCGGATAAAACCTGGATTTGGTTACATCTGACCTTGTACGGAAGCCACATGTGAGACCAGTTTGTAGCAAAATATCCATCTAACTTCCTGGACCAGTCTCTGCTGAGTAGCAGGCCATATGCTTCCAGTATGTCCACAACAACTATGTTGATGCATTGGTGGACTCGACCATCATGGGATAGTTGAATGATCACGTCTCGAAGCTTACCAATGGTTGGTACTGAGGTTCTATCAAGTTGGATGATTCTCCTGGATGTTTCACTCCATCGTACATTGATCTTCTTAGCAATGGAGAGTGACATGACGTTGGTTGCCGCGCCAGAATCAACCAAGCAGTTGTGAACATTGTAGTTGAAAACTTCAAATGAAAGCAAGAATGGGGGGCAACCTGAGTTTTCTTCTTCCATCCAAAGTGTATTGAGAATAGTAGATAGTGATTCAGGAGGTGTGCTTGCTCCCTTGCTGGTAGAGGTTGCGGTGTCCGTTGTTGTTTGTCCCAACACACGCAGCAGGATATCTCGCTGAATCTAGACTTTGGCTAACTCGAACAAACTAATGTTTACCCGAGTGTTCTTCATGTCATCAACTATGTTGTAGTCCAGAGGTGGTAGACTCACCAAGGTGTCAAGGGTGGAACAGATGTTCATGTTGTCCAACAGAGTATTTTGAAACTTGTTGCTCATGGATGTACTCTTATTAGCTGTTATCTTCCGAGACTTGCTTGGTGTTTGTTGCTTTAAGACAGCCGGTGGATCAACCTTCTTTATTAGTTGTCTCACTTTATCTTTCATTTCCCCAAATGTAGGGGGAGCCCCTTTACTCCTAAGATTGTAACGATCATTTTGCTTTTGGGGTTGCTTCTCGGTGTTTGTCTTCGAGATTACTTGCAAGGACTAATACACGTTCACCACATGCCCAGAACTTGGTGTTTCATCAAGTGCAACCTCTTCGCTATCATCACTATCTTCTGGATACTCCTGTATATCGCCTTCTGCATCGAGTGTATGACTACAAATACAGGTAACGACTCACTTCCAATATGAACAAGAGTTCTCAGGGTGGAACTCTTCGTGGAAGGAAAAGAAATTAGGATCAACACACTGATCGAGTTGGAACACAAGCTTCTTTGCACATTTGGAAGCGAACCGGTTGTTGCTTGATGAGCTGGTTGATGAACTGCTTGCTTGTCTCTGACTGGGAGATGGCTACTTTCGAATGTGTCCATTTTCTGTTGTTTCCTTGTCTCTACCCTTGCTCGTCATTGCTTGGGGATTTTTGCTCGCATCCTTGGAGTCTTTCGTTGATACATCATCCCTCGATGACTCCAATTTGTGCATGTATTTTTCAACAACAATAGCCTCTTTACTACTTTCTAAAAGAGTTGGCTTTGCAGCTCACTTGACAAACTGCGCAATGGTGGTTGACAATGCAGACGTGTAATAGTTAGCATTGATGGAGTCCTGAGGTTTAGTGTTTGTTACAAATTTGTTCAAAATATGCATAAACCTCTGATTGAAGTCTTTCACTTTCTCTTTTCCCTCCATCCTAAGGCTTCCCAATTCCTTGAGTAGCATGGCTGGGATCTTGTCATCAACAAACTTTTCAAGGAACATACGTTTGAAAGAACCCCAGTTTTGTATGGAGCTAGAAGGATGGTTGTGATACCAAGTAGCTACGCAGTCGTCCAAGGTACATGGGAACAATCTACATGCTACGTCATCATAACATACCTCAAGGGTCTACAACTATAAACAATGTAAACTTTGAAACGGGAACTGATACTGTTACCCGTTTTGTAGAGGTGGCAAAAAAATGACCCGATTTTCAAAAGTGTTGATGCAGAATACACATGTTTTTTTAAGAACATGGTTTTTGGAACTTTAATTTTTTTCATGTGCATTAAGTTCTAGAATGGTAGTGAATGGTAGTGATTTTCATCCTGATTTTAAAAGGTGAGTATTCTGCATCACACCCTTTTTTTAAAAGACCTATTTTTTGACTTTAAATTTTCTAGTGTGTGAAATGTAAAAAATTATTTTCTAAATTTGATAGTTTTTGAAGTCGTCATTGTATTCATATTTTCTTGTTCTCTATCTTAATTTTTTTTTTTTTTAGTGGGGTTTTTATTGTTTTGCGTTTTTAAATTAGAAAGTCGATAGTTTGAATTTTAGATAATCTACATATTTAGACATCCTTAATTAATTTTTCAATCCACATGAAATAATTGTTTCTAAAAAACATCATTTCTTAACAATGGACATAAAAAATAACCATTTTTAACATAAATATAACAAAAAAAACTAAACGTTTTGATAATTTTTTGCTAGAATTAACATGTCAAAATCACAATTTTTATACAAAAATATTAACTAAAAATGGTCAAATAATAGTTTTTTTTATGAATTTCATGTCAAAAAGATAATAATAACTACTTTTTTTTCAAAAAATAATGATTAACTTAAAAATCAATGCAAAAATCACATATTACCAATATTGAACGTATAACAACCCTAATTGAGTGTTTATTCTTCTCATAAAATGTCAAAGTCAAAACATTGCAAAGCTTGAGTTACAAGCATAACTTAAATTTAATCAACAATGTCACGTAATCCAAACTCTTCGTCCTCTAGAGTTTCATCATTGTCCTCTTCCACAATATTTTCTATTTCATTTTGCTCATTTTGCTCTTCTAATGGGCCTTTCATGTCTGCAAATCCCCCAATATATGTCTTTCCATACATTCCATGTAATGGTGGTTGGGGTTCCTTTGCCTTTTTTGCCGCATGTGATTCACTAAAGTCCCCTTTCTTCAACCCAATTTCTTGCATTGCATCTGGAGGAAATTGAAGAGCATTAATTCTTTGCTGAATGAAATTGCATTGTAATGGATCTTTCTCAATTGCAATGCAATTTCTTCCTTTTTGAAGGCAGCATGCTAGTGTTGTACCTAATTATCAAGCACAAAAAAATAATGAAGTAAATTAGTACAATGACATATTAATTAAAAAAAAAGAACATATTGAAATTCAATTCCATGTGGCAAAACGTACCTGAGCGAGAAAATAAATCCAGAACCCAATCTCCTTCATTTGAACATATGTCTATAAGATAATTAATCAATAATTGTGGTTTCTGATAAATGTTAACTATCTCTCCTTTCATTTCTTTGTCTTCATATGTTAGTTTTCTCACAACAGCATCATAAGTCAGTATTTGGCTATGACTCTTTTTGTCCACCCGATTAAAAATCATAGACATATGGCTATCATCTTTTGCCCAACTATCAATATGAATGAACTCACAGTCATTTATAAATTGTTGATCTTCATTGTCAAGAAGATTTGACTTTGCCTGTAACATAAAATAGTAAAAGTTCAATTAACTTGTACATAAATTAATTTTTCAACATTAATCAAATATACCTTTAAACATCTTACCATGTAAGCTGCATCCTTCAATTTGTTTTCCCCTTGAAGCTTGACAATAACATTTCCAATTGTGTGTCTGAATGAAATGTCGCAAATCTCCATAATGGTGATGACATCACTTCCTTAAATCCCGCCACCACTTTATTAAAAGCTTGATAAGTATAACGGTCAATATCATAGCAAATGTTTGGAATATTGAAACCATGGGGAATATCTGTAATAACCAGGGCATAATCCCTTTTTGGTACGAGTTTCGCAATGTCTTCACAGTCGCCTTGTATTACTTGACATTGAATAGTGTCTAGCCCATTCCAAATGAAATGATTAAGAGTTGGATCAAGTTCAACATTCTTAATACGTTGCTTTCTCAGTCTTTCAATCTTTATTTTTTCAATAAAAGTCTTGAAACTGTTTGGTGCTCCATTATCTTCTTTCTTCATCTTTTACCAAACAAACAAATGTATGTGTAAGTTTTAAATTAAAAATAGTACACAGATGATTAAAACTGAATGTATAAATCAAGTTACCTTTTTAAATGCAAGATAAAAAGCTTTCAATGTTGATGTAGAACTTGAATCTGGATAGTTGCGTACAACATCATCCCAACTATCTTCATTCAACAATTTAACCATTTGTTCCTGAATTTTCATGTAAACTTTGTGACTGCATAGATAAAGTAAGAAAAAGTTAATATAATGATATGTATAACAAATACTACTAATAACAACATGTTTTATTTAAAAGATAACTATAATCCTGGAAATAAGTAAAAATAATTCAGCAAACTTACTTTTGAAATTCTTCAGACATTTCTTCCAATGATAATTCCCCCGACTTCACACGAGATAATATTGTTTTGATAATTTTTTCATCTTTCACTCCTTGCATCGCCCTCCAAGGCGTGATGGTCATATCTTCTGGAAGTTGCTTTAGTTCAGGCGCTGATTTATTGTTGCTACATATCAATGGCTTAGACTTTCTGACCCTCTGGTTTTTAATGTGAATGTCTTCCCACATGCTAAAAATGTCATCAATCAAATTCCAAATATCTCCAGTTCTAAATGCCAATTGGAAAATGTTATCAACACCTCTGAATAAATCGCTAGATCTGTTGTCTTTTCCACTTTTTGAATTGCCTTTATCTTCAATTTGATAGCCTATTTCCATACAACATTCCTTTCGGAAATCTGCAGTAATATTGATCTTATCCCCACCACATTTTTCTAGGAATTCACTATGAATAAATCTAACCTTTTGGATCAAAGTCATAGACATCCTATATTCATTATCTGAATTATGATCCCATGCCACTAACTTTGCTTCTGTTTCATTTAAACCAACATAAATGATACATTTCATTGTTTGAAAATGTGGGTTATTAGGATATTCCTCCATCAATTGTCTTTGAGCTTCAATAGAATGGTTCCCCCCAAGCACATAATAATTGTATTCAAAACATTTTTACTTATCAAATGCTTCTTTGTTGGGAACTTGAAGTGGATCAACAAGAAGCACATAACTAACCACATGAGCATATGGATTGTACCTCATCAATGTATTCAAGTTGTGAACATGCAGATGATGTGGCTTTCTGACTTGATATTGGCATTGTCCTTCACTTGCCTTATAGGTTTGTCTGACATTTAACTGAAATGTACAACCACCACCAATTAAGTTTCTCTTTGTCAAATTCTGTCGAATGGCATTTTGTTTTGTTTTGATAATGCCATCACCTAAATCAGCTCCTGGTGTAATGATTTCTCTGCTTTCTTTTGAAGTTTCACTAGGTTCTTGACTGTTGGTAATGACTACTTCAAGATCTTCAACTCTACTTTTTTTCGTCTTAACATTCTCAAGAGATCTATTCTTGGGTATTGTTACTTTTGGTCTTTTACGACCTTCCGCAATTTCAATGTCATCCTCAGTTATGGCAACATATGCTTCATTGTCAATTTCAACTTCATCGTCCTCAAAAGTAACTTGTTTACCCTTGCTAGATTTATCCACCAGAGGCCTTTTTTTCTGATTCTTTGGATGTAGTTTTGTAGCATCATCAATTACTACATTTTCCATGTTTTGCATATCTTCTTCTGACACTGAGTAAAAATGGCTGACAACATTCTTGATATCATGCTCTATGAAATGAATGCCTCCCAACATAATTGAACAGCTTTCAACAAAATTCTGCCAAACAAAATATCATATGTTAATATAAACAAAGTTAAAAAATATAGCGAGACATTTTCAAAGTGCAAAATAAAAATACAAATAACAATACTTACCATGTTTTGTGTCATATCATTTACGATTTGTTTACACAACTTTGTAGATACCTCTCTCCTGTCATATAATGAATATGATAGTCGGTATTTAATCCTTTCATGTGACTTGGCAGCTTTTGTAAGTATGTAAACAACTTCAGTGTTTGGTACCGAACAAATATCTATGACTTTTCCCATCACCTCCAAATTTTCATTATTATTGCGTGTATCAATGTATAGATATATATTCACAGTTGTGCTCTCTCTTTCTTTCACATACCAGGCTCTTGATGGAAATTTCACCTCTTTTGAACTTTTCCAATCTGAGATTAGCTTCTTATCACTTAAAGCACTTAAAATATTTGTAGGTATGAGCTCAGGTGGAGTTCGTTCACCAATGTTTTTTGAAGATACACCTTTAAGACTCCTTGGTGCAGAAAGATTCACAGAAATTTTCCTTGATGCCATTTTCCTAAAAAAAAAAACACTTAAATTAGTAAATAAAAAAACATATTAACTTAAATTAACAACAAAAATATACCATAAAATTTTTATTTGTATAATCAAAATTGCCCTTCCCCTTCCCCGACCCGCCCCCCAGCCCACCCCCGGGCGCCCCGCCCGGGTCGCCCCACCCCCCACCCCCCCCACCCCCCTCCCCCTCCGCCCCACCCTCTCCCCCCTCCCTCGGCCGGGCCTGCCCCCCCCACCCGCCCCCTCCCCCTTCCCTTCCCCCCCCTCCCCCGGCCGGGCCGACCCCCCCCACCCGCCCCCTCCCCCTTCCCTTCCCCTCCCTCCCCCAACTGGGCCGCCCCACCCCTTCCCCTCCCTCCCCCGACCGGGCCGCCCCACCCGCCCCCTCCCCCTTCCCCTCCCTCCCCCGGCCGGCCGGCCCCCCCCACCCGCCCCACCCCACCCCCGCCCCCGGCCACCCTTGCCAGGGCCGCCCCATCCCCCTCCCCCCTTCCCTTCCCCTCCCTCCCCCGGCCGAGCCGCTTCACCCCCCGCCCCCGGCCACCCCCGCCCGGGCCGCCCCACCCCCCTCCCCCTCCCTGCCCCGCCCGGGCTGCCCCACCCCCCTCCCCCGCCCGGGCCGCCCCACCCCCCTCCACCTCCCTACCCCGCCCGGCCACCCCCGCCCGGGCCGCCCCACCCCCCTCCCCCGCCCGGCAACCCCCGCCCCGCCCCGCCCCCATCCCCCTCCCTCCCCCGCCCGGCCACCCCCGCCCGGGCCGCCCCGGCCCCCTCCCCCGCCCGGCCCCCCCACTCGGGCCGCCCCACCCCTCCCGCGCCCCCTCCCCAGCCCCGCCCCACCCCTCCCGCCCCTCCCCTCCCCCACCCCCTCCCCGCCCCGCCGCTCACCTCACCCGCCCCCTCAGCCCGCACAGGGCCACCCCTGGGCGGGGCGGAGCGTCGATTCCTGGAATCAACGAGGGTGGCCATGTACGGGCAGAGGGGGCGGGCGGGGTGGGCGGCGGGGCCGGGGAGGGGGCGCGGGAGGGGGAGGGGCGGGAGGGGTGGGGCGGGGCCAGGGAGGGGGCGCGGGAGGGGGAGGGGTGGGGCGGCCCGGGCGGGGGAGGGGGGGGGGGCCCGGGCGGGGGGGGGGTCGGCGGGGGGGGGGGGAGGGAGGGGGTGGGGCGGCCCGGGCGGGGTTGGCCGGGCGGGGGGGGGGGAGGGAGGGGGGTGGGGCGGCCCGGGCGGGGGAGGGAGGGGGGTGGGGCGGCCGGGCGAGGTTGGCCGGGCGGGGGAGGGAGGGGGGTGGGGCGGCCCGGGCGAGGTTGGCGGGCGGGGTTGGCGGGCGGGGGGGAGGGAGGGGGGTGGGGCGGGCCCGGGCGGGGGGGCGGGCGGGCGGGGGGGGGAGGGGGGGGGGGTTGGCCGGGTGGGGCGGCCCGGGCGGGGGGGGCCGGCAGGGGTAGGGGGAGGGAGGGGGGTGGGGCGGCCCGGGTGGGGGAGGGGGAGGGAGGGGGGTGGAGCGGCCCGGGCGGGGTTGGCCGGCCGGGGGAGGGAAGGGGGCGGGGTTGGCTGGGCGGGGGAGGGAGGAGGGTGGGGCAGCCCGGGCGGGGGCCGGCCGGGGGAGGGAGGGGGAGGGGGAAGGGGGTGGGGCGGCCTGGGCGGGGGGGAGGGGGTGGCTCGGGCAGGGGTGGCCGGCCCGGCCGGGGGGGGGAGGGTGGTGGGGCGGCCCGGCTGGGGGGGGAGGGGGCGGAGGGTGGGGAGGCCCGGTGGGCCGGGGCGGGGGCAGGCACCAAGTGGGCCGTGCGCCAGGTGGAGGAGGGGCGGGCGGGGGTGCCGGGGAGGGGGCGGGGGAGGTGGGGCGGTGCGCCGGGTGGGGGAGGGGTGGGCGGGGGTGCCAGGGAGGGGGTGGGGCGGGCGGGGTTGGTCCGTGCGCCGGGTGGGGGCGGGGTGGGGTGGGCAGGGGGGCCGGGGTGGGGGCGGGTGCCGGGTGGGCCCGGGGTGGGGCGGGCTCCGAAAATTTTTTAATTTAAAAAAAAAATTATGGGGGGGTGGGGCAGGTGTTGGAGAAGGGGGGAGGTGTGGCGGGCGGGGTGAGGTAGATAGCAATATTAAAATTTGGCTTGGAAAATTTTTTAATTTAAAACAAAAATATTCTTCATTAAAGTAATTTAATATGAAAATTTCGAAAAAATAATTGAACTTACCTTTCAATTGCGACAATTCTTCGTTGTATATATTGTTGATAGCAATATCACTGCTCCACAAATTCACGAGTCTTTCAAGGGACTTCACAAAACCTAGATGTGAGGCGAGTAATAGTGATAGTGAAATTTATTATATAAGTGAAATTACGAAGATGTTTTTCCATACGATTAATGTGGGATAGTTTGTTTTACATTATTATAGAGCGAATATTGTAGAGTTGTTTTACAACGGATTAAATGTGGGATTAATTTGTTTGAGAATATATTATAAAAATTAAAAAATATAATTGTTAAGTAAATATTATATACTTTAACTATTAGAATAATTAATGTACAAGTTGTGATTTACAATTTGAATTTTAGTGATTTATTTCATAAAAAAAATTAGTTTACGTTTTTCAATCAATTGTAGAATAAAATAATAAAGGTAAATAAATCTAACAAACTTTTGGAGGGAAATATTTTGGTGAAAATTTTTGGAGGGAAATATTTTCGCGAAAATTTTTGGAGGGAAATATTTTTGTGAAAATTTTTGGAGGGAATAACTTTGGAGGGAATATTTCATTCTTTAAGCTATATAATATTCTTAGGAGACTCCATTTGTATCATTCAATATTTTCTATTTGAAAGTGATGGATTGCTCTGATGGTGAAGTTTCGGTTTATACACCATCAACATCTTCATCACGTAACAACTCTATTCATATTGATGAATATAGCGGGAATTCTTCTACTATGAATAGAAAGTCAATTCTTCCACTTAGTCCCGATTCTAAAGACTACAAGAGGAGCACTGATGAAAGAGGGGATGGAGAATTTCAAATTAATAAAGAGTCACAGATTCCACTTAGTCCAAATTCTAAGGACTATGAAAGCAGCGGTGATGAGGAGCATGATGGTGAAGTTCAAAATAATGGGGTGTCACAGTGTCCACTTAGTCCTAATTCTAAGGACTATGAGAGTAGCAGTTTTGAAGAGTGTGATGGTGAAGTTCAAAAGAATGGAGGGTCACGATGTCCACTTAGTCCTAATTCTGAAGACTATAAGAGCAACAGTTTTGACGTGCATGATGGCGAATTTCAAAATAATGGAGTGTCAAAGTGTCCACTTAGTCCTAATTCTAAGGACTATGAGAGCAGCAGTGATGATGAATGTGATAATGAATTTCAAAAAAATGGAGTGTCAAAGTGTCCACTTAGTCCTAATTCTAAGGACTATGAGAGCAGCAGTGATGAAGAGCATGATGATGAATTTCAAAAGTATGGAGTGTCACAGTGTCGAGTTAGTCCTGATTCTAAGGACTATGAGAGCAGTGGTGATGAAGTGCGGGATGATGATTTTCAAAAGATTGGAGTATCACAATGTCCTCTTAGTCCTGATTCTAAGGACTATGAGAGCAGCGGTGATGAAGAGCATGATGATGAATTTCAAAAGTATGGAGTGTCAGAGTGTCCAGTTAGTCCTGATTCTAAGGACTATGAGAGCAGCGATGATGAAGCGCAGGATGATGATTTTCAAAAGATTGGAGTATCACAATGTCCTCTTAGTCCTGATTCTAAGGACTATGAGAGCAGCGGTGATGAAGCGCGGGATGATGATTTTCAAAACATTGGAGTATCACAATGTCCTCTTAGTCCCGATTCTAAGGACTATGAGAGCAGCGGTGATGAAGCGCGGGATGATGATTTTCAAAACATTGGAGTATCACAATGTCCTCTTAGTCCTGATTCTAAGGACTATGAGAGCAGCGGTGATGAAGCGTGGGATGATGATTTTCAAAACATTGGAGTATCACAATGTCCTCTTAGTCCTGATTCTAAGGACTATGAGAGTAGCAGTGATGAAGAAAAGGATGATGCAGTTAGTCATAATTCTAATCAGTATAAAGGTAGCAGTGACAAAGGACAGGATGTAGCATCTTCAATAAGTAAACAGCCACATTTTCAACATAGTCATAATTCTATGGACTATGAGAGTAGCGCTGACAATGTACATGAGGAAGAATATCCATTAAACATCGAGTCAGATTTTCCATTTACTCTGAATTCTAAGGACTATGATAGTAGCACTGAAGAAGGGGAAGATGAAGGGTATCCTCTGAGTCAAAATTTGAAAATCAGAGCTGATCATAGTGTGGATAACATTCCTCTTAATGATGATGAAAATCCTTATAAAAATGATGATCCAATGATGAAGATGTTGCCAAGAAATATTGTATCGAGGAGTAGGAGGAGACCTTTTCGTATCAATGCAAGCTATTGTAGTTATACAAGGGGTAGAGCAGAATATCTGACGAGAAGAAGTTCTATCAGCTCTCTCATTTCAAGTGAATGTTGCCAAAAAAATTGCTTGAAACGTATGGATTTCACATTTGCATTAGAAAGCAGGAAGAGATATTTGTCAATGAATAAAAGCATGCAAAACTCACATTTAGTTGGCTGCATGCAATCTACATTGTCAGGTTATGATTATCATATTAGGAATTTTTTATTGTGTAGAAAAGCTTTCAAAATGTTTCATTCACTTGGGAATTTTCGTCTCTCGAGAATTCAAGAAAATTTGGAAAAGGATCCCACATTTTATTCAGAAGTACGTTATAAAAGACAGTTTGGACCATTATCAAATACTGCAATGTCATGGATGAAAAATTTCTTTTCAAAGCATGGAGAGTGTATGCCAAATAGAGAGACAATACATATTCCAGATAATTTTTCAAGACAAGAAATCTACAACTTATACAAAGAATATGCAGAAAGTGCTGAGGGATAGGGCCACTTTATTACATATCAATATTTTGTGAAGATATGGAAGAAAGAATTCAATAATGTTCGTATTCCTAAGAAGACAAGGATGGGGATTTGCAGTACATGTGCTTCTCTTAAATCAAAAAGGGACAAATGTGAAGGCTTAGAAAGAGGTAAGTGTTCATAACTTTTACTTTTAAAATTGTATAGTCATCAACTATGAAAACATATTTCTTAATGAATTTCTTTTATCTTGTGTAGATTTAATTGTCAAAGAACTTCAGGAGCATCGCGAACAACAAACAAATGAAAGGAAGAAGTTGTACAAGCATCGAAAGAAGTGTTATGATAATCCAAATAAATATTTGGGTTTGATAATTGATGGTATGGACCAGAAGAAAACACTTTTACCACATTTTGTTCGCACACCCAAAAATCTACAAGAGGAAAATTTTATTCAATTTCACTTGGTTGGTTGTATGGTCTTCAATGGGAAAATGTTGCAAAGGGTGTACTTCACAGCTCCAAATATTCATAATGATGCAAATCTGACCATAACCATAATTCATGATGTGATTTCTCATTGGTCTGGTAATCTTCCTGAAGTTTTGTATCTACAATTGGAAAACACTTGCCGTGAAAACAAAAATCAGGTTGTTTTTGGGTATCTGAACATGCTTGTTGAATTGAGAATTTTTCAAAAGGTAAAGGTTGGTTTCCTTCTTGTTGGGCACACTCATGACCATATTGATCAGATGTTCAGTCGTTTTTCAGCCACATTGAGGAGGAAGGAAGTTGGGAGCTTGCCATCACTAATTGAATGTATTAAGAAATCATACATGCCAGAGCCTACTTTTGAAGTGTTGGAAGAAACTGTTGACATGCGAAGGTTTATTCTGGGATCATATGGTGAGGGGAAATGCATTGAACAACTTAATAACATTAGCTTCCAACATCAATTTCGTATCAAAAAAATTGATGGGAAAACACTAATATGGGGCAAGAAGTATTCAACTACTACAGAGTGGGCACCGTCATCAGGATTGCAATTTTTGAAGTTCATTCCAGATCATCCAATATTTGCATCAAAAATATTGTTATTACAATCAGTTCGTGAAGTTCAGAATGCACGTAGACAGAACAGGGCTATAAATTATTCTGATTGCCTGGAAGAAATTAAAAAATGTATTAGATATACATATGAGTACTTTGACATTGCTGATTCAGTTTGGTGGGAGTCGTTTTTCAATAATCAAAGTGATCTCATTTCGACAATAATAAATGAAGATATACCTTTGAAAAATCCATTTATTTGGCCACAAAATGTGTCGAATGAACATGAGGAAGTAAACATTGTTGAACAACAACAATCTCAAGGTATTATTAATTCTTCACAGGCAGAGGAAAGAGAGATGTATATAGGTTCCAGAAGATCTCGTGCACAACGTGAAGCCATGGAAGACCTTTATAGGGGTTCAGTACAAGATATTAAGGAGGGTTGCATGATTGCAGTGCTAGCAGATGGAGATCCCAATAGCTATCCATTTTGGGTTGCTAAAGTTATAAAGGTCTTTACAGAAATTGAGGATGTTACAGGTGTTGAAGTACATTGGTATGCCACAAATACACACCCATTCAATGGTGTGTATAAGCCAGAGATGGTAGTTGACAAAAAAAATGGTGGAAAAAGAAAAAGAAAGGGTACAAATATAAATCGCCGCCGCACAGACATATTACAATTGAAGGATGTTGACATACTTGTTTATGACTTCAATTTAACAAAGAGAGGAACTCTTCGCTTCAAGATGACAGAGATTCTGAAAAGGTTGTTACCAGAAGGAACAGTGTTGACATGGGACTCTGCTGAAACCAGTCGTAGATCTAGAAGACTTTTGAAACCTGGAATCTTGGGCATGCATGTGGACTCAGATGGGGCACTAGTTGATGACAGAGAAGAATATGGAACATCTTCGTCAGCATCCAGTCACTCATCTGAAGATGTGAATTCTGATGGTGTGAAAGAAAATATGAGTGATTTTAAATAATTGTTTAAGACAGTTTATATAACTGATGTATGCATCGTATCTTCAAATAAAATTAATGTTTTCCATATTTTGTTAAATGAGAAGTTATGAAGAAATTTTATGTTGTCGGATTATGTCTTAAGTATGATAAATTTTATTGTTTAAATATCTACAATGCAATATCAAATTAGAGATATAATGTCTGTTTTATTTTGTGTACAAATAAAGACTTTTGAATTCATTCAGTGATATAATTTGTTCATAATGTCATGTTTTTTTAGTTTTGTGGTTGGAAACATGTTAAATTTATACTTAGGAAAGAAAAATGATATTCTACCAGAAACATTAATGTGTTTTTCCTTAAAATTTAACTTTGTTTGAGACATAAAAAATTGGTTTTATTAGCATTGTTTAAAAAGTATGAAAATTGACCCTAAAAAAAAAATTCATTATTCCAGTATCAACACTTTCGTTTTGAAGCTATATTTTGCAGGAAAATTTCGTAGAAAATTTCGTAATCACTGCCATTTTTAAAACAACCACAAAATTGACACCTAAAAAAAAAGCATCGTTCCAGTATACACACTTTTCGTTTTGAGCACTGTTTTTGTGGTTTTTTTGGGGTTTTTGGGCCATAGTTCCCGTTTTGAGTTTATAGTTCCCGTTTCAAAGTTTACATTGTTTATAGGCAAAAATTGTCTAGGTGGTCTTATGCCTTCACCACATTGTCACGGTTGAACTTAATGTTCATTCTCTTTGCTCAATTCGGCATATTGTGCAGAACAGTTGGGAGAGTCAATGATCCCTGAGTCATCCATTCAAGAATTGGGTCAGCCATATCTTCATCTTCTTCATCCTCTTCCTCTCCTTCATAGTCTGATGGTTTCGGATCTCATTCTGTTGGTTTGTCTCCATCTCCACCTCCTTCATTTCCTTCCCCTCCACCTCTTATATCGGAGTTCGATCCCAAGATCACAAGAGTGGCTTGTTCGTCTTCAAGGAAGATTGGAGGTCCCTCTCCGTCTTCAATAGCTTCCTCTAGGCCTTCAAGCGTGGCAAGGACTGCTTCTTCCACTGATGATACAACAACTCCTGTGGGAGTGGCTTTTGGCTTCCTAGATGTGTGTGGAAGATGTTGTACGCCTGGGATCAGTCCGACTGCTTTCACAAACTAGCAAGTGACGGGTTGGACGGAGCGAAGGTGTTGATATGAAATCTTGTCTTCAATTCTGGGTGGTGAGGAGTAACCAACTGCATAGTCACATGAGAGGGAGTGCGAGTAACTACGTTGACCAAATGATTGATGAGTGAGTGTGAGGGGAATTTTAGCCATGTACAACTGGTTGCCCTCCTATGTTGATGGTGTTAGACCTGCCAACATTCAGGGGATCACCCTGGTATGAAGTCCCAACTAGACCTCACACCATTTGATGTGGGAGTCCCATCCGATATGATGGCCTGGTTGCCATTGTCTTAAGGATTTGCCTCAAATGTTGCTTGTCAACACAGGAGAGTGGTTTGGTTTATCTTCGAGAAGTGAGGTTCATGTGCCTGGTGATTGTAAGTGTCACTTGTGTCAATGGTCCTTTCACTGTCGAGGGAGAGGATGAAAGTGAGTTCTAGGTTGATTGGGAGCAGTCCCAACACTGTTAGGAACACAAAACACAACAGGACATGCACAACTTCTCGCAGAGCAATCCACATGGATGTGACATTCACAAAATACAAGTAAGATAACACGTACATCACTCACAGATCAATTCGAATGAGTGCAACGGTTGTTACAACAAGCTTCATGTGAAAGATTTGTCTAATGCCTGAGAGATCAATCTACATGGGCGAGACAATATTAACATCATATACAACACATTTCCATTAATAGATTATGCATTACAACAAATGAAGCAGTTCAGATGTAGAACACAGTTTAAAGCAACATGCATTACAAGTGTTAAAGATCAGTCTTACAACATATACAATACATGTGTGAAAATGTGTTGGCCTGTTAGCAAGCTTTTGAATTAAGTGAAAGTTCCAAGACACATCGTTACACCATACATCACTAACCTCGAGTGCAGGGCGTTGGAGCCACTACTTACTCCTCAAAGAAAAGATTACAAACTCTCTTGGCTATGTGGGAGGAGCTGAGGCGAAAATTCCTTTGCATGTGAAAATGAGGGGGTATTTATAGCCAAGGGTGAAACTGACCCTTGTGGTTGTTCGACTACCCTCATGACCGTTTGACTTCCATGGCGTTTTGACTTACATGACTCTTTGTTCAATAAGTGGGTCTCTTGGACTTCCACGTTACATCACATTGATTGACAACAAGCCCATAGTGGAGATGTGGGCGACATGACTCATGACGTGACTTGATATGACTTGACATGACAATACTGGTACATTCATGTTATTGGAGTGCATGTTGAAATATAGTATTGTTGGGTGATAGATGTCTTCATGGTGTATCATAGCTTCACCTCCGCATGGATAAGTGTGCAGAGCCTTCGATGGTCCTTGGTTCACTTGATGAAGCTTTAGCATGTTGTTCCTTGCTTGCATGCTGAAAGGCTTGACAGGCTCACATGTTTGCGAAAGTGCATGTTCGTCGCATTCATCTACTTTGCATACTTGGTTTGTTTGTTTGTTGCTGAATCTATCCTTCTGCATGTGCTCTATTTGTTCATCCCATTCATCGTCTTTTCATGTTTGTTGGTGTACCTATACCTGCAGTCACTCATGATGAGATGATATCAAATCCAAAACCTCCTAATCTACCATGACACATTATCATTTCAGATGCAGGTGACCTGGAGAGGCAACAAGGCTGCAATGAGGGATAATGGCTCTGGGCACTGCTCATGAAAACTGCACAAGATTCACTGAGATATGGAGACGGGCAATCTGAGTCAACAATGACTGCCTGCGAGGTCTGGCTTGGCTCGGAGGAAAAATTGCGCAAATTTTGGGAGGAACAGTCTAGGCTATTGAAAGGTAAGGCAAGCATGCTCTGTGCATTTTTCAGAACAAACGGGCAGCAGGGATGGACAACCAGATTTGAGAAATTTTCCAAGGGAACGGGCCAGGCTACATGAAGGGTCAGCAGGTAGGGATTGCGCAATTTTTCTGGGGAACTGCCCAGGAGACTTGTAGACAAAATTGCGCAATTCCCAGAGGGAACTGCTAGTTGGCTGCTGGGGTCAGTGGCAGCCAAAACTGCACAATTCCCAGAGGGAACTACCAATTGGTTGTTGGAGTCACTGGCAGCAGAAACCGCGCAATTCCTGAAGGGAATTGGCAATCTACTGCTAAAGGCTGCTGGAAAGGAAAACTGCACTAAGGCCAAGAGGCTGGTCTGCTGGCAAGGAAAAATGCACTAAGGCCGAGAGGTCGGTCTGCTGATCATCTCTGCGCAATTTCTGAGATGAGTTGAGCTGATGGGCAGTGGAAGGGCTGCACATAAACACTGTGTAATTTCTAAGAGGAACAATTGGTCCACTGTCGAGATGACTGGCTAGGAAAACTATGCAATTTTCTGAGGGAGACAGGGATGGGCACTTAGTGTCTGTCCGGCCTGTCTACACAACTTATTTGGTCAGTTGAGCGGGAGAGGTCAGTGGCCTTTGCGCAATTTTTTAGTGGAGTCAGCATCGGGGTGACTGTCGAGTCCAACTATCTAGGTGGCTAACATGATAGATGATTGAATTGCTTGTGGGAAATGCAGCTCGAAAAGATTAGCTTGGCGCTTCTGCGTTGTTTTGGTTGATAGTTGATGGTAGGGTGATGGTCTGGCTATCAGAGGGGAGTCAAGTCATCATAACCTTCAGTAAAAATGGCCAAGTGTGTGAACAATCGAAAGATGCATAGGTGATCATACGAACACACACTCGCATGACTTGACGATGAAATGACCAAACCATCCATACACACATGTTCAACAAGACTGACCAACGATGTAAGTGACAATCGCGACACTCATGATTGATTGTTCATTGATCAAGACAATGCTTGCGCGACTCTGAATGTGACTCCATGTGTGATTGTGACAAATACTTTCATAGCAAACACAACAAGCACGTACAAAGTGAATACTTTGAACATAGCCAAAACATGGTCGCAAGCATGACTTAGACATCAACATGCAGAGACATGAATGCAATTAACAAGCAAGGCGGATGTAAAGACTCACACGAGCTCACGGAGTGAACCCGAGTGTGTGCAGTCATCAAGTGAAACTCTTCAAGGGAGGCTCCGAAATTGGTGCAAACCAAAATTTTGGAGGGTGATTGTAGCCGCTACAACATAACCACATCACCAATTAAGCATGGAACAAGCTCCCTTGTTTCCTCCTCTAGAACACTTGGAAAGAGAAATAGTTTTTAAAAACAAAACACTCTTTGCACAATCTTTGGCAAATTATTCTCAACAACCTAAGGGAATCATTTCTCTTGCTTTCTTGGGTTGATAAGGATTGGGTTTGTAATCCTGTCAAAAGATTCATCCTCTCCTCCTTTGGATTCTCTTGTCATATCTTCTCTTATGTCCCTTCACCTCCTCCCTCCTCTCCCTCTAGCCCTACCTACTCATCTCCCCTTCTCATTGACTTCATCAAACAAAATTTTGATGATGTCTCCAAAGGGAATCTAGGTCTAACTAGATATGGAGATTTCTTTGACAATACAAATTCAAATCCCTCACATATATGCTGGAGAAATCAGTCACACTACCAACAATGTTTTAGAAATTTAGGCACTTGAACAAGTCCTCTTCATCACCATAGGAAAGTGTTACTCCAAGTTCATCATGGAGAGAAATTTGAAAATAATAATAAATATATTTCAAAGAATCCAACATGGTTCTAACGCATGCCAAGCAATCAAGAGCTTGAGATTGGGAGATTGAGTAACAAACATAGCAAAGCTCCTAATTCAAATTGCTTCCACCCTCCTCTCTCATGTTCTTCGAGAGGGAAATAAAATGGATAACCATATGCCTAACCACGACCCCAAACTAAGTGCTTCATTGATAGATCTACATAGGGATCAATGCATTCCTACCTCCCTCCTCTCTCAATGTTAGAATTGGGACAAAATAGACTTTACTCCACCACAATGGTTGCACTAATGCTAGCCCTCCCATCCCACTCTGATATAATGGATGCCCATCAAAATAGAAGCTCTACTAAGAAAGTCATTTGGCAAGTGATTGGCATCTTTATTGCCTCAAAGGACCAATAGTTAATCTAAGCTCTTAATATTAAATTATAATATTGAACCTCTTATATATAATATTATTAATGTATAACATTATAAACACATAATAGGAAACAAATATAAACGTTTAGAATTGTATGATAAAATATTGAAATGTTGATGGAAAACAATCGTTAAGTTAAATTGAACATCAATATAGATTAATCATGATATTTAACTTCAAGGTTATGTGAAATGTATATCACTTGATAATTTAAATAATAATAATAAATTTATTAAATTAAAGATCAATATAAATTAAAATACAACTTTCAACTTATAGCATATTATATTATGTATGCATAAAATTATTTATTATATATAAACACAAACATATATACCAATAAAAAACATTTTATACAAAATAAAAATATGGGATATTTTGATTTATATCACAAAATGTTAAAATGTATAATGATAGATAATATGTGGGAAAAAAAAGCTTATATTATTAAATTCAATATCAATATCAATTAAATACACCATTAATCATTTTAAATCAAATTTATTGAATTAAGCAAAACATAAATTAAATTTCAACATTTAATACTTGACTTCATAGTCATGTGTATTTGTCAATTGGACATTACAATTTCTAATTAATTAGTTTATCTATTATTTGATGATAATAATTAATAATAATATAAACTTTTTTTTATGTTTATTTTTATATTATTAAAATATTTTATAGTATTATCTAATTTGTTATCTGTTTGGAATTTAAGGTTGCATCTCATAATATAATTAGGTGATATGTTGATCTTATTATTCATCTTTTTCTTAATTATGAATCTTAGTAGGGCTTTGAAACATGTCCATCTTAAGACATTGATGTGATTTTTCACGAAGAGTTTCTTTAATCATGAATCAAAGAAGCCTCCATTATGAGATAACAATAGACATATAATACAAAATAAAATACAAGTATTCATAATTATATCATGCTATATTAATATATATTGATTGATAATACTTGGGTAAAAATCTATATTGTTGAATTCAACATCAATACCAATTCAATATATCATTCATCATTTTAAATGTATATTATTTAATAAAGAATTAGAATTTATTAAATTAAATCAAAATTAAAATTAAAATTCACTTTGTAGTTGTGTATTTTCAAATGTGTATTACTTCATAGTTTCTTAAAAAACATATTGAATTAAATATTAATACAAATTAAAATACAACAATCAATTTCTTGCATATGATATTATGTAAGCACAAAATTACTGTGCAACTACAAATGCAAACACAAACATAAAAATGTAGTTAACAAACCTATAATACAAAAAAAAATGCAAATATTTAAAATTATACCATAAGATATTGGAATGTATATTCATTGATAATATTTAGGAAAAAAATCTATATTATTAAATTGAACATTAATATCAATTAAATAGAACATTCAAATTAATTTAAACATATATTTATTAATAGTTCTAGTAAAAAAATCAAATTTATTAGATTAAATCAAAATTAAAATTAAAATACAATATTTAATTTTATAGTCATTTATATTTTTGAAATGTGTATTGATTAATAATACTTACATAAAATAATTTTATTAAATTAAGCATCAATATAAATCAAAATACAAGATGTAACTTTTTGCATATCATTTTATATATACATAAAATTATTACAAATATACAAACACATAATAATACCATTAATAACAAACATATAATACAAAATCAAAATACAAATACTATTAAATGGAACATCAATATTAATAGAATTAAGCATTTAACTCAATGTAATTGTAAATGTTCTATATGTTTATCATTCATAGTCATGATGTAGTAATGATTATATTTTTCAAATGTATCATCATATTGTTATGCCTATTTATATTTTCCCAATGTATACCAATTAAAATTTGTAAAATTGAATCAAAATATAAATTAAAATACAAAAATAAACTCATTTGAAAGGTAACATTCTCATATAACATCGTGTATAAAATTATTGCACAAACACACAAAAATAAAATACTCTTAACTAACACATTATACAAGAAATATACACATTTAAAACACAACATTTCACTCATTTGAAATATAATTTCTACATATCAATTAGTGGTACATGCAAAAAAGATGTATATATTTTATTAAATTGAACATCAACATAAATTAAAATGCAACACTCAACTCATTTGAAATATAATTCCAACATATGATATTATGTGTGTAAAATTATACACATAACAAAAACAAACAAACAATCACATAACACAACAAACAAACAAGCACACAACACAACAAACAAACAAGCACACAAAATGACTGAACAAATAAATATATAATACAACAAAGAAGTAAACACATATGCAACCCAAAAACAAACATTTAAACTTATATCATCCTAAAACATCTTCTAATAAATTAACTTTTTAAATTTATATTTAATTTATTTATTTAAGAGTAATTTTTGAAATATTATTTTCAATTAAACAAATTTATTTTATTTAAAAAGGAATATTTGTAATGAGTTTTTAAATTGTAGTGTTTGATGAGGGTTGTAAATAATTTATCAGTGTCATGTATTTTTGAAATATATTGTGACATTGTGAGTTAAAATTGTAAATTGTATTGATTAAAAGAGTTTACAAAATGATTGTATTATTTAAAAGAACCATAACACTATTTTAAAATATCATTTAATTAACACATCCATTATAAATTTAAAACCTTAACATTAAAATACAAATAATTATAAAATTGATTTTCAAGAAAACACATAATACAACAAACAAATAAACACACAATAAGTAAACACATATGTAACACAAAAATAGAGATCTAAACTTATATCATCATAAAACATCTAATAAATTAACTTTTTAAATTTATATTTAATTAATTTATTTAAGAGTAAATTTTAAAATATTATTTTCAATTAAATATATTTATTTGATTTAAAAGGAATATTTGTGATGAGTTTTGAAAATGTAGAGTGTTTGATAAGGGGTGTAAAGAATTCATAATTATTGTCATGTATTTTTTAGATGTATTGGGATATTAGGAGCCATTTAAATTTTTGAAAATTGTAAATTGTATTGAATGAAAGAGTTTATAAAATAATCAGATTATTTAAAAGAATTATAACATTATCTTAAATATCAATTAATTAGCACATATATTATAAATTTAAAACTATATTGTTAAAATACAAGTAATTATAGAATTGATTTTCAAGACAAGATAAAAATATATAATAAATTCACAATTAAATTTTAAAATAATATAATTGAAATTTCAACCAAATTTTATCAACATATTTAAACAAGATATTATTATTGTTTTCCATTATTACTACAACCATTATAGAAATAAAAATTAAATATAAAAAAATAAAAATCTAAACACACACACAAAACATTCCTCACCAATAAAGACATGCCTCACCAATAGCCATGGCCATGGTTTTGATGAGGGCTCTAGGGAAGGGAAAACCCCCTCCCTTAAAAATAAATACTAATTTTATTAAGGTAGATTTTTGAGTTTTTCCTCAACATAATTTACAAGTAAATAAGTAAAATTATATATCATGTGATTACATATCCATCTATCCACTACTAATTTAATATCGCATTCCATCTCCTTGTATTATGATCTAGCTTCATCATTTATTTTCGAGCATATAACACAAAAAAGGAAAATCATATTAACAATAAGGAATTTTAATAAACATATTATCTAAACTGTTAAAATTTGAAAAATCACCTATCCATCTATCTAGTACTAATTTAATATCACATTCCATCTCCTTGTATTAGGAGTGAGTCCAGATCATCTTTTATTCTCTTGCATAAAACCCAAAAAGAAGGAAAACATATTAATAATAAGGAATTTTAATAAATTTATTATCTACATTTTTACATGGTTGAAATTTGCAAAATCCCCTGAATTGAAAATAAAAAATAATAAACAAATAAAAACATATATAGATTTCATGATACCATTAAACACATTAATTTAAATTTTAGCCATTTAAACCAAAAATGCTAATGCCTATTCATATCTTTATTTTACTTAAATACAGATAATCTAAACTTACAGTAACACCTGTGGTAAATTGCTCAACAATACCGATCTTAGGTAAAACCTATTGAATTTTTTCCCAAAGGGAGAAATTCAGGCTCCTGTGGATCAAACCGAAATGTTTTACAACCTTGACCTCCACATATGAGATGAGCTTTCAAAACAGTTTTACAACCTTGACCTTCACATATGAACTGTCTGTCTGCTATATGAAGAAACTTATGGAAAAGGACAGAATTTTAAATACCTATAACCGAGGCTATCTGTCACGGAAAAAAACATGAAAGAGCAATAATCTGAAACAGAAAGCTGATGGTCGACTTTTGTACACTCCAGAGAGTAAATCAAAATCCAGCTGAATCAACTGTAGAAGGTAAGACCTATTGATTTTATATGCAGTTTTTGTTTAAGATAAGACCTATTGATTTTATATGCAGTTTTTGTTTAAGATAAGACCTATTGATTTTATATGAGCTTTATTTAGCGAATTAATCCAAACAAATACATACAGAAAGACGCAGTTCCAAAATCTAGTGGTGAAGATTATGAGCTCCTTGATCTTTGCCCTGCAGCGGGACAAGTAGTTGATGTAATTAATCCAAACAAAAACATACAGAGAGACGCAATCCCAAAAACTGGTGATGAAGATTAGGATTATGCTTTAATGCCTAATGTCATATCGAGGGCCTTCAGTGCAACACCTACAGCCTCAGAAAGTAGGTTTTCTTATCCAATAACAAGAGCTACGAACAGAGTTGTCCACTGTTGAAGTGAAATGCAGGGTATAAAGGGAATCGGTATTGCCCCACTATAATCTCAACCCCAAATCGTTGCCAAGGTCTTCACCAGGAAAACCGGTCTTCTTAGTGAAAAGGTTATGCCCATATGTAGTTAAGTGATCAATATGAAAACACTTGTGTACTGGTAGATTTATGTTTATGCTAAAATTCAATTAAGTGATCAATATTTTAGCTAAAGCAAGACAAAGGGCTCCGCAACATAGAATCAACCCCATGGACACTTCATCCAGGACCAGCCACAAAATAAGCTAAGGCCCCAGGAACGAGAGAAGCAAGAGTAGGAACGAAAAAAGCAAGGGTAGCTAGTAAAGAAGCAACATCAATGGCAGTTGTATATTCTATTGCTTCACTGGTTTGCCCAACAGTAGGAGGAGTAGTTCATGCAAACAAATACATATAGAGAAATGCAGTTCCAAAAACTCCTTATGTACAGAGCATAAGAAATAAACCCTAAATAAGGGGAGCACTCCACATAATCAATCAGGTAAAGCCACCTGAACAACTAAGGGTTAATAAACCCTAAATAAGGGGAGCACTCCACATCTACTTAACAATGAAGGGTTCAACGGAATTGTTTGTAGAGCATGATAAGGGACTCCCCCTGCAGCTGGGAGTATATTTTCCTCCCCGATACCCCACCCCTGCTAACGCCTGATGTATTATGTTCAAATGCAAATGGGTAGCAATAGAGAAATTATGTTCAAATGCAATTGGGTAGCAATAGAGAAAGCAGAATAACCAGGGTTGGGGAATATAATAATTTCCTAAATACTTAACAAAAACTAAGAAAGTAAAAAATAAACAAAGGTTCATTTTAAAATTGGTATACCCATGGATTTTAATGTTTATCAGCACTCTATAAATGTATACTTGAGGTCAAATATTAACTTCAATCTAGTATACTTTGTTTAAAAACTAGTTGTAGAAGTGAAAAGCTTACCTGCAACAGCGAAATTCTGTTTAGGCGGTTAAGATCAGGGCTGGGTGGATTTTAATGTTTATCAGCACTCTATAAATGTATACTTGAGGTCAAATATTAACTTCAATCTAGTATACCTTGTTTAAAAACTAGTTGTAGAAGTGAAAAGCTTACCTGCAACAGCGAAATTCTGTTTAGGCGGTTAAGATCAGGGCTGGGTCACTAACAGAAAAATTTCCTCCGCCCCAAAAACCCCACCTCAGTGTTTTCTCCTCTGGCCCGAAAACTCTGCCTCTGGTTCTCCTCCAGGCCCTGAACTCTGCCCTGGAATAAAATACCTTACACAATTATTACAGAATACATACATTATTACAGAATACATACATTATTACAATTCAAACATAGATCAGGCCCGAAACTCTGAGGCTGGAATAAAATAAAATATCGTACACAATTATTACAGAATACATGCATGAGTAATGAAACATAGATTACTAATAAAAGAGTGAATACCTCATCCTCCCTTCACATATCCAAACCCAAGAAAATATAAAAGAACCCTGACTCTAAAAACCAAAAGAACCTTCGTAAGAGCTAACAAAATTCAGAATCAAATGAAAAATAACACAGAAAATAATAAAATATAGAACAGTGAAAAGAATCACAATACAACACTTAGAAACAAACAATTCAGAACAAAACAACAGACATGGCCATGCCTAACAGAACACAAGACAAGAAACAAACAATTCAGAACAAAACAGCAGAACATGGCCATGCCTAACACAACACACTAAAGGAAAACAAGTTCAATGGATCACTGGGCAAACAAAGACCAAAAATATCTCCACTGCCCAATGCCGCTCCCTCCTCGATTAACAAAGGCCGCTTTTCTAACATACATTTGAATTTAATGGCAAAGGCGGCCTCTCTAACATGCAGTTTTCCTAAAACTTTTAAATCCGTCGTTGACAGGCTGGCGTAGTACGTTAGGCAAAGAAGGGAGGATGAGGCTGGCGTAAGAACCGTTAGGCAAAGGAGCATAAGAAATAAACCCTAAATAAGGGGAGCACTCCACATGATCAATCAGGTAAAGCCAAATCACTACTTAACAATGAAGGGTTCAACGGAATTGTCTGTAGAGCATGATAAGGGACTCCCCCTGCAGCTGGGAGTATATTTTCCTCCCCGATACCCCACCCCGGCTAACGCCCAAAGTATTATGTTCAAATGCAAATTGGTAGCAATAGAGAAATTATGTTCAAATGCAATTGGGTAGCAATATAGAAAGCAGAATAACCAGGGTTGGGAATATAATAATTTCCTAAATACTTAACAAAAACTAAGAAAGTAAAAAATAAACGAGGGTTCATTTTAAAATTGGTATACCCATGGATATTAATCTTTATCAGCACTCTATAAATGTAAACTTGAGATCAAATACTAACTTCAATCTAGCATACCTTGTTTCCGCTGTTAAGATCAGGGCTAGGGTCACTAACAGAAAATTTTCCTCCGCCGCAAAACCCCACCTCAGTGTTTTCTCCTCTGGCCCGAAAACTCTGCCTCTGATTTTCCTCCAGGCCTGGAACTCTGCCCCTGGAATAAAATACCTTACACAATTATTACAGGATACATACATTATTACAATTCAAACATATATGAGGCCTGAAATTCTGCCGCTGCAATAAAATATCGTACACAATTATTACAGAATACATGCATGAGTAATGAAACACAGATTACTAATAAAAGAGTGAATACCTCATCCTCCCTTCACATATCCAAACCCAAGAAAATATAAAATAACCCTGACTAGAACCTTCGGAAGAGCCAACAAAATTCAGAATCAAATGAAAAATAACACAGAAAATAATAAAATACTAGAACAGTGAAAAAAATCACAATACAGCAATTAGAAACAAACAATTCAGAACAAAACAACAGACATGGCCATGCCTAACACAACACAACACAACAGAAAGACCAAAAATATCTCCACTGCCCAATGCCGCTCCCTCCTCGTTTAACAAAGGCCGCTTTTCTAACATACATTTGAATTTAATGGCAAAGGCGGCCTCTCTAACCTGCAGTTTTCCTAAAACTTTTAAATCGGTCTTTGACAGGCTGGCGTAGTACGTTAGGCAAAGAAGGGAGGATGAGGCTGGCCTAAGAACCCTTAGGCAAAGGAGGGAGGGTGATGATTGTATTTTTGAATTTAGGAGGGAGGGTGATGATTGTAGTTTTGAATTTTTTTAAATGGACAGTTATTCACTGTGTAACTAGTTAATTTTATAAAATAAAATAAAAAAAAATTATTATGTAATTTTTAATATTAAATTTAATTTTATTAATAATTTCAATTTCAAGTTTTTAAATAATTTATTATTTTAAAATTATTTTTAATTAATTTTTAAATTAATTTTACAATTTTTTTTGAAAAAAATTATAAATAAATATAATAAAAGTGGATATATTTTATTTTATAATAAAGATCATCGATCTTATTCAAATTCAAAATAAGCATTATTAACATAATAAAATATATATAATTAAAATAAAACAAAATTGAAATGTAATAACATATATGCATTAAAATTGAAAAGTTTCATATCAATATTAATATGAAAGTGACATTAACATAATATACATTCTTTTTTTAAAATACAAATATTATATAATAGAATAATACAAATACATATAAAATTTAACATAATAAAATATATATAATTAAAATAAAACAAAATTGAAATGTAATAACATATATACATTAAAATTGAAAATTTTCACATCAATATCAATATGAAAATGACATTAGCAAACATACATTCTTTTCTTAAAATACAAATATCATATAATAAAATAATACAAATACATATAATTTTTTATTTTTTTAGTAGGGGGATTTGAACCAGTGACCTATCACCCATTCACCATCAATCCAAAGCCCCATGGGCAACAAATACATATAAAATTTAATCATTGAAGGATTTTATATATATATATATATATATATATATATATATATATATATATATATATATATTTACTTATGAGTACATTTTAGATAAATCAAATGAAAAGATATTAATTTAAATAATGAATTCATCAATATTAAATAATTTTATAATAGATTTTCCTATATGGGTGACATATAGCCATGATAATGTTTAAAGATGTGATAGTGAGTGGAGATCATGGCCATAACCACCCACACACTTGGAAAACAATCTAGATGTTAATTCAGCCAAACATATTAATGATTGGATCCAATGTGGTTAGTGTTTGGATGGTTTGGTGGCCGCGTGAGTGCTCCATTCCTCTAAAGCTAGTACAAATAGTGATGGATTTGCAATCAAGGTAATGAAGGTGGAGAGAGGCACAGCAAGTAATAATTGTTGGGAAATGGGAGAAAGGAAATATTCTTCAATTTAGAATGATTACTCCCCTTGTATCTAGCTCTTAAGACCAAACCAACTTTTTGTTTTCGTTGAGGGAATGTTTGAGGTGATTTATTTGATGTGTTGCAAATTTAGGCTAAGAAATTGGTTTGGGAGGAAGTCTAGGATTAAGATAAGCATCGTGGATTTTTGGATAGGATTCTCTACTTCATTTCATCAAAGAGTTATTCATCTTTAATCAACATATCTCAGGTCACGGTGACAAATATTTCTCTAGGGGATTGGTTTCGATGTCTTCTTCTCCCTAGCTTTATTTTTGTTGATTTTGTTTTCTTTGGAGCTCTAGCTCTGGTCCTTGTCTCGTTGTTTTGTTTGTTTTTACAATTATTATATTTGGGTCACCTCTAGGTGCATTGTTCTGCTTAATTTTAGGTCCCTTACACTTCATTTAAAATGCAAGCCTTTCAATCTCACTTCCTCTATCTTTCCTTGAGGTTGGTTGATGGTTTCCATTACTTATGTTTTCATTGAGGTGGTCAACATAAAGACCCTTTAGGAAACTCCTTGGTGGTTCATTGTTTTCCTTGAGTATCCTAGTCCCATTAGTCATGGTAGGTTGGTTTTGCTTGCCTTATTCACTTTTAACCCTTGTTCCCTATTTCTTTATCCCTTGTCCTATCTTAGTATTCCTTGAGTTCACCATCCTTTGAGATGTAAGGTTCACTGAGTAGGGTTCATTCCTCCCTTGCTCGAGAATGCAATATGAAACCTATTAAAAAGCACTCTCGTTCGATCTATGTTGCCAATGTCCGCTTGGAAATTCACGGGGAGATACACCAAGAAGAGGGAGAGTGTAGGATGGAGAGAAAGTCTATCTCATGATACAATGAAATGTGGGAACAACTAAGAAATCAAATCCCCAACACTAGAAACACTTGTATAAGAGAGATTCATTACATGCAAACCATTGGCCTATACTCTCAAGTCAAAACCATCATGGGGAAATTACTCGTGGAAAGGTCAAAAAGCATAGCAAGAAGTTCTCTTATGCATTGACGAAGTTCATTATAGGAAACTCTACAAACTTGAAGACAAGGTATCTATGTCAATAAAAAAGGATGTGGATTTGGATTTTCCAGTTTAGAGGATGACGTGGAAGAACCTACTACCATTTAGGTGGACACCAGATGACAAGTTGTGTCCTCTCATCCTGTTTTGAATCTTCGTACATCTATCATGGATACTATCACATTCATCCCTCCGCGATGTTTTTCGCATGCCGAACCTCTTGACATCACAAGGGAGTTTTCTAATCTCTTGTCCGAATTCACGTATGATGGTGAAGGCGAAGTGGCCTGGCCTGCGTACTTACAATACTTATTTGCAATTCTTGATAATGCAGATGAATGCTCTGATGAAGAGGCTAGCCTGCTGCTTGCATACACACTTCACAAATCCCCAAAACAGTGGTGCTACAATCTACCACCCTGCAGCGTGCACTCACTTGAGTAGTTTTATGATCTCATTGATTTTACTTTCCATCATTTTGATCCATAACCTCTTAACCAAAAACTGTTAGAATAACGGAAGACCCCACAAGAATCACCTATGTATTTTTGGGATCGCTTCCGTGTGTTGAAGTTTCAAGCTCTGAAAAGTTAGATGATATTCCACTATCCCATGGACAGATTTGAATATTTCCTTACCAAATATTTCAATCCTAAAAAGAAGTTCAAGCTCAAGCCCCGCTCAGCATACTTCAGTGATGGAGTTGTGCAATCACAGAGGGACACGATCGATGTCACAAGTGATTGTCTGTCATCCCCTCATCAAACAGCGCCACCACTGTAGAGTGATGTGGGAGAACATGCACAAACATCCTTTCAACTGTCACATCCTACCAACATCACTTCTCTCAATTTTTGCATAGATTTGGTTGCCAAGCCCATGGGTTGTCACATGCATGTCTTACCTCAACCTTCGTCTTCCTGTTCTATGGATCCTTCGGATTGCACTGTCTTATGTTCTTCCATTCCAGAGTCTACACTTGTTGTGAATGAGGATCAAGCTATCGATGGAGTTGGTATTGCACAACCAACCTGCGTTGTCATTCATGGAGAGTATGACCGGGAGCCTAAACATTAACCCACAGCAAAGGATGATTCCCTTCTATCCACGCCTCCTCCATTTTTCCCTAACATATTTGGTGATTCTGCCATCCCTGATTTCACATGTGTATCTCTATCTATGGATGCACCCATTGTTGATCATTCCCAGAATGCATCGAATTTCAATCCATCATCTGAAAACGGAGAGGAAAAATCATTCTTTGAAAATCCATTAGATTTTTCATCTACCTTTTCTAGAAACATAGAGGGTGAATTTTTCCACTTCTCATATACCCCTCTGTTTGATTCATCAGATCAAATGATGTTGATGAAATCATTGATTTCTCTAATTGTAGCTGTCGTGATCTACTTACCCCTATATTCAATGATGATGATGATGATTTTATCACTATTGATTTTTCAAATCCACCTATTTATGATGATCTATGTGTCGACGAAGTCGAAACCCCTCAGGCTATCGAGGCACTTTAGCCCAAGCTGATGGTTATGTCAAGCCCGAGTTGTCCTGAGGTTTGTTTCACTTCTAATCAGGAAATTGTTAAAATGCCCAAGTCTCCTCATCACTCATCTATATGCATTGAAGATCAATCTCACACACATATCATGCTTCCTCCACTCGAACTACACAATCCCATCACTCATGCATTGGAGGAATCTTACATAGTAAACACACATGCACGACACAAGTTGTCTTTGTTTCTTTTATTTTGTTGCATGTAATAGTCAAGAGTATGTGTATTCTTAACAACTACACGTAGTGTTGCACAACATCATGGTAAGTCGACGGACTGCATGCAATGCACTTGCACTCACTTATGTTCTGTGGATGCATTTAAACTCGGAGTGTGTTTGTCTTCATTGCTATATCTTTCTTGTTTGCTCATTCGCACATCTATGTTTTTCATGAACCATACCTTCACCGACATGGGTCGAGCAATGCATTGGTGGCTGCATTGGAAGTATCACTTCAAGTGAGCAGACTCATGCATCGTTAGCTTAGGAGTAGGAGTAGTGTTTTCTTTTGGTTTGTTTGCTTGCATGCATGTTTGATTTTTTACTTTATTCATTTGCTTGTTTGCCTGCTTGTTTGCTTTCTCACTTCATTATGCATTTACTTCTTCTTTTGTTTTGTTTGTTGTTGTTTGTTTGCTTGTTTACATCCGTAGGTTAGTTTTGCATGAAATCGTATGGACCCTTGAAACTAGCTAGGTAAAGTACAAGAGGACATGTGCAGTTATCAATACTTGGTTATCTGTTGTCTTGCCTCTGAATGAAGAACTTGTTATCTTCAGTCCATGATACGTCAATGGAAAATATGTATTGTTCAAAGTGAATCTTGGTGAAAACACAACGCTTGCATGCAAACTAGTGTCACCTACTCTAGTGTGTTGTTTTTGGGTTAATCCTTGTCAGCTCAGTCAGGTAGAGTAAGGTAAGGGGGGAAACCTTAACAAGCCCATCAGAGGTATACATAAACTACTTCTCTGAAGGAACAACCTCCTTTTCTCTCAATAAATCAAGATCCCTCTTCCGCCTCTGAAAATAATAAGTGTTATTCACAGTTATGAAAATGAAAATGAAAAAACGAAAATGTGAAAAACTTCAAAAAAATGAAAAATGAATAAGGCAAAAGAAGAGAAAGGCTTCTTGCGTGGAGAGGTGATGCAAGTAACTCCATCGGGGTACTGACCAGGCTCACTGATAGCGGAGCGATGCTTGTGTTCCTATGTGACTTCACCGAGGTACTATCTAGGCTTGCTAGCAACAGAGCAACACCAGAGATGAAAATAAAACTCTAACGACCATATGGCTTGTGCACCAATATACCCCTCATGCCCAATCAAAACAACTGTGTTTTCTTGGCTTGGAATGTGTGTCGACCGACCAAGAGTTTGGCAGATGCTAAATCTTACAATTAAGCAATTGTGGAAACAAAGACGAATAGAGAACTGAACAATACTTCTGGAGGTGTTAGACTTGCTTTTCACAAACAAGGTCCATTCAGAGAGTTGGAGTTGTATCAGTGTGTCACCAAGTGTTGTAGCGGCTACAACCACCCTCCAAAATTTTTCCTTAGCTTCGTTTTGGAGCCTCCCTACCAACCATCCTAGCAACTCCTCCTCTCCCTAACTCTACTTTTGAATCTACTCTTACATGTTCTACACTACACATGCATTATGCATCTGCATATCTTCCAGATTTCACTTCACTCTCCATCCCTTGACCCCTTGTCTCACACCTTCTTGTTATCTCGAATACTCCTCCCTCCTTCCCTTCCTCAGATCATTCCTCTCCTACTGCCCCATCATCCATCCCTGAACTCCCGCACCCTTACAACCTTTCTCCCCATTTCCCTCACCCTCCTGTGTGCTCTGTTTCCTCCAGTTTGGGCCTAACCTCCCCCTCCTATGCTCCCAAATCCACCAAAGGGTGTAAATCCCATATGTCAAAGATTATTCTATTGGCCAAGGTAGAAGTGGCTTCAGGCAAACAATCATCTCTTGATTGGGTACTTAGAGCACTGAATATCTTTCCGAACTCTCCCCCATGAAGTGGCTCTCCTTTAACTGTCGAGGTCTAGCTAGCTCTCCCAAAACTCTAGCCCTCAGACAACTCTTTGAATCTGAGCCTGTAGACATTATCTTTCTACAAGAAACCCTGGGGTTGGCTAACCATATTTCTCGTGTGCTTCAATCTCTGAATCCAAGATGGACCTTCCACTCCCTCGATGTCATGGGTCAATCGGGTGGATTGGCCCTAGGATTTAACCCTCACACTATTCATCTTAAGGTCTCCTGGGGTCGTGCTGGATTCATCGACATGGATATTTTTTCCTCGGACTTGGGCATGGATATCTGGATTGTCAATATATACGGTCCTTGTCACCACAAAGAGGCTTTCCGGTACCATCTCCTAAATCTCTCCATTACCAATTCGGATAATATTACTTTGGGCGGTGATCTGAAATTCTCCATTGGATTTTCGGAAACTTGGGGGAAAAATTCTCAAGTGGATCCTCTTTCGGATGTAATGGAGTAGCTACTAGAACAACATCATTTGACGGGCATTCTGATGGTTAAGCCTCATCCCACATGGTGCAACCGCAGAATTAGGGACGTTGCCTTAGCCAGGCGCATGAACCGTTTCCTCATCAAGGATACCCTGCTGCACATACTATCCCTATACAGACAATGGGTTGGCTCTGGTAGTATATCAGACCACTCCCCCATTTTCATGGAGATTGTTGGCCCCTCTTAGAAACCAAGGCTCTACTTGGATATCAAACCCCTCATATATTCAATTGGTCACTGGATTTTGGTTATCAAACCCACCAACCTCGGGGAGAACCTTGGCAGAAGGCTTTTGTGCCAATCTCATTGAGATTAAGAGACTATCCATTTTATGGGCTAAGGAAAAAAGAGACCGGGACGAACAATCCCTCAGCACTATTGAACATACTTTGGCCAATTTACTGGATGAACAGGGTTGGGGTTTCACTTCGGTAGAGGCTAAGTCCCACCTCATTGAGTTGGAAGAACAACGGACAAAAATACTGAGGGAGAGGGAAGAAACTTGGCGCCTCCGGAGTCGGGTTGTATGGTTAAAAGCAAGAGATGAGAACACAAAATTATTTCAAAATTTTGCTAAGGGAAAAAAAGTTAGCAATACTATTTGGAATATGCCCATGGAGGATGAGGGTATGGAAACCTCCTTTAATCAGTTGTCCCATCTTGGAAACAATCACTTTCAAAAACTCTTCAAGGCCCCTCCTGGTGCCTCTCTAGCTAAAATCATTTGGATTACAGGACACTTTCCCAGGTTTTTTGACCTGGATGAGGCTGAGGAACTCATCTCCCCTGTCTCTCAAGGGGAACTGGAAATCACTTTAAAATGGTTTAAAAAAGACAAAATTCCAGGGCCTGATGGCTGGACTATTGAATTTTTCCTCACCTTTTATGAGACCATTGGATGGGACCTGCTCAAGGTGGTGGAGGAATGCATGACATCCGGGCGTATGTATGAGTCCATCAATGCCACTTTCATCGCACTTATCCCCAAATCCAACTCCCCCTCATCTTTCAATTATTTCCAACCCATTTCTCTCTATAACTGCCTCTACAAGATCATAGCCAATCGCCTCAAGCCCATTCTTTCTAGTCACATATCCCCTAAGCACTTCACTTTCCTCCAGAACAGAAAAATCCATGAGGCTATTTCCCCTGCGCAGGAAGCCCTTCTCTCCGTGAAAACGAAAAATATAAAAGGGGCCATCCTTAAGATTGACCTTGCTAAAGCTTTCGACTGGGTCATGAACCAATTCTACATTAAAATGATTCTTACACACCTGGGCTTTCCCCCTCCTTTCATCGATTGCATAATGTGTTGCATCACCACATCCTCTTTCAGCGTACTCATAAATGGCTCAGAAACACACTTCTTTCATACTTAATGAGGTCTTCGACAAGGATGTCCACTCTCTCTGCTCCTCTTTATCATTGTCATGGAAGGCCTCAATAGACTGATTGCATTTTCCAAGCAAGATGGTGACTACAAGGTCTCAAAATATCTGACCAATTCTTCCTCACTCATCTGCTCTTCATAGACGATGTGCTCATTTTCCTCAATGGAAGCATAAGGGACACCTCTACCTTCTATGAACTACTCACACTCTTTGCCAAGGCAAATGGTATGGAAGCAAACCACACAAAATCTACCATTACTCTCTCTCATGCATCTCTTCATGAAGCAAGGTATTCTCATCAAAAATTTCCTTTTTAGAGCCATCATCTGGAGGATGGCCTCAAATATATGGGGTTCTGGATTAAACCTCATTGCTACATGATTATTGACTGGATCTGGCTCGTGGTTAAAGTTGAAAAACATTTACACAATTGGAACCACATGTTCCTCTCCAGAGCTGGTCGATTAGTCCTCATAAAATCTGTCTTGGAGGCTACACTAGTTTACTGGATGTCGCTGGCTTGGATTCCTAAAGGAATCTTATCCCGAATACAAAATATTTGTTGCAGATTCCTTTGGAATGAATATAAGGAGGGAAAACCATTTACCTAGGTGGGCTGGAAGCATATTGCTCTACCCAAGAAATGGGGTGGATGGGGACTGAAGGAATTTGTGATGCAGGAAAGTGTTCCCTCTGCAAACAGAGGCAACCCCTCTAGCCCTAGAGTGGGTCTAGTCACAGTAAGGACAAAACAACAATTAATTCCCTTCAATAGTCATCGTTGGAGGCCTACCTCAAACCGACGATTGATGGAGTTCCGTTGCGCTGCTCCAGGTTCCGTTTCATTTTCCTTAATGAGCAATCAACCTGAAACACCACAAAGAAACAACAAAGCACGTAACTAAGAAACAACAATAATCTATTTACTCATAAAGTCAAGAAGTCATGAGCCATCAAGTAAATTAGATACAAGACATAGGAAATCATCATTGATTGTATTAATAATGAATCAAGAGTAAAGCTTACAACCAAGTCTTGACGTCGCAAGCCTTATCAGAGGGTCCAACCAGTGTGTTTCTTCAAGCATTCACTCTCAAAGATGGGTCTCCCAAATAGCAATATATCTCTCTCTCTCTCATTCACAAGCTTTACACAGGGTTAAGGGCACTCCACACGTTCTTGGAAACTACAAAGAAATCCCACACTTGTCACACTAACACCAACTATCTATCAAACTCAAAAGCAGCAGCAGCACTGTACAACCAAAAGAACTAGCAGATGATAGCAATGGTGAGTGATTTTATAGGAGAAGGAATCTCCATGAAATGAAGGAGAGGGAGCTCATCCTCAAGGCAAGCAACACAAAAGACGGAAGTACCATGCCAGAGGGAGAAGGGTGACCCAAACTGACCCAACAACCAGGTCCAGAGACATCCAGAAGGCCGACTGTTGGAACAAATTTGCCCAATCTGGATCGTCGCGAGTTAATAACTAAGCTCTAGTGCTCACATCGCTAGTAGGCAATGTATTCATTTAGACCGTCGCTAAAGATAGCAAGAAGCCTCGCGCCGGAGCATGAAATCCGACCGTCACAAGAATCAGATGTACTCCTGCAATGGAGCCTCAACTGGACTGTTTATGACTGTTGTCTGTCGCGTATATTTAGAGAATTCTCTCGACGAGGCAGAAAACTTAGGAAAAGTGGGTCAATTGGCAACATAAGAGAGCATTTGTTCAGTATGAGCATGTTCTACTGGACACATGACACAATAGAAGGACTGGGGTGAATATAGTGACAAATTACTGTGTAACAGATGCCCCCTAAAGTATGAAGCCTGAGAGAGTGGGAGGGATGAAATGCTTTATGAAACTGTTTGAGCTGGAACACTATCTGGAAGAACCTGCAGGCGCAAGTACAACTGATATCTCTGATAGTGAAATACATGTAGTCTAGGCATGGACGCAACCATCTAGCTAGTAATACCATGATAATGATAAAGGTATGGTCGCAACCATCCATGAAGACTCAGGTATGGTCGTAGCCATCCATCAACGAGTCATGTAATCACAAACCAATCCACGCAGCCCAAACATGTGTGATCTGAGTTCGGGGTCTTGAAACTCAACCGATGATAGTACAAATTCTAGCATGCGAACAGATGTGTTGAAGTCGAGCATGATAGAAAGCCGCTTGATTACTGGTCAATGAGGAAAACCGTTAACAAGTGCGAGAGAAACCACCAATAATGCCAATGGTTCTCCAAGTACTGTCTAGTACAATCCACGAAGTGTGAAGAATGAGTTGAAGTCAAACACTCGTGGAATCACCCAATCAACGACTAATGATGAAAGTCGACCATTGGGCGCCAAGATCTTGCCATTGAGGCATGCAAGCTCCAAGGTACCAAAGGGGATCTCTAGATCAGTCTCCTGGATAATGAGCTGATGTCGACAAGAGACGATCTGTCGCATGAGGGCCATATTGTTTCTCCCATCAACAACACGAGATAGGGAACAAGTGGTAGATGGTGGAATAGAGGATCAGAGGAGGAGGTAAGGATGTGAACTGCAGAAGGATCTTGAACATGTCGGCGACACGACTCCGGAGGGTGGCAGTATTCAAGTACTAAGGGATCAGAGGCTTAATGGAAACAACATGGATCAGATGGAATGAGGCTAAATGGCAACCCAAACCTCGGAAGGCCAAATGATGATGTATGGATATCCCAACCCGACAAGAAGCAAAAGTGTCAATGTTTAAGAGTGACTAGCTGCTGCAGGTAACCAATGACAACTTCCAAATTTTCCCCCACCATTGCTAGCGAGTACCCCAATTATTTTTGAAAACAAGCTTGAAGGGGATAACATGTGCTTGTAATATAAGTTCGACCTTCAGTCGAATCCAACCTAGTAATAGTTTAACAAGCCCTAGGGAGGAGAAGCTCGAGTCTCGTCATGGTGATGAGTCCAATGCCATCAGGGTTTAATGAGTCCGACATAGGTAAAACTTGGAGTCTTTTTCATATTTAGAGAGTTTGAAAAGACACGAAAAAGAAAACTCCAAGGGGGTCCTTTTTCATAGATTTGTCTCTCGAGCTCGAAAAAGTATAAAACAATACTTGAGAGAACCGCTTTACCATTACGATCAAGGAGTACTTTTCATGATTAGTGACCTTGATCCGAAAGAGTAAAAAGCAATCGAAACCACGTCATTTTGTAACCAATAACAAACCCGAAACAACAAAAGCTCGGCAATATTTTCCCTTTATACGGTCGGAAAAGAGCTTACAGCAGACCACCTCTTATTTCGTTTAACGAGTCAAAAGGAATAAATCGTCTATCTTTTCGTTTTTTAAGTCGGAAAAGAGCGTTAAAGAAGACTTTACAGATCAAGTGCATACAAAGTACAACATAACCTCGCCACTTGTAGCTCTGCACAAAACACATCAAACGTAAAACCCATTCGACATAAATGATTAATATATGTGAAAATACAGTTAAAAACCCAAAAACCCTAATTAACGATGCAATCAAAATGAGAAAACCCACATCCTAAAGTATAATTTTTGAATTTTTCAAAAATTACTATAAAAAGGGTGGGGTAATTCATTTGTTTTTACCCCTTGCATTGCACATTTTACCTTGGAGCATTTGGAGCACCAACCTAAGGAAATTTCTCATGCTGATTCCGGCCTCATCCGTCCATGGTTCGTACTGAAACCTTCGCCAAGTAAGTACATTCCTCCTTGCGCTACATTTTAGTAGTTTTTTCATGCAATTTAGTGTTAGGTAGGTGGGTTTAGGTGGATTTTCAAATCCGAGTCTACCTCTCAGTCATCACGGAAAAGTCGCTTGAGTATGCGATGACCGAGCGTGATTACACGCACCACCTCCATGATCATTGCAAGAAACTGGTGTACTCTCGCGACGATCACAAGAAAAATGAACTATTGGCTCAGCGCCATCGCCGCTGTTTTGAAAACAGTCGCGACGGCAGCGTGAAATTGAATTTTTGTGTAAATTATGAGTTTAAGTTTATAAAAGGAGCTCTAATTCATTTTCCTTGTCATGCAAGGCAACATGGCATTTGTTTGGTAGGAATGAACTCGCGATGTCAACAATGAGGAAGCATTTAATGATGTTGGGTGCCAAAATGCTTTACGAGCTTGTGGGCTACTAAAATTTTTTCTCACTCCACATCTTCAGGCTCAACCTGATTTGTTAGAGTTGCTAATTCGAGCTTGGAACCCAACAGACGAAAAATTCATTATCCATGGCAGAGACATTGAGTTCAAAGCTACGGACATATATTTCGTGACCGGATTGTCCCATCGCGTTGAGAGGTTGATTCTAGAGGGCCAACGCATCAGGGGTGAATCACTAGACATATTGATAGCACGAGTGTGCCCACGGGCACGCAAATAAAAAAGCGGGAAGGTGGCAATTCTGACGGTGGAATACTTAGTTCTTCATGTATTTCTATTCATGGTGACAAGGGTAGCAGGCTCCCAAGCCCAACACAAGGCAACAAAGACCCAACTCTGATTGGTTCTTGAATGCCTCAACCTGACCATGTACAACTGGGCGGAAGTAGTGACAACCAACATGAAGAGACATCTCACCAACTATCGTTGCAAGGAGGCGAAGAAATTTGGCTATGGGTCTATCTTGATCCCGCTCATGTTGGAGCGGGTGCCGATGCTTCAGTTGTAGGATATGGAATTGGACAGGCCCAGACCGCGAGAGACCAGGATCACACGGTGGGTGCATGTTATGCCATGAGGGGGTGGCGGACGAACAGTGTCATGGGGGACACTATTCCATGAGTGGCTTGATCTCCAGATGATCTTCGTCGAGGACTAGCCATATGCTGGTATGGACTTTCGTGGAGACCCCGACATGCAGCTGCCTACTAGCGAGTAGTGGGACGATGGTGGTAAAACACTTGATCACACTATTTTTTGTATTTTGTCTTTTATGATGTTTTTTAGATTTTTTCATGCATATGTCCTAATGATGTACTCTATGGTGTTTGCAGACGTGGGACCAAAGAGGCTTGTGGGACTAGCTCCAAAGGCACGAAGGGATCCATAGGGCATCAGAGAGCTGGCCTTGGTTCCCCCAGCTGGCAGTTCAGTGGAGACAGTGGCCCACAATCTTAAGGGCCTGACGGAGGGGATCCTTGATTATAGGGAGATCGAGGAGGTCCCCATAGAGTACCAGATACATACAATAGGGGTGATAGCCAAGGTGAACCATCTTTTGAGGTGAGTCACACGAGCGGTGGTGTGCCACAGGGAGCATAACCCACCGCAGTTAGACGCCTAGGTTTTATTTCCTGCTGATTTTTTGAGAGACATGTGTCTCGGATGTACGGAGAGCATAGACTCTATTTGGACATATACACTTATTTTTTGAGCGCCTCGGTGCGCCACGCGATATATATATATATATATATATATATATATATATATATATATATATATATATGTATAAATATATATATATATATATATATATATATATATATATATATATATATATATATATATATATATATATATATATATATATATATATATATATATATATATATATATATATATATATATATATATATATATATATATATATATATATATATATGGTTCATTATTGTGTTTGAATGCTTCTATATGCTGTTTTGATTACATGTTGCGTAAATGTCTATCTAATACATGGTTTTCTAATGCATTAGTTAACGTGTTTAATCTCCTTGGAATGTGTTGATATGTAATAAAATCAAAATTTCTTTCTAACAATTTAACACGTAAATACAACCTTAAAATCCGATGATCTCTGATGGAATAACGCCCATTAAGCTGGTGGACAACAAGCTGAGAATCCAGATTCACAACCAATGTACGAATACTGAGGTTGATAGCCTCGGTCAGTAATTCGATAACAACACTATATTCAACGACATTGTTTGTGGTGCAACCCAGAAAAACACCTTGAAGGTCTACTAACTCACCATGAGGATCGTAGATCACCCATGCCGCAGAAGAAAGATTCCAGGTACTGCGGCAGGCACCATCACCGAAACCAACATAAGGTGTATCTGACATCTACACAAGAAGCAAAAAGACACAATAAGCGGCAATTATGCCTACACACCAAGCCAGACATGAAAACACACACACAACACACCTGCTGGAAACACACGTATGTACAAATCAGATGCATGGGGTTCATGAATAATATTTTTTCAGATAAAGCCCATTTCGGGGTTTATCTAGAGGGTTCCCTTCGTAATCAATCAGCTCATAGGCCCCTTTTTGCAAGACTCGTTTTACAATATAAGGCCCATGCCACATAGGCTCGAATTTTCCTACCCCCAACTTATCATTTGCTTGATCACAAAGCAGGACTAAATCTCCTTCAACGAAAGAACGAGGATGGATAGCATGATCGAAGTGAGTTTTCACTCTCTTCTTTTGTGCTTCAATGGCTAGAGAGGTTAGTCAATGGGTCTCGTCTAGCCGCTCTAGATAGAGAAGATATTCTTCTACCGGAGTAGTGTTGGGGAGTAATTCGATGGCTAATTTCAAAGAAGGGATCTCACACTCAATTGGAAGGGTAGCCTCCAGACTGTAAACCAATTCAAACGGAGTGAACCTCGTGGCATCCTTCACCAAATTTTGGCAGGCCCATAAGGTGGAGAACAACATCAAATGCCAGTTGGACTTGTGCATGCTAATGGTGCATTGAAGCATCGTAACTAAAAATTTGTTGACGGCTTCCACTTGGCCATTGGCCTGAGGATAGTACGGTGTCAAGCTATCATGCCGCAAGCCTAGTTGGGTTGTTAACTCAGTTATCATATGATTACGGAAATGTTTTCCGTGATCAGTGATGATAGCCTGAGGGACACCGAATCGTGAAATGACATGATTAAATAAAAATTGCACTGTTGTGTGACCGTCTTCAGATAGTGTAGGCATCGCCTCAGCCCATTTTGTGAAATAATCAATGGAAATGATGATATACCCATGCCCCCTGGCCGAGAAAAGGTTACAAGTCATATAATTAGTGCCCCATTTGGCAAAAGAGCTGACGATAATGACAGGGTGCAATGGAGCGGGGGCCGCACGCATCTTCCATTGGTAGATTTGGCATTCATGACAAGAGCGGATGACAAGAATGCAATCCTTGAAGATAGAGGGCCAAAAATAACCAGCATGGAGGATCTTCTGAGCAGCAGCATACCCGGACATATGACCACCACAGGTGCCAGAATGGCAGCCATTTAGGACTCATTTGGCTTCCTCGAATGTTAAGCATCGACAAAGAACAGAGTCAGCACCGAGACAGTACAGGGTGTCCCGAATAATGCTATGAGGTTGAGAATGATGGTGAATCTGTCGTTGAGCATCCTTGGAAAAATCAGGATGAAAATAGGACGTCTGGAGATAGAGAATAATATCCCCGTACCAAGGATCGAGGGTACTAATCAAGAACAGAGTTTCATCCGGAATATGGTCCTCTAACCGAGAGGGCGTGGTAACAGATGGTAGAGAACAAAGCAACTCAACAAAGACGAGGGACTTCTTAGACTTGGCAGTGGTGAACTCCAAGTCGAACTCTTGAAGGATGACAATCCACTTCGAGTATTTGCCCCCCAGTAACTGACGTGACAAGATGTACGTCATCGGGTTGCAATTAGAAATCACCATCGTAGTACGTAATAATATGTAGTGGCAGAAACACTGGACGACGCAAACGGTAGCCAATGCCAACTTCTCGACATAGGCGTATCGAGTTTCCATATCTATTAAATTTTGGCTAAGATAGTAAATGACATGCTCAGTGCCATTATCATCATCTTGAACTAGAACCATGCCAATAGTGGTATCAGCAACAGCTAAATAAAGAGTGTAGTCACGGCGATAGTCAGGGGGACGCAACAACAGAGCAAAAACAAGGAGGGCCTTGAGGTGCTCAAATTAATCTTGTGCAGCAGCATCCCAAAGAAAAGGGGTGTCCCGCTTTAATAACCGCGTATAGCCTTTGGCCACTTCAGCATAATTTGGAACAAATCATCGTAAAAAATTCACTTTACCCGGCAAACTATGCAATTTCTACAAAGAAGCAGGGGGAGGGAGATTCAGGATGGCTTCGACTTTAAGGGGATCAAGATGGATACCCTCCTGGGAGATGATGAACCTGAGAAGTCTGCCTGACTCAACGCAGAACTTATGCAGATTAAGCTGGATATGATAGTGTCGAAAGCGGAGGAAAATTTCGTGAAGGTGGGTTGGATGGTCCTGGCACTTCGCTGAATGAGTCGGAAGGTCATCCAGGTAAGGCTGCACAATGTGTTGAATATCATGAAACGCATAAGACATTGTGCGTTGGAAGGTGGAACCAACATTTTTTAAACCGAAGGGGATCTTTTTATAAGCGAAAGTGCCCCACAGACAGATAAAGGCAGTCTTGTGTTGATCCACAGGCAAAATATTAATCTAGTTATAACCAGAAAATCCATCCATAAATGAATATATCTCACTCCCGACACGCTCATCAATGATTTGGTCAATGAAGGGTGTAGGGTAGTTATCTTTGGGACAGGAACGATTAATATCACGACAATCAACACATACCCTAATAGTGCCCTGTTTTTTAGTCACAGGGACAATGTTAGAAACCCAATATATGAATGGGATGGGGTAAATGAAGCTAGCCTTAAGAATATTTTCAACTTCCGCTTTAATAGCTGCAAACTTTCAGGGATGCATGGGGTGTAGACGTTGTCAAACAGGTTTGGCACCCAGATAGGTAGGTATCTCATGCACCATGATGCTAGGATTAATGTCGAGCATCACTTCATAAGACCAAGCAAACACATCATGAAATTCGTGAAAAAGATCAGTATAAAGCTGAATCTCTTTCGGAGTACAAGTTACTCCAACATGGATGTGCTCGACAATCCCTGGTTTAATAGAGATGTCGATTGGTTGAGTATGTGTAATGTTCCCCATATTCCCTTCAGAAGACACTTGATGAATTTGGATGGGTGTCTGAAGGGGTTGGGAGGGGAGACAAGGAGAAAACCACTCGAGACAAGTAAACATTTCCTAATGGGTAGGGAGAAATGAGGAACGATGGTGATGATCAAACCAAGGAGGTTCCTCGAAAGACATGGTCTCAATAATCGGTTCATCAGTAGGAAAAAATTCTTTCAAAGGGTCTGAAGAAGCGGCATCTCCAAGCTAAGGGGGTTGAGTGTACAAGTTGAGAGCCCTGCTAAACAGAGCAAGTTCAGGGGATAGAGCCGATACAGAAACAATTTCGACGTAGTTGAGCTCGGCAGGACTCAACGACATCTCATCGACCCAAGATTCTATCTAATTAGCAGGAGGAAGAACCCAAGGATCAGAGCAAACAGAAATCATATTAATGGGAGCGATGTTGGGAGGTGGGAGTGAAAAAACACCCATAAGGGCAGGATCTTTAAAGGGTCTAGCACCCACACTTTCACATGGAACAGAGGTATGCTCCACAAAAGGCACGTTTCCATTGGATGAGGAAGAGGCGAAGAAGAAAACTAGTCTACTGTGACGATTTTTCCCTGATGATGAAAACGAATAACACGAAATAGAGATGAAGCCACGGCTCATATGGCATACATCCAGCTTCATCCTAAAGGGAGGTTGTAAGTTAAATTGGCATCAACAAATTCGACCTCCACTTCGACCGTCTTCCCTTCTAGAGTAATAGGCAAGCATTGGAGTATACCATAAGGACGAGACTCTCTCCCATCAAAGGCTTCCAAGGTTGTAGGAGACTGGCTCAGACTGAGAGAACCGATAGCCTTCCAACAAGCAACAAACATTATGCAAGTAGAAGCACCTTCATCAATGACGGTACGATGAATCATTTTAGAATTGATGATGACCTGGATAAGGAAGGAAAATTGGTGAGGTAGTCTTCGTATATGACTGTCTAGGTCAAAAGTGATCAGGTCCGCGTTGACCGGGACAATGCCACCGATAACCGATAGCAAGGACTTCCTCTAAGAGGGGCAGCTCTGGAGGACTTCTAATGCGGATATAGCTATCAGAGCCTGGGCTAAGTCCTCAACGATGTTGTAGTGCTGAGCAGCACGAGCATTAGGGTTGTAAGAAGACTTCCGGAACACGCCTTTAGAGGGAGGTCAGATGACCGCTTCAGTGCTAGGTCGCTTGATATGGAGGGGACCAGAATTGGATGGAGGAGCACTAGAGGGGACCTCAGTCTCCTTCCTGGCAGGCGACGGATACTCTTTTTCCTTAGTACTAATGTGGACGAGAATCATCCTAGCCATAAATACTTGAGAACCAAAGGGAGAAGAGGATTGAGAAGAATGGGCCACCATTTGCATTTGCTGCGAGCGAAAAGGCTCTTTGAGCACAACAGGAGTCTCAGGGGCGCCTTTCAACAAACGACTCACTTCAGACTGCTTGGGGTAGTCCTTAGTATAGTGATCCTTGTCACAGATAAGGCAAGAATACTTAGGCTTGCGTTTGGCACCTTCCTCGGGTGGAGGTTTACAGAAATCCTGCTTCGGTTGATCAACCTTATTCTTTCCTTTTTCCTTATTTTTCCCTTTTGAGGCTTTACCCACCGTGGTGGACTGAACGGCGTTAACCTCGAAAGTGTTACCAGAATTGGATACAACCTGAGAAGTGTTTTCATTCGAAGCATTCGACTTTTGCTTCCCAGGGTTTGCAGAAGATTTCTTAGAGGACGTATTGACAGATCCAATGATGTCGTCAACAGATGGTGTTGGTGGGGCTTTGGAAGTTCCGGGCCTTGGAGCATCAGGAAAATAATCATATAGTGTATTGGACTAGGAGTAAACCAATTCAAGGTACTAAGCACACGTAATAGCCTGCTCTTTAGTTACACACGCCCACATAGCAATGTTCCGGGCTATCAGACCAACAAATGAGGTTGTGAACCAGTTAGTCAGAAGCTGATCGGAAATCCAAAACTTCATCAAATGGCGACGTCGTCTCCATTCATGGATATGATCAAAGATATGCGTGGTTGTGGTCTGTTTTAAGGATGTTAGGAGGTGCGAGCTCGTTTCATATCGAATCGGCAACTGAAAATGAGTTAAAAATGCCATAGCCAATGAGTTAAAGTCCTGAAAAAATCCACGAGCTAACTCAATATACCATTTAGCAGCAGAGCCAGTGAGAGTCCGTTGAAAAAGGCGGAGCCGGATTGAATAATTAAGCCATGAGTTTGACGAACACTATAGATGATAAGTCATGACATGGGCTTGGGGATCTTCTCCAGCTTTACCGTCAAACTTGGGACAATCACTAGGAATTTTAGTTGGAACCGGTGGCCAATACGAATTATGAAGAATAGGATCATTTGTCAGTTTGGACACATCCGATAATTCCAACGTTGCTAAAAAAGGTAATTGAGGGTTAAAGGACATCTGAGACCGCGGGTAGGAGGCAGCACCAGAGTTCCACCCAGTTTCTTGTTGCCCCCATTGATTTTGTCTGGACGGATTTAGCCCATAAGGGTTTTGTCCGTAGGGATTTTGTCCATGGGGGTTATAGCTATAACTAGACGGTTGACTCTGGATTTTCCCCCCAGCAGTCCACTGATTACCAACTTCACCTACAGGAGCAACATATGGTTGCTGGAAATTCTGGTAAGGATTCACCTGCAGTTGTTGATAATTCTGGTATGGGGCAAATTGGGTTTGCCCTTGGGATTGCTGAAAACCATAAGGCGGCTGGGCTCCAAACTAATCCTGGGAGCCAAGCTGCGTTTGACAAGCAGGTTGGGATTGGGATCAAACCTGAATTTGAATATCGGATTGGGTCTGGAGCCCAGACTGGAGCTGAAAACCGGGTGGAGCTTGAGAAGCAACAATCATTTGAGTGCCCGGTTGAGCAGGCCCAGACAGATGTCCTTGAGAAGAAATAGGTTAAGCCATCTGGCTAGAAGGTTAGCCTGGTTGAGGTTGAGGTTGGCCCATTTTCCCAGAAGTTTGAACTTGCTGGGAATTGGGTTGACCTTGTGGAACCAAAGGCTGTCCAGACTGATCAGATGGTTGAGTAGGCTAGACAATTGGCTAGCCTTGTTGAATTTGAGACTGACCAACTTGTCCAGAAGGGTAGCTTTGCTGGGTACCAGGTTGACCTTGTTGAATGTAAGGTTTTCCTGGGTTACTAGAAGGTTGCCTGAAGTACATGAAAGAAGACCCACTAAAGGCCGAAGGTTGTCCTTGTGGGCCGATAGTTTGCCCTAAATAATGTTTCCCATGGTATGGTTGTCCGTAAGACTGCTATCCATAATATGGTTGACCTTGATAGGGTGGTCCTTGAATATTTGAAGACTGTGCTTGGCCACTGTTGTGGAGGTAAATCCCCTCCGCGGACAGAGGCGATCCCTACTAGCCCAAATGGGGTCTAGCAACAATCAAACAACGCTAACACGTAGGTTCCTAATTGAAAATAAAAGACCGATGATGAGGGCCTACCTGGATTCCAACGCTAATATTTGTAGAAGAGTCGTCGCTCCTGTTCCTTTGCTCTGGCCGGTCACAATCCCCACGATCCTCGTGAACGGACACCTGCACATGCAAAGAACAACACAAATACAAGCATAAAATCCAATAGATGCAACTATATATCAATAAAAAAGGATATAACTCAATCATCATTACAAAGACAATAAGAGTGGAACAATAATGATAGTTGTCTATTATTGATAAACAAAGAAGAATACAACCATAGTTTTGACGTCAAATCCTCCTTTGGCTGGGTGATCAGCAGCACATGCCTTGCAAAGCTTGTTGGGAATGGGGAACAAGCCTCTCTCTCCTTGGTTACTTGGATAAGAATCTCCTCACGTAAGATTTAGCTTCATGGGAATGAAGAAGGCTTCTTGTAGCATGAGCTTAGCAATTCTCAGACTTTGGGACATAGAATTTGGAACTTGGAGACTAACTTGTCAAAGGGAAAAGGACAAGCTTTTATAGATAGAGGAGAAGGAGTTAGGGTCATCCAAAAGATTCATGGGATTGGCTTTATCACTTAGAAGCTTCCATGAGAGGTGGAGAACTACTTCCCTTCTATGGAGATTCGAAGCCCAACTGAACTAACTGAAGATGGAATCAGTTCATGAATAGGTTAGGAAGAACCTTTGTAAGTTTCTTTGTTAAAAACTTTACCCAACCGGGATGGCGCGAGTGCAACTCTAAGACAGAGCGCCAGCTAGCGTGCCCTCTTTGGAGGATTTCCCCCATTGGCGCGAGTGATACACAGTGGAACCACGCCAATGGAAAAAGGGCTATTTTTATGGGTATTTTGCAGAAGGTGTCTTCAAGGCATATGAAGTACATACTCAAGGGGATACAATGCAAGTTTTTTCAGGTTATGTCACTTCTCACAGGTCCCGGAATAAGTCCTCGCAGCCATCCAGTGAATGAGTCATGTAATGATCATAATAATCCACAAAATCGCAACCTGGATCTCAACAGACAAAATCCAGGGTCTTGCGCTCCATCTCGACCCGAACAAAGTACAAGTTCAAGCATGCAAATATGAGAGTCGAAGTTGAACATGAAACATCGTCTGATTACCAGTCAATGATGAAAACTATTAACAAATGCGAGAGGTACCACCAATAATGACAATGGTCGTCAAGGTACTATAGGTACAATCTACAGCATGTGAATCAGTGAGCCGACGTCGAACACCCGTAGAATCATTCGATCGGAGGCCAATGATGAAAACCTCACGTTGAACACGAAGAACCTGCCATTGAGGCATGCAGGCTCCAAGGCACCTGAAGGGAGTCTCTGGGTCAACTTCCTAGATAATGAGCTGAAGTCGACAAGGAGTGACCTTAATCAAAGGTGGGCCATAATGTTTCCCACATCATTGACACGAGACAAGATTGGCTGCATGCATTATACACTTTCATATGAATACTACATGACAAAAAAATCACATGTTATCCCACTGATCAGAGAACAAAAGCAAAAATATGAGGATTGGATGAAGGGTAGGTTATATTTATAGAAGCCATGACTGCAAATTAATATTAAAAAAAGAGTTCTAAATCAAAATTTGAGAGACTTCTTGGATCTTCTTTGTTTCGCCTCCTCCATCAACCATTCTTGTGCTATTGGACGAAAGGTATGTTATATTTATAGAAGCCATGAATGTAGGTAGGCATGTCATGGGTATAAAAATTGAGATAAATGTCAAATGGAGATGAAAAGGGTAGACAATGGACATATGTTATGGGTATAAACATTGAGACAAATGTCAAATGGAGATGAAAAAGGTAGAAAATGATTAGCATGACCAATTTGAAAAGATAAACTGGTGTAATTAACTTCTAGATAGTCTTTCTTACAATACCATGGGACAATACCATGGATTGTCAATACAAAAAACATTCTATTCTCCTGCACTCACGCCGGCCTAGGGGTATACCACAGTGAGGTATACCATGTGGCTTCACAAGTATCTAAAGGTACTGGAGGGAACTCTAAATCTTCTAGCTCTCTCCATGCAAGCATCACAATTATCAAAATTAACTATGCATAATGGAACATAGTACCTTTCTTCTGAGCCTTGCAGCAATCGTCCAAAAATTCTTGGCATAGATATGCAACCCATTTGTATTGAACACCATTAGCGCACTGCGTAGCTAATGAAGCTACCGGTGTAGGGACTTAATTAGCTTGACACTTCCTCATGAACTTTCCAGCCTATATATGTTCTGTGGAGCAACTCCCTGGTTGATTGAGTTGATATCATAACCTCACTTCCATTTTGTCAGTCCAAACTTCTTCTTCATGTTTTCTTCTATGGCTCTGTCTTGATCTTTCCCCACAAACTCTTTTGCGGGGTTCTTCCCTAGATACGATAGTTTGGTGATTCTCCATAGTAGCATTGGATTAATAGGGATCCTCTTCCCCATCCATAGGCATCCTTTGTGCACCAACACGAGCAGTTGTCTCACACAAGATGTACTTCCTAGACTTCTGTCGAGTGTGCCACATTCAACATACTCATCAACCCTGACTATGCCAATCCAACCACCCACTTTTGCGGTTATAACCTTGTCACACCACTATAAGGGTATTGCAATTTTTTTAATTATTTGCTTGGTGTGAACTAAGAATATTTCTTTATTTCATTGAAATCATAGTCCATGAACTTTAGCTACGAAATCTTCCCAATGGTTTCTCTAGTAAGCCGCACCGACTCCGATAATAAAGGTGTGATGGTTCCATACTTTGCGTCCTTTGACTCTTTCACTAGTTTTTCATTTGGTTTTCTTGGTGGGATATATGGTGGGAGAGGTTATGGAAACGTGCGTCATTCATTTCCATTTTCCCTTGCTCAACTTCTTCCTCACTACATCTCACTTGTTTGGGCTCTTTTTGAGGCTCAACAAGTCTCTTGTCATGTTTATTCTTCGTTCTCTATTCTTTGGTCGTTTTCTTTTGTAGGGATCTCCACTGCATGTGTGATGTTGCTGATGCGGGTGATGCTGCTGCAGGCATATTAGCTAATGCTGCTTCAGATGTTGTTTTCATGATTTCGGTTAAGCCCTTCTCACTAAATATATGAATAAATTCTTTAGTCGTGAGGATATTCATGAAAAAAATTCTGCAACTTCTTTGTAATAGCAATATTCGAATTCTCAATTCAGCAAAGTTCCAAATCTGGGCGGGATGCAACTTTTATAACAAATCTGAATTTATAACCCCATCAGTAGCTCAGATTGTGTTCATTAATTGCATATCTATCCCTAGATCTAGTCAATCTGTCCTCATAAATGCATATTTCCACTTATTTTAACGTTAAATTTCCATTTTAACCATAATATTTTTCTAGCGAACTTCGACGCATCCCCAACTCTAGTAAGCAACCCTTCCTACGTCTAAGCTCTCTCTTCAACATAGTTTTTAGTCTAGTGCCCACTTTCAATTGTAGATGGCACTAAGACTCTTCTCCTTTATTTAGAGTGAAGCTGTAGGGGCAGGGTTGTCCCTGTACAACTTCAAACTAGTTCCATTTACTCTTGCTTGAACCAATTCTCCATTTAACTTTGCTAATTGAAATGTGCCTCCATCAGTGATATGCTTGATAATGTATGGGCCCAACCATTGCATATTGAATTTTCTTGGGAATTTTACAAACTTATTGTCATAAATGAGAACAAGGTATCCTACCTAGAACCTCTTTTGCTTAATATGTTTGTCATGCCAGGCCTTTTATCTTTCTTTTTGTACCTACTGATGAAATCTTGCTATAACTCTATCTTCCTCTGAAGCAAGCAACTGTGACATTATTTCCTCCATTATATTATAATCTGTCATATCTGTAAAGGATGTAATTCTCAAGCTAGGCATGATGTACTCCATGGGCATCACAACTTCTTCCCCCTAAAATAACCTGAAGGGTGTTTGACCTGTTAAATTTTTACATGTGGTCCTATAAGTCCATAATACTGTTGGATTCTAAAGTCCCAGTCATCTTTGTTCACATTGCATACCTTAGTAAGTGCATTCTCCAGAATCTTATTAAATGCTTCTACTATTCCATTAGCCTAAGGGTGATAAGGGGTACCCTTTTGATGATAAACTTGGAACTCCTCAGTCAATGCTTCAATAGTCTTATTTAGGAAATGTGAACCTTGGTCACTCATCAAAATATTTGGACATCCAAATCTAGACAACATGTACTCAAAAATAAACTTCACAACGATCTCTACACTATAGTCCCTTACTAGTTGTGCTTTGACCCATGTTTTCAAGTAATCAGTCGCTGTAATTATGTACCAGTCCTCTTTCTAGGTGGGTTTATGGGTCAAACAAAATCAATGGCCCACTTATCAAGGGCCTACAATGTAACTTGTGTTACCAATGGCATCTCATATCTTCTAGAAGGCTTCCTTGTTCTTTGACATACATCACCTGGTCGACAATACTTCTTCACAACTTTATGTAGCGTAGGCCGCCACAATCCTTCTCTCAAAATCTTCTGCATAGTAGATTTTCTTGCATAGTGTCCACCAGTTGCACCCCCATGAGCCTCTGCTAAAATCATTTCTCTTTCATGTTTAGGAACATATCTGTGCAATATCTCATATGGTCCCATCTTATACAACTACCCTGCTATTAACAAAAATTCAACTTCCTTAACCACTAATTCTTTCTTTTGTTACGTGGTATACTCTAAAGGAGTCATTCATGCATTCAAAAACTTAATGATGTATGTGAAATGGTCATTTGTAACTATGATTGCAAATAACTACACATTAGGGAGATTATCCTCTATGTTGGTTGGTTCTTCCCCTGTTTCTAGTCTTGACAGATGGTTAGGTTCTACATCCAATCTCCCTAGTTTAACAATGATCTCAAAGTCATGTTCCTGGAATAACAGTAACCATCTGCAAATATTTCCTCCCAAGACAGGTTTATTAACCAAATACTTTTGTGAAGAATGATCCGTAAACATTTTAAACTGTGACCCCAAAAAATAGTGTTTAAACTTCTGCAAAGCATATACCGTGGCTAGTCCTTCCCTTTCTATAGTGGTGTAATTATTTTCTTCTTTAAATAAATTTCTACTTGCAAAAGCTATAGGATGATCAATCTCTCCCGCACTAGGTTGTGCCAGTACCACTCCCAAATATATACAATAGGCATCCACATGGACATGGAATTCCTTATTCCAATTAGGGAATACTAGTATAGGTGTAGCTACCATTTTTTCTTTCAATATGTCGAGGCTATTCTGACATTCTTCATTCCACTTAAAAGTTACATCTTTATTCAACAACTTCTCCATTGGTATAGTGATCTGAGCATACCCCTTGATGAATTTCCTATAATACCCAATATGTCCCAATGTAGTGCGAAGCTGTCTTACTGTCTTAGGTGGAGGCAAGTTCACAATGATAGCAATCATAGTAAGGTCCACCATTAGTCCTTGCTTACAGACAATGTCTCAACAACATGTTGAAAGGTACAAAAAATATGCACTTCTTTAGATTCAAATAGATTTAATATTGTCTACATGTGTCGAGCATAAGTCTTAAACTTCCAACATGTTTTCTCAACAATACAAATATCGTCCAATCATCAAAATATACCTATAAAAACTTGTGAATGTATTCTTTAAAAGCTATAACCACCGCCCTAGAAAAGTCATTAATGTGTATTGATATGAGCCCCATTATGTAGCAAATGTCTAGCACTTCATCTGTGAAAGGGGTAGAGAAGGGATCATGTAGACATGCATCATTCAACTTTCTCAGATCAACACAGATCCCAATTTCTCTTTGAGTCTTCTTCTCTTTCACTACCATAGGACTCGCCCATTTTGATTCTTCTACTTGTTCAATCATTCATGTTGTTATCATCTTATCAAGCTCTATTTTCACTTTCTCCTTATACTTCGGCTTCATTATTTAAGGTCTTTGTTTGACTAGCTTTGCATCAAGCTTAAGGGGAATCTGCATGACCCCTAGATCTCCTATTATACCCTTCATCTCTAAAAACGTATTGGGAAATAGTTCTTGATATTCATGAAGTAACTCTATAACTTTACTGACCTCCTTTTCATCCCAGTAGTCTTCTATTGTTGCAAGCTTGGGTTCCCTCTCTAATCTAATGTTCACCTTCTTGTTATTTAGTGGCTTTGTTATATCTGGTATCTCTAGCTTAGGTCTAGTTGCTTCATGGTATCCTTCTGACTCTATTATGTTGATTTTGAGAGGATTTGTAGCCAGCCCACAATGGAAAATTTGCAAGGGTGTGATGCATATGAGTTGTGTGGCGCACTGGGAATTGCGTACGGCACACACAGTCCAACAGCCCAAAACGGTGCCAAACCACTTCAAAACTTGGAAAAAGCAATCAAATTGAAAGATTTGCAGAGCATCTACCAGTTCAGTGGGTTCAGAGGACAACAAAGAAATTCAGGGTACAAGCAGCAGAAATGGCATCAGAAGTTTCATCAGATTATGAGGGGGAAACTCACAGTGATACAGCTTCAGGAGAACATGCTCCCCGGAGACCTAGGAGTGGCAGACATGTCAGGGATGAACCAAACACCCTCACTGAGTTGCAGGCATGCCCTCTCTCTATGTCTTGTTTCCAGCACTTAGCATGTTTCGAATTTTATCAGAGGGTGGAAAATGTCAGGATTCATCATGTGTTGGCCCGTCTTTTTGCACTTCACCTACATGGAGGTCAGTCTATCTTGGCAGGGGTCACTTTCACATTGACACCCGAAACCATATCAGTGGCAACAGGCATACCAAATGTTGGAGAACAGTGGCACAAGAAGATGAAGGTGGAGAGGGAACTTTATGAGCCTTACATTAAGGCCACTTGTTTAAGTCAGCTCACTAGAGTTTTCCCATTCAAATTTCTGAGAGATGAGTATGCTCCGCTCATGAAATTGATCATGAAATACTTCAGTTGTGAGGGGAGGTTTTCTCGCCTTTATGCCTATCACATCAGGTTGCTCATGCACTTTACCAGGGTGCGTATGATGAACCTCCCATTTTTCATTTGCGGGAACATAGAGAAAATGAAAAAGTTCATGCAGCACAAGACCCCTCGGAAGCAGCTCAACAGTGTATATCACTTCGCTCTTATCCAGATTTTGGTGGATCATCAGTTGGGATTGTAGGGCATTTCTTGGGAGGACTTCATCTCCCATGAATTCTTCAGCACTCCACAGGTAGTATCAGAGGTCAAGCATGAGATAGGTGGTCCTTCTCATCAGCATGAGTGCCATGAGAGCACTGCGGTTCCATTTTCCATCACATATCAGAGATGCTATCCGAAAGGCACCAGGCCTTTGTTTGCAGCAACAAAGCGAGTGTGATCTCCACCCGGGGTGGAAGGGGCCTGCTTCCTACATCAGAAATACAGGTACAGGACAAGGGCAAGAAGCCCAAGCATGAGAAGGGGCCTTCAGGTGTGCCACCATGTGAACGAGAGACCAGATTCATTCTCCTTCATGATGATGATGATACCAATACACGTCCACAAAATGCACAACTAAAAGAGATATTCCAGGAGCAAGAGACAGAGATTCAATCCTTGACACTCAAGTTGGAGATGGCCAAATGGAACATTAGGAATTTGGAGCAAAGGAACAAACAACTGGAAGACCAACATGTGATCATGGAGCTGTAGAACATCCGTGAGGATCGCTTAACTGCCCAGCAGAGGAGGATTGAATTCACTTCATTAGAGCAACAAGTTATTGATGATCGTGAGTCTGTTCTCGAGAGAGTTAACATGCACCTGGAAAACATGTTGAACAAGGCCGACGAAGACAACACACTGCTGAGACACATGGCTCGTCATTACAGGGCACAAAACTTGAGTTTGAGAGCCCAAATAAGGAGTTTGAAAGCAAAATTGAGGAAGGCCACAAGAAGGGCAAAACAGGGAAAAGAGAAAGACAAACTTATAATCTTGGCTGAGGCTTCCTTGGCTCAACAGGCACTCCATAGAGAGCCCCCAGTCCAGATTTCAAAAAAATTGGGGCAATTTTGTGTTTTTGGAAATTTTTTGGTCAAAAAACAGGGTTTTTCTCCCTATGCGTCGCGCACCCTGCGCAACACTAAAATTATAGTGCTCTAAATGAGGAATGGCTTACATATTTGGATTTAGCATCAAAAAATACATCTACTGGTGTCCGAGCAAGAAATTTTGATAAGTTTTGGGTCTCCTAAAGGTCAAAAAACACCCAAAAATGGCCTCTCTGCCACTTTTTGGACACACAAAAAGTAGTCTTGGGAGAATGAAGTTTTGGAGGGGAAAATGAGCCTCAAATTCAGAAATTCTAATTGGGTTGGAAAGTAGACAGGCCAATCTTTCCAACAAGCCCACTTGGGCACATTTTGGACAACTGAAAGTGCCCCAAAACAGGCCCCAAAGTAGTGCGACGCAAAGAGAAAAGCGTGCGGCGCACAGAGGAAATTTTGCCCAGTTTGCTCTCGTTTCGCGAAATTTCGGGTCGCGACTTCTCCAAGTGGGCCCGGTCATCAACTCTTCAGTTTTTTGGCACCAAAGGCATCTTTTAAAGAGTTTTCTCTCGAGGTGGGCGTCTATCCAAGTGGCAAAGAATGCAAAGGGTCACCACAGCCAAATGTCATGCTTGAGAGCACTGTACCTGTAGCCGATGGTTGGCTCTCCATCTCCTTTTCGAAATGATTTGAGTAACTTCCCAAACCCTAGGCGTTCCATCTCTTCTCTACACTTTCCATATGTTGTAAGCAAGTTATTTGCAAATGGTTGGCTAGCTTGTAACTTCTGGGAGACTGTGGGAAAGAAACTTTGTTTCTACACTGTGTATTTTTTACAGAGAATTAATGAAAGAAAGCGGCTCTGTTTCATGAGATTCTTGTGGTCGTGACTGTAGCAAACGTGTTCTTATGTTCCATATGTATCTTGTTATGTTTCATATTTCATTTCATGCTTCATTTCAGTGAAATTTTCTAAGTGAGATTAGGTAGAATTCAATTTATATTGCTCTACCTGTGGGAAAATTTCATGTGCAGTGTTATTCTTCTGTTGAAAAGGATTCATGCGATCATGCCCTTTTCACTCTCTTCAACAATCTTTCCATTCCGCATTACCTTAACCCGAAATTGTTGCGCTTGCCGCCTACCTTGCCTCACGGAATAATCTGTGCCTTCATATTCGATTCTATGTTATTTGTTGAGCGCCAGTCCCATATACATCCCAGAAGCTTGGTCACTTCATAATTTTTTTTCCAAAATCCCTTTTCACTTACTAGCCTAAGGTAAATATTGCTTTGTAAGTCATCTAGACCATTTTTCCTATCCATTCACTGAGCGTGACTCGGAGAGAGCCCTCTCCTGCTCTGGTAGGGCTAGCTACCAGACTAAGCGTGGTTTGTGGTTACCCTAATTTTTGCCTTCCTTCAGCCTAAGGCAGATTTAGGTGCTAACAGGTTCCACATCAAAAGGACACATGATCTATCTATATATATATATAATCTAGAAATTGTAAATTGTATTTTGAATGAAGTTAATGTTATTTGTAGGCATCACATATTTGAAAAATTGTCATGATTTCATGCATAGAAAAAGAGCAATGAAAGAATCTTGTATATGAATCAAATATTGACTTAAGTGTGTTTTTGATTCATCATTATTAAGTATATTGTATAACTTTTTTTATTGAGTGGTAAAAAGTAATTTAAAACCAGATCATGTCACTAAAAACATATTTACGGGGAATAGTTAGGAGAGTGCCTACTCAATTACAAAGTATATGATTATTGTTAAGAATGGACCTTATGAACCATAAGCTCAATTGTTTTTATGTGAATCAATATTTATTGTTGCATCTGTAATGTGAATTATGAAATTTTTTAAAAGGAATTTGAGTTGAATTGTTAATTTGTAATGTGAGATAGGTATGTAATTATTTTACGAGTTATTTGGGATGAATTGCGAAAGGTTTTTGACTGTAGAAATTTTAGAATGTGTAATGTGTTAGGTATCCGTGTATCTTAATTTCCAACATAGAAATCTTAATTTCACAGAAATGTATCTAGTAAGAATAAGAGCAGTTACAAATCATAGTTACCAACTATGTATGTAGTAAGAATGAGTGCAGAATACAATTGGATAAGGAAAATTTCAATTAAAATTCAATTCTTTAAAATTTAATACTCAGTATTTAAATGTTTAAATATAAACAATAAAATATACATACAGTGCATCTAAAAATTAAATCCCTCAACTGCACGATAATAATACAATTCTCATATAGATAAATCATTCCTCAGATTCACGTGATTCTAAAAATCATGAAACACAACAAATACCATCCGTCAAATTTGATTCCTACCCATTGAGATAGTTTGATAACATAACATACATTTTTAAATAATGGTAATTCATAAACTAAAATTCCATGCTAGACCTACTGCACTGAGCGACCGATTGAGACTGCAGTGCCATCAACTTTTTGGTTGCTGAGGGAGACTTGAGGAGTCGGGGTGGTAGATGGAGAACAGGGAAAGAATTAGTTTGTGGAAACAATTTGTTGGGTTCATGCAGTGTTTCAATTTTTCTAGGGACTTCTTCCCATTTCAAAGGGACTACGACGGACGTGAAGGGAGTCACAGGAGAAGGTTGGAGGTCCAACGGCATGACTTGCATAAGGAACTTCGAGGCATGAGATGATTTTAGATCGATGTCGGCATTGATCCTCATGATCTCCTTCGATTCTTCCCGCTCCTCCTCAGATACGTCTTACGTTCTTGATTTTCTTTTCCTCATATTTCTTGATTTTCTTTTCCTTGACTTTCTAAATGATCAAGACGCTGAGGCCTTGACTTATCGTGCATGACAATGACTTCTTGAGCTTCTCCATAACTTCTGAAACAATCAGGGAACATCTCATCCATTAACATCGACTTCATGCATCGACTGTTACTTCCTCGGTTGTGTTCCATCATTGAATTCTTAGCCTCAATGACAAATACGCTGTTGAAAACTTGTGCAGGCACCATAGAATCCCCCTCTTCGGCCTCTAGAGGGAACAAGAAATATTATTGTCATGTAACAGATAATGAATCAAATTCATTTTCATGGTCCTTCAAACCATTCTGAGTGCAGTCGAAATTGGCTGAGAAGAGCAGTATATTAGAGAGATTAAGTTTTGCAAGCTCTGAAATAGATACCATGATTGGGAATATCCTTTCTTCCCCTCCAGGCTAGAATGGCGCCATGGATTCAACACTCCTGCTGCTCACCATTATTCAAATAATGGCCTGTCATTCACAAACATAAACCAAAAGCCATAGGTTATGCAATGATGTAAGTAAATCTGGTTTGTAATTTTTCTCCTACTCTGCACAGGGACCAAGACTGGCTGCATGCATTATACACTTTCATATGAATACCACATGACAAAAAAATCGCATGTTATCCCACTGATCATAGAACAAAAGCAAAAATATGAGGATTGGATGAAGGGTAGGTTATATTTATAGAAGGCATGAATGCAAATTAATATTAAAAAAATAGTTCTAAATCGAAATTTGAGAGACTTCTTGGATCTTCTTTGTTTCGCCTCCTCCATCAACCATTGTTGTGCTATTGGACGAAAGGTATGTTATATTTATAGAAGCCATGAATGCAGGTAGGCATGTCATGGGTATAAAAATTGAGATAAATGTCAAATGGAGATGAAAAGGGTAGACAATGGACATATGTTATGGGTATAAACATTGAGACAAATGTCAAATGGGGATGAAAAAGGTAGAAAATGCTTAGCATGACCAATTTGAAAAGATAAACTGGTGTAATTAACTTCTAGATAGTCTTTCTTACAATACCATGGGACAATACCATGGATTGTCAATACAAAAAACATTCTATTCTCCTGCACTCACGCCGGCCTAGTGGTATACCACAATGAGGTATACCATGCGGCTTCACAAGCATCTGAAGGTACTGGAGGGAACTCTAAATCTTCCAGCTCTCTCCATGCAAGCATCACAATTATCAAAATTAACTGTGCGTAATGGAACATAGTACCTTTCTTCTGAGCCTTGCAGCAATCGTCCAAAAATTCTTGGCATAGATATGCAACCCATTTGTATTGAACACCATTAGCGCACTGCGTAGCTAATGATGCTACCGGTGTAGGGACTTAATTAGCTCGACACTTCCTCATGAACTTTCCAGCCAATATATGTTCTATGGAGCAAACTCCCTGGTTGATTGAGTTGATATCATAACTCACTTCCATTTTGTTAGTCCAAACTTCTTCTTCATGTTTTCTTCTATGGCTCTGTCTTGATCTTTCCCCACAAACTCTTTTGCGGGTTTCCTCCCTGGATACGATATTTTGGTGATTCTCCATATTAGCATTGGATCAATAGGGATCCTATTCCCCATCCATAGGCATCCATTGTGCACCAACACGAGTAGTTGTCTCACACAAGATGTACTTCCTAGACTTCTGTCGAGTGTGCCACATTCAACATACTCATCAAGCCTGACTATGCCAATCAACCACCCACTTTTGCGGTTATAACCTTGTCACACAACTATAAATGTAGTACAATTGTTTTAATTATTTGTCTGGTGTGAACTAAGAATATTTCTTTATGTCATTGAAATCATAGTCCATGAACTTTAGCTACAGAATCTTCCCAAGGGTTTCTCTAGTAAATCGCATCGACTCCGATAATAAAGGTGTGAAGGTTCCATACTTTTCATCCTTCAACTCTTTCACTAGTTTTTCATTTGGTTTTCTTGGTGGGATATATGGTGGGAGAGGTTATGGAGACGTGTGTCATTCGTTTCCATTTTCCCTTGCTCAACTTCTTCCTCACTATATCTCACTTGTTTGGGCTCTTTTTGAGGCTCAACAAGTCTCTTGTCATGTTTATTCTTCGTTCTCTATTCTTTGGTCGTTTTCTTTTGTAGGGATCTCCACTGCATGTGTGATGTTGCTGCCGCGGGTGATGCTGCTGCAGGCATATCAGGTAATGCTGCTTCAGATGTTGTTTTCATGATTTCGGTTAAGCCCTTCTCACTAAATATATGAATAAATTCTTTAGTCGTGAGGATATTCATGCAAAAAATTCTGCAACTTCTTTGTAATAGCAATATTCGAATTCTCAATTCAGCAAAGTTCCAAATCTGGGTGGGATGCAACTTTTATAACAAATCTGAATTTATAACCCCATCAGTAGCTCAGATTGTGTTCATTAATTGCATATCTATCCCTAGATCTAGCCAATCTTTCCTCATAAATGCATATTTCCACTTATTTTAACGTTAAATTTCCATTTTAACCATCATATTTTTCTAGCGAACTTCGATGTATCCCCAACTCTAGTAAGCAACCCTTCCTACGTCGAAGCTCTCTCTGCAACATAGTTTTTAGTCTAGTGCCCACTTTCAATTGTAGATGGCACTAAGACCCTTGTCCTTTGTTTAGAGTGAAGTTGTAGGGGTAGGGTTGTCCCTGTACAACTTCAAACTGCTTCCATTTACTCTTGCTTGAACCAATTCTCCATTTAACTTTGCTAATTGAAATGTGCATCCATCAGTGATATGCTTGATAATGTATGGGCCCAACCAATGCATATTGAATTTTCTTGGTAATTTTACAAACTTATTGTCATAAAGGAGAACAAGGTATCCTACCTAGAACCTCTTTTGCTTAATATGTTTGTCATGCCAGGCCTTTTATCTTTCTTTTTGTACCTGCTGATGAAATCTTGCTATAACTCTATCTTCCTCCGAAGCAATCAACTGTGACATTATTTCCTCCATTATATTATAATCTGTCATATCTGTAAACGATGTAATTCTCAAGCTAGGCATGATGTATTCCATGGGCATCACAACTTCTTCCCCATAAAATAACCTGAAGGGTGTCTGACCTGTTAAATTTTTACATGTGGTCCTATAACTCCATAATACTGTTGGATTCTAAAGTCCCAGTCATCTCTGTTCACATTGGATACCTTAGTAAGTGCATTCTCCAGAATCTTATTAAATGCTTCTACTGTTCCATTAGCCTAAGGGTGATAAGGGGTACCCTTTTGATGATAAACTTGGAACTCCTCAGTCAATGCTTCAATAGTCTTATTTAGGAAGTGTGAACCTTGGTCACTCATCTAAATATTTGGACTTCCAAATCTAGACAACATGTACTTAAAAACAAACTTCACAGCAATATCTACGCTATAGTCCCTTACTAGTTGTGCTTCGACCCATGTTTTCAAGTAATCAGTCGTTGTAATTATGTACCAATCTTCTTTCTAGGTGGGTTGATGGGTTAAACAAAATCAATGGCCCACTTATCAAAGGCCTACAATGTAACTTGTGTTACCAATGGCATCTCATATCTTCTAGAATGCTTCCTTGTTCTTTGACATACATCACATGCTCGACAATACTCCTTCACAACTTTATGTAGTGTAGGCCGCCACAATCCTTCTCTCAAAATCTTCTGCGTAGTAGATTTTCTTGCATAGTGTCCACCAGTTGCACCCCCATGAGCCTCTGCTAAAATAATTTCTCTTTCATGTTTAGGAACACATCTGTGCAATATCTCATATGGTCCCATCTTATACAACTACCCTGCTATTAACAAAAATTCAACTGCCTTAACCACTAATTCTTTCTTTTGTTACGTGGTATACTCTGAAGGAGTCATTCATGCATTCAAAAACTTAATGATGTATGTGAAATGGTAATTTGTAACTATGATTTCAAATAACTACACATTAGGGAGATTATCCTCTATGCTGGTTGGTTCTTCCCCTGTTTCTAGTCTTGACAGATGGTTAGGTTCTACATCCAATCTCCCTGGTTTAACAATGATCTCAAAGTCATGTTCCTGGAATAACAGTAACCAACTGCAAATATTTCCTCCCAAGACAGGTTTATTAACCAAATACTTTTGTGAAGAATGATCCGTAAACATTTTAAACTGTGACCCCAAAAAATAGTGTTTAAACTTCTGCAAAGCATATACCATGGCTAGTCCTTCCCTTTATGTAGTGGTGTAATTCTTTTCTTCTTTAAATAACTTTATACTTGCAAAAGCTATAGGATGATCAATCTCTCCCGCACTAGGTTGTGCCAGTACCACTCCCAAATCTATACAATAGGCATCCACATGGACATGGAATTCCTTATTCGAATCAGGGAATACTAATATAGGTGTAGCTACCATTTTTTTTCAATATGTCGAGGCTATTCTGACATTCTTCATTCCACTTAAAAGTTACATCTTTATTCAACAACTTCTCCATTGGTATAGTGATCTGAGCATACCCCTTGATGAATTTCCTATAATACCCAGTATGTCCCAATGTAGTGCGAAGCTGTCTTACTATCTTAGGTGGAGGCAAGTTCACAATGATAGCAATCATAGCAAGGTCCACCATTAGTCCTTGCTTACAGACAATGTCTCAACAACATGTCGAAAGGTACACAAAATATGAACTTCTTTAGATTCAAATAGATTTAATATTGTCTACATATGTCGATCATAAGTCTTAAACTTCCAACATGTTTTCTCAACAATCCAAATATTGTCCAATCATCAAAATATACCTGTAAAAACTTGTGAATGTATTCTTTAAAAGTTATAACCACCGCCCTAGAAAATATAGCAGGGTCATTTTTTTATCCAAAAGTCATTAATGTGTATTGATATGAGCCCCATTATGTAGCAAATGTCTAGCACTTCATCTGTGAAAGGGGTAGAGAAGGGATCGTGTAGACATGCATGATTCAACTTTCTCAGATCAACACAGATCCCAATTTCTCTTTGAGTCTTCTTCTCTTTAACTACCATAGGACTCACCCATTTTGATTCTTCTACTTGTTCAATCATTCGTGTTGTTATCATCTTATCAAACTCTATTTTCACTTTCTCCTTATACTTCGAGTTCATTATTTAAGGTCTTTGTTTGACTAGCTTTGCATCAAGCTTAAGGGGAATCTTCATGACCCCTAGATCTCCTATTATACCCTTCATCTCTAAAAACTTATTGGGAAATAGTTCTTGATATTCATGAAGTAACTCTATAACTTTATTGACTTCCTTTTCATCCCAGTAGTCTTCTATTGTTGCGAACTTGGGTTCCGTCTCTAATCTTATGTTCACCTTCTTGTTATTCAGTGGCTTTGTTATATCTGGTATCTCTAGCTTAGGTCTAGTTGCTTCGTCGTATCCTTCTGACTCTATTATGTTGATTTTGAGAGGATCTTCTTCTTCATCTGTAGTAAGGTTATAACACTCCATTGCATTTTCTATATACATAGCCCAATCAAGTTGTTGCCATGTCAGCGGGGTTACATTCTCAAAGATCTTCTTCTTAATTGTCTGAAGGGCCAAATCTATGTACGAGAAATCATCCTCAAAGCTGAATGTTAATTTGAAACAATCAACGATCTCTGCTAAGTTCACGGTACCATGTCGAAGCTCTGTTTCTAGGTACTAGTTCTTAGGAATTGTCTCTAATGTATGAATGAATCCATGTGCCCATTTATGCTAAGGAATCTCCTTCCATGTTGTAGTGCATAGTTGGATATGCTTCCTAGGATTAGTTTCATCATCATATTTTATCTCCATCTCTGTATCTATCTGTCCAAATCTTATTTCCATCAATATTCGACATTCTTTCCAACCTCCTATATTAATCTTGTGTGCATTTCACCTTCTAACAGGGGTACCTTCCACGGCTAGCAACCTTCAATTTTATGGAACTTGCTATTCACAATCATTAATAAAAGTATTTACATCACCTAATCCTTCATAAGAAGGTAGATTACATACGTCAAATATCATACAATGAATTGATTTGGTAACTCTTTCACAACACCTTGTGGATAACCTTCATGCACCGTATTCTGCCAGTTCTCCAACTCTTCTTCTAAGTCTGAGGTAAAAGAACTATCACACTCCCAACTCAACTTTCCTTCTATAGTATGGTTAACACAATCTTGTTCCTTCACTTTCATTTGATATATGTTGTTTATGTCAAATGTGCAATATTCTTCTTTGACTAGTTTTATATATCTTACTCCTTCTGATGGATCCAAGGGAACAATTACTCTCATATTATTTCCTTCAAATATCATCTGTCTCTTCTTCATATTAATTATGGCCATATTTTCAAATGCCCAGTCAAATCCAAGCAATGCAAGATAGGGATTATTGTCATTGATGATTTCTATTACTTCAAAATCAGTAGTAGTGCAAACTCCTTCAATATCCACTCTGACACTTGATAGTCTTCCTAGAGGGAAGATATTTTACTATTTTTCCATCCTTAATTGAATAGGTGACCACTGTAGCTTCGGCTTACCCATTAATTCCCATGTATTCTTCATTAATACATTAGCATCATATCCTATATCTAGAATAATTTATCAATCTCATACTCTCCTATCTGCACACTAAACCTCATCTCTCTTCTGGTTCTCTTCTGTCCTTGCAAATTATTGACTGTGTGTATCTCAATTCATGGTGTTTCTTTGGATGCACAAGAATTTATCAACTCCTAAAACCCTTATACAACCTTTTGTTCTCTAAACAATTTCATACAAGTCTGCATAAAAGACTTTGAAATACCTACTTTATTTGTTGAATCCTCGTCTTGTGTTAGAGGTCGGTCTTGTATCGAAGTTGATGACATGTCGCATGTACTTTTCTGATCAGGCTTTGGCTATGCACTAGAGGTCGAAGCTCCAGTATACATAAAACTTCACTTTTCTTCCATAAATGCTTCTGTTTCTTTCTAAATATTAAAAAAACAATTAACTTTCTCAACTATATTTCTAACCCATGTACTTTTAAATTCTTTCTTCTCATTTGCTTGATCACTACCAGTCACAACTTCACTTCTAGTGAAAATACTAATTCGAGGTTCATTGGTCCTCCTTTCAGCAATCACCATTTGAATATTTTGTGTCAGTTGTTGATTCCTTTTTTCTTGCATCTTCACCATAAGTACAACACATTCTTCTATGGTCAAATGATTTACAATGCTTGCATTTCATTGTGGGATTATGGAAATCTCTCACAAAATGACTTGGCTGGCCATAATTATAGCAAGTGATCTATCCACAGCCTTGCCAAACTCCACCACCTCGATCCATCATTAGTTCGTAAGCTCGACAATTATTCTCATCATGTCCTACTAATTTACAGAATTTGCAATATAGATTCCTCAGAGTCTGTACATATTTTTGTAACAAGTAATGATATTTTGAATGATGTTGGCCTCTAGTCATACATATTTCACACCAAAGACTAGATCCTTCATCCAAGGGATTTGGTCCCCCGCCAACCATGTAATTATTGAATATAGGGCACTGTTCTTTAGAATGGCCCTCCAATCTGCACTTCGTACACCATATTTCTTCTCTAACTTATTTTCTTTTCTTTATGTCGTGTATCTGTCGGGTTAGGTTTTCCAGTTGACTCTGAATATGTTGCATGCCTACATTAGTATCTCATATAGGTGAAGCTTCTAATTTCATCGCAATCTATAGCGATTTGGCTTGACTTTTTACCTTTAGTTGCATTAATGGCAATTTGATATGTGGTAGCATGATATCTATAAACCATTATTGATTTTGTTGTGGAGCTATGTCGAAGGTTACTTGATCCAATAAAACCTTAAATATCTAATCAAACTCCGAAATAAACTTAGTAGGTCTCTTTTTTATCTCTTTAAACTCGATGATGCACTGTGACTCATACTTCAGTTTCTTAAAATCTCTTATCAGTTTTATTTTAATATCTACAAATGTTTTGTTTTGATTATTTGAATACTTCATATACCATGTCAATGCTCTATCTCAGAATGTCGTAATGAGTTGTACTTTATTTATATTCTCGTCGTTGATCTACTTCATTGTCCATACAACTTCACATAAAAATAAAAATTGTTCTGGATCCTCCAATCCAATTCCTTTGAAAACATGTAGCTTAATATCGTCAACCATATTTCTTCTTGGAGGGGGAAGGGGAGGCAGAGGAGTAGGGAAAAGGGGATGGGGGGTAGGAGGGGTAGGGGGAGTAGGAGGGGGAAAGCCAAAAACACCCTGGATATTACTAGATTCTAGCTTCTTCTAACTCTCAAGCTGGAAGGGTGAATATTGTGAATTTACCTAGGGGTTATCAAGGTGGCTTTCTTCTCTTTCACTTTCAGATCCACTCAAAAGAGGACTATAATCAGTCTCTATAAAGGTCTTTAAATCTTGTTCACGAGATCTCTTTTTGGTATCTACTCTATATCTCTTTCCACTTTGTGTTGTTCCGATCTCTTGTTCATATTTATTCCCTCTTCTTCCAAATATAAGTAAACTAACAATCTAATTACATCTATAAAACTCCCTTTTCACACATAAGCATCTTAATCCAAAGTTTCATAGATTTTAAATACATACTTTGCAGTCTTTGAAGAATCATCGTTCTGCTTCCCTGTAGGACACGGTCGAGTCTATGGCAAACTTGGTAATGAATCCTCCTAAGATGCTATCAATCCAAAAATCAACATCCCTTGAAATCCTATTGTCAATGCTCTTGAGTCATTGTATCAGTTCAGGACTCCACACCGTAGGCTATTCACCTTTAAAAAAATTCTTCCTTTCGGTTAACCTTGATATCGACTCATACAACTTGACAGGAAATGAATCGAAGAAAATCTCATATTGATCTATAAAAATATACTTATGTAACCAAGCTTCAGATGTGAGATGAGCATTTCTGTTTTCTTGATCTACAAATTATCGTTCTTTCAATTCTATCCTCTTTGATGGGTGCCACATCCATATATCCTTCAAATAGATCTTGGTCCTAGAAAAGGAACCATTTTTTTTCCTTGGTTTGGGTTGACCCACGTTCGATCTATACTACGCACACACAAAGCCCTCAATCACTGGCCATTTTGGAAATGATCTGCAAGCAGATCATAGTGTCACCAAAAGTGACTATGAGAGAATGCAAAATCCAATTTTTGTGGCCTTGAAGGATTAGGATATGTTGTATTATTATGTTATCATATTCTTAGCATTTATAAATCACTTAGTCGCATCAGATTACTTACTTAAACATGCCATATAAAACCATAAACCATCACTATGCTTAAGTAAAATACAACTGTAATAACTGCTACTCTATAATAGATAATAAGCAAATATACACCTCAAGACACCAAATTATTGTGGTTCACCCCAATGTGGGGCTACGTCCACAAATATTGTTTCTAAGATAATGAAACATTGAACAACAAACATTTATTGGCTTTGCACTAAGTTGCAGGTTGTTTGCACACTCAACTGTAGACTCGAGCCTCTGTGCACTCAACTGCAAAGCTTCACCTTCTCTTTCAAATCACAAATCACATCTATGCACCCAAAACACTGATCTGGATCTCCCCAGATTATCTTCTAATTATTTTACCCTATATATGCTATTACATCAGAGGGTTACATCATCAAAATACCATTGTCCAAATACCAAGGATTCCCTAAAACAAGCAACTATAGTCCCAAAACCATTGATCCCTTACAAAATCATGTGATTTTACAAAAAGGAGGGGCTTCAACCCACCCTAAAGACCTTACACCGTGCGGTATATTTAAAACGTCAAACCGCACTCTGTTGCTTCACTGCGCAGTCCACTTCACACTCTACTGCATGCTCCGCCCCACAAAACACAAAGTTTTTACCAAAATCTAGGCCAAGTTGGGTTACACCCAATAATATATGAGATGCATGCTAGTATCGGACTTCATTTATTATGCGATCAGTTGTATGACTGTGATCCCTTGGTATATGTGTAAATGTGATTTCAACTTTGATCTAACCTTTGTGCATGTAGATACTTCTGAAAAAGACATGGATTACGAACTTGAAAGGCTTTGTTCAATTGTGATACAACCAGCTAGGAATACAAGACTATATGTAGGTGACAGATACTTAAGTGGGAGGCATCGACCAAGAGAACTATGATGGTGTCATATTAATCTTGATTGATGGTAGTTGACCTGATACAAAGTCCATTACAGAGACAGGGTTTCTGGTCAAGAGAGTATATGGCCTAGGCTGCGAAGGCTAGGTTTTGCGACCATCGAGAAGAACTGTTAGCAACTCTGAAATGATAGAATAACAGATGATCCATCTGTGACAAATGATGAGAGAGTGATTTTAGAGTGGGTCCATGATGAGGTGATCATCATAAAAATAATCATGGTGCATACATGTTCATTCTAGGGTTTCTCACGCATTCTTATGGGTGAAATGTTTTGAGGTGGAGAGCATTGATGGGATTTTTTAGGCAAGTTCCAGCGGGCTATGATAAGATGTATGCCCCCTTGAGGAGGAAATGTTATATAATGCATGGGCCCTTCCATAATGTCTCGAATTTCCTGGGTCCTAACGCCCCTTGTGCAACATCATAATAAAGGATTAACTCTCCTTTAGTAAATGTCTGAGGGGTGATGTTATGATGAAATGAGGCTTTGACCCTCTTTTTGTGTGCTTCATTATTCTGGGGAGATTCTCATCTAATTTCATTGACAAGATCCAGATGTACCAATCTTTGTTCCAGAGGTTTGGTGTCACCAATAAATTCGATGGTTGAGTGCAAGGTAGGGATCTCGCACTGAATGAGGAGTATAAATTCAACCCCATATACTAGTTGGAAGGGTGTGAACATTGTGGATGCTTTGATTTTTGTGCGGTACACCCATAGGGATGAAAACATTATGTGGTTCCAATTGGTTTTGTGATTGTTAACCATATGTTGCAACATTGTTTTTAGAACTTTGTTGACAACTTCTACTTGATCGTTGGATTGAGGGTAGCATGGGGAAGAAAACTCATGAGAGAAACCAAGGTGTTGGGATAACTCTTGAAAGATTTCGTTCTCAAAATGTTTACCATGGTAAAAAATGAACTTCTTGGGAACACTGAACCATGTTATGACATGGTTAAATAGAAACTATGTAGTGGTTTTCATGGTGTTATTATATGTGGGCATTGCTTTTGCCCATTTGGTGAAATAGGCAATGACAACCACAATGTACTTATGGTTTCCAAATGATAGGGGATTACAGGTCATGAAGTCTTTGCCACATTTTTAAAAGGGGTATCAATGATGACTAGATGTAGGGGAGTGGGTGGGGCTCATATCTTATGATTGTATCATTAGCATCACTAACATATTTTGCCTACCTATATGCAATTATGGAAAAGGGTGGGCCAGAAATAACTGACACGGTGGATTTTCTGAGCGGTTACCATCACCAAGAGTTGGTCTCCGCAAGCCCATTGTGGAAATAATTAAAGGCTTTCTCATCTTGTTTGTGAGTGAGGCACTTACATAGGATAGTGTTGATGCCCCTTTGATAGAGGACATCCCCGAGAAGAAGATAACAAGGGGCTTGGTGGCATATGCACCTTCGATCGTCGCAGGTAAGTTAGGGTTTGAACTTTTCAGTTCATAAGAAGAGGAGGATATCACTTTACTAGGGGTCGTCCATTACTACTAAACATAGATGTTCATCCGGAAGAGCATAATTAACACGAGATCCTTGGGTCTCTATTGGGAGATTAGTGATGAATTGACCAAGGATGCATGTCTTCTTTCTTTTAGGAGAATTAAACTGTAAATCAAATTCTTGTAGTACACAAATCCATCGAGCATATTTGTGGTTTGTCATACGATGAGTGAGCATATATCACATGGGATTAATAGATTCTATTATGGTAGTGGTATGAAGCATGATATAATGTCAAAGATTTTGTACTAAATGTACTAGGGCTAAGACAAATTTTTCTTCTCGTTCATACTTCAATATAGGCCGAGGTAGGTTCTTGTTGATGTAATAAATTATGTACTTCTTGTTATCTCCTCCATCTTGAAATAATACCCCAATGATAGCTACCTCTTATGCTGATAGATATAAGGTATATTCCTTATTGTGGTCATGGTGGAATAATCAAGAGAGCTTGAGATAATGTATCTTGTAAATATTCAAATGATTTTTGAGCTTGATGGTCCTAGTGGAAGGGAATATCCTAATGAAGGAGGCACAAAAGTCCTTGTGAACAAGTAACATAATCAGGGACAAAGTGTCGTAAGAAATTGGCCTTACACTGCAAGCTTTGTAACTGTTTCAATATCATTGTAGGTTGTACTTCCTTAATGGCCTATAATTTGATAGGTTCAACTCTAATACCTTGTTAGGAAACTATAAATCCCAGTAGTCTTCTGATATTGACACATAATATACGCTTGAGAGGGTTCAAGCATAGGTTATATTGTCGAAATATCTGAAATACCATAGGGAGATCCTCCAAATGGTTAGCACACTTCTGGGTTTGTACTACAAGGTCATCCAAATAAGAGAGGATAAGATGAGCCAAATCATGGAAGATGTATCATGTAATTCATGGCCTGTTGGAAGATGGTGCCATATTTTTTAAGAACAAAAGGCATAACTTAGTGTGAATGTAACCCAATAGGTTGTGAATGCGGTTTTCTACTAATCCATATGGTGAATTTGGATTTGGTTATACCTAGCGAACCCATCCATGAAAGATAGGGCCTTGTGATTGGCACGAACGTCGGTGGCTTGGTCGATGAATGGCGTTGGGTAATTGTATTTAGGACAAGATTTGTTCAGATCTCAGAAATCAATATAAATGCATATGGTGCCCTATTGTTTCATGACGGGTACATGGTTACAAACCCAAGACATGTAAGCGATAGGATAGATGAACCCAACTTTATGGAGTTTATCGATTTCTTGTTTGATTTATTTTGCCTTCGAAGGATATAACTGACATTATTTCTATATAATGGGATGGGCATCATACCACGTGTCAATATGGGGTTCCAAAATGGGGGGACTAATGCCTGACATCTCAGAGTAATCCCATGCAAGAATATCCTTGTATTCTTGAAACAAGAATGTGAATGAAATTATTTCCTCTGAAGAGCATGCTACCCCCAGGGAGATCTCTTCGACTTTTCCAGGTTTGTTTGAAATATTCACCTCGATGGTAGTTGAAATATTTGACATGTTCCCTTCCTCAAATGCATTGGGCATTGGGATGGGATTGTTGAACCAAATGACCTTTCCTGGTGGTAGGAAATATTTTGACTTTATGGTGCAGATATCGTGGGTAGGTGTGCTAGTAGGTACATTTTTTTTTTTTTTTTTTTTCTGGTAAAAAAACAAATGATGGTGCATGGCATCCCATGGATATTTTGGTTTCGCCATGGCTTGAAAAATGTTATCTAACATTGACTTGGTTGGTGCTAGGCCTTGAAGTTGAGGTTCAGACCTAGTTGTACTGGTTAACAAGCAAGAATATGATTTGGTGGTTGATGTTGTAGAATCAATCGAGGTTGACAACATGCAAATGGGATGGTTCTACACCATCACTGGTGTTTGTCTCGACACTAAAAAATGACAAGAAGAGAATACAAATCAAGGTTCCTACAAATGAGGAAATGAATCATATATGGTGTTGCGAGTATTCAACATTAAGTAGTGGTAGAATTTTAGTTATGGTGGGTTGATAACGAGTGGGAGGAATTTATTGCAGTCTTATTGGTGTACAAGGGGTAACATTATCTTCTTCAATAGGAGGTTCATGCTAAATCCTAAGCTGCCAAAAAGTTTGTAACATATGACATGTCTCAGTGCTATGAGAGGTTCTAGTGCAAATACTGCACAACAAACTAGTATTGACTAAATAGATAATGTGGGTGGAGGCATTGCTCATAGTATGAGACGATGGTGCCTGGTTTATGTCATGAGATGTGACGTATTGGGGTGGTAGACATCTTTAGATCTTAGTATTGGCATGATGTGACTTCATAGTGTGGGTTTTCCTCAACGCTACTCTTGCTTCATGAAAATGTGGAAGGTACCGAAAATTCCTCGTATGACATGATTGAGATCAGATGCAACAATAACAATGTATGATTTTCTCTTAATTAAAGAGATTGATTTGAGGAATTTGGACCACTAATCGAAAGATGTAATTAAACTTACTCAATTCATGACATTGATTTGCCAAGTGGTTGGGTTTATCACATAGGGCACATGTGACGGGTGATCTTTTTTTTCAAACGAGCTTAGATTCTTTTTTTCCTGATCTAGATTAATGATGGTGAGAGGAGATGTAATGATGGGGGACTTGCTGAACTGTTAGTGGAATTTTCTACTCAAACACATATAAGATGGACCTAGATGCTTCATTCCCTTGTGGTGTGGTGTGATCCAATGGTTCGGTATCTGACCCGACTAAATTAGAATTCTCAGCAATGAACCACCACATGGATCCCAACATAGAGTGGAATCAAGAAAGATGGGGGCAGTGTTGCACGTGATGGTTTCTTTCACAAATATGGTAAGTGTGACTTCTATGTCTCGGTATGGTGCTTCGGACAATGCAGGTAACCAATTAAAATGGGTTGAATGCCCTTAATTTAGGATATTCATTGATCAAATGATCTGGTTGATCACATAAATCATATGTAGGTGTATGTAGGGGTGTCACTGATCTGAGTTACCTCCAATAATGGCTGGAGGTTGAAGGAACAGAAGAGGGATAGAAGCACAAATATTCTTCCCTCATGACGTTCAAAATGGTTTTGGACCCATCCTCTACTGGGAGTAATGGGGTATTGGTTTGTGTGAGTGCACCCAACACATCTCGATATCAAGGAACTTCAGGGCAAGGATGACTGTAATGCCCATATTCCACGCATATGGCACATGCATGGTTGGTGCAAAATTCCTTATAACGCGCATGTGTGGTCTTTTCTTTGGCAAGGGGAGGAGGGTTCACTGGAAATTTTTGGGCATGCAGAAGAGCTTTGAGCTCATCTAACTCACAACACATATTGGTGGGGTGCCCAACTGTTTCACACAAAGGAACAGGGTTGAGGGCCCCTAGAGGAGGAAGTGTTTAAAGCTTCCACCTTCTTTCCTTTTTTCTTATCCCTTTTCCTGGCACCGATTGGTGTCAGTGTAGGTACTACTTGTTGTGGTGTGCTATCCTAAGGAGGAACAAGACGAACGTCTGTTCCAGTGATAACCAAGATTTATGATGTGGACTATGGGGCCATATAATAGATTGGTATCACCAGAGCCATATGGGGCAACGAGAGTGTTGCGATGACTTGGTGCGAGACAAAACTAGGTGGGGGGAATAAGAAGGGTGTTTGCATCATGGAATATGGTAAGAAAGTAGGATTGGAAAAAACATTGATGTTGGTATTCAAAACTAGTTCTCAAGCTTGGTGGGTATTTGATGAAGTCATAATGCACACTGATGCTCCTGTGGTTGGAGAAATCTCCTCTATCATAGGATAGTCTCTAGAGAATATCCCTAGGAGTGTTGATGGCTTAAATTGGCCTGCACTGAGTTCAGTGTAAGTGGTGATCCCTTCAGGAGAAGATGAGATGAAAGGTAGAACACCATCTGGTGTAGGTAATGTCTTCTTTTCATAATATGTGAGTTGATATATTGTAATTATTTTTTTGTCATGGGGGAACATCATTACCCTAAATACAAACATGGCAACCACTAACATCTTGTAGATGTAACTTTCCCAATAGGATACTGTAATCCAACAAAGCTTCTAATACACTTGATAGTCTTCCTAGAGGGAAGATCTTTTGCTATTTTTCCATCCTTAATTGAATAGGTGACCACTGTAGCTTTGGCTTACCCATTAATTCCCATGTATTCTTCATCAATACATTAGCATAAGATCCTAGATCTAGAATAATTTATCAATCTCATACTCTCCTATCTGCACACTAAACCTCATCTCTCTTCCGGTTCTCTTCTGCCGTTGCAAATTATTGACTGTGTGTATCTCAATTCATGGTGTTTCTTTGGATGCACAAGAATTTATCAACTCCTAAAGCCCTTATACAACCTTTTGTTCTCTAAACAATTTCATACAAGTCTGCATAAAAGACTTTGAAATACCTACTTTATTTGTTGAATCCTCGTCTTGTGTTAGAGCTTGGTCCTGTATCGAAGTTGATGACATGTCGCATACAACTTTTCTGATCGGGCTTTGGCTATGCACTAGAGGTCGAAGCTCCAATATCCATAAAACTTCACTTTTCTTCCATAAATGCTTCTCTTTCTTTCTAAATATTAAAAAAAATAACTTTCTCAGCTATATTTCTAACCCATGTACTTTTAAATTCTTTCTTCTCATTTGCTTGATCACTACCAGTCACAACTTCACTTCTAGTGAAAATACTAATTCCAGGTTCATCAGTCCTCCTTTCAACAATCACCATTTGAATATTTTGTGTCAATTGTTGATTCCTTTTTTCTTGCATCTTCACCATAAGTACGACACATTCTTTAATTATATGGTCAAATGATTTACAATGCTTACATGTCATTGTGGGATTATGGAAATCTCTCACAAAATGACTTGGCTAGCCATAATTATAGCAAATGATCTATCCACAACCTCGCCAAACTCCACCACCTCGATCCATCATTAGTTCGTAAGCTCGACAATTATTCTCATCACGTCGTACTAATTTACAGAATTTGCAATATAGATTCCTCGGAGTCTGTACATATTTTTGTAACAAGTAACAATATTTTGAATGATGTTGGCCTCTAGTCATACATATTTCACACCAAAGACTAGATCCTTCATTCAAGGGATTTGGTCCCCCGCCAACCATGTAATTATTGAATATAGGGCACTGTTCTTTAGAATGGCCCTTCGATCTGCACTTCATGCACCACATTTCTTCTCTAACTTATTTTCTTTTCTTTATGTCGTGTATCTGTCGGGTTAGGTTTTCCAGTTGACTCTGAATATGTTGCATGCCTACATTAGTATCTCATATAGGTGAAGCTTCCAATTTCATCGCAATCTGTAGCGATTCGGCTTGACTTTTTATCTTTAGTTGCATTAATGGCAATTTGATATGTGGTAGCATGATATCTATAAACCATTATTGATTTTGTTGTGGAGCTATGTCGAAGGTTACTTGATCCAATAAAACCTTAATTATCTAATCAAACTCCCAAATAAACTTAGTAGGTCTCTTTTTTATCTCTTTAAACTCAATGATGCACTGTGACTCATACTTCAGTTTCTTAAAATCTCCTATCAGTTTTATTTTAATATCTACAGATGTTTTGTTTTGATTATTTGAATACTTCATATACCATGTCAATGCTCTATTTCAGAATGTTGTAATGAGTTGTACTTTATTTATATTCTCATCGTTGATCTACTTCATTGTCCATACAACTTCACATAAAAATAAAAATTGTTCTGTATCCTCCAATCCAATTCCTTTGAAAACATGTAGCTTAATATCGTCAACCATATTTCTCCTTGGAGGGGGAAGGGGAGGCAGAGGAGTAAGGAAAAGGGGATGGGGGGTAGGAGGGGTAGGGGGAGTAGGAGGGGGAAAGCCAAAAGCACCCTGGAAATTACTAGATTCTAGCTTCTGCTAACTCTCAAGCTGGAAGGGTGAATATTGTGAATTTACCTAGGGGTTATCAGGGTGGCTTTCTTCTCTTTCAATTTCAGATCCACTCAAAAGAGGACTATAATCAGTCTCTATAAAGGTCTTCAGATCTTGTCCATGAGATATCTTTTTGGCATCTACTCTATATCTCTTTCCACTTTCTGTTGTTCTGATGTCTTGTTCATATTTATTCCCTCTTCTTCCAAATATAAGTAAACTAACAATCTAATTACAACTGTAAAACTCCCTTTTCACACAGAAGCATCTTAATCCAAAGTTTCATAGATTTTAAATACATACCTTGTAGTCTTTGAAGAATCATCGTTCCACTTCCCTGTAGGACACGGTCGAGTCTATGGCAAACTCGGTAATGAATCCTCCTAAGATGCTATCAATCCAAAAATCAACATCCCTTGAAATCCTATTGTCAACGCTCTTGAGTCATTGTATCAGTTCAGGACTCCACATCGTAGGTTATTCACCTTTAAAAAAATTCTTCCTTTCGGTCAACCTTGATATCAACTCATACAACTCGACAGGAAATGAATCAAAGAAAATCTCATATTGATCTATAAAAATATACTTATGTAACCAAGCTTTAGATGTGAGATGAGCATTTCTGTTTTCTTGATCTAAAAATTATTGTTCTTTCAATTCTATCCAGTCTTGAATCTCTTTCTTTGATGGGTGCCACATCCATATATCCTTCAAATAGATCTTGGTCCTAGAAAAGGAACCATTTTTTGCCTTGGTTTGGGTTGACCCAGGTTCGATCTATACTACGCACACACAAAACCCTCAATCACTGGCCATTTTAGAAATGATCTACAAGCAGATCATAGTGTCACCAAAAGTGACTATGGGAGAAACAAAATCCAGTTTTTGCGGCCTTGAAGGATTAGGAGATGTTGTATTATTATGTTATCATATTCTTAGCATTTATAAATCACTTCGTCGCATCAGATTAATTACTTAAACATGCCATATAAAACCATAAAATATCACTGCGCTTAAGTAAAATACAACTGTAATAACTGCTACTCTATAATAGATAATAAGCAAATATACACCTCAAGACACCAAATTATCGTGGTTCACCCCAATGTGGGGCTACGTCCACAAATATTGTTTCTAAGATAATGAAACTTTGAACAACAAACGTTTATTGGCTGTGCACTAAGTTGCAGGTTGTTTGCGCACTCAACTGTAGACTCGAGCCTCTGTGCACTCAACTGCAGAGCTTCACCTTCTCTTTCAAATCACAAATCACATCTATACACCCAAAACACTGATCGGGATCTCCCCAGATTATCTTATTAGTATTTTACCCTATATATGCTATTACATCAGAGGGTTACATCATCAAAATACCATTGTCCAAATACCAAGGATTCCCTAAAGCAAGCAACTATAGTCCCAAAACCATTGATCCCTTACAAAATCATGTGATTTTACAAAAAGGAGGGGCTTCAACCCACCCTAAAGACCTTACACCGTGTGGTATATTTAATTCATGAAATTGCACTCTGTTGCTTCGCTGCGCAGTACACTTCACACTCTACTGCATGCTCCACCCCACAAAACACAAAGTTTTTACCAAAATCCAGGCCAAGTTGTGTTACACCCAATAATATATGAGATGAATGCTAGTCTAGGACTTCATTACTTATGTGATCAGCTGTATGATTGTGATCCCTTGGTATATGTGTAAATGTGGTTTCAATTTTGATCTAACCTTTGTGCATGCAGATACTTCTGAAAAAGACATGGATCACGAACTTGAAAGGCCTTGTTCAATTGTGATACAACTAGCTGGGAATACAGGACTATATGTAGGTGATAGATACCTAAGTGGGAGGCATCGACCAAGAGACCTATGATGGTGTCGTATTAATCTTGATTGCTGGTAGTTGACCTGATACAAAGTCCATTAAAGAGACGGGGTGTCTGGTCAAGAGAGTATATGGCCTAGGCTGCGAAGGCTAGGTTTTGCGACCATCGAGAAGAACTGTCAGCAACTCTGAAATGATAGAATAACAGATGATCCATTTGTGACAAACGATGAGAGAGTGATTTTCGAGTGGGTCCATGATGAGGTCATCATCATAAAAATAATCATGGTGCATACATGTTCATTCTAGGGTTTCTCATGCATTCTTATGGGTGAAATGTTTTGACGTGGAGAGCATTGATGGGATTTTTTAGGCAAGTCCCATCGGGCTATGATAAGATGTATGCCCCCTTGAGGAGGAAATGTTATATAATGCATGGGCCCTTCCATAATGTCTCAAATTTCCTGGGTCCTAACGCCCCTTGTGCAACATCATAATAAAGGACTAACTCTACTTTAGTAAATGTCTGAGGGGTGATGTTATGATGAAATAATGCTTTGACCCTCTTTTTGTGTGCTTCATTATTCTGGGGAGATTCTCATTTGATTTCATTGACATGATCCAGATGTACCAACCTTTGTTCCAGGGGTTTGGTGTCATCTCTGGAGTCTCTTGATCCTATGTTGTATCATCTGCAGTTTCATTCTCATACTTGTACAAGTCTGCAACATTAAAAATTGGTGATATTCCCACATCAGGTGGTAATTCAATCTCATAAGCATTTGCAGAGAATTTCCTCAGTATTCTACACGGTCCAATTTTCTTGGATTTTAACTTATTATACTCCCCCTTTGGAAATCTCTCCTTTCTGAGGTGTGCTAAAACCAAGTCCCGAACTTCAAAGCTTACTTCTCTTCTCCGCATATCTTCTCTGGTTTTATACCTGATGTTGCTATCCTGCAGCTGCTATTTCACCTGTTCATGTATCGCCTGCATTCTTGAAGCAAAGTCTTCACCCTCTGCACTTCTCATTTCTTCTTTTCCCAAATTCCTTAGTTCAGATATTCCCCTTGGATGCATTCCATAGAAAATATGGAATGGTCTCTATCCTGTGCTCCTGTTTGGTGAGTCATTATATGCATACTCAACTTGTGGTAACACTTGATCCCATTGCTTTGGATGTTTTGCAGTAAGGCTCCTCAAAAGATTACCTAAACTTCTGTTCACAACTTCAGTCTGTCCATCAGTTTGTGGATGACAGGCAGAACTGAAATTTAATTTAGTTCCCAGCTTCTTCCATAGTGTTCTCCAGAAATTTCCAACGAACTTTGAATCCCTGTATGAAACAATTCTTTTGGGCAATCCATGCAATCTTACAATTTCTTTAAAAAACAAATTAGCAATGTGAGAAGCATCACTAGTTTTATAACATGGAATAAAGTGTACCATTTTTGAAAATATGTCCACTACAACAAAAATTGAATCATAACTTCTTTGAGTTTTTGGTAATCCCAACACAAAATCCATACTTACCATATCCCAAGGCCTATATGGAATTGGCAATGGAATATACAACCCTGTGTTCTAGCTTCTGCCTTTTGCATATTGGCAGACCTTACAATTTCTTACATACTTCTCTACTTCAGCTTTCATTTTCGGCCAGAAATAAAATCTGTTGAGTTGTTCAAAAGTCTTCTCTAAACCAAAATGTCCTGCAAGTCCTCCACTATGTTTCTCTTTGATTAAATTCTCTCATTGAACAGTTTGGTATGCACAGCTGATTTTTCTTAAATAACAGTCCATCTTGTAGGAAATAATCCAACCACTTGCTCCTATCTGCCAAAACAGGATTTTTAAAAGCCTCAAATGCCTCCTTAAAATCTGAATCGGTCTCATATAATTCCTTAAGAAAATCAAAACCCAACACTTGGATTTGACTTTCTTGCAGCAATACATTTCTTCTACTTAAGGCATCTGCAACTTTGTTGGACTGCCCAGTTATATGCTTCAACACAAAATGAAAACCTTGAAGATATTCTACCCATTTAGCATGTCTCTGGCTGAGCTTTGGCTGTTGCATTATAAACTGCACTGCATGGTTATTTGTATAAAGAATGAATTCTTTTGACATTAAATAATGCCTCCATTTCTTTAATGCTTGCACAACTGCGTAGAACTCCTTATCATAAGAAGAATACTTCTTTTTTGCATCATTTAGCTTTTCACTGAAATAAGCCTTTGGTCTATCTTCTTGGCTTAAAACTCCTCCAATTGCTTCTACGTTGGCATCACACTTAACTTGAAAAGTTTTGTTAAAATCAAGAAGAACCAAAACAGGCTTTTCAGTTATTTTCTTCTTTAACAGCTGAAAATTTCTCTCTGCTTGAGCAGTCCATTTAAATGGCTGTTTATCCTTCTTTATGGTCTCGATAATAGATGCATTAATCTTACTAAAATTCTTAATGAATTTTCTGTAAAAACTAGCAAGACCATGAAAACTCCTTACCTCAAAAACACTTTTGGGTGAAGGCCACTCCATAATTGCTTTGATCTTCTCTGGATCCATCTTCAACCCTTCAGCTAAAATAACAAATCCCAAGTACACTAGCTCCTCTTTCATGAATGAACACTTCTTCAGATTCAGCAATAGTTTTTCTTGCTGTAGCTTTTGTAAGACATAATTTAAATGCCTCAAGTGCTCCTCCTTGGACCTGCTATAGACTAATATATCGTCCAGATATATTATTACAAATTTACCAATGAACTCTTTAAGAACTTCATTCATAAGTCTCATGAATGTACTTGGTGCATTTGACAACCCAAAAGGCATCACTCTCCATTCATATAGTCCTTCATTGGTCTTAAAAGCAGTTTTCCACTCATCCCCCTCTCTTATCCTTATCTGATGATACCCACTTTTAAGATCTAGTTTTGAAAAATATTTTGCCCTAGTCAAGCAATCCATTAAATCTTCAATTCTGGGTAACGAAAATCTGTACCTGATTGTAATTTTATTGATAGCTCTCGAATCTGTACACATTCTCTAGCCTCCATCTTTCTTTGGGCTCAACACTGTTGGCACTGCACAAGGACTTAAGCTTTCTCTGATCAACACCTTGTAAAGCAATTCTTGCACCTGTTTCTTAACTTCTTCATTTTCTGCAGGAGTCATTCAATATGCTGCTTTGTTAGGTAAGCTTACTCCAGAAACTAAATCTATATGATGACTGATTCTTCGAATTGGTGGTAATTCATTAGGCAAATCATCAACAATAATATCACAATATTTCTCCAGCATTTCTTGAATTTCAATGGGTAAATCAAACACTTTAGTAGAAGTCATTATTACCTTGGGCTTGCAAATTACAACAAAATTTACCTCATTTTCTTCAATCTGCTTCAGGTATTCCTTTCCTCAAAGTAACAAAGTTTTTGGATCAATCTTCTATCCTGGTACATCTTCTTCTTGCAGAGGCAACAACGTATGATTGACACCATCCTTTCCAAACTTGTAGGTGTTTATTTTCCCATCATGTATGGCTCCTCTGTCATATTGCCAAGGTCTTCCAAGCAATATGTGACACACGTCCATTGGCATCACATCACAAACAATTTTATCTTTGTACTTGCCCACTTGAAATTCTACTTCACACTGTTCACTTACCAATAGTTGATGTCCCTTTTGCAACCATGACACTTTATAAGGTGTTGGATGCTTCATCGTCTTCAGCTTCAATTTCTCCACTACTTCCGTAGAGACCAAATTATCAGTGCTGCCACTATCAATGATCATCTGGCAACATTTCCCTTGAACTTTGCACACTGTCCTGAATAAAGTCTTCCTTTGGTGGCAGTTCAGCCACCTCCTTTGCTGGCTTAAGTAGAATTTTGTTAACTACCAGAGATTCTCCTCTTTCTGGTGTAATTTCTTCTTCTGCTACTGCTACCACTGGTACTTCTCCCTCAGCTGGAGCAACAATTGCATTCCTCTGCTTTGTTTCTGCATTCTATGGGCACTCAAAAGCTCTGTGTCCCAACTTGTTACATCTGTAACATCTTACTTCTCTGCCTCTTCCTCTGCCTCTTGCATCACCTCCTGTGGGTGCATGTTGGGTTGAGCTACTGCTAGCTCCATATTTAGGTGCTTTAGATCTTCCTCTACCACCTTGACTTCCTTTTCCTCCAAAAATCCCTCTCCCTCTGGTAGACTACTTCCTCATGAGTTTTTCTTCAGCTTTTAGTGCTATTTGATAAGCTTCCTCTACTGTTTTAAGAGACAGCAGACTTATCTCATCTTGAATGTCCATCTTGAGGCCATTCATATATTTGGCCACCTTCTCATCTGTATCTTGGGCTTCTTCAGCTCTTATGCTCACTTTATAGAACTCTTATGTATATTCTTTTACTGTTAAAGCTCTCTGTCTAAGATTTTGCATTTGTCTAAACAATGTTTGCTGATAATTACTTGGCAAAAACTTACCTCTTAACTTTGTTACCATTCTGCTCCAGTTCTTGATTGGCTGCTTACCAAGTCTCTTCCTTTCCGCCTGCACACCATCCCACCAAAGCACTGCATGGCCTTTTAACTTGGTGACAGCAAACTTCACTTTCTTCTCATCTTTTGTTTCTTCATAATCGAAGAATTTCTCCATGCAATTGATCCAGTCTATCAATTCTTCTGGATTCAGTCCTCCTTGGTATACTGGTACCTCGGTCTTTAGCCTGGCTGTGGATTTCAACACTGATTGAAAGAACCTCATCTCAGGAGTAACCTGTACATCTTCCTCCTCTTCTGTAGCTTCAACCTCGGGTTCGCTAACATCTCCATCATCTATGTTTCTGTTTGAAGTTAACGCATCCAATCTAGCTCGCAGCTCTTCTACTATTTCCATTAATTCAACATTTGCAACAGGTCATCCTCTTCAACCACGTCCTCGTCCTCTTCCAATTCTAAAATCCATCCTTCTCCTGCTCCTGAGATTCAATTCAATGTCAGTTGATGGCTCTGATACCACTAATGATGGTGTGGGTGCAGGTGTTAGAGATAACCTCCCTAATATGGCAGCAAGTTCTACTATGTCTGCCTCAACTCCCTTTTCTTCTCCTCTTGGCGTATCAGTCATTAAACATATATCTTCATTTGTTTCTTGAAAAACCCACAAATCTTTCTTAATTAACAAACAATGGCTTTATTCGGTAATTCTTAAAAGAATTTCCCCAATAATATTAGAGGCTTTATGGAGGGGTAATACACCTGAAACCCACTATTGGCGGCTTTATACTATCGGCGTGGTAATTCTAAAAGAATTACCGTATAACACTATCAGCGCTTTACACAGTCCCTTTCCTTTTTCCCTGATGCGATATCGCAATCGCTATCGCCGGATGTCTATGGTACCAATGCTTTTGATGTGCGATCACCGCAGACCCGACGCACCTTAAACTCCCTCCTATACAGATTTCGGGTCCGGCCTGTCAGCGGTTCGTTAATGTAATGGGTCTTGTGGAGCCGACGACCCCTTCAACTGCTATGTATAATATTTCGGCTTCGTTTATGGGCGTACAGTCCTAAGCCCTTGCGGACCCGATATTCATTAAAATCCAATCTATAGTGTTTCGGCTCCGGGACATCGACTCTCCACTTAACTGTGCTAAGGGTTCCTTTCGGACCCGAAAGGGTTTATATGCCGCACTCTATAATAATTCGACTCCGATATTTCAGAGCTTACACATTCCACTATTATAAAGCCCTTCCGATGTGATGCGATATTGGTTCGGACCCGATAAGGGTTAGAACCAATATTGATAATATTTCACGTCCGCCGTTTCACTTAAGGGAAAATATTGTAATTTCTCTGTATAAACAGAGTTCTCCTCTGACTTTATAAAAATGAATATAAAGGGTCGGCAATCGCCATAACGAAAGAAAGTGACCCTAAATGATTAAACACACAGTAATTGCATCATGCGGGGAACATTAAGGCAATTTAATACTCTCAATACACAGTGAAATAAGCTACGCATACATATTAACAGAAACCATTGATTAGAACGCCGAGAGAAAAGTTTTAAGTAATAATGCTTTGGCACTGCTCCTCTCTTCTCTGCTGAGAGTATCGCTGCCTCTTTATTTATAATTAAAGGATAGGACTTCTCGGTCCTTATCCGTTACAAAAGCATGCTTTACAAGAACGATTTAAAGAGTGAAAGCTTTACTACAACTTATCTATCTGTGATAATATTAGCATGTTTTATTTCTAGAATTTATTCTATCTTAACTAAAAAAAACATGGAAATTGTAGGCTAAAGGACCCCACTCCCTTGCCTGTAGATTTTTTTGGATTTTTGGAATAAGTTGGAAGACTTTTTCCCTCTGAGTCACATGCTCCTGCATCAAAAGGGAATGTACTTTTTGTTTACCTCACCATGGTGTAGGATGGTCTTGAACTTATTTAGAAAAGGAGGATGTGTCTCGTCATTAGATTGCATAAAAAAATATATTAGGTTAGTACGCAATGTCGTTCTCTACACAATGCCTAAAAATGTAGCATGCAGAAGTATAAAAAATGTTCTAAATGAGCTTATGCATCCTCCTAAAAAAAACCTAGAAACAACAAAATATTATTGTAGGACCTGCAAGATAGCCTATATGTTCTGTATGTCTCGTTGTACGGATATGTAAGACCCCATCCAGAAGATTATATTTCCCTTATTGCATACTCTATCTCTCTTTCATGTTTGTGTGATAACCTCCAGCTTAAATCCCTACATTTATAATTTTAGCAAATAAACTATTTTTAAGATTACTCCTAGTTTATGTACAATTTTAAACTGTTAAAATAAAACTTTCACTCTTTTATTGAAGTAAATCACAAAATAGAATAGTGTTTCCAAAATTAGGATTACTTTTCAAAAAATATCTCAAATTACTTCTCATATGTTCACAATGAACATATGTGGAACTTGCTATTCGATCTATAATTCTCAACATGATCATTTCCTAATCTGAGCTCCAAACAAACAAAATTGAAAATAATCTCCATTGAAAGCCACGCAATTCCGATAAAATCATATAATGTTAACAAACAAAGTAAGGGATTTCAAAAGGTTAGAAACTAAAACATCCCACAAAAACATAGTATTGCTAGTATTAAAAATGATATACATGATCTAAAGATGAAACAACACTTACAGAGGGAAAAATGTTACACATAAGACCATATCACATATACCTAATATTTTTGTCCCCAAAAACTTTATAGATTTGAATGTGTTGTCATGTTAAACAACTTTTCAAATGACACAAATTAAAATCTCTGCTCAATGATAAAAGGTGACAATCAGACAAATTATACCAGAAAGTTAAAAAATTGAAACCATAAATAAGGAAACTACTTTAAAATTAAACTACAAAACATATGCTTTCCAAAAATATGAAGGCAATAACAATGCAGTAAAATAGAGCAGTTTTCCAGATAATATTGCACAATTGAGAGCTCAATTACCTGTTTCCATCATCATTTCTAATACATCTCATCTAAGATGCACTTCTTGGACACAATAATTACACCTAAATTCCTGTGTTGTTATTAGATGAAGGAGGCCAATATTCTTCAAGTCGGTTGGAATTAAATAGCAAGTAAAGACCCTTATACTTTAGTGAATCATTCATTTCAATTTCAAAGTACATCCTCCAAGTAGAGTTTGAGGCTCATCCTATGCACCTTAACCTCCAGTCCATGTTTTAATGGATTCATGAAGAGAATTAGTTCAGTCAACATAGATATGTAGTTCCTAATTTCCTTTATTTTCATAAATAAAATGGCAATCTTTGTTTTCCTTTTAAAAGCCTTAACCATTGCCTTTGCCAATTTTCCCATAGCCATAAACACATCAAGTGATGCCCACTAAGATATTTTCCCAACATTCACCTTGGAATAACTATCCTTTTATCGTGGTCTTATTTTTCCTATATTAACTTTTATTACATGAAATTTTATCCCGCGTCTCTTATAATGAAGCTACTCAGAAGTGAACACATTGGAAGGATGCAAAGGATGCTAAGAGTTAGATATAATTTCCCTATGCACTGCATGGACCTCCACATAGGAAAACCATACATGACTCTTGTTCCCTACCACATCCTTCTAATCATATGTCGTGTCACCCCTCACCTCTGAGTCATCATCCCAACCAGCCCTCCATGTAGTTGGCCCCATGTCTTGCTTTAGCTTTAAGTGACTCGAGCTTCACCAAATCAAGTCCAGTAATGTGTCTAGTCAAATATATATATATATATATATATATATATATATATATATATATATATATATATATATATATATATATATATATATATATATATATGTATGTATATATATATATATATATGTATGTATATATATATATATATATATATATATATATATATATATATATATATATATATGTATGTATGTATGTATGTATGTCCAAGGTTTGTATTCTCCTCATCATTCCGCTTTGGTCATTGCATAGTCTCACTCTTGCGCCTGTCTAGAAACCTCACTCATTTCCACCAAATTTTAAAGCACTAATTAGGAATTTGGAATGGACAATTAGTTGCTGATGGAAAATTTAACCTTTTAAGGTTATTTCTTTCACAAAAACCCTAAGATTTGGGATTCTAAACCAAATCCCTTGCTCTCCTCTTGAAACCTTCTTTCGACGAAAAATTCTAGTTTTTCATAAATAAATTCCGTGTTCAAGTTGAATTTACCCTACAAGCAAGGTCATAAGTCGAATTCTCATCAAAACTCATTGAATGCAAACTCATGTTCATAAATCCCATAACTTCACCTCTTGTGTGCACTAGCTTGTTGGACCCTCCTTTTCCTTTTTTTATTCCTTTTTATCAAAATAGTGTTGGGAATTGATCACCTAGATGAGAATTTTGGCTACCAACCACAAAACAAAATGGCCACCGAACAAAATGGCTTTCTACAACCGGAAAATGAACTTTCGCCCTTGTGAAACAAGGTTTTAACTTCCTCTAATGCCACTTCTAACAAACCTAACAATTATTACAATGAGAGTTCAGGGATTATAAGAAAAGGAACAAGCCAATGTAACCTAAAAATGATATAAATATTATATGATGACACGAAGCATGATTATTACAATATAATGTGATCTATTTATATTACATTGAATATATGGGTCACAATGAATAGGTGTGACCCAAAGGAAAGGAGGCTAACATATTATTAACTAGGAATTTAATCATTAATATTAAATATCCTAGTTAGTGGGTCATAAATATGCATTTAATAGTATATACTTAGATATTTTACATAAACAAAATTCATGAATCCAAAGTTATTTAAGTTTATTTAGAAATGTTTGTATCAACATCATATTTGACTGGGTTTACCTCCACATCTCCTAAAGTTGTATCTTGCTTACATGAAGAGCTTACTTGTGAATAATTAGCCTCAATATATTAGAAAACCCTTGTTTTCCATTATTGAAAAATGGGTGAAAACTTATTCCCCACACAAACTCAACAAAGTGACACACCTCACAAATTCTTTATTCATACAATATTTTTGGATATTTCCATCTAAAACGCATTCCTAATGAACAAAATTTTTGATTCCAAAACAAATGATGCATTCATTAGATACCATTAAAATTTTTGTATCCATATCTTCTCACATGACCAGTTCATCTCATAGAGATATCTCTTGCTAATATGAATGGATTTCTCTTAGACATTTATCCTCAATAAATCAATAAATCTTCTTTATTCATTGTTAAAATCAGTCAAGAAATTATTCCCCAAACAAACTCAAACAAACGAAAAACCTTTGTCTTTGACATCAATGCATGGGGTACTAGTTTAATTGTAGCTAATTGAGAATTTTTGGAGAGAATTAAGTCTATAATTCTACAACATATGAACCATTATAAACAAGTAATTTCACAGATCAATTTCCAAACCAAGTCTGGTGCTCATCCTTTAAGAACATTTCCACGCTTGTTCTTTTCCTTCACAAGATTGCACCCTAGAGGAATGAGTTACTTGACATCATAGATACCCATATTTGGATCTTTTATTCTCAAAGTGTATTTCTTCTCTAGGATTCAATATGCATAGAGACTATTGGTTTTAGAGGTATTATTAACACTTCAATACATCGACATTTGTATTGAGCACTTCCCTTCCTTAAAGTAATTTTTGTATTCCCTTGGTCACCTTTGCCACCTAAAAGGGGAGATCAACAAGGTTGTTAGGTATGACCCGTACATGATTTACATTTAGCTCAGTTGGAATCCCCCCCTCAAACTGTTTTCCCCAAGATCGCATGTTATGAGAATTTTATGCATTTATACAACAGCCTCATTGTTCAAATGGCCTCAAGGCTCTTCTCAAGTAGCTCAAGGTTTGTTCCTACCACTTTCACATCAATAAAATCACCACATCCCACATGGAGAAGATCTGCCAATTTTTCCACCTAAAGGAGCTTGAGAGGGAGGAACTCTTTTTCTTCAAATGTCCCAAATATTGTGAGATCCATGGGAAATATCATTCCCTGTATTCTCATTTTAGTGGGTATATTTCCACTGCCATTTCTTATCCCACTCAGACATGTCTAATATTTTTACATACATAAGGAAATCACCCACAAATGATACACATAGTAAAACCTTTGTAGACCTTGCACTAATAGGTTCACCACTTCCTTTTCTTGACATATCTTCATCACTGAGGTATTAAGCACAATGCATATGCACTATCCATGGAAGTGGGTGACATCATAATTATGATCAAATGTACATATTCCTACTCAACTAATAGATGTATCACATCCACGAGGTCATAGATCATTCTTGCTCCTTGCATGCCACCAGTAACTACCCCTCAACCTAGATTTTGTAGAGAAACATCCATCACTAGATTCTTCTCCTTTTCCTTAAATGTTAGGAGAATTTTGATATGACATCCCAACCTTCTAGGCTCATCCAAATAGGCCCTATTATCCTTAGGCACTCCTCAAGAAACATTATGAGGGTTTGTATCAACCGCTCCATAATGATAACTAATGATAGGGTTGTTTGTATTCCCCCACTTATCTCTATCTTCATCTCAATTATCTGCCATTGATGTTGAATAGTGTGTCCTCTACTTCTATGTTTTACCTTCCCTATTCACCATTTTTTTATGTTATTTTCTTCTTTTATCATCTTGGCACCCCCATAGTCCAATCTTAATTGGCTATTTTTACTTGCCCTACTGATCTATCCTTTGGTGATTTGTGGACATTAATAAACTCATCTTAACTTCATACATTATTCTTAGAAATGTCAATGTGCATTAGTTAACATTAATTTATTGCTATTTGTACTATCAATCTCCCTACATGACACAAATGCCCTAAAACATGTTTGATTGTATACCAATATGTTCATAATTTCAACACAATGGAATTTTTTCCTCTTTTTATCTCTTAAATAATTTGTAATTAGGTCTTGCATTGAATATGAAGACTGATCAAGTTTTCGTATTTTGGAGATACAACAAAAAGCCAACGAATTTTCGTACCATGAAATGAGGTGATTTTGACATATCAATATTTAAGGCAATTCTAAAGATAGTTTAATTCCTACCTGCCTCCCATTTTTAACTTTAAATGAAAACAACATCAAAGGCCTAAATAACTGATATCATACTAGACCCCACTAACTCTACTTTAAATGTGCTTGAGACAAAAAAAGATCAAATGGAATATCACTAGTTTTTCCAACATTTATTGTGTTCACTTTCAGTGAGAAAGTGCATATGTGCTCTATCTATTTCTCCTCCATAAATGTCATTGCAACCTCTATATCTCTCACCTCCATAAATTCCCCTACACCCTCATTACTATTGTATGGAACTACACAAAGAGGGCATGCTACTACTACTATGTCATTAGGCTATTGTATAAACTATTGGACCAAATCTCCGTTAGAGTGTACCCTCTTTGCATGTGCTCATATTTTCTTTTTTTTCTAAGACAAATGATGACACTCTGATAGAAACTTTCCAAGGAACTAAAGCAAGCCAACATTATAAGTTTCACTTGACCCAATCACTGATTTTCAATCTCAAATAAATTTCTGAGTTTCTTACTAGTTAGATTTTAATGCTCATTCACAAATGTATTCAAAATTAAGAACAAATTAGGTAACTTATTGAACAACACCTATTCTGATTCTGGGAAGGAGTTATGATGAAGTTTGACTAGTACCGTAAGCTTAAAGAGCAGATTCAATAGTTGTAGAGTCATATTTTCATGTATGACATGCCATTAAACACCTCAGGCTACATTAAAAGATCAGAAATAGAAATTGAGTGAAGCTAACTATACTAAACAATAATATTGAAGGATGAAGAAAAAAAATAACCCACTCTAGATTTTAAACCCCCACTAACAACAAAATCAATTGAAGGTAACCAAATTAATCCAAAGGTAGAAACATGAATACAAACAAGAGAACAACATTAGGCATAAGATTTCAAATAGAATAGTCATGTATTTATAAACTCGATGCCTATGTTTCTCTTTATTCATTGATGAATGGAAGAGGTGGAATGACTTATAGGTGCATTTTCCCTCCTCAAAATACATGGCCCCAATCTCCCTAAACAATCTATGTGAAAATAAACCAAATACAAACAATTATCTATTGCACAACTTACACCAAATGACCTTAACTAAACACTCTGCTCACCAAAATATATTGAACATTCCACACAAATCTATGAAAATAGGACATGCACATCCAAAATAATCCCAAAAATTAAAATAATCCCAAATAAAGTTTTGTAAAAATGAATCAAAAAGCCATACCAAGCAAAGTGTAGTCCTAAAAATCATTCAGAGTAATCATCACAATGAAAATGAATAGAAAAGGAAAGAGGAATTCCAAAAATAGCATGGTGTAAAAGAGGGTCATGTAGGATAGATGGTGTGGAACAACCTTCACCTTCTTAAAATATAGAAAGCCATTCATGGTGGGGATGGTGATTCTAGACATATTAGGAGATACGTTAACCTCCCTTGTGAGATTTATTATTCCTATACATAGTCCTACCTACTTAGCCCTTTTTAAAGCAATCTGTTGGGCCTTATAATTTAGTGAACACCAGTCAAGATCCATGGCTAATATATGCTTAAGGTAGCCACAACATATCCATTTAGAAGAGAGGTCTCGTCAATAACGACAACTAAATAAAAGAAAAAGCACCCATTCACCATTTTTACACACTTACATTTCTATGTATCTAAAGTCACCAGTTAGAGTATATTTCCCCAAAAAAAATATGTGAAGGTTTTTAATCCATCGATATCTTGGTCTCAAGCCAGAAATTAAAATAAATTATCATAATTTATACTTATTTCCCATCAAAAATGTCAAAGGTAGAGTGGAATTTCTTTGGTGGAAAATAAAGGGTACAATAACATAGATGTGTAACACCTAGTTAAATCACTACATATATACCCAAACCATCAAGATGACACACTTTTCTGAGTAAAATTATGAAAAATCGTGGAACAAATCAACTTAGAACTTGTAGCCAACGCATCAAGAATTAGAATAGAGTACTTGTTGGGTGATTTAATGGTTAGTTAAATCCCTGTCATTTAATTTGTCAACCTGGGGGTTTCGTAAAGTGACGAGTTATACCTGTACTATATGTACTAGTTGGTTATCTTTCAGATTAGATTAATCTAAATTCAAATAAAACTAAGAAATTAAATCAATCTAATATAATCCAATCCAAATAAAAAATAAAGAAACTAAAATCACACTTGCATAATTGAAAGCACACGTGCTAAAAGTAAATGGAAACTTGCATGAAAAGAAATAAAAAAAAAAAACTATAATATGTTACCAATGTACACATATGTGCAAACTGTGGTTGATGTGGGCCCTCCATTCCTCAGCAAGCACATCAAATTACCATCATATCTTCAAAGTAACAATATGCTCGAGAATCTTGGACTGAACTATTTTATTGGTTGGAAGAATATAATACATAGATATATAGATGGGTTTCTTTGAAGGATGCACCCCTATTTATAGAAAAACTCAGGATGACTGATCAATAAATGCAGATCCCTCAAATCCATCCTAAATCCACATTTATCACATGTGGTTAAAACCAATCTCCTAAAAAAGTGAGATACATATCCTCTCAAAATCCTCTCATCCACGATTCTTCTCCTTTGAATATGCATAGATAATGATCCTCATCTTCTATAATTACTCCACAAATCTTTATGAGTTGGAACTTGAAATTCGAATTTGTAGTTAGGAGGCCAACTAGGACCCTTCTAGAAGCTCCAAGTAGGACTACAATATCCCAAAACTTATACCACTTTCATGTATATATGAAAAAATGTTAATTTTATAATATTTAATCACAAATTCACTTAAAATACTTAAAATAAATCACTTTGGAAAATATAATTCTAAACCCATATGATCATGAAAATGGTTACTTAATGTAGGTTTATGTATTTACAGAGTTGTGGAAGGAGGGTAAAATGATGGACATTAAGGTGAAAGTGGATGACATTTTTTATGCCCAATAGTACTTAAGTGATCACAATAAAAATTATACACATTGGAAAAATCATATACACATGGATCATACATACCAAGATAAATTGGTAGCTAAAGAAACCTCTTCCTACACCTAGTGTCCTAGATGGCCAAGGCTAGGTGTCATCAAACATCTTCCAATAAAAAAAAAATTGAATAAGAAAAAAATTGTTGTTTTTGTAACAATATTAATGAAAAGGCGTAATTTATATCATCTAACAACAATAGGTGAATTTGAAGGAGTTTTCACGGCTTTCACTTGCACATAATCCAACACTTCATGTTCTTCCAAGAACAAATCAAAAGTAATTTCCCAAGCATGATAATCTAACTTGTCACTAAGCTTAGTATTGAAATATGAGGTAGAAACCATAGAGATCTGTCCCAATAGTCCTTGTTAAAAACCATTAAATATTCCAACAATCACTTTATCATTTACTTATTGATAGTAATTGTTGATAGAACATTATCAATGCACAAGAAGACAAGCCAAGATAATGAACATGGGGATTTAGACTAATGCCAAGGAAAAACCCCATAAGGGGGAAAACCCAACTTATCCTTGTTGTTGATTAATATTAAATGTTTAGTACAGAGAGAAAATCCAATTTTGTACAATAATGACAAAGTCAAAGTCAAAACTTTGACTATTCAAAGATAGATGACCAACTAGAATCAAAGCTAAAACTAGATGCCTAATCTTATCCAAATCTATCTGTGTCAAATATGTAATTTTGAAGTATATGAACAACAATAAACTTTCCCTAAGTAGATTTTTCTTGGATGCAATTGAGCCTCACATAAAGAAAAACAAAAATATGAAGTTTGTCATTCCCAACTTCCATATTTCTTTACCACATTAAAAAATGTGTCAAAATCACAATTACATTTTTTCATGATATTTGAAGTTCAATGGAAAACTACAAAAGGATAGAAAATAAAAGGGAATATACTTTTTTTTTACCTCACCATGGTGTAGGATGGTCTTGAAATTCTTTAGAAAAGGAGAATGTGTCTCTTCATTAGATTGCATAAAAAAATATATTAAGTTAATAAACAATGTCATTCTCTACACAGTGCCTAAAAATGTAGCATGAAAAAATATAAAAAATTTTCTAAATGAGCTTGTGCATCCTCCTAAAAAAACCTAGAAACAACAAAATATTATTGTAGGACCTGCAAGATAGCCTATATGTTCTGTATGTCTTGTTGTATGGATATGTAAGACCTCATCTAGAAGATTATATTTCCCTTATTACATGCTCTATCTCTCTTTCATGTTTGTGTAATAACCTCCACCTTAAATCCCTACATTTATAATTTTAACAAATAAACTATTTTTAAGATTACTCCTAGATTATGTACAATTTTAAACTGTTAAAATAAAACTTTCACTCTTTTATTGAAGTAAATCACAAAATAGAATAGTGTTTCCAAAATTAGGATTACTTTTCAGAAAATATCTCAAATTACTTCTCATATGTTCACAATGAACATATGTGGAACTTGCTATTCGAGCGATAATTCTCAACATGATCATTTCCTAATCTGAGCTCCAAACAAACAAAATTGAAAATAATCTCCACTGAAAGCCACACAATTCCGATAAAATCATATAATGTTAACAAACAAAGTAAGGGATTTCAAAAGGTTAGAAACTAAAACATCCCACAAAAGCATAGTATTGCTAGTATTAAAAATGATATACATGATCTAAAGATGAAACAACACTTACAGAGGGAAAAATGTTACACATAAGACCATATCACATATACCTAATATTTTTGTCACCAAAAACTTTATAGATTTGAATGTGTTGTCATGTTAGACAACTTTTCAAATGACACAAATTAAAATCTCTGCTCAATGATAAAATGTGACAATCGAATAAATTATACCAAAAATTAAAAAAATTGAAACCATAAATAAAGAAATTACTTTAAAAGTAAACTACAAAACATATGCTTTCCAAAAATATGAAGGCAATAACAATGCAGTAAAATAGAGTAGTTTGCTAGATAATATTGCACAATTGAGAGTTCAATTACCTGTTTCCATCATCATTTCTAATACATCTCATCTAAGATGCACTTCTTGGACACAATAATTACACCTAAAGTCCTGTGTTGTTATTATATGAAAGAGGCCAATATTCTTCAAGTTCGTTGGAATTAAATAGCAAGTAAAGACCCTTATTGTTTAGTGAATCATTCATTTCAAGTTAAAAGTACATCCTCCAAGTATATTTTGAGGCTCATCCTATGCACCTCAACCTCCAGTCCATGTTTTAAAGGATTCATGAAGATAATTAGTTGAGTCAACATAGATATGTAGTTCCTAATTTCCTTTATTTTCATAAATAAAATGGCAATTTCTATTTTCCTTTTAAAAGCCTTAACCATTGCCTTTGCCAATTTTCCCTTAGCCATAAATACATCAAGTGATGCCCACTAGGATATTTTTCCCAAAATTCACCTTGGACTAACTATCCCTTTATCGTGGTCTTATTTTTCCTATATTAACTTTTATTACATGAAATTCTAACTCGGGTCTCTTATAATGAAGCTGCTCAGAAGTCAACACATTGGAAGGATGCAAAGGATGCTAAGTGTTAAATCTAATTTCCCTATGCACTGCATGGACCTCCACATAGGCAAACCATACACGACTCTTGTTCCCTACCACATCCTTCTTATGATATGTCGTGTCACCCCTCACCTCTGAGTCATCATCCCAACTAACCCTCCATGTGGCTGACCCCATGTCTTGCGTTAGCTTTAGGTGATGAGCTTCACCAAATCAAGTCCAGCAATGTGTCTAGTCAAATATATATATATATATATATATATATATATATATGTCCAAGGTTTGTATTCTCCTCATCATTCCGCTTTGGTCACTGCATAGTCTCACTCTTGCGCTTGTCTAAAAATCTCACTCATTTCCACCAAATTTTAAAGCACTAATTAGGAATTTGGAATCGACAATTAGTTGTTGATCGAAAATTTAACCTTTTAAGGTTATTTCTTTCACAAAAACCCTAAGATTTGGGATTCTAAAAAAAATCCCTTGCTCTCCTCTTAAAACCTTGTTTCGACGAAAAATTCTAGTTTTTCATAGATAAATTCCATGTTCAAGTTGAATTTACCCTACAAGCAAGGTCATAAGTCGAATTCTCATCAAAACTCATTGAATGCAAACTCGTGTTCATAAATCCCATAACTTCACCTCTTGTGTGCACTAGCTTGTTGCACCCTCCTTTTCCTTTTTTTATTCCTTTTTATCAAAATAGTGTGGGGAATTTATCACCTAGATGAGAATTCTGGCTACCAACCACAAAACAAAATGGCCACCGAACAAAAAGGCATTCTACAACCGGAAAATGAACTTTGGCCCTTTGGGAAACATGGTTTGAACCTCCTCTAATGCCACTTCTAACAAACCTAACAATTATTACAATGAGAGTTCAGGGATTATAAGAAAAGGAACAAGCCAATGTAACCTAAAAATGATATAACTATTATATGATGATATGAAGCATGATTATTACAATATAATGTGATCTATTTATATTACATTGAAGATATGGGTCACAATGAATAGGTGTGACCCAAAGGAAAGGAGGCTAACATATTATTAACTAAAATTTAATCATTAATATTAAATATCCTAGTTAGTGGGTCATAAATATGCATTTAATAGTATATACTTAGGTATGTTACATAAACAAAATTCATGGATTTAAAGTTATTTAAGTTTATTTAGAAATGTTTGTATCAACATCATATTTGACTGGGTTTACCTACACATCTCCTAAAGTTGTATCTTGCTTACATGAAGAGCTTACTTGTGAACAATTAGCCTCAATATATTATAAAACCCTTGTTTTCCATTATTAAAAAATGGGTGAAAACTTATTCCCCACACAAACTCAGAAAAGTGACACACCTCACAAATTCTTTATTCATACAATATTTTTGGATATTTCCATCTAAAACACATTCCTAACTAACAAAATTCGTGATTCCGAAACAAATGATGCATTCATTAAATATCATTAAAATGGTTGTATCCATATCTTCTCACATGACCAGTTCATCTCATAGAGATGTCTCTTGCTAATATGAATGGATTTATCTTAGACATTTATCCTCAATAAATCAAGAAATCCTCTTTCTTCATTATTAAAATCAGTGAATAAATTATTCCCCAAACAAACTCAAACAAAGGACAAACCTTTGTCTTTGACATCAATGCATGGGGTACTAGTTTAATTGTAGCTAATTGAGAATTTCTAGAGAGAATTAAGTCTATAATTCTACAACATATGAACCACTATAAACAAGTCATTTCACAGACCAATTTCCAAACCAAGTTTGGTGCTCATCCTTTAAGAACATTTACACGCTTGTTTTTTTCCTTCACAAGATTGCACCCTAGAGGAATGAGTTACTTGACATCATAGATACCCATCTTTGGATCTTTTATTCTCAAAGTGTATTTCTTCTCTAGGCTTCAATATACATAGAGACTATTGGTTTTAGAGGCATTATTAATACTTCAATACATCGACATTTGTATTGAGCACTTCCCTTCCTTAAAGTAATTTTTGTATTCCCTTGGTCACCTCTGCCACATAAAACGGGAGATCAACAAGGTTGTTAGGTATGACCCCTACATAATTTACGTTTAGCTCAGTTGGAATCCCCCCTCAAACTGTTTTCCTCAAGATTGCATGTTATGAGAATTTTATGCAGCTATACAACAACCTCATTGTTCAAATGGCCTAAAGACTCTTCTCAAGTAGCTCAAGGTTTGTTCCTACCACTTTCACATCAAAAAAATCACCACATCCCACATGGAGAAGATCTGCCAATTTTTCCACCTAAAGGAGCTTGAGAGGGAGGAACTATTTTTCTTCAAATGTCCCAAATATTATGAGATCCATGGGAAATATCATTCCCTGTATTCTCATTTTAGTGGGTATATTTCCACTGCCATTTCTTATCCCACTCAGACATGTCTAATATTTTTAAATACATAAGGAAATCACCCACAAATGATACACATAGTAAAACCTTTGTAGACCTTGCACCAATAAGTTCACCACTTCCGTTTTTTGACATATCTTCATCACTGAGGTATTAATCACAATGCATATGCACTATCCATGGAAGTGGGTGACATCATAATTATGATACAATGTACATAGTCCAACTGAACTAATAGATGTATCACATACATGAGGTCATAGATCATTGTTGCTCCTTGCATGCCACCAATAACTACCCCTCAACCTAGATTTTGTAGCGAAACATCCATCACTAGATTCTTCTCCTTTTCCTTAAATGTTACGAGAATTTTGATATGACATTCCCAGCCTTCTAGGCTCATCCAAATAGGCCCTATTATCCTTAGGCACTCCTCAAGAAACATTATGAGGGTTTGTATCAACCGCCCCATAATGATAACTAATTGCAGGGTTGTTTGTATTCCCTCACTTATCTCTATCTTTGTCTCAATTCTTTGCCATTGATGTTGAATATTGTGTCCTCTACTCCTATGTTTTACCTTCCCTATTCACCATTTTTTATGTTATTTTCTTCTTTTATCATCTTGGCACCCCCATAGTCCAATCTTAATTGGCTATATTTATTGGCCCTACTGATCTATCCTTTGGTGATTTGTGGACATTAATAAACTCATCTTAACTTCATACATTATTCTTAGAAATTTCAATGTGCATTAGTTAACATTAATTTATTGCTATTTGTACTATCAATCTCCCTACACGACACAAATGCCTTAAATTATGTTTGATTGTATACCAATATGTTCATAACTTCAACACAATGGCATTTTTCTCCTCTTTTTATCTCTTAAATAATTTATAATTAGGTCTTGCATTAAATATGAAGACTGATCAAGTTTTCGTATTTTGGAGATACAACAAAATTTAGCCAACGAATTTTCCTACCAAGAAACGAGGTGATTTTTACATATCAAAATTTAAGGCAATTCTAAAGATAGCTTAATTCCTACCTGCCTCCCATTTTTAACTTTAAATGACAACAACTTCAAAGACCTAAATAATTGATATCATCCTAGATCCCACTAACTCTACTTTAAATGTGCTTGAGACAAAAAAAGATCACATGGAATATCACTAGTTTTTCCAACATTTATTGTGTTCACTTTCAGTGAGAAAGTGCATATGTGCTCTATCTATTTCTCCTCCATAAATGTCATTGCAACCTCTATATCTCACTCCTTCATAAATTCCCCTACACCCTCATTACTATTGTATGGAACTACACAAAGAGGACATGCTACTACTACTGTGTCATTACGCTATTGTATAAACTATTGGACCAAATCTCTGTTAGAGTGTACCCTCTTTGCATGCACTCATATCTTCTTTTTTTCCTAAGACAAATGATGACACTCTGCTAGAAACTTTCCAAGGAACTAAAACATGCCAACATTATAAGTTTCACTTGACCCAATCACTGATTTTCAATCTCAAATAAATTTCTGAGTTTCTTACTAGTTAGATTTTAATGCTCATTCACAAATGTACTCAAAATTAAGAACAAATTAGGTAACTTATTGAACAAAACCTAGTCTAATTTTGGGAAGGAGTTATGATAAAGTTTGACTTGTATCGTAAGCTCAGAGAGCATATTCAATAGTTATAGAGTCATATTTTCATGTATGACATGCCATTAAACACCTAGGGCTACATTAAAAGATCAGAAATAGAAATTGGGTGAAGCTAACTACACTAAACACTAATATTGAAGGATGAAGAAACAAAATGACCCACTCTAGAGTTTAAACCCCCGCTAACAACACATTCAATTGAAGGTGACCAAATCAGTCCAAAGCTAGTAACATGAATACAAACAAGAGAACAACATTAGGCATAAGATTTCAAATAGAATAGTCATGTATTTATGAACTCGATGGCTATGTTTCTCTTTACTAATTAATGAATGGAAGAGGTGGAACGACTTATAGGTGAAGCATTTTCCCTCCTCAAAATATGTGGTCCCAATCTCCCTAAACAATTTATGTGAAAATAACCCAAATACAAACAATTATCTATTGCACAACTTACACCAAATGACCTTAACTAAACACTCTGCTCACCAAAATATATTGAACATTCCACACGAATCTATGAAAATAGGACATGCACATCCAAAATAATCCCAAAAATAAAACAATCCAAAATAAAGTTTTGTAAAAATGAATCAAAAGCCATACCAAGCGAAGTGTAGTCCTAAAAATCATTCAGAGTAATCATCACAGAGAACATGAATAGAAAATGAAAGAGGAATTCAAAAAATAGCATGGTGTAAAAGAGGGTCATGTAGGATAGATGGTGTGGAACAATCTTCACCTTCATAAAATATTGAAAGCCATTCATGGTGGTAACGGTGATTCGAGACATATTAGGAGATACGTTAACCTCCCTTGTGAGATTTATTATTGCTATACATAGTCCTACCTACTTAGCCCTTTTCAAAGAAATTTGTTTGGCCTTATAATTTAGTGAACACCAGTCAAGATGCATGGCTAATATATGCTTAAGGTAGCCACAACATATCCATTCAGAAGAGAGGTCTCGTCAATGACGACAGCTAAATAAAAGAAAAAACACCCATTCACCATTTTTACACACTTACATTTCTATGTATCTAAAGTCACCAATTAGAGTATATTTCCCCAAAAAAATTATGTGAAGGTTTTTTATCCATCGATATCTTGGTCTCAAGCCAGAAATTAAAATAAATTATCAGAATTTATAGTTATTTCCCATCAACATGTCAAAGGTAGAGTGGAAATTTTTTGGTGGAAAATAAAGGGTACAATAACATAGATGTGTAACACTTAGTTAAATCACTACATATATACCCAAACCATCAAGATGACACACTTTTCTGAGTAAAATTATGAAACACCATGGAACAAATCCACTTAGAACTTATAGCCAATGCATCAAGAATTAGAATAGAGTACTTGTTGGGTGCTTTAATGGTTAGTTAAATCCATGTCATTTAATTTGTGAACATGCGGGTTTTGTAAACTGACGAGGTATACTTGTACTATATGTACTAGTTGGTTATCTATTAGATTAGATTAATCTAAATTCAAATAAAACTAAGAAATTAAATAAATCTAATATAATCCAATCCAAATAAAAAATAAAGAAACTAAAATCACACTTGCATAATTGAAAGCACACATGCTGAAAGTAAATGGAAACTTGCATGAAAAGAAATAAAACAAAAAAACTATAATATGTTACCAATGTACACATATGTGCAAACTATGGTTGATGTGGGCCCTCCATTCCTCAGCAAGCACATCAAATTACCATCATATCTTCAAAGTAACAATATGCTCGAGAATCTTGGACTGAACTATTTTATTGGTTGGAAGAATATAATACATAGATATGTAGATGGGTTTCTTTGAAGGATGCACCCCTATTTATAGAAAAACTCAGGATGACTGATCAATAAATGCAGATCCCTCAAATCCATCCTAAATCCACATTTATCACATGTGGTTAAAACCAATCTCCTAAAAAAGTGAGATACATATCCTCTCAAAATTCTCTCATCCACGATTCTTCTCCTTTGAATATGCATAGATAATGATCCTCATCTTCTATAATTACTCCACAAATCTTCATGAGTTGGAACTTGAAATTCGAATTTGTAGTTAGGAGGCCAACTAGGACCCTTCTAGAAGCTCCAAGTAGGACTACAATATCCAAAAACTTATACCACTTTCATGTATATATGAAAAAATGTTAATTTTATAATATTTAATCACAAATTCACTTAAAATACTTAAAATAAATCACTTTGGAAAATATAATTCTAAACCCATATGATCATGAAAATGGTTACTTAATGTAGGTTTATGTATTTACAGAGTTGTGGAAGGAGGGTAAAATGATGGACATTAAGGTGAAAGTGGATGACATTTTTTATGCCCAATAGTACTTAAGTGATCACAATAAAAATTATACACATTGGAAAAATCATATACACATGGATCATACATACCAAGATAAATTGGTAGCTAAAGAAACCTCTTCCTACACCTAGTGTCCTAGATGGCCAAGGCTAGGTGTCATCAAAAATCTTCCAATAAAAAAAAAATTGAATAAGAAAAAAATTGTTGTTTTTGTAACAATATTAATGAAAAGGCGTAATTTATATCATCTAACAACAATAGGTGCATTTGAAGGAGTTTTCACGGCTTTCACTTGCACATAATCCAACACTTCATGTTCTTCCAAGAACAAATCAAAAGTCATTTCCCAAGCATGATAATCTAACTTGTCACTAAGCTTAGTATTGAATAATGAGGTAGAAACCATAGAGATCTGTCCCAATAGTCCTTGTTAAACAACATTAAATATTCCAACAATCACTTTATCATTTACTTATTGATAGTAATTGTTGATAGAACATTATCAATGCACAAGAAGACAAGCCAAGATAATGAACATGGGGATTTAGACTAATGCAAAGGAAAAACCCCATAAGGGGGAAAACCCAACTTATCCTTCTTGTTGATTTATATTAAATGTTCAATAGAGAGCGAAAATCCAATTTTTTACAATAATGACAAAGTTAAAGTCAAAAATTTGACTATTCAAAGATAGATGACCAACTAGAATCAAAGCTAAAACTAGATGCCTAATCTGATCCAAATCTATCCATGTCAAATATGTAATTTTGATGTATATGAACAACAATAAACTTTCCCTAAGTAGATTTTTCTTGGATGCAATTGAGCCTTACATAAAGAAAAACAAAAATATTAAATTTGTCATTCCCAACTTCCATATTTGTTTACCACATTAAAAAATGTGTCAAAATCACAATTACATTTTTTTCATGATATTTGAAGTTCAATGGAAAACTACAAAAGGATAGAAAATAAAAGGTGATTGCGTGGGTGCAGGCGTTAGAGATAACCTCCCTAATCTGGCAGCAAGTTCTACTATGTCTGCATCAACTCCCTTTTCTTCTCCTCTTGGCGTATCAGTCATTAAACTGATATCTTCCTTTGTTTCTTTAAAAACCAACAAATCTTGCTTAATTAACAAACAGTGGCTTTATTTGGTAATTCTTAAAAGAATTACCCCAAATACTATCTGAGGCTTTATGGAGGGGTAATACACCCAAAACCCACTATTGGCGGCTTTATACTATCGACGCGGTAATTCTAAAAGAATTACCGTATAACACTATCAGCGCTTTAGACAGTCCCTTTCCTTTTTCCCCGATGCGATATCGCAATCGTTATCGGTGGATGTCTATGGTACCAATGCTTTTGATGTGCGATCACCGCGGACCCGACGCACCTTAAACTCCCTCTTATACAGATTTCGGGTCCGGCCTGTCGGCGGTTCGTTAATGTAATGGGTCTTGTGGACCCGACGACCCCTTTAACTGCTATGTAAAATATTTCGGCTCCGTTTATGGGTGTACAGTCCTAAGCCCTTGCAGACCCGATATCCATTAAAATCCAATCTATAGTGTTTCGGCTCCAGGACATCGGCTCTCCACTTAAATGTGCCAAGGGTTCCTTTCGGACCCGAAAGGGTTTATATGCCGCGTTGTATAATAATTCAGCTTCGATATTTTGAAGCTTACGCATTCCACTATTATAAAGCCTTCCGATGCGATGCGATATTGGTTCAGACCCGATAAGGGTTAGAACCAATATTGATAATATTTCACGTCCGCCCACCGTTTCGCTTAAGGGAAAATATTGTAATTTCTCTGTATAAACAGAGTTCTCCTCTAACTTTATAAAAATGAATATAAAGGGTCGGAAATCACCACAACGAAAGAAAGCGACCCTAAATGATTAAACACACAGTAATTGCATCATGCGGGGAACAATAAAGCAATTTAATACTCTCAATACACAGTGAAATAAGCTACGCATACATATTAACAGAAACCATTGATTAGAATGCCGAGAGAAAAGTTTTAAGTAATAATGCTTTGGCACTGCTCCTCTCTTCTCTACTGAGAGTATCGCTGCCTCTTTATTTATAATTAAAGGATAGGCCTTCTCGGTCCTTATCCATTACAAAAGCATGCTTTACAAGAATGATTTAAAGCGTGAAAGCTTTACTACAACTTATCTATCTGTGATAATATTAGCATGTTTTATTTTTAGAATTTATTCTATCTTTAACTAAAAAAAACATGGAAATTGCAGGCTAAAGGACCCCACTCCCTTGCCTATAGATTTTTTTGGATTTTTGGAATAAGTTGGAAGACTTTTTCCCTCTGAGTCACATGCTCCCGCATCAGACTCCTGAGGAAAAAATTCTTCATGGGCTCCTGTCCATGAGCTCGTCTACAGATTTGCCCAGTTTCTGTAGAATGTCTTCTGTAACCCAAGTAGCTTCAGCGATTGGTTGTCCTTTCCATTTTACCAGATACTAGAAGTACTCTTGTCCCCTTGTCTTCTTATGCACTTTCTTGTCTAGAATTCTTTCTGGCTGTAAATTCTTTGTTGTGGGTAATTGTTTTACCTAGTTAATCTCTGGAGTCTCTTGATCCTGTGTTGTATCATCTGCAGTTTCATTCTCATACTTGTACAAGTCTGCAACATTAAAAATTGGTGATATTCCCACATCAGGTGGTAATTCAATCTCATAAGCATTTGCAGAGAATTTCCTCAGTATTCTGCACGGTCCAATTTTCTTGGATTTTAACTTATTATACTCCCCCTTTGGAAATCTCTCCTTTCTGAGGTGTGCTAAAACCAAGTCCCCAACTTCAAATTTTACTTCTCTTCTCCGCATATCTGCTCTAGTTTTATACCTGATGTTGCTATCCTACAGCTGCTGTTTCACTTGTTCATGTATCGCCTACATTCTTGAAGCAAATTCTTCACCCTCTGCACTTCTCATTTCTTCTTTTCCCAAATTCCTTAGTTCAGATATTCCCCTTGGATGCATTCCATAAACAATATGGAATGGGCTCTGTCCTGTGCTCCTGTTTGGTGAGTCATTATATGCATACTCAACTTGTGGTAACACTTGATCCCATTGCTTTGGATGTTCTGCAGTAAGGCTCCTCAAAAGATTTCCTAAACTTCTTATCACAACTTAAGTTTGTCCATCAGTTTGTGGATGATAGGCAGAACTAAAATTAATTTCGTTCCCAGCTTCATCCATAGTGTTCTCCAGAAATGTCCAACGAACTTTGAATCCCTGTCTGAAACAATGCTTTTGGGCAATCCATGCAATCTTACAATTTCTTTAAAAAGCAAATTAGCAATGTGAGAAGCATCACTAGTTTTATAACATGGAATAAAGTGTGCCATTTTTGAAAATATGTCCACTACAACAAAAATTGAATCATAACCTCTTTGAGTCTTTGGTAATCCCAGCACAAAATCCATACTTACCATATCCCAAGGCCTATCTGGAATTGGCAATGGAATATACAACCCTGTGTTCTGGCTTCTTCCTTTTGCATATTGGCAGACCTTACAATTTCTTACATACTTCTCTACTTCAGCTTTCATTTTCGACCAGAAATAAAATCTGTTGAATTATTCAAAAGTCTTCTCTGAACCAAAATGTCCTGCAAGTCCTCCACTATGTTTCTCTTTGATTAAATTCTCTCTCATTGAACAGTTTGGTATGCACAGCTGATTTTTCTTAAATAACAGTCCATCTTGTAGGAAATAATCCAACCACTTGCTCCTATCTGCCAAAACATGATTTTTAAAAGCCTCAAATGCCTCCTTAAAATCCGAATCGGTCTCATATAATTCCTTAAGAAAATCAAAACCCAACACTTGGATTTGACTTTCTTGCAGAAATACATTTCTTCTACTTAAGGCATCTGCAACTTTGTTGGACTGCCCATTTATATGCTTCAACACAAAATGAAAACCTTGAACATATTCTACCCATTTAGCATGTCTCTGGTTGAGCTTTGGCTGCTTCATTATAAACTGAAATGCATGGTTATCTGCATAAAGAATGAATTCTTTTGACATTAAATAATGCCTCCATTTCTTTAATGCTTGCACAATTGCGTAGAACTCCTTATCATAAGAAGAATACTTCTTTTTTGCATAATGTAGCTTTTCACTGAAATAAGCTATTGGTCTATCTTCTTGGCTTAAAACTCCTCCAATTGCTTCTACGTTGGCATCACACTTAACTTGAAAAGTTTTGTTAAAATCAGGAAGAACCAAAATAGGCTTTTCAGTTATTTTCTTCTTTAACAGCTGAAAATTTCTCTTTGCTTCAACAGTCCATTTAAACGACTGTTTATCCTTCTTTATGGTCTCAATAATAGATCCATTAATCTTACTAAAATTCTTAATGAATTTTCTGTAAAAACTAGCAAGACCATGAAAACTCCTTACCTCAAAAACACTTTTGGGTGAAGGCCACTCCATAATTGCTTTGATCTTCTCTGGATCCATCTTCAACCCTTCAGCTAAAATAACAAATCCAAAGTACACCAGCTCCTCTTTCATGAATGAACACTTCTTCAGATTCAACAATAGTTTTTCTTGCTGTAGCTTCTGTAAGACATAATTTAAATGCCTCAAGTGCTCCTCCTTGGACCTGCTATAGACTAATATATCGTCCAGATATACTATTACAAATTTACCAAAGAACTCTTTAAGAACTTCATTCATAAGTCTCATGAATGTACTTGGTGCATTTGACAACCCAAAAGGCATCACTCTCCTTTCATATAGTCCTTCATTGGTCTTAGAAGTAGTTTTCCACTCATCCCCTTCTCTTATCCTTATCTGATGATACCCACTTTTAAGATCTAGTTTTGAAAAATATTTTGCCCTAGTCAAGCAATCCATTAAATCTTAAATTCTGGGTAACGGAAATCTGTACATGATTGTAATTTTATTGATATCTCTCGAATCTGTACACATTCTCCAGCCTCCATATTTCTTTGGGCTCAGCACTGTTGGTACTACGCAAGGACTTAAGCTTTTCTGATCAACACCTTGTCAAGCAATTCTTGCACCTGTTTCTTAACTTCTTCATTTTCTACAGGAGTCATTCTATATGTTGCTTTGTTAGGTAAGCTTGCTCCAGGAATTAAATCTATATGACGATTGATTCTTCGAATTGGTGGTAATTCATTAGGCAAATCATCAACAATAATATCACAATATTTCTCCAGCATTTCTTGAATTTCAATGGGTAAATCAGAAACTTTAGTAGAAGTCATTATTACCTTGGGCTTGCAAATACAACAAAATTTACCTCATTTTCTTCAATCTGCTTTAGGTATTCCTTTCCTCCAAGTAACAAAGTTTTTGGATCAGTCTTCTATCCCAGTACATCTTCTTCTTGCAGAGGCAACAACGTATGATTGACACCATCCTTTCCAAACTTGTAGGTGTTTCTTTTCCCATCATGTATGGCTCCTTTGTCATATTGCCAAGTTCTTCCAAGAAATATGTGACACACGTCCATTGGCATCACATCACAAACAATTTTATCTTTGTACTTGCCCACTTGAAATTCTACTTCACACTGTTCACTTACCAACAGTTGATGTCCCTTTTGCAACCATGACACTTTATAAGGTGTTGGATGCTTCATCGTCTTCAGCTTCAATTCCACCACTACTTCTGTAGAGCCCAAATTATCAGTGCTGCCACTATCAATGATCATCTGGCAACATTTCCCTTGAACTTTGCACACTGTCCTTAATAAAGTCTTCCTTTGGTGGCAGTTCAGCCACCTCCTTTGCTGGCTTAAGTAGAACTTTGTTAACTACCATAGATTCTCCTCTTTCTGCTGTAATTTCTTCTTCTGCTACTGCTGCCACTGGTACTTCCCCCTCAGCTGGAGCAACAATTGCATTCCTCTGCTTTGTTTATGCATTATCTGGGCACTCAAAAGCTCTGTGTCCCAGCTTGTTACATCTGTAACATCTTACTTCTCTGCCTCTTCCTCTGCCTCTTGCATCACCTCCTGTGGGTGCATGCTGGGTTGAGATATTGCTAGCTCCATCTTTAGGTGCTGTAGATCTTCCTCTACCACCTTGACTTCCTTTTCCTCTGAAAGTCCCTCTCCCTCTGGTAGACTGCTTCCTCATGAGTTTTTCTTCAGCTTTCAGTGCTATCTGATAAGCTTCCTCTACTGTTTTAAGAGACAGCAGACTTATCTCATCCTGAATGTCCATCCTGAGGCCATTGATATATTTGGACACCTTCTCATCTGTATCTTGGGCTTCTCCAGCTATTATGCTCACTTTCTAGAACTCTTCTGCATATTCTTTTACTGTTAAAGCTCTCTGTCTAGGATTTTGCATTTGTCTAAACAATGTTTGCTGATAATTACTTGGCAAAAACTTACCTCTTAACTTTGTTACCATTTTGTTGTAGTTCTTGATTGGCTGCTTACCAAGTCTCTTCCTTTCCGCCTGCACACCATCCCACCAAAGACTTGGTGATAGCAAACTTCACTTTCTTCGCATCTTCTGTTTCTTCATAATCGAAGAATTTCTCCATGCAATTGATCCAGTCTATCAATTCTTCTGGATTCAGTCCTCCTTGGTATACTGGTACCTCGGTCTTTGGCCTGGCTGTGGATTTCAACACTGACTGAAAGAACCTCATCTCAGGAGTAACCTATACAGCTTCCTCCTCTTCTGTAGCTTCAACCTCAGGTTTGCTAACATCTCCATCATCTATGTTTTTGTTTGAAGTTAACACATCCAATCTAGCTCGCAGATCTTCTACTGTTTCCATCAATTCAGCATTTGCAACAGGTCATCCTCTTCCACCACGTCCTCGCCCTCTTCCAATTCTAAAAGCCATCCTTCTCCTGCTCCTGAGATTCAATTCAATGTCAGTTGATGGCTCTGATACCACTAATGATGGCGTGGGTGCAGGCGTTAGAGATAAACTCCCTAATATGGCAGCAAGTTCTACTATGTCCACCTCAACTCCCTTTTCTTCTCCTCTTGGCGTATCAGTCATTAAACTGATATCTTCATTTGTTTCTTTAAAAACCCACAAATCTTGCTTAATTAACAAACAATGGCTTTATTCGGTAATTCTTAAAAGAATTACCCAAAATACTATCAGAGGCTTTATGGAGGGGTAATACACCCAAAACCCACTATTGGCGGCTTTATACTATCGGTGCGGTAATTCTAAAAGAATTACCGTATAACACTATCAGCGCTTTACACAGTCCCTTTCCTTTTTCCCCGATGCGATATCGCAATCGCTATCGGTGGATGTCAATGGTACCAATGCTTTTGATGTGCGATCACCACAGACCCGACGCACCTTAAACTCCCTCCTATACAGATTTCGGGTCCGGCCTGTCAGCGGTTCGTTAATGTAATGGGTCTTGCAGACCCAAAGACCCCTTCAACTGCTATGTATAATATTTTGGCTCCATTTATGGTCGTACAGTCCTAAGCCCTTGCGGACCCGATATCCATTAAAATCCAATCTATAGTGTTTCGGCTCCGGGACATCGACTCTCCACTTAATTGTGCCAAGGGTTCCTTTCAGACTCGAAAGGGTTTATATGCCGCGCTCTATAATAATTCAGCTCCGATATTTCGGAGCTTACACATTCCACTATTATAAAGCCTTCCGATGCGATGCGATATTGGTTCGGACTCGATAAGTGTTCGAACCAATATTGATAATATTTCACGTCCACCCACCGTTTCGCTTAAGGGAAAATATTGTAATTCCTCTGTATAAATAGAGTTCTCCTCTGACTTTATAAAAATGAATATAAAGGGTCGGCAATCGCCACAATGAAAGAAAGCGACCCTAAGTGATTAAACACATAGTAATTGCATCATGCGGGGAACAGTAAGGAAATTTAATACTCTCAATACACAGTGAAATAAGATACACATACATATTAACAAAAACCATTGATTAGAACGCCGAGAGAAAAGTTTTAAGTAATAATGCTTTGGCATTGCTCCTCTCTTCTCTGCTGAGAGTATCGCTGCCTATTTATTTATAATTAAAGGATAGGCCTTCTCAGTCCTTATCCGTTACAAAAGCATGATTTAAAGCGTGAAAGCTTTACTACAACTTATCTATCTGTGATAATATTAGCATGTTTTATTTCTAGAATTTATTCTATCTTTAACCAAAAAAAACATGGAAATTGCAGGCTAAAGGACCTCACTCCCTTGCCTGTAGATTTTTTTGGATTTTTGTAATAAGTTGGAAGACTTTTTCCCTCTTAGTCACATGCTCCCGCATCAAAAGGGAACGTACTTTTTGCTTACCTCACCATGTTGTAGGATGGTCTTGAACTTATTTAGAAAAGGAGAATGTGTCTCATCATTAGATTGCATAAAAAAATATATTAGGTTAGTAAGAAATGTCGTTCTCTACACAGTGCATAAAAAGGTAGCATGCAGAAGTATAAAAAATGTTCTAAATGAGCTTATGCATCCTCCTAAAAAAACCTAGAAACAACAAAATATTATTGTAGGACCTGCAAGATAGCCTATATGTTCTGTATGTCTCGTTTTATGGATATGTAAGACCCCATCTAGAAGATTATATTTCCCTTATTGCATGCTCTATCTCTCTTTCATGTTTGTGTGATAACCTCCACCTTAAATCCCTACATTTATAATTTTAGCAAATAAACTACTTTTAAGATTACTCCTAGTTTATTTACAATTTTAAACTGTTAAAATAAAACTTTCACTGTTTTATTGAAGTAAATCGCAAAATAGAATAGTGTTTCCAAAATTAGGATTACTTTTCAAAAAATATCTCAAATTACTTCTCATATGTTCACAATGAACGTATGTGGAACTTGCTATTCGAGCTATAATTCTCAACATGATCATTTCCTAATCTGAGCTCCAAACAAACAAAATTGAAAATAATCTCCATTGAAAGCCACGCAATTCCGATAAAATCATATAATGTTAACAAACAAACTAAGGGATTTCAAAAGGCTAGAAACTAAAACATCCCACAAAAACATAGTATTGCTAGTATTAAAAATGATATACATGATCTAAAGATGAAACAACACTTATAGAGGGAAAAATGTTACACATAAGACCATATCACATATACCTAATATTTTTGTCACCAAAAACTTTATAGATTTTAATGTGTTGTCATGTTAAACAACTTTTCAAATGACACAAATTAAAATCTTTGCTCAATGATAAAAGGTGACAATCAGACACCCGGATGCGGGTGATAAGACGGCACCCACGGTGAGACCACATGGCCAGCACGAGCTGCCACGAGCCAACCCGTGGAGGGACGAGGCGCCTCAGGACGCTGGCATAAGTAAGGGAGCCTCTGCTCCGAGAATTGAATGAGCATTTATGTTGGCAAGAAGGGAGAGCGCAACGCATTCATGGCGCTCAGACTCCAAGAGAGGGAAGCAGATGTTAAAGCTGGAGCAAGGATGCTACAGCAACATTCCTGGCAAGTTCAGTTTCACCTGCAATCGAGCAGGAACATTCTCTACTCACGGAAAACTCTGGAGATCAGAAATTCGATTTGTGAGGAGGACATTCAGGGCAGTTTCGCTGTTTGTATGGCACGAACGCGAGAAAGGCAGCCATGTCGCAGAGGGCCTGGTCGTGGGGCTCCTTCTCGCCCTCCTGCAGTGGCAGAAGAGCATCACCACTGTTGTTGCTCCTACTGTTTTCGAAGGTTTGGAATTCCCCAGCTGCAAGTTTTCCAGTACATGGACACCTCCATCCCGAATGAGGAACCACCAAGGCAGCCTATGCTTCCAGTGTTCGGCACAGCAGTCTTCAAGCTGGGCAATCTTAGTGCCCATGTTTCAATCCTTTTTGTTCGAGACGCAGAGGAGGACCTCGAGGGAGCACGCAACAGCGAATTACCCTCTGCGAATCCGCTGGACAGAGCCGAAGATCAAGCAGCTGCTGCAAAAGGGAAGGCGCCCATCTAGGTGGCTTCAGCGTCCAAAGCGGGGGCGTCTTCGTCCAACGCGGAAGCGAACGAGGTCCAGGAAGATCCCCTCGAAGGCTTTGGGTACCCGATCGTGGAGATGGACCCGGGAGATTTGGAGCCAGAGGAATAGCACCATCATCCTCCCTCCTCTCAGGTCCTGTTTTGCTGTCTCATGTCTTAGTCTTTTGGTCATGTTTTGCAGTCCTCTGTCTCGGTCGCACATTATGAACGGGTCTAGTTATCTTAGTATAGGTCCTGCTCTGTTTTCAATTACGTCCCCCAGTTTACTATGGAAGTCTGCGAATCTACAGAGTCGCCCCTGCGTGGGTAGTGTTCTTGAGTCTCCGCCCCTGCGTGGGCATTGTCAAAGTTAAAACAGTGTCTTTCTGTCAAGTTTTTGGGGCATCTAGTGCTCAATGCAAGCAACTGTCATCTGCCACACCACAGTGCCATCGATGGCCTTGGAAAACTTGTCTCAATGCATGTAATTTCTCTCTGTATATAATATAATTTCCTAGAGTAGGCTTACTGAGAAAAAAAAAAGGTGACAATCAGACAAATTATACCAGAAAGTTAAAAAATTGAAACCATAAATAAAGAAATTACTTTAAAAGTAAACTACAAAACATATGCTTTCCAAAAATATGAAGGCAATAACAATGCAGTAAAATAGAGCAGTTTTCCAGATAATATTGCACAATTGAGAGTTCAATTACCTGCTTCCATCATCATTTTCAATACATCTCATCTAAGATGCACTTCTTGGACACAATAATTACACCTAAATTCCTGTGTTATTATTAGATGAAGGAGGCCAATATTCTTCAAGTCGGTTGGAATTAAATAGCAAGTAAAGACCCTTATACTTTAGTGAATCATTCATTTCAAGTTCAAAGTACATCCTCCAAGTAGAGTTTGAGGCTCATCCTCTGCACTTTAACCTCCAGTCCATGTTTTAATGGATTCATGAAGAGAATTAGTTCAGTAACATAGATAGGTAGTTCCTAATTTCCTTTATTTTCATAAATAAAATGGCAATTTTTGTTTTCCTTTTAAAATCCTTAACCATTGCCTTTGCCAATTTTCCCATAGCCATAAACACATCAAGTGATGCCCACTAGGATATTTTTCCCAACATTCACCTTCGAATAACTATCCCTTTATCGTGGTCCTATTTTTCCTATATTAAATTTTATTACATGAAATTTTATCCCGAGTCTATTATAATGAAGCTACTCAAAAGTGAACACATTGGAAGGATGCAAAGGATGCTAAGTGTTAGATCTAATTTCACTATGCACTACATGGACCTCCACATAGGCAAACCATACATGACTCTTGTTCCCTACCACATCCTTCTAATCATATGTCGTGTCACCCCTCACCTCTGAGTCATCATCCCAACCAGCCCTCCATGTGGTTGGCCCCATGTCTTGCATTAGCTTTAGGTGACTCGAGCTTCACCAAATCAAGCCAGCAATGTGTCTAGTCAAATATATATAGATATATATATATATATATATATATATATATATATATATATATATATATATATATATATATATCTATTTATATGTATGTATGTATGTATGTATGTATGTATGTATGTATGCATGTATGCATGCATGCATGTATGTATGTATGTATGTATGTATGTATGTATGTATGTCCAAGGTTTGTATTCTCCTCATCATTCCGCTTTGGTCATTGCATAGTCTCACTCTTGCGCTTGTCTAAAAACATCACTCGTTTCCACCAAATTTTAAAGCACTAATTAGGAATTTGGAATCGACAATTAGCTGCTGATGGAAAATTTAACCTTTTAAGGTTATTTCTTTCACAAAAACCCTAAGATTTGGGATTCGAAACCAAATCCCTTGCTCTCCTCTTGAAACCTTCTTTCGACAAAAAATTCTAGTTTTTCATAGATAAATTCCATGTTCAAGTTGAATTTACCCTACAAGCAAGGTCATAAGTCGAATTCTCATCAAAACTCATTGAATGCAAACTCATGTTCATAAATCCCATAACTTCACCTCTTGTGTGCACTAGCTTGTTGGACCCTCCTTTTCCTTTTTTTATTCCTTTTTATCAAAATAGTGTGGGGAATTGATCACCTAGATGAGAATTTTGGCTACCACCCACAAAACAAAATGGCCACCGAACAAAATGGCTTTCTACAACCGGAAAATGAACTTTGGCCCTCTGGAAACATGGTTTTAACTTCCTCTAATGCCACTTCTAACAAACCTAACAATTATTACAATGAGAGTTCAGGGATTATAAGAAAAGGAACAAGCCAATGTAACCTAAAAATGATATCAATATTATATGATGATATGAAGCATGATTATTACAATATAATGTGATTTATTTATATTACATTGAATATATGGGTCACAATGAATAGGTGTGACCCAAAGGAAAGGAGGCTAACATATTATTAACTAGGAATTTAATCATTAATATTTAATATCCTAGTTAGTGGGTCATAAATATGCATTTAATAGTATATACTTAGATATTTTACATAAACAAAATTCATGAATCCAAAGTTATTTAAGTTTATTTAGAAATGTTTGTATCAACATCATATTTGACTGGGTTTACCTCCACATCTCCTAAAGTTGTATCTTGCTTACATGAAGAGCTTACTTGTGAAAAATTAGCCTCAATATATTAGAAAACCCTTGTTTTCCATTATTGAAAAATGGGTGAAAACTTATTCCCCACACAAACTCAACAAAGTGACACACCTCACAAATTATTTATTCATACAATATTTTTGGATATTTCCATCTAAAACGCATTCCTGGTGAAAAAAAATTGTGATTCCAAAACAAATGATGCATTCATTAAATATCATTAAAATGTTTGTATCCATATCTTCTCACATGACCAGTTCATCTCATAGAGATATCTCTTGCTAATATGAATGGATTTATCTTAGACATTTATCCTCAATAAATCAATAAATCTTCTTTCTTCATTATTAAAATCAGTCAAGAACCCAAACAAACTCAAACAAAGGACAAACCTTTGTCTTTGACATTAATGCATGGGGTACTAGTTTAATTGTAGCTAATTGAGAATTTCTAGAGAGAATTAAGTCTATAATTCTACAACATATGAACCACTATAAACAAGTCATTTCACAGACCAATTTCCAAACCAAGTTTGGTGCTCATCCTTTAAGAACATTTACACTTTTGTTTTTTTCCTTCACAAGATTGCACCCTAGAGGAATGAGTTACTTGACATCATAGATACCCATCTTTGGATCTTTTATTCTCAAAGTGTATTTCTTCTCTAGGCTTCAATATACATAGAGACTATTGGTTTTAGAGGCATTATTAATACTTCAATACATCGACATTTGTATTGAGCACTTCCCTTCCTTAAAGTAATTTTTGTATTCCCTTGGTCACCTCTGCCACCTAAAACGGGAGATCAACAAGGTTGTTAGGTATGACCCCTACATAATTTACATTTAGCTCAGTTGGAATCCCCCCTCAAACTGTTTTCCTCAAGATTGCATGTTATGAGAATTTTATGCAGCTATACAACAGCCTCATTGTTCAAATGGCCTAAAGACTCTTCTCAAGTAGCTCAAGGTTTGTTCCTACCACTTTCACATCAAAAAAATCACCACATCCCACATGGAGAAGATCTCCCAATTTTTCCACCTAAAGGAGCTTGAGAGGGAGGAACTATTTTTCTTCAAATGTCCCAAATATTATGAGATCCATGGGAAATATCATTCCCTGTATTCTCATTTTAGTGGGTATATTTCCACTGCCATTTCTTATCCCACTCAGACATGTATAATATTTTTACATACATAGGAAATCACCCACAAATGATACACATAGTAAAACCTTTGTAGACCTTGCACCAATAGGTTCACCACTTCCGTTTTTTGACATATATTCATCACTGAGGTATTAAGCACAATGCATATGCACTATCCATGGAAGTGGGTTACATCATAATTATGATAAAATGTACTTATTCCTATTCAACTAATATATGTATCAAATCCACGAGGTCATAGATCATTCTTGCTCCTTGCATGCCACCAATAACTACCCCTCAACCTATATTTTGTAGAGAAACATCTATCACTAGATTCTTCTCCTTTTCCTTAAATGTTAGGAGAATTTTGATATGACATCCCAACCTTCTAGGCTCATCCAAATAGGCCTTATTATCCTTAGACACTCCTCAAGAAACATTATGAGGGTTTATATCAACCGCTCCATAATGATAACTAATGATAGGGTTGTTTGTATTCCCCCACTTATCTCTATCTTTATCTCAATTCTCTGCCATTGATGTTGAATAGTGTGTCATCTACTTTTATGTTTTACCTTCCCTATTGACCATTTTTTATGTTATTTTCTTATTTTATCATCTTGGCACCCCCATAGTCCAATCTTAATTGGCTATTTTTACTGGACCTACTGATCTATCCTTTGGTCATTTGTGGACATTGATAAACTCATCTTAACTTCATACATTATTCTTAGAAATGTCAATGTGCATTAGTTAACTTTAATTTATTGCTATTTGTACTATCAATCTCCCTACATGACACAAATGCCCTAAAACATGTTTGATTGTATACCAATATGTTCATAATTTCAACACAATGGAATTTTTTCCTCTTTTTATGTCTTAAATAATTTGTAATTAGGTCTTGCTTTGAATTTGAAGATTGATCAAGTTTTCGTATTTTGGAGATACAACAAAATTTAGCCAACAAATTTTCCTACCAAGAAACGAGGTGATTTTGACATATCAAAATTTAAGGCAATTCTAAAGATAGGTTAATTCCTACCTGCCTCCCATTTTTAACTTTAAATGACAACAACATCAAAGGCCTAAATAATTGATATCATACTAGACCCAACTAACTCTACTTTAAATGTGCTTGAGACAAAAAAAGATCAAATGGAATATCACTAGTTTTTCCAACATTTATTGTGTTCACTTTCAGTGAGAAAGTGCATATGTGCTCTATCTATTTCTCCTCCATAAATGTCAGTGCAACCTCTATATCTCTCTCCTCCATAAATTCCCCTACACCCTCATTACTATTGTATGGAACTACAAAAAGAGGGCATGCTACTACTACTATGTCATTAGTCTATTGTATAAACTATTGGACCAAATCTCCGTTAGAGTGTACCCTCTTTCCATGTGCTCATATTTTCTTTTTTTTCTAAGACAAATGATGAAACTCTGCTAGAAACTTTCCAAGGAACTAAAACAAGCCAACATTATAAGTTTCACTTGACCCAATCACTGATTTTCAATCTCAAATAAATTTCTGAGTTTCTTACTAGTTAGATTTTAATGCTCATTCACAAATGTATTCAAAATTAAGAACAAATTAGGTAACTTATTGAACAAAACCTATTCTGACTCTGGGAAGGAGTTATGATGAAGTTTGACATGTACCGTAAGCTCAGAGAGCAGATTCAATAGTTGTAGAGTTATATTTTCATGTATGACATGCCATTAAACACCTCAGGCTACATTAAAAGATCAGAAATAGAAATTGAGTGAAGCTAACTATACTAGACACTAATATAAGGATGAAGAAACAAAATAACCCACTCTAGATTTTAAACCCCCGCTAACAACAAAATCAATTGAAGGTAACCAAACTAATCCAAAGGTAGAAACATGAATACAAACAAGAGAACAACATTAGGCATAAGATTTCAAATAGAATAGTCATGTATTTATAAACTCGATGCCTATGTTTCTCCTTATTCATTGATGAATGGAAGAGGTGGAATGTGGACATTAATAAACTCATCTTAACTTCATACATTAATAAACTCATCTTAACTTCATACATTATTCTTAGAAATTTCAATGTGCATTAGTTAACATTAATTTATTGCTATTTAGCCTATCAATCTCCCTACACGACACAAATGCCCTAAAACATGTTTGATTGTATACCAATATGTTCATAATTTCAACACAATGGCATTTTTTTCCTCTTTTTATCTCTTAAATAATTTGTAATTAGGTCTTGCATTGAATATGAAGACTGATCAAGTTTTCGTATTTTGGAGATACAACAAAATTTAGCCAATGAATTTTCCTACCAAGAAACGAGGTGATTTTGACATATCAAAATTTAAGGCAATTCTAAAGATAGGTTAATTCCTACCTGCCTCCCAGTTTTAACTTTAAATGAAAACAACTTCAAAGACCTAAATAATTGATATCGTCCTAGATCCCACTAACTCTACTTTAAATGTGCTTGAGACAAAAAAAGATCTCATGGAATATCACTAGTTTTTCCAACATTTATTGTGTTCACTTTTAGTGAGAAAGTGCATATGTGCTCTATCTATTTCTCCTCCATAAATGTCATTGCAACATCTATATCTCTCTCCTCCATAAATTCCCCTACACCCTCATTACTATTGTATGGAACTACACAAAGAGGACATGCTACTACTACTGTGTCATTAGGCTATTGTATAAAGTATTGGACCAAATCTCCGTTAGAGTGTACTCTCTTTGCATGCACTCATATCTTCTTTTTTTTCTAAGACAAGTGATGACACTTTGCTAGAAACTTTCCAAGGAACTAAAACAAGCCAACATTATAAGTTTCACTTGACCCAATCACTGATTTTCAATCTCAAATAAATTTATGAGTTCCTTACTAGTTAGATTTTAATGCTCATTCACAAATGTATTCAAAATTAAGAACAAATTAGGTAACTTATTGAACAAAACCTAGTCTAATTCTGGGAAGGAGTTATGATAAAGTTTGACTTGTATCGTAAGCTCAGAGAGCATATTCAATAGTTATAGAGTCATATTTTCATGTATGACATGCCATTAAACACCTAGGTTTACATTAAAAGATTAGAAATAGAAATTGAGTGAAGCTAACTATACTAAACACTAATATTGAAGGATGAAGAAACAAAATGACCCACTCTAGAGTTTAAACCCTGGCTAACAACACAATCAATTGAAGATAACCAAATCAATCCAAATCTAGTAACATGAATACAAACAAGAGAAAAACATTAGGCATAAGATTTCAAATAGAATAGTCATGTATTTATGAACTTGATGCCTATGTTTCTCTTTACTAATTAATGAATGGAAGAGGTGGAACGACTTATAGGTGAAGCATTTTCCCTCCTCAAAATATGTGGTCCTAATCTCCCTAAACAATCTATGTGAAAATAACCCAAATACAAACAATTATCTATTGCACAACTTACACCAAATGACCTTAACTAAACACTCTGCTCACCAAAATATATTGAACATTCCACACGAATCTATGAAAATAGGACATGCACATCCAAAATAATCCCAAAAATTAAAAGAATCCCAAATAAATTTTTGTAAAAATGAATCAAAAGCCATACCAAGCGAAGTGTAGTCCTAAAAATCATTCAGAGTAATCATCACAGTGAACATGAATAGAAAAGGAAAGAGGAATTCCAAAAATAGCATGGTGTAAAAGAGGGTCATGTAGGATAGATGGTGTGGAACAACCTTCACCTTCATAAAATATTGAAAGCCATTCATGGTGGTAATGGTGATTCGAGACATATTAGGACATACATTAACCTCCCTTGTGAGATTTATTATTCCTATACATAGTCCTACCTACTTAGCCCTTTTTAAAGCAATTTGTTTGGCCTTATAATTTAGTGAACACCAGTCAAGATCCATGGCTAATATATGCTTAAGGTAGCCACAACATATCCATTCAGAAGAGAGGTCTCGTCAATGATGACAGCTAAATAAAAGAAAAAACACCCATTCACCATTTTTACACACTTACATTTATATGTATCTAAAGTCACCAATTAGAGTATATTTCCCCAAAAAAATTATGTGAAGGTTTTTTATCCATCGATATCTTGGTCTCAAGCCAGAAATTAAAATAAATTATCAGAATTTATACTTATTTCCCATAAAAAATGTCAAAGGTAGAGTGGAAATTGTTTGGTGGAAAATAAAGGGTACAATAACATATATGTGTAACACTTAGTTAAATCACTACATATATACCCAAACCATCAATATGACACACTTTTCTGAGTAAAATTATGAAACACCATGGAACAAATCCACTTAGAACTTATAGCCAATGCATTAAGAATTAGAATAGAGTACTTGTTGGGTGCTTTAATGGTTAGTTAAATCCATGTCATTTAATTTGTGAACCTGCGGGTTTTGTAAACTGACGAGGTATACTTGTACTATATGTACTAGTTGGTTATCTATTAGATTAGATTAATCTAAATTCAAATAAAACTAAGAAATTAAATAAATCTAATATAATCCAATCCAAATAAAAAATAAAGAAACTAAAATCACACTTGCATAATTGAAAGCACACATGCTGAAAGTAAATGGAAACTTGCATGAAAAGAAATAAAACAAAAAAACTATAATATGTTACCAATGTACACATATGTGCAAACTGTGGTTGATGTGGGCCCTCCATTCCTCAGCAAGCACATCAAATTACCATCATATCTTAAAAGTAACAATATGCTCGAGAATCTTGGAATGAACTATTTTATTGGTTGGAAGAATAGAATACATAGATATATAGATGGGTTTCTTTGAAGGATGCACCCCTATTTATAGAAAAACTCAGGATGACTGATCAATAAATGCAGATCCCTCAAATCCATCCTAAATCCACATTTATCACATGTGATTAAAACCAATCTCCTAAAAAATTGAGATACATATCCTCTCAAAATGCTCTCATCCACGATTCTTCTCCTTTGAATATGCATAGGTAATGATCCTCATCTTCTATAATTACTCCACAAATCTTCATGAGTTGGAACTTGAAATTCGAATTTGTAGTTAGGAGGCCAACTAGGACCCTTCTAGAAGCTCCAAGTAGGACTACAACATCCCAAAACTTATACCACTTTCATGTATATATGAAAAAATGTTAATTTTATAATATTTAATCATAAATTCACTTAAAATACTTAAAATAAATCACTTTGGAAAATATAATGCTAAACCCATATGATCATGAAAATGGTTACTTAATGTAGGTTTATGTATTTACATAGTTGTGGAAGGAGGGTAAAATGATGGACATTAAGGTGAAAGTGGATGACATTTTTTAGGCCCAACGGTACTTAAGTGATCACAATAAAAATTATGCACATTGGAAAAATCATATACACATGGATCATACATACCAAGATAAATTGGTAGCTAAAGAAACCTCTTCCTACACCTAGTGTCCTAGATGGCCAAGGCTAGGTGTCATCAAACATATTCCAATAAAAAAAATTGAATAAGAAAAAAATTGTTTTTTTTAACAATATTATTGAAAAGGCGTAATTTATATCATCTAATAGCAGTAGGTGCATTTGAAGGAGTTTGCATGACATTCCCTTGCACATAATCCAACGCTTCATGTTCTTCCAAGAACAAATCAAAATTCATTTCCCAAGCACGATAATCTAACTTTTCACTGAGCTTAGTATTGAAATATGAGGTAGAAACCATAGAGATCTGTCCCAATAGTCCTTGTTCAACAACATTAAATATTCCAACAATCACTTTATCATTTACTTATTGATAGTAATTGTAGATACAACATTATCAATGCACAAGAAGACAAGCCAAGATAATGAACATGGGGATTTAGACTAATGCCAAGGAAAAACCCCATAAGGGGGAAAGCCCAACTTATCCTTCTTGTTGATTTATATTAAATGTTCAGTAGAGAGAGAAAATCCAATTTGTACAATAACGACAAAGTCAAAGTCAAAAATTTGACTATTCAAAGATAGATGACCAACTAGAATAAAATCTAAAACTAGTTGCCTAATTTGATCCAAATTAATCTCTGTCAAATATGTAATTTTGAAGTATATGAACAACAATACACTTTCCCTAAGTAGATTTTGCTTGGATGCAATTGAGCCTTACATAAAGAAAAACAAAAATATGAAATTTGTCATTCCCAACTTCCATATTTGTTTACCACATTAAAAAATGCGTCAAAATCACAATTACATTTTTTCATGATATTTGAAGTTAAATGGAAAACTACAAAAGGATAGAAAATAAAAGGGAATGTACTTTTTGTTTACCTCACCATGGTGTAGGATGGTCTTGAACTTATTTAGAAAAGGAGAATGTGTCTCGTCATTAGTTTGCGTAAAAAAATATATGATGTTAATAAACAATGTCATTCTCTACACAGTACCTAAAAATGTAGCATGCAGAAATATAAAAAATGTTCTAAATGAGCTTATGCATCCTCCTAAAAAAACCTAGAAAAAACAACATATTATTGTAGGACCTACAAGATAGCCTATATGTTCTGTATGTCTCGTTGTATGTATATGTAAGACCCCATATAGAAGATTATATTTCCCTTATTGCATGCTCTATCTCTCTTTCATGTTTGTGTAATAGCCTCCACCTTTCCCTACATTTATAATTTTAGCAAATAAACTATTTTTAAGATTACTCCTAGTTTATGTACATTTTTAAGCTGTTAAAATAAAAATTTCACTCTTTTATTGAAGTAAATCACAAAATAGAATAATGTTTCCAAAATTAGGATTACTTTTCAAAAAATATCTCAAATTACTTCTCATATGTTCACAACGAACATATGTGGAACTTGCTATTCGAGCTATAATTCTCAACAAGATCATTTCTTAATGTGGGCTCCAAACAAACAAAATTGAAAATAATCTTCACTGAAAGCTACACAATTAAGATAAAATCATATAATGTTAGCAAACTAACTGAGGGATTTCAAAAGGTTAGAAACTAAAGCATCCCAAAAAACATAGTATTGCTAGTATTAAAAATGGTGTACATGATCTAAAGATGAAACAACACTTATAGAGGGAAAAATGTTACAAATAAGACCATATCACATATACCTAATATTTTTGTCACCAAAAACTTTATAGATTTGAATGTGTTGTCATGTTAGACAACTTTTCAAATGACACAAATTAAAATCTCTGCTCAGTGATAAAATGTGACAATCAGACAAATTATACCAGAAATTAAAAAAATTGAAACCATAAATAAAGAAATTACTTTAAAAGTAAACTACAAAACATATGCTTTCCAAAAATATGAAGGCGATAACAATGCAGTAAAATAGAGCAGTTTTCAAGATAATATTGCAATTGAGAGTTCAATTACATGTTTCCATCATCATTTCTAATACATCTCATCTAAGATGCACTTCTTGGACACAAATTACACCTAAATTCCTGTGTTGTTATTAGATGAAGGAGGCCAATATTCTTCAAGTTGGTTGGGATTAAAATATCAAGTAAAGACCCTTATACTTTAGTGAATCATTCATTTCAAGTTAAAAGTACATCCTCCAAGTAGAGTTTGAGGCTCATCCTCTGCACCTCAACCTCCAGTCCATGTTCTAATGGATTCATGAAGAGAATTAGTTCAGTCAACATAGATATGTAGTTCCTAATTTCCTTTATTTTCATAAATAAAATGGAAATTTTTTTTTTCCTTTTAAAAGCGTTAACCATTGCCTTTGCCAATTTTTCCTTAACCATAAACACATCAAGTGATGCCCACTAGGATATTTTTCCCAACATTCACCTTGGAATAACTATCCCTTTATCGTGGTCTTATTTTTCCTATACTAACCTTTATTACATGAAATTTTAACCCAGTTCTCTTATAATGAAGCTACTCAGAAGTCAACACATTGGAAGGATGCAAAGGATGCTAAGTGTTAGATCTAATTTCCCCATGCACTGCATGGACCTCCACATAGGAAAACCATACATGACTCTTGTTCCTTACCACATCCTTCTTATCATATGTCGAGTCACCCCTCACCTCTGAGTCATCATCCCAACCAGCTCTCCATGTGGCTGGCCCCATGTCTTGTGTTAGCTTTAGGTGACTCGAACTTCACCAAATCAAGTCATGTAATGTGTCTAGGCCACTATATATATAGATATATATATATATATATATATATATATATATATATATATATATATATATATATATATATATATATATATATATATATATATATATATATGTGTGTGTGTGTGTGTGTATGTATATATATCCAAGGTTTGTATTCTCCTTGTCATTCTTCTCTGGTCACTGCATAGTCTCACTCTTGCGCCTGTCTAAAAACCTCACTCATTTCCACCAAATTTTAAAGCACTAATTAGCAATTTGGAATCGACAATTAGTTGCTAATGGAAAATTTAACCTTTTAAGGTTATTTCTTTCACAAAAACCCTAAGATTTGGGATTCTAAACCAAAACCTTTTCTCTCCTCTTGAAACCTTGTTTTATTGAAAAACTCTAGTTTTTCATAGATAAATCCCACATTCAAGTTGAATTTACCGTACAAGCAAGGTCATAAGTCGAATTCTCATCGACACTCATTGAATGCAAACTCATGTTCATAAATCCCATAACTTCACCTCTTGTGTGCACTAGCTTGTTCGACCCTCCTTTTCCATTTTTTATTCCTTTTTATCAAAATAGTGTGGTGAATTGATCACCTAGATGAGAATTTTGACTACCAACCACAAAACAAAATGGCCATCGAACAAGAAGGCTTTCTACAACTAGAAAATGAACTTTGGCCCTTGGGAAACATGGTTTGAACTTCCTCTAATACCACTTCTAACAAACCTAACAATTATTACAATGAGAGTTCAGGGATTATAAGAAAAGGAACAAACCAATGTAACCTAAAAATGATATAAATATTATATGATGATATGAAGCATGATTATTACAATATAATGTGATCTATTTATATTACATTGAAGATATGTGTCACAATGAATAGGTGTGACCGAAAGGAAAGGAGGCTAACATATTATTAACTAGGAATTTAATCATTAATATTAAATATCCTAGTTAGTGGGTCATAAATATGCATTTAATAGTATATACTTAGATATTTTACATAAACAAAATTCATGAATCCAAAGTTATTTAAGTTTATTTAGAAATGTTTGTATCAACATAATATTTTGCTGGGTTTACCTCCACATCTCCTAAAGTTGTATCTTGCTTACATGAAGAGCTTACTCTTGAACAATTAGCCTCAATATATTAGAAAACCCTTGTTTTCCATTATTAAAAAATGGTTGAAAACTTATTCCCCACACAAACTCAGCAAAGTGACACACCTCACAAATTCTTTATTCATACACTATTTTTGGGTATTTCCATCTAAAACACATTCCTAATGAACAAAATTCGTGATTCCAAAACAAACGATGCATTCATTAAATATCATTAAAATGTTTGTATCCATATATTCTCACATGACCAGTTCATCTCATAGACATGTATCTTGCTAATATGAATGGATTTCTCTTAGACATTATCCTCAATAAATCAAGAAATCCTTGTTCTTCATTATTATAATCAATGAAGAAATTATTCCCCAAACAAACTCAAACAAATGACAAACCTTTGTCTTCGACATCAATGTATGGGGTACTAGTGTAATTGTAGCTAATTGAGAATTTTTGGAGAGAATTAAGTCTATAATTCTACAACATATGAACCATTATAAAAAAGTCATTTCACAGACCAATTTCCAAACCAAGTTTGGTGCTCATCCTTTAAGAACATTTCCACGCTTGGTTTTTTCCTTCACAAGATTTGCACCCTAGAGGAATGAGTTACTTGACATCATAAATACCCATATTTGGATCTTCTATTCTCAAAGGGTATTTCTTCTCTAGGCTTCAATATACATAGAGACTATTGGTTTTAGTGGAATTATTAATACTTCAATACATTGACATTTGTATTGAGCACTTCCCTTCCTTAAAGTAATTTTTGTATTCCCTTGGTCACCTCTGCCACCTAAAAGGGGAGATCAACAAGGTTGTTAGGTATGACACCTACATGATTTACATTCAACTCAGTTGGAATCCCCCCTCAAACTGTTTTCCCCAAGATTGCATGTTAATAAGATTGCATGTTATTATATAGTCAAATATTGTAACCTAGGACTAAATTAGTTATTTATGTTAGTCATTTTTAGTTGGGTCACTTAATATTGCTCATCTTTTGTACTATTTCACTTGGAAAAGTTGTGGTGACTAACTTTTTTAGTCACCTAGTCATTAATTTATCATTTTATACTAAGTATTTCTACCAAAAAATTCTTCCAAAATATATTTATTTATGGTTATTCACCATTACTATTAAAACATATTGTTGTTCCCTTAGGAAACAACATTATTGCATTTGAAATCACAGAAGCTGTAACTTAAGTTATTTATTTATTTATTTTTGGTTACTTCCAATAAAGTGTTATTTATTTTATGATTTCTCTTATGTTTTTATATTTCAAGTGTTGTTTCCTTCATGGTTGCAATTCTTTTCCTTCATCAAAATCGATGAAGGAAGTTCTTGAGTTTTCTACTATTTCTCTACATCTATCCATTTGTTCCTTAGTCTTATCAAGTATATGGTTTCCTCAAATATAATATCAAACAATCTTATGGTAAGCCTTTTTAGGTATTATTCACACTTAATTCACCATTATTTTGTAAAGTGACTATGATTGTTGGATGACTAATCCTTCCCCATGTCACCATGCAAACATTGTCCATTAAGTTCGTTTTTGGGAGGGGTTTTCATGGTCATGCTTTATACTTCATAAATGATATGTGTAAAGACTCTGGACACCACATATCTCCACAATGGTATGATATTGTCCACTTTGGGCCTAAGCCCTCATGGATTTGTTTTTGGGATTTACCCCAAAAGGCCTCAAACCAATGGAGATATTTGTCCATCCTTATATACCCATGATTCTTCCCACTTCTAGGCAATGTGGGACTTTGGTCATATACCCAACAATCCTCCCCTCGAACAAAGGACCATTGAGCCTCCCCTCAAACGATTATCCATCCGTCCACTCTCTACCAACCAGGACTCTCCGCTCCAATGCTTTGGAAGCACACACCTTACATGGAAGCACCGCATGCCTTGAGAGCTTGCTCTAACCGAGCTCATCCACGGATCCCATCGTGATATTTCCGGGGCTAACCACCTTCATTTAGCATTCTGAGGATTCATCCACTTGGCTAACTTCGAACCTTGGATCTGATACCACTTGTAAAGACTCTAGACACCACATATCTCCACAATGGTATGATATTGTCCACTTTGGGCCTAAGCCCTCATGGATTTGTTTTTAGGCTTTACCCCAAAAGGCCTCAAACCAATGGAGATATTTGTCCATCCTTATATACCCATGATTCTTCCCACTTCTAGGTAATGTGGGACTTTGTTCGTATACCCAACAATCCTCCCCTCGAACAAAGGACCATTGAGCCTCCCCTTGAACTATTATCCATCTGTCCACTCTCTACCAACCAGGATTCTCCGCTCCAATGCGTTGGAAGCACACGCCTTACATGGAAGCACCACGTTCCTCGAGAGCTTTCTATAACCGAGCTCATCCACGGATCCCATCGTGATATTACCAGGGCTAACCACCTTTGTTTAGTATTCTGAGGATTCATCCACTTGGCTAGCTTTGAACCTTGGCTCCGATACCACTTGTAAAGACTCTGGACACCACATATCTCCACAATGGTATGATATTGTCCACTTTGGGACTAAGCCCTCATGGATTTGTTTTTGCGCTTTACCCCAAAAGGCCTCAAACCAATGGAGATATTTGTCCATCCTTATATACCCATGATTCTTCCCACTTCTAGGCAATGTGGGACTTTGGTCGTATACCCAACAATATGGGTATTTTTGAGGTTATAACATGAAACAATGGTACTATTCGATGAATAAATTATATAAGTCATTATTGATGTTACCTTAATTCGTGATTGTTGTTACCTAAGCCACATTTGTTTTTCATTAAGTTGCAATCGTTGTTACCTGAGTCACAGTTGCTATTACCTTAAGTCGTGATTGTTGTTACCTTTAGTTACAACCACCATTCCTTTACTCAACTTTGAACAAGAATGTTTCCATTCTATATTAGGAATATTTTTTAGGTATAATGATCTCTTGACCCCTATATTTTTCTCTAAAATGATGATTATGATTGATTGAAGAACCTACCCTTTCCCTTTCTTAATTTTCTTTACCATTATCATGATCATTTTTGGGGATAAGGGTTGAGTTATTAATGATTAAAACTATTATTACTCCCTTCATGTTAGTTATTCTTTTTTAATACCTTTTTTTTAGCAATTTCCATTAATCCCTACTAGAATAAGAATTAGTGCCATAACTTTCTATGGAGGCCAACATCCATGAAGTATTTACATTAAACATTAACAATACAAATAAAATAATTAATAATTATAAGGAAGTTTTGTGTTATTCTCTGAAATGTTCCATCCTATTTCACATTAAAATAGCCACTACAGAAGGATAATGGTGAAAGATGTGCTCAAAAACCCAACCGAAGAAGTGAAATAATGTGTTTGAATAAACTCATATACCATCCATCTTCCACAATAATTATCATATATATAATAGCTCGCTAATAAGGAATTGGAAATACAGTAAACCTGTTGGGGTACCGAACAAACCTGGTGGAAGCGACCCTATGCTTGTATGGAACCAAGGTAAACTTGACGGGGTACTAAATGATTATGTTAGCAGCAGGGCTATGTCAAATAAAAGGAGATGTCAAATAAACAACACAACATTTCTCACCTTCGGAAAAGTCTTGATTGCATTCAATCATTATTACTCCTATAAGTCAAAGTTAGGAAAAATGAACTCCATATTTTGGATTTTAAGGAATTACTTGAAATCTCCTATAAAACTAATTCTTTGATGTTATATTTTTGGACATGATGAAATGTGTGACCCTTAGAAGTTTTTACACTTTTCTTATACAATTTGCGTTTCTTATCATTTTTCTACAATAAAAGCAAAAATGCTTATTATACTAATAATTATGGAGTATATTGTTCTAATGTTGTTCCTTTGTTTTTTGCATTTATCCTCTTGAATTATTATCAAGTCATTATTTCTATAAATGGGTATAAAGTGGACTAATCATTAAACTAAATCTTGCATCTCTCCAAAAATGATCTCTTGTCTCAATACAAAATTTTCGGCAGTGACTCTCTCACTCTCTCATGTGGCAAGACAACTGCAAGAAATTGATAAGACTTTGAGAGACAGGGACTAAGATAACTAATTCGTCCCATGTGTCACCATTTGTGTGCCCTTAATAGTAAAATCCGATGGGTCCAGGAAATGTATCTTTATGTCATCATTTTATAATCCTATTATCTCCACTTTTTACAACATGAGTATTTCACTTTTATATATACACTAGTAGAAAATGAGAAATTGGTGACTAGGTGACTAAAAGCGTTAGTCACCACAGCTTCTCCAAGTGAAATACTACCAAAAATGAGAAATCTTAAGTGACTGAACTAAAAACGACTAACATAAATCACTAATTTAGTCACGGGTTAAAATGTGTGACTAGCTCATAAGTAATACAACTAAAAATGACTAACATGAATGACTAATTTATTCTAAGAACAAAAATACAACTACCTAACAAGTACTACAATAATATGAATCAGTTTTTTATGTTAGCCATCTTAATTGTGTCAAGCAATCTAAACTTACAAGTGATAGAGGATTGAAAGGATGTTAAAGATTGGTTGAAAGGTTATCCTTCCTTAAACACTTCTTCATCCTCAAATGGTGTATAGGTGAGCCAACTTTGCATTATTTATCTCTAATAATTTGCAATTATAAAAAAATATTTTATTTATTTTTCAAAAATCAATTCATTGAATCTAATTGGATCTAGTTCCCCCCCTTAATATGAAGGGATGTTGGTGAGTCCAAGCACCATTCTAAATATTTTGAAATTTTCTCTTCCAAGTGCTTTGGTGAAAATGTCTTTAATTTTCTAATTAGTGGAACAATAACGTAGATGAATTGTCTTGGCCTCAACATGACGTCGAATCAAATTGTATTTTGTATTGATATGATTCATTCGATCATGGAACTTTGTGTTATTGGCAAACTTTATTGCAGAGGTGTTGTCAATCATGAGCGGAGTTGAATGTACTTGTTTCACCTACAAATATTCCATAATTTTCCTGAGCCAAACAATTTGTTTTGTTGCCTCAGTTGTTGCCACATATTCTCCCTCTATTGTGGAATCTGCTAGAACTAATTGTTTGTGTGATCTCCAAGAGACAGCTCCCAATCCAAGACTCAAAGCATGACCTGAGGTAGTGTTGAGGGCACCGAAGTCAGGTCAACAACAAGGGGGATACCCACCCGGTCCGGAACCTGGTTGGCGGCTCCTTGCCCGTTTGGAGTAGCGGGTCCGACTGGGGATAATGGGACCAATTTCCCAATGTGAAGGGTCTGCGTGTGTGTGTAGAGTTTGATGATATTAATCTAAAAGGTTTCTCTGAACTAGTCTTAATTCTAACAGCTAAACTACTTCTATACTAATGTGATCTAATGAAAAGAAAACAATACATCTAATCTACGCTAACCCAGGGTGTTCTCTTTTGTTATGCGATCTAGAAAGATTTCTAACAACAGCTGGTAATAAAGATCATTCAACTGTTACCAGAATATAAATCGATAAAGATAAACCATTCTGCATAAGAAGTTAGGCAGAGTAGTTGTGAACAGCATATCGCATAATCAGTTTTCTATATGTCAAGCATAAATAAATGACTCCACCGAACAGAAGTGCCAAATGGTAATACATGCATTCATACAGTAACATATAAAGAACTCAGCTGTATATCACTTTGGGGATACTAGCAGAATTTAGTCAAGAGATAAAAGTACCATTTATGACTGATTTCACTAATAAACTTCAAGCAATAATGATTTACTTCTACTTGTTCTAATATCTGTTAAGAGTACAGAAGTGCAACATCAGTAACATACATTAAAATGCAAACATAAATAAATCTCGATCCATCCATTCATCAAAAACCTCCTCTGAGGGTGCAGAAGTGCATGTTCTGAGGATAAGTTTTTTGACAGATTTCCGGACCCTTCTCCAAATGCCATGAGAAGGGTTAAATACTACTAGCTAATTGATATTAATTACACGAATCTAGGGAATCGGCTTCAAATGACCGCCCTTTACTAAAAGAAAATTTATTTCTAAAACTTTAAATCTAATTTCTGACCGTTTCTGTATATTCTCTTTAGTGCTGTCAACAGCGCAACGCTTTCCTGGGAAGAGTCGGCTGACTGCCTTCTTCTTTTGCTCGGGAGATAAAAGTGGAAATAACAAGAGCTGACACCTCCTTCTAACAGACCAGAAGATATTTTCGAAAACCTTTCTCTAGTTGGGTGTATTCGCCGCGTGTATAATTAGCACAACCCAGGTTCTGCTCGAACTGATTTTGCTGTTGCTGTTTTGGTTTCCGGTCGTGCGAATGACTGAGTGGGTTAGGAGTCGTGCTGTATGGACAACCCTCTGTTTCGAGAATTTTTTCCGCTCTTTGTTCCAGGCTTTTCTGGAGCGTCCTCCTTCTTTTGCGTTTCTCTTTTTGCTTTACCCAGTCTGAGCTTCAAGATCTTTTGTGAACACGCTGCTTTTGTGCGCCTTTGACTCTGAGTCCTGGATAATCTAATTTAATCAGTGCCGGTTGCCTGATAGTCTGGAATCCGCGGTCCTGCTGCATGCGGCATTCGTTTGCGGAGGCATCTCCTCTCTGCTATTTAATTGGCGCTTTCCCCTTTCTCTTAGATGTTTCCTGCATATAGATTTATATCAGTTGCGTGTCTTGCAGCCTATGCAAAGAAGAAGGGAAATGAAAAGATTGACATAAAAAGCATTAAACTCTAATGAATGCATAATCCTGACATGAATCATGACTTGACTCTTTGATAAATGCGATGCAATCATTCCTTGATACTCAAGCATGCAGTCATAAATTTCCTTTAAGGCGCGCGCTTGGTCTTTGGGTTTATCGTGTGATGAGTCTTTTCAGATCGCAGATCGCAGATCACAGTTTAGTGATATCGCAGTCATCGCAGATCGCAGATTTTATTCAATGGTTCATGGTGCCATAGCGTGACGTTTGCGATGTGCGATGTCGCATATCGGCGATCGACGCTTCTTGGAGGTCCTCCTTTTAGAGCGTGTTTGAGATGCATGCGACGCGATGAACTTTGCGTCACTTTTTCGCATTTTTACTTTTCGCGCTTTGAGTAATGCTTAGACCTTTCTTTGCGATGCGATTTAAGCCTTAGGGAGAAAAATACAAAAATTTAACAAAATATTTTTTGGGATTTTTTGTTCAGGGTCCCCCCTTTGCTTGACGTTATTGCTAATATCAAGCAAAGAGGGGGGGTTGTTGGTGACCACAACAATGGCGATTCACTGTGAAGAACCAGTTATCTCTGCTTGTTCTATTGCATTTTCACTTCCAAAACAGAAAATTTTTCTTATGTCTAAATTTTGTTATGGACGGATAGAGTATTACCCCTTATCCTGTCAATGATGTTTCGTCACAACTTTTTATTTCATTCCGATTGTTTGCTTCCTCTGGGTTATTTCTTGTATTCACACCTAGACATTACTCAGTTTTTTCAAAGATAAAATAAGGTCTTCTCTGCGTACTGGCTTTGTAAAGTATGCTCATTTGTCGTAGGTAGAGCCTTTGCTGCCCGCAAGCATCCATAGCCTCGACAGGGTTACCGTATTATCCAACAATGATCCTTTTTCCTGCTTGAGGTTATCTACAACATTCCAGAGAAAAATCCTTTTGACACTTTTCTTTCTTTTTTGATTTTTTTATTCTCTAAAGAACAATGTCTTGGTTTGGTGGCCAAATTATGACACAGCCATTCACTTGATTTACACTTTTGCTGAACAAGCTGGCTCGCGATGAGACCCCTTGTCTTTTGATTGCAACAATCTTGAGTCGTTGCCCTGTTTTGATAGACACTAGTGGCAAAGTCAGCAAGTTATAATATCTGTGATCATGATAAGCCGGCTCGTGATGGGACCTCTTATTCTTTGAGATATAGTGTTTTCTTGGATTATTTCTCTGGATGCTGCGATTTTCCTTAACAGGGAGGAAGTCATTGTTTTTCCTTAAGAAAGCTCTGGACGACAATAATAGAGTTTAAGAACAACAGTTTTGCAGAGAATATTTATTTTGCTATTGATGATACTTTTCATTGCGTTGGCATAAAACAATTTTTTGCCAAAAGTTACTTTCATCCCAGATTTCTTCGTGAAGTTGAAACCAACATCATATTCAGGCTAAAGTTAACTCTATCTGTCAATAATAAAAGTCAGATTTTTCGAAAAGTTTTACTATTTATACAAGTGAAATCAAAATCTGATAGAGAAATGGTATATTCTTCATAAATACAATTTATGATCACTCACAACCAACCTTATTTATAAAAATAAAACTAAAATAAAACTAAAATTATCCTACAAAAATTAGAAGGATAACCTTCTATGGAAAATACATTTTGAGGATTTGTCCATTTACAGGCAGAGAATCTCTTCTGCCTGTCAAGTCCTGCAACACAAAAGTCGACGGGCCTATGACCTCTACAATCTGAAAAGGACCAAGCCATAGCTTCTTGAATTTCATATGCTTGCCCTTTTCTTCATGTGCCTTATCCCAATTCAAAACTAAATCTCCCATCTGAAAGTTTTTTCTGGTCATTATGTTCGAATCAAAAGAGGATTTTATAAGCGCTTGGTGGTGAGCATGGATTTTCTTGGCCTGTTCTCGTTGTTCTTCTAGCTTGATTATTTCCATTTGCCTTAGTTGTAAGGGAGAAGTGGATACTTCATCAATGTATTGTACTAAGGACAAGGAGGGAATGACTAAGTGAGTAGGAAGAACTGCTTCTCTCCCGTAAACTAAATTAAAGGGAGAAGTGTCGATAGAGGCTTTCTTTGTAATTCTGTCTGCCCATAGGGCGTTTACTAGCGCTTTATGCCAATTCTTTTGGCTTTGGTCGACTATCTTTCTGATAATCCTGATTAGGTTCTTGTTCGTTGATTCAGCCAACCCATTATCTTGCGGATAATAGTTGGCAAAATACTTCAGTTTGAACCCTCTTTTGAGCGCGAACACAGTCATGGTGTTTCCAGAAAAATATGAAGCATTATCGAATATTAAGGCCGTTGGCAATCCAAACCTAGTAATGATAAACTGATCTATGAATTCAATAATATTTTCAGAATTAGCTGTCTTGAGAGGAACTGCCTCTACCCATTTAGTAAAATATTCAGTTGCCGTGAGGATATACCTATGCTATTTAGAGGAGTGAGGAACGATCTCACCTATTATGTCCAAGCCCCATTGGCTGAACGGTTGTTCGATGTTAACCGGCTGCAGTGGCATGGATGACTTCTTTTGTTTTCCTGCAGTAGTCTGGCAGACTTGGCATTTTCTTACGTGATTGTACGAGTCTTTGAACATCGTGGGCCAGTAGTATCCTGCACGTAAGATTTTGTGCGCGGTGGCTTCTCCAACATAGTGTCCACCTGCTGGTCCATCGTGGAGTTCCTGCAAAACCTTTTCGGCTTCAGTTTTCTCAAGACATCTAACAAGCACAGAATCATAATTTCTTTTAAACAGGACATCATTCACGAGTTGGTATTGTTTGGCTTTTAATCTCAGGGCTCTCTTCTTGATGTGATCCAGGTGAAATGGAGCATGCCCGTTCTTTAGAAAATAAATGATGTCAACATATAATGATTCTGCGTCGTTTAGGCTTACCTCATACGCGTGTACTTCCTCAGAAGATTCTTCGGGGATTTGCGATGCTCCAGCTAACATCTTGCAGAAGCCTTGGCCTCGAACGATGTGCGCCGGCTTGATCTCCAGGTCGTATTCTTGCAAGGCGGTGATCCAATTCGCTCTCTTTTCGCCCACATCCTTCTGTATCAGGAGATTTCTTACCGCTGGGAATGGTACTATGACCTTGGTATGGGCTTTTAGCAAGAATGGTCTGAAATATTTAATCTCTTTAAAAACGGCATATGCCTGTTTCTCTACGTCTGAATATTTCAGCTCAGCACCTTGTAAGTTTGAGCTAAAGAATGCGATCGGAGCCTCTACCTTTTCTTGATTCGCTTGAGTCAAGATTGCAGCATAAGAATTCTCTGAGGCAAACGTGTATAAGACAAAAGGCTCTGAAAAGTTTGGGGTTACGAGAGATGGAGCGTTGATGATGGCTCGTTTGATTAAATTAAACGCTTCGTGCTCGTCTAGACCCCATTTAAAGTTTGAATTCTTTTTTATCATTTTTTGTAAAGGAGAAATAATACGTGAAAAATCTGGGACAAATCTTTTGACAAAATTGATCTGTCCTAGGAAAGATTGCATGGTCTTTTTGTTATGGGGCATGGATATCTCGGAAATTTCTTTGATTCTGTCAGGTTCAATGTGAATGCCAGATTTGGACACTATGAATCCTAGCAATTTTCCTTCACTCAACGTGAAAAAAGATTTCTTCGGGTTAAGCGAGATCCCATATCTTAAACATCTCTGAAAGATTTGCTTCAAATCTTTGAGGTGGTCGTTTCGGTTCTTGGAGTACACAGTTATATCATCCAGGTAAATCACTACCGATTTGTTGACTAAACCTTTAAACGCGATGTCCATAGCCCTTTGAAAAGTAGCGCCGGTGTTGATCAGACCGAACGACATTTTCCGATACGCGTAGGTACCCCATTTAGTTCGGAAGGTGGTTTTTAACTGATCATCTGGGTGTACCAACACTTGGTTATATCCTGAAAATCCGTCCAGGAAAGACATTAACTCTGAGCCTGCGACTGCCTGTAATATTTGCTCCATAGGTGGGAGGGGAAAATTGTCTTTCTGACAGGCTTTGTTGAGGTTCCAGAAGTCGATGCAGATTCTAATATCTCCGTTTTTCTTCCTAACGGGTACCATATTGGATACCCATTTGGAATGTCTGACCAGGAAGATTATTCTGGCTCTCAACAATTTATTCAGCTCAGTTTTTATCTGACTTTCCAAGTTGGGGTGGATTTTCCTGAGCTTCTGCTGGACAGGTTTCTCGTTGTCAATCATGGGGATAGTGTGTTGAATGATAGAAGTGTTGTAGGTCTTCAGCTCATCGTAATTCCAGGCGAAGACGTTTTTGTACTGTCGTAGAAGACGGATATAAGCTGATTTTTCTTCAGGAGCCAGGCCTTGGCCTAGATTAACGTTTTGCGGCTTCTCATCGGTTCCTAGGTTCACTGATTCATAGTTCAGAGTCGAACTGTAAAGTTTGGCGTTAGCTGACCTTTTGAACCGACTTTTCAAGTCGTATAAATCTTCTAGTTTGACCACCGATTTGGGTATAGCATTATCAGTGCTATTTTGTTGTATCTGGTGGTCATGACAGTCTTCGTCGATTATTTGGTTTGAGTAGGATCCTTCAGAGGTGAGGAAACTTACGATGTCTGGGTCGTCGTTGAATACTCTCCAGTTAGTGATGTTGTCAGGGATGGATGGTTTAAAAATCAATTCTATCGAAAACCTATCTGGACTAAAGTCTTCGGAGGGAATGAGTCTGGAGGCTACGTTAGCTAACAAGTCTGCACTTGCGTTGTGAAGTCTCGGGATTGACGAAATATTGAATGTTGTAAAATGTGCAGTGAGATCTTGTACTAAAGATTGATAGTGCTTTAAATGACTAGACAGGCAGTGTATGGTGTTACGTACCTGTTTGACGACGATCTCGGAATCTCCAAAGACTTGAAGATATTTGACGTTGCAGCTGATTGCTTTGTATAGGCCTTGGACCAAGGCTTCGTATTCCGCTGTGTTGTTCGTGCAATCGAACTCCAGTCTGCATGTGAGCATGGTCTTATTTCCGTTAGGGCTAATCAAAACGCATCTTGCTCCCGCTCCCTCATTGGATTTAGAGCCATCAAAATATAATTTCCAAAATAAAGAAGTATTTACAGGGTTATCTAAGAAACTAACACATTTTGAATCATCAGTCTGGGAAAAGTTTTCTACTTGGGACAAAACTGAATTTTCTAAATATGGTGATATGTGAGCATTGAAATTTCTGAGGAAAGAGTCTACCGAGTAGTTGCCTATGATGCTGCTATTGTATGCTATGGCTTCGTTCTCTCCTTCCAAATCCGTCACTATGTATTTTTGGTGCAATTCTCGTTCAACCTTTATTTGATTTGGTTTCCTGTTGAAGGGTAACCACATGTGCGACCAGTCGGTTGAAAAGTATCCGTGGAGTTTCTCGGACCAGTCCCTGCTAAGAATCAGGCCATAAAATTCAGGGATGTCAGCCACTAGGATGTCGATAACTTGGCATACCTTGGGGTTAGACGACAGTCTTATGGTCACTTGATTCAGTTCGCCTATCACTTCGACTTGTGATCGATCAAGTTGAACTATGCGCACTGCGGATTTTTTCGGTTGAACGTTGAGTTTGGCACATATTGACTTGGGTAGAATATTGGTTGAAGCACCAGAATCAACCAAGCAGTTGTGCACGTTTCTGTTAAAGATTTCATAATTGAGGAGGAAAGGAGGAGTATGAGATCTAGATCTCCCTCCAATCAAAGCGATGTCATTTGGATCGATTTTATTGATCGTGTTGATTGGAGGTCTTCCTATATTATGGGAAGCTACGGCTGTAGGTAAAGGCATAGTAGGTACGGCATGTAACTCTTTCATCATGATTTTCTGTTGGTGTTTCAATTTGCTCAACTCTTACAGGGTGATATTAGCCCTAGTCTTTTTCATGTCATCGATGATGTTATACTCCATTTCATCCGACACTATTAGTGTCTTTGATGGAGGCGTTTGCTCTGATTGGACTGGGCTAAAAGAGGTCGCTTTAGCAGTTGTTTTCTTTGGTGCGACCCTTTCTTTTGCTGCAGGGCTTGCGCCCTTCTGTTTTGGGATATTCTGGGGAGGATCAAGCTGATTTCTGCTTCGTGTGCTGACCGGAAGTGCTTCTTGATCTTCCTCTTGTGGGAGGATGAAATCCCACATTCCTTGCAGTTCCACCACTTCTTCATCGTCGGTATGTGTTTCGATGGTGCTCTCTTCTTCTTCTTCTTCAGATTCAACGTCTGAGACCACGTTGGGTGGCTTCGTCTCCATAGGAGGATTTCTCTTAAAACTCCTAAAAGGCTTTCTTGGGGACGATTCTGCTACTTGTTTCCTTATATCAATCATCTCATTTGACATGGCTTTTAATACCTTTTGTAATCCTTCCATGTCGAAAGGATCTTTCGTTTGCTTCTTCTTGGTGTCTTCTTTGAAAGAGATTTTCTTAGATTTACGCTCTTCAATTGTAGATCTCTTTTCTAGGGCTACTACGCGTCTTTCAACTGCCAACGCCTCAGCCAAATTTTCGACTAAGGTTGTCTTGCTCGCCCTATCTACGAAGATGGCCAAGTTTGAAGGTAAGGCCGTGATGTACCACTCGCATCTTACTTCCTCGCTGGGTTGAGAAGCAGCGGGGATTTTGTTGAGGATCTTGTTGAACCGTAAGTTAAAATCTTTAATGGGTTCTCTAGCCTCACCTTTGAGATTGGATAAATCGTTGATTAGTGTCGTTGTCGATCTATCATCGCTGAATTTGTTGAGAAATTGATGTTGAAAAATGTCCCAGCTGGTGATAGATCCGGAGGGCAGCGAAAAGTACCATGACCCGGCTGTCCCTTGCATTGTATAGGGGAAAAGTCGGACCACGGGATCTTCGTTGGTAACTCCGTTGAGATTAACAGAAAGCATGAAATTATTGATATGTTCTTCAGCTAGCATTCCTGTTTCCGGATTGAATTTCGGCAGCCATTTCTCAGGATGGGCAGGTATTGGACTTAGGGGTGGAGGCATTAAAACCGCCCCAGGATTGTTCCATGGAGATTGGGCCATCGCTGAGTGACTAGTTAACAAAAGTGCAGAAGATGATTTTTGATGCTGAGAAGATGGAGATATTACGACCTTCGACGATTGCGGAGGAAGGGTTGTGGGAGATGGATGAGTGTTTTGAGGTGACGACGTGGGTGGTAGACTTCGCGGAGAGGGAGTTGAGATGGACGAAGTGGATGAAAGAGTCTCTCTGTCAGACTCTGGAAGTGCTTTCCTTGCTCTTTTCCTAGTAGGGAGAGGGGTTTCAGTTGGCTGAATGCCAAACTTTTCACTCTTCAATCGGGTCAGGGGATGAGCAGGGTTGTATTGCGAAGTCAAGCTGCCTTTAGATTTATCAGACTTCTGGGTGAAAATAGAGAATCCCTGGAGTTTACGGATCAACGTTTGAACTTCAGGGGGATCGAAAATAGGACGGTCTGATGTATCGGGGTGAATAGCAGCAGTGGATGTCCGAGCGACTTCTAGTTCCGAGTTTAGTCGTACTGGAGAAGTCGGGGGAGTTGGTGAGGGTGATTTTCTCTCAGAATGGTATTTGGATTTTGAATTATGTGCCATTCATAGCTCGTGCCCTCCTTCTAGCGCCAGAAATGTTGAGGGCCCCGAAGTCGGGTCAACAACAAGGGGGATACCCACCCGGTCCGGAACCTGGTTGGCGGCTCCTTTCCCATTTGGAGTAGCGGGTCCAACTGGGGATAATGGGACCAATTTCCCAATGTGAAGGGTGTGCGTGTGTGTAGAGTTTGATGATATTAATCTAAAAGGTTTCTCTGAACTAGTCTTAATTCTAACAGCTAAACTACTTCTATACTAATGTGATCTAATGAAAAGAAAACAATACATCTAATCTACGCTAACTCGGGGTGTTCTCTTTTGTTATGCGATCTAGAAAGATTTCTAACAACAGCTGGTAATAAAGATGATTCAACTGTTATCAGAATATAAATCGATAAAGATAAACCATTCTGCATAAGAAGTTAGGCAGAGTAGTTGTGAACAGCATATCGCATAATCAGTTTTCTATATGTCAAGCATAAATAGATGACTCCACCGTATAGAAGTGCCAAATGGTAATACAGACATTCATACAGTAACATATAAAGAACTCAGCTGTATATCACTTTGGGGATACTAGCAGAATTTAGTCAAGAGATAAAAGTACCATTTATGACTGATTTCACTAATAAACTTCAAGCAATACTGATTTACTTCTACTTGTTCTAATATCTGTTAAGAGTACAGAAGTGCAACATTAGTAACAGACATTAAAATGCAAACATAAATAAATCTCGATCCATCCATTCATCAAAAACCTCCTCTGAGGGTGCAGAAGTGCATGTTCTGAGGATAAGTTTTTTGACAGATTTCCGGACCCTTCTCCAAATGCCATGAGAAGGGTTAAATACTACTAGCTAATTGATATTAATTACACGAATCTAGGGAATCGGCTTCAAATGACCGCCCTTTACTAAAAGCAAATTTATTTCTAAAACTTTAAATCTAATTTCTGACCGTTTCTGTATATTCTCTTTAGTGCTGTCAACAGCGCAACGCTTTCCTGGGAAGAGTCGGCTGACTGCCTTCTTCTTTTGCTCGGGAGATAAAAGTGGAAATAACAAGAGCTGACACCTCCTTCTGACAGACCAGAAGATATTTTCGAAAACCTTTCTCTAGCTGGGTGTATTCGCCGCGTGTATACTTAGCACAACCCAGGTTCTGCTCGAACTGATTTTGCTGTTGCTGTTTTGGTTTCCGGTCGTGCGAATGACTGAGTGGGTTAGGAGTCGCACTGTATGGACAACCCTCTGTTTCGAGAATTGTTTCCGCTCTTTGTTCCAGGCTTTTCTGGAGCGTCCTCCTTCTTTTGCGTTTCTCTTTTTGCTTTACCCAGTCTGAGCTTCAAGATATTTTGTGAACACGCTGCTTTTGTGCGCCTTTGACTCTGAGTCCTGGATAGTCTAATTTCATCAGTGCCGGTTGTCTGATAGTCTGGAATCCACGGTCCTGCTGCATGCGGCATTCGTTTGCGGAGGCATCTTCTCTCTGCTATTTAATTGGCGCTTTCCCCTTTCTCTCAGATGTTTCCTGCATATAGATTTATATCAGTTGCGTGTCTTGCAGTCTATGCAAAGAAGAAGGGAAATGAAAAGATTGACATAAAAAGCATTAAACTCTAATGAATGCATAATCCTGACATGAATCATGACTTGACTCTTCGATAAATGCGATGCAATCATTCCTTGATACTCAAGCATGCGGTCATAAATTTCCTTTAAGGCGCGCGCTTGGTCTTTGGGTTTATCGTGTGATGAGTCTTTTCATATCGCAGATCGCAGATCGCAGTTTAGTGATATCGCAGTCATCGCAGATCGCAGATCGCAGATTTTATTCAATGGTTCATGGTGCCATAGCGTGACGTTTGCGATGTGCGATGTCGCATATCGGCGATCGGCGCTTCTTGGAGGTCCTCCTTTTAGAGCGTGTTTGAGATGCATGCGACGCGATGAACTTTGCATCACTTTTTCGCATTTTTACTTTTCGCGCTTTGAGTAATGCTTAGACCTTTCTTTGCAATGCGATTTAAGCCTTAGGGAGAAAAATACAAAAATTTAACAAAATATTTTTTGGGATTTTTTGTTCAGGGTCCCCCCTTTGCTTGACGTTATTGCTAATATCAAGCAAAGAGGGGGGGTTGTTGGTGACCACAACAGGTAGATACCCCAGTTTCTTTGTCTCCATTGAAGTTTGAATTAGAGTATCCAATCAATCTAAAGTTGCCGGCCTGTGTATGCTTGAGTCCAAAGTCTTGGGTTCCCTTCAAGTACTTTAGAACTTTTTTTGCAGCAGACTGATTTCCCTCACAAGGCTTTTGCATAAACCTAGAGAGGATTCCAACAACAAATGAAATATCCAGTCTAGTAGTAGTAAGGTAGTTGAGACTTGCTACAAGTTGTCTATACCTTGTTGCATCCTCAAATTCTTTTCCTTCAGTGGATGTGAGATTTAAGTTCTATTCCATTGGAGTAGTCAAAGGATTGCACTTAGCCATGCCTAACCTGTTTAACTGATCTCCAATGTACTTCTTTTGAGAGAGTAATATATACTTCGGATGTTGAGTTACTTCAATACCAAGATAGTAGTGAACATAGCCCAAGTCAGTCATTTGAAAACCTTTCCTCAATTCCTTCTTTACGGATGCAATGTAGCTCTGATTGTTCCCTTTCATCAAAAGTTCATGTACATAGACCACAAGATATACAACTTTTTTCCAGCTTTCTTAACAAACAAAGTTACAACATCATGATCATAATGTTTGAAGTTGAGTTTCAGAAGATGCTTAGTTAACTTTTCATAGCAGGCTCACAGTGCTTGCTTGAGGCCATACAAGGATTTCACAAGTTTTCATACTTTATGTTCATGTCCCTTCATAATAAATCCTTCTAGCTAGGACGTAAAAACATTTTCTTTCAGATATGCATTCATGAAAGATGCTTTTACATCCATTTGATGGACTTTTTGTCTAGATGGTAGCCCATTTTGATGTGGGGGCAAAAGTATCCTCATAATTGACCCCTTCCTCCTACGCAAAACCTCTTGCCACAAGCCTGGATTTGTGCTTGTCAAGTGATCCATCATATTTATAAATGTTCTTGTAGACCCACTTGCAACCAATTGGTTTGGTTCACAATGGAGGTTCAACCAGCTTCTAAGTTCCATTCTTTATGAAGGCATCATACTCCTTTTGCATCACTTATTTCCATTCATCATGAGAAGCAACTTCTTTGAAGGAAGGTTGTTCAAAATTTGTAGACAAGTTCAATTCACAATCATAAGAAACATCCATATCAATAGGTGAATCAGAATCATCTACATCACCTACATTTTGCCTGGTTGAATTTCTTGTTCCAACATACTCATGGGACTAGTTAAGAGAGTGCTTCCTCAATTACAAAGTATACTATTATAGTTAATAATGGACCTTGTGAATTATAAGTTCATTGGACCTTGTGAACTATAAGTTCATTGGGCCTTGTGAACTGTAAGTTCATTGTTATTTTAATGTGAATAAATATTTAATGTTGCAATTGTTATGCTAGAAAGGTTATGAAATTTTAGATTTGTTTTTAGAATGCCTACATCTTAAACATGCATGGTTATAATTTAGTGGAATTAATTTGTCAAATTAAATAGAGTGTAAAATACTATTGGGCTATTAGTGAAAATGACTTTGCAGGTTGAAATTTTTTTCATTTGGGTGTTCATATGCATGTTTATGAATAACTTAGAGATGTATGGTACCAAAAAGACAAATAGTTGATCTCTATTTTTTGAAATTTTAAAATTTGTTTGAGATTATGACAATTGATTGTATGAAATTTGTTGATGTTTTTATGTATTGAAAGGGAGTCCATGAAAATATATGTCAATATGTCATTGTAGTTGTATTTGTTGAATTTGTTTCAATTTGTAGATTTAAATAAATGTGTTTGAATAATGATTGACTCTTTATTGGTTACACATCAAAAGGACACATGATCTATCTATATACATATAATATACAAATTGTAAATTGTATTTTGAATGAAGTTAATGTTATTTGTAGGCATCACATATTTGAAAAATTGTCATGATTGCATGCATAGAAAAAGAGCAATGAAAGAATCTTGTATATGAATCAAATATTGACTTAAGTGTGTTTTTGATTCATCATTATTAAGTATATTGTATAACTTTTGTTACTGAGTGGTAAAAAGTAGTTTAAAACCAGATCATGTCACTAAAAACATATTTACAGGGAATAGTTAGGAGAGTGCCTACTCAATTACAAAGTATATGATTATTGTTAAGAATGGACCTCATGAACCATAAGTTCAATTGTTTTTATGTGAATCAATATTTATTGTTGCATCTGTAATGTGAATTATGAAATTTTTTAAAAGGAATTTGAGTTGAATTGTTAAGTTGTAATGTGAGATAGGTTATGTAATTATTTTACGAGATATTTGGGATGAATTGCGAAAGGTTTTTGACTGTAGTAATTTTAGAATGTGTAATGTGTTATATATTCATGTATCTTAATTTCCAACATAGAAATCTTAATTTCACAGAAATGTATCTAGTAAGAATAAGAGAAATTACAAATCATAGTTACCAACTATGTATGTAGTAAGAATGAGAGCAGAATACAATTGGATAAGGAAAATTTCAATTAAAATTCTATTCTTTAAAATTTAATACTCCAAATTTAATACTCAATATTTAAATGTTTAAATATAAACAATAAAATATACATACAGTGCATCTAAAAAATAAATCCCTCAATTGCACGATAATAATACAATTCTCATATAGATAAATCATTCCTCAGATTCACGTGATTCTAAAAATCATGAAACACAACAAATACCATCCGTCAAATTTGATTCCTACCCATTGAGATAGTTTGATAACATAACATACATTTTTAAATAATGGTGATTCATAAACTAAAATTCCATGCTAGACCTGCTGCACTGAGCGACCGATTGAGACTGCAGTGCCATCAACTTTTTGGTTGCTGAGGGAGACTTGAGGAGTCGGGGCGGTAGATGGAGAACAGGGAAAGAATTAGTTTGTGGAAAAAATTTGTTGGGTTCATGCAGTGTTTCAAGTTTTCTGGGGACTTCTTCCCATTTGAAAGGGACTACGACGGACGTGAAGGGAGTCACAAGAGAAGGCTATAGGTCCAATGGCATGACTTGCATAAGGAACTTTGAGGCATGAGATGATTTCAGATCGATGTCAGCATTGATCCTCATGATCTCCTTGGATTCTTCCCGCTCCTCCTCAGATACATCTTGCTTTCTTGATTTTCTTTTCCTCAAATTTCTTGATTTTCTTTTCCTCGACTTTCTAAATGATCAAGCCGCTGAGGCCTTGGCTTATCGTGCATGACAGAGACTTCTTGGGATTCTCTAGAGCTTCTAAAACAATCAGGGCACATCTCATCCATTAACATCGGCTTCATGCATCGACCGTTACTTCCTCGGTTGTGTTCCATCATCGAATTCCTAGCCTCAATGACAAATACGGTCTTGAAAACCTGTGCAGGCACCATAGAATCCCCCTCTTCAGCCTCCAGAGGGAACCAGAACTATTATTTTCGTGTAACAGATAATGAATCAAATTCATTTTCATGGTCCTTCAAACCATTCTGAGTGCAGTCGACATTGGCTGGGAAGAGCAGTATATTAGAGAGATCAAGTTTTGCAAGCTCTAAAATAGATACCATGATTGGGAATATCCTTTCTTCCCCTCTAGGCTAGAATGGAGCCATGGATTCAACACTCCCGCTACTCACCATTATTCAAATAATGGCCTGTCATTCACAAAAATAAACCAAAAGCCATAGGTTATGCAATGATGTAAGGAAATCTGGTTTGTAATTTTTCTCCTACTCTGCACAAAGACCAAGACTGGCTGCATGCATTATACACTTTCATATGAATACTACATGACAAAAAAATTGCATGTTATCGCACTGATCGGAGAACAAAAGCAAAAATATGAGGATTGGATGAAGGGTAGGTTATATTTATAGAAGCCATGAATGCAAATTAATATTAAAAAAAGAGTTCTAAATCGAAATTTGAGAGACTTCTTGGGTCTTATTTGTTTCGCCTCCTCCATCAACCATTCTTGTGCTATTGGACGAAAGGTATGTTATATTTATAGAAGCCATGAATGCAGGTAGACATTCCATGGGTATAAAAATTGAGATAAATTTCAAATGGAGATGAAAAGGGTAGACAATGGACATATGTTATGGGTATAAACATTGAATAAAATGTCAAATGGAGATGAAAAAAGTAGAAAATGCTTAGCATGACCAATTTGAAAAGATAAACTGGTGTAATTAACTTCTAGATAGTCTTTCTTACAATACCATGGGACAATACCATGGATTGTCAATACAAAAAACATTCTATTCTCCTGCACTCAGGCCGGCCTAGTGGTATACCATAGTGAGGTATACCATGCAGCTTCACAAGCATCTGAAGGTACTGGAGGGAACTTTGAATCTTCCAGCTCTCTCCATGCAAGCATCACAATTATCAAAATTAACTGTGCGTAATGGAACATAGTACCTTTCTTCTGAGCCTTGCAGCAATCGTCCAAAAATTCTTGGCATAGATATGCAACCCAGTTGTACTAAACACCATTAGCGCACTGTGTAGCTAATGAAGCTACCAGTGTAGGGACTTAATTAGCTCGACACTTCCTCATGAACTTTCCAGCCAATATATGTTCTGTGGAGCAAACTCCCTGGTTGATCGAGTTGATATCATAACCTCACTTCCATTTTGTCAGTCCAAACTTCTTCTTCATGTTTTCTTCTACGACTCTGTCTTGATCTTCCCCCACAAACTCTTTTGCGGAGTTCTTCCCTAGGTAAGATAGTTTGGTGATTCTCCATATTAGCATTAGTTCAATAGGGATCCTCTTCCCCATCCATAGGCATCCATTGTGCACCAACACGAGCAGTTGTCTCACACAAGATGTACTTCCTAGACTTCTGTCAAGTGTGCCACATTCAACATACTCATCAAGCCTGACTATGCCAATCCAACCACCCACTTTTGCAGTTATAACCTTGTCACACCACTATAATGGTAGTGCAATTGTTTTACTTATTTGTCTGGTGTAACTAAGAATATTTCTTTATGTCATTGAAATCATAGTCCATGAACTTTAGCTGCGGAATATTCCCAAGGGTTTGTTTATTAAATCGCACCGACTCCAATAATAAAGGTGTGAAGGTTCCATACTTTGCGTCCTTCGACTCTTTCACTAGTTTTTCATTTGGTTTTCCTGGTGGGATATACAGTCGCAGAGGTTATGGAAACGTGCGTCATTCATTTCCATTTTCCCTTGCTCAACTTCTTCCTCACTATATCTCACTTGTTTGGGCTCTTTTTGAGGTTCAACAAGTCCCTTGTCATGTTTATTCTTCGTTCTCCATTATTTGGTCATTTTCTTTTGTAGGGATCTCCACTGCATGCGTGATGTTGCTGCTGCGGGTGATGCTGCTGCGGGCATATCAGCTAATGCTGCTTCAGATGTTGTTTTCATGATTTCGGCTAAGCCCTTCTCACTAAATATATGAATAAATTCTTTAGTCGTGAGGATATTCATGAAAAAAATTCTGCAACTTCTTTGTAATAGCAATATTCGAATTCTCAATTCAGCAAAGTTCCAAATCTGGGTGGGATGCAACTTTTATAACAAATCTAAATTTCTAACCCCATCAATAGCTCAAATTTTGTTCATTAATTGCATATATATCCATAGATCTAGTCAATATGTCCTCATAAATGAATATTTCCACTTATTTTAACGTTAAATTTCCATTTTAACCATCATATTTTTCTAGCAAACTTCGACGCATCCCCAATTCTAGTAAGCAACCCTTCCTACGTCGAAGCTCTCTCTGCAACATAGTTTTTAGTCTAGTGCCCACTTTCAATTGCAGATGGCACTAGGACTCTTCTCCTTTGTTTAGAGTGAAGCTGTAGCGACACGGTTGTCCCTGTACAACTTCAAACTACTTCCATTTACTCTTGCTTGAACCAATTCTCCATTTAACTTTTCTAATTGAAATGTGCCTCCATCAGTGATATGCTTGATAATGTATGGGCCCAACCAATGCATATTGAATTTTCTTGGAAATTTTACAAACTTATTGTCATAAAGGAGAACAAGGTATCCTACCTAGAACCTCTTTTGCTTAATATGTTTGTCATGCCAGGCCTTTTATCTTTCTTTTTGTACCCGCTGATGAAATCTTGCTATAAATCTATCTTCGTTCGAAGCAAGCAACTGTGACATTATTTCCTCCATTATATTATAATCTGTCATATATGTAAAGGATGTAATTCTCAAGCTAGGCATGATGTACTCCATGGGCATCACAACTTCTTCCCCATAAAATAACCTGAAGGGTGTCTGACCTGTTAAATTTTTACATGTGGTCCTATAAGTCCATAATACTGTTGGAAATCTAAAGTCCTAGTCATCTCTGTTCACATTGCATACCTTAGTAAGTGCATTCTCCAGAATCTTATTAAATGCTTCTACTATTCCATTGGCCTGAGGGTGATAAGGCGTACTCTTTTGATGATAAACTTGGAACTCCTCGGTCAATGCTTCAGTAGTGTTATTTAAGAAGTGTGAACCTTGGTCACTCACCAAAATATTCGGACATCCATATCTAGACAACATGTACTAAAAAATAAACTTCACAACAATCTCTACACTATAGTCCCTTACTGGTTGTGCTTCGACCCATCTTTTCAAGTAATCAATTGTTGTAATTATGTACCCGTCCTCTTTCTAGGTGGGTTGATGGGTCAAACAAAATCAATGGCCCACTTATCAAATGCCTACAATGTAACTTGTGGTACCAATGGCATCTCATCTCTTCTAGAAGGCTTCCTTGTTCTTTGACATACGTCACATGTTCGACAATACTCCTTCACAACTTTATGTAGTGTAGGCTGCCACAATCCTTCTCTCAAAATCTTCTGCGCAGTATATTTTCTTGCATAGTGTCCACCAGTTGCACCCCCATAAGCCTCTACTAGAATCATTTTTCTTTCATGTTCAAGAACATATCTGTGCAATATCTCATATGGCCCCATCTTATACAACTGCCCTGCTATTAACAAAAATTCAACTGCCTTAGCCACTAATTCTTTCTTTTGTTACGTGGTATACTCTGAAGGAGTCATTCATGCATTCAAAAACTTAATGATGTATGTGAAATGGTCATTTGTAACTATGATTGCAAATAACTACACATCAGGGAGATTATCCTCTATGCTGGTTGGTTCTTCCCCTGTTTCTAGTCTTGACAGATGGTCAGGTTCTACATTCAATCTCCCTGGTTTAACAATGATCTCAAAGTCATGTTCCTGGAATAACAGTAACCATCTACAAATATTTCCTCCCAAGACAGGTTTATTAACCAAATACTTCTGTGAAGAATGATCCGTAAACATTTTAAACTGTGACCCCAAAAAATAGTGTTTAAACTTCTGCAAAGCATATACCATGGCTAGTTCTTCCCTTTCTATAGTGGTGTAATTCTTTTCTTCTTTAAATAACTTTCTACTTGCAAAAGCTATAGCATGATCAATCTCTCCCACACTAGGTTGTGCCAATACAACTCCCAAATCTATACAATAGGCATCCACATGGACATGGAATTCCTTATTCCAATTAGGGAATACTAGTATAGGTGTAGCTACCATTTTTTCTTTCAATATGTCGAGGCTATTCTGACATTCTTCATTCCACTTAAAAGTTACATCTTTATTCAACAACTTCTCCATTTGTACAGTGATCTGAGCATACCCCTTGATGAATTTCCTATAATACTCAGTATGTCCCAATGTAGTGCGAAGCTGTCTTACTATCTTAGGTGGAGGCAAGTTCACAATGATAGCAATCTTAGCAAGGTCCACCATTAGTCCTTGCTTACAGATAATATGTCTCAACAATATGTCGAAAGGTACACAAAATATGCACTTCTTTAGATTCAAATAGATTTAATATTGTCTACATGTGTCGAGCATAAGTCTTAAACTTCCAACATGTTTTCTCAACAATCCAAATATTGTCCAATCATAAAAATATACCTCTAAAAACTTGTGAATGTATTCTTTAAAAGCTATAACCACCACCCTAGAAAATATAGCAGGGTCATTTTTAATCCAAAAGTCATTAATGTGTATTGATATGAGCCCCATTATGTAGCAAATGTCTATCACTTCATCTGTGAAAGGGGTATGGAAGGGATCATGTAGACATGCATCATTCAACTTTCTCAGATCAACACAGATCCCAATTTCTCTTTGAGTCTTCTTCTCTTTCACTACCAGGGGACTCACCCATTCTGATTCTTCTACTTGTTCAATCATTCGTGTTTTTTTCATCTTATCAAGCTTTATTTTCACTTTCTCCTTATACTTCAGGTTCATTATTTAAGGTCTTTGTTTGACTAGCTTTGCATCAGGCTTAAGGGGAATCTTCATGACCCCTAGATCTCCTATTATACCCTTCATCTCTAAAAACTTGGTGGGAAATAGTTCTTGATATTCATGAAGTAACTCTATAACTTTGCTGACCGCCTTTTCATCCTAGTAGTCTTCTATTGTTGAAAACTTGGGTTCCCTCTCTAATCTTATGTTCACTTTCTTGTTATTCAATGGCTTTGTTATATCTGGTATCTCTAGCTTAGGTCTAGTTGCTTCGTGGTATCCTTCTGACTCTATTATGTTGATTTTGAGAGGATCTTCTTCTTCATCTGTAGTAAGGTTATAACACTCCAATGCATTTTCTATATACATATCCCAATCAAGTTGTTGCCATGTCAGCGGGGTTACATTCTCAAAGATCTTCTTCTTAATTGTCTGAAGGGCCAAATCTATGTACGAGAAATCATCCTCAAAGCTGAATGTTAATTTGAAACCATCAATGATCTCTGCTCAGTTCACGGTACCATGCCGAAGCTCTGTTTCTAGGTACTAGTTCTTAGGAATTGTCTCTAATGTATGAATGAATCCATGTGCCCATTTCTGCTATGGAACCTCCTTCCATGTTGTAGTGCATACTTGGATATGCTTCCTAGGATTAGTTTCATCATCATATTTTATCTCCATCTCTGTATCTATCTCTCCAAATCTTATTTCCATCAATATTCGACATTCTTGCCAACCTCCTATATTAATCTTGTGTGAATTTCACCATCTAACAGGGGTACCTTCCAAGGCTAGCAACCTTCGATTTTATGGAACGTGTTATTCATAATCATTAATAAAAGTATTTACATCACCTAATCCTTCATAAGAAGGTAGATTACATACCTCAAATATCATACAATGAATTGATTTGGTAACTCTTTCACAACGCCTTGTGGATAACCTTCGTGCACAGTATTCTACTAGTTCTCCAACTCTTCTTCTGAGTCTGAGGTACAAGAAATATCACACTCCCAACTCAACTTGACTTCTGCAGTAGGGTTAACACAATCTTGTTCCTTCGCTTTCATTTGATATATATTGTTTATGTCAGATGTGCAATATTCTTCTTTGACTGGTTTTATATATCTTACTCCTTCTGATGGATCCAAGGGAATAATTACTCTCATATTATTTCCTTCAAATATCATCTGTCTCTTCTTCATATTAATTATGGCCATATTTTTAAATGCCCAATCAAATCCAAGCAATGAAAGATAGGATTATTGTCATTGATGATCTCTATTACTTCAAAATTAGTAGTAGTGTGAACTCCTTCAATATCCACTCTGACACCTGATAGTCTTCCTAGAGGGAAGATCTTTTGCTATTTTTCCATCCTTAATTGAATAGGTGACCACTGTAGCTTTAGCTTACCCATTAATTCCCATGTATTCTTCATTAATACATTAGCATCAGATCCTAGATCTAGAATAATTTATCAATCTCATACTCTCCTATCTGCACACTAAACCTCATCTCTCTTCCGGTTCTCTTCTGTCATTGAAAATTATTGACTGTGTGTATCTCAATTCATGGTATTTCTTTGGATGCACAAGAATTTATCAACTCCTAAAGCCCTTATACAACCTTTTGTTCTCTAAACAATTTCATACAAGTTTGCATAAAAGACTTTAAAATACCTACTTTATTTGTTGAATCCTTGTCTCGTGTTAGAGCTCGGTCCTGTATCGAAGTTGATGACATGTCGCATGTACTTTTCTTATCGGGCTTTGGCTATGCACTAGAGTTCAAAGCTTCAGTATCCATAAAACTTCACTTTTCTTCCATAAATGCTTCTCTTTCTTTCGAAATATAAAAAAAAAAAAAAAATTAACTTTCTCAGCTATATTTCTAACCCATGTACTTTTAAATTCTTTCTTCTCATTTGCTTGATCACTACCAGTCGCAACTTCACTTCTAGTGAAAATACTAATTCGAGGTTCATCGGTCCTCCTTTCAATAATCACCATTTGAATATTTTGTGTCAGTTGTTGATTCCTTTTTTCTTGCATCTTCACCATAAGTACGACACTTTCTTCAATTATATGATCAAAGGATTTATAGTGCTTAAATGTCATTGTGGGGTTATGGAAATCTCCCATAAAATGACTTGGCTGGCCACAATTATAGCAAATGATCTATCCACAGCCTCACCCAACTCCACCACCTCGATCCATCATTAGTTCATAAGCTCAACAATTATTCTCATCATGTCCTACTAATTTACAGAATTTGCAATATAGATTCCTCGGAGTCTGTACATATTTTTGTAACAAGTAACAATATTTTGAATGATGTTGGCCTCTAGTTGTACATATTTCACACCAAAGACTAGATCCTTCATTCAAGGGATTCGGTGACCCGCCAACCATGTAATTATTGAATATAGGGCAATGTTCTTTACAATGGTCCTCCGATCTGCACTTCATACACCATATTTCTTCTCTAAGTTATTTTCTTTTCTTTATGTCATGTATATGTTGGGTTAGGTTTTCCAGTTGACTTTGAATATGTTGCATGCCTACATTAGTATCTCATATAGGTTTAGCTTCCAATTTCATCGTAATCTGTAGCGATTCGGCAATCTAATATGTGGTAGCATGATATATATAAACCATTATTGATTTTTCTGTGGAGCTATGTCAAAGGTTACTTGATCCAATAAAACCTTAAATATGTAATCAAACTCCCAAATAAACTTAGTAGGTCTCTTTTTTATCTCTTTAAACTTAGTGATGCACTGTTACTCATACTTCAGTTTCTTAAAATCTCCTATCAGTTTTATTTTAATATCTACAAATGTTCTGTTTTGATTATTTGAATACTTCATATACCATGTCAATGCTCTATATTGAAATGTCGTAATGAGTTGTACTTTATTTATATTCTCATCATTGATCTGCTTCGTTGTCCATACAACTTCACATAAAAATAAAAATTGTTCTGGATCCTCCAATCCAATTCCTTTGAAACATGTAGCTTAATATCGTCAACCATATTTATTCTTGGAGGGGGAAGGGGAGGCAGAGGATTAAGGAAAAGGGGATGGGGGGTAGGAGGGGTAGGGGGAGTAGGAGGGGGAAAGCCAAAAACACCCTGGATATTACTATATTCTAACTTCTGCTAACTCTCAAGCTGGAAGGGTGAATATTGTGAATTTACCTGGGGGTTATCAAGGTGGCTTTCTTCTCTTTCACTTTCATATCCACTCAAAAGAGGACTATAATTAGTCTCTATAAAGGTCTTCAGATCTTGTCCAGGAGATCTCTTTTTGGTATCTACTCTATATCTCTTTCCACTTTGTGTTGTTCCAATCTTTTGTTCATATTTATTCCCTCTTCTTCCAGATATAAGTAAACTAACAATATAATTACATCTGTAAAACTCCCTTTTCACACAGAATCATCTTAATCCAAAGTTTCATAGATTTTAAATACATACCTTGCAGTCTTTGAAGAATCATCGTTCCGCTTCGCTATAGGACACGGTTGAGTCTATGGTGAACTCGGTAATGAATCCTCCTAAGATGCTATCAATCCAAAAATCAACATCCCTTGAAATCCTATTGTCAACGTTCTTGAGTCATTGTATCAGTTCAGGACTCCACATCGTAGGTTATTCACCTTTAAAAAAATTCTTCCTTTCGGTCAACCTTGATATCGGCTCATACAACTTGACAGGAAATGAATCGAAGAAAATCTCATATTGATCTATAAAAATATACTTATGTAACCAAGCTTTAAATGTGAGATGAGCATTTCTGTTTTCTTGATCTACAAATTATCGTTCTTTCAGTTCTATCCAGTCTTGAATCTCTTTCTTTGATGGGTGCCACATCCATATATCCTTCAAATAGATCTTGGTCCTAGAAAAGGGACCATTTTTTGCCTTGGTTTGGGTTGACCCAGGTTCGATCTATATTGCGCACACACAAAACCCTCAATCACTCGCCATTTTAGAAATGATTTGCAAGCAGATCATAGTGTCACCAAAAGTGACTATGGGAGAATGCAAAATCCTGTTTTTGTGGCCTTGAAGGATTAGGAGATGTTGTATTATTATGTTATCGTATTCTTAGCATTTATAAATCACTTCTTCGCATCAGATTACTTACTTAAACATGCCATATAAAACCATAAACCATCACTGTGCTTAAGTAAAATACAACTATAATAACTACTACTCTACAATAGATAATAAGCAAATATACACCTCAAGACACCAAATTATCGTGGTTCACCCCAATGTGGGGTTACGTCCACAAATATTGTTTCTAAGATAATGAAACTTTGAACAACAAAAATTTATTGGCCTATGCACTAAGTTGCAGGTTGTTTGCACACTCAACTGTAGACTCAAGCCTCTGTGCACTCAACTGCAGAGCTTCACCTTCTCTTTCAAATCACAAATCACATCTATACACCCATAACTCTGATCTAGATCTTCCCAGATTATCTTCTTATTATTTTACCCTGTATATACAATTACATCATCAAAATACCATTGTCCAAATACCATGGATTCCCTAAAACAAGCAACTATAGTCCCAAAACCATTAATCCCTTACAAAATCATGTGATTTTACAAAAAGGAGGGGCTTCAACCCACCCTAAAGATCTTAGACTGTGTGGTATATTTAATTCATCAAACCACACTCTGTTGCTTCACTGCGCAATCCACTTCACACTCTACTGCATGCTCTGCCCCACAAAACACAAAGTTTTTGCGAAAATCTAGGCCAAGTTGGGTTACACCTAATAATATATGAGATGCATGCTAGTTTAGGACTTCATTACTTATGTGATCAGTTGTATGATTGTGATCCCTTGGTATATGTGTAAATGTGATTTCAATTTTTATCTAACCTTTGTGCATGCAGATACTTCTAAAAAAGACATGGATCACAAACTTGAAAGGCTTTGTTCAATTGTGATACAACCAGTTGGGAATACATGACTATATGTAGGTGACAGATACCTAAGTGGGAGGCATCGGCCAAGAGACCTATGATGGTGTCGTATTAATCTTTATTACTGGTAGTTGACTTGATATAAATTCCATTAAAGAGACAGGGTGTCCGGTCAAGAGAGTATATGGCCTAGGTTGCAAAGGCTAGGTTTTGCGACCATCGAGAAGAAGTGTCAGCAACTCTGAAATGATAGAATAATAGATGATCCATCTGTGACAAATGATGAGAGAGTGATTTTAGAGTGGGTCCATGATGAGGTGGTCATCATAAAAATAATCATGGTGCATACATGTTCATTCTAGGGTTACTCATGCATTCTTATGGGTGAAATGTTTTGAGGTGGAGAGCATTGATGGGATTTTTTAGGCAAGTCCCATCGGTCTATGATAAGATGTATGCCCCCTTGAGGAGGAAATGTTATATAATCATGGGCCCTTCCATAATGTCTCGAATTTCCTGGGTCCTAATGCCCCTTGTGCAACATCATAATAAAGGACTAACTCTCCTTTAGTAAATATCTGAGGGGTGATGTTATGATGAAATGAGGCTTTGACCCTCTTTTTGTGTGCTTCATTATTCTGGGGAGATTCTCATCTGATTTCATTAACAAGATCCAGATGTACCAACCTTTGTTCCAGAGGTTTGGTGTCACCAATAAGTTCGATGGTTGAGTGCAAGGTAGGGATCTCGCACTTAATGAAGAGTATAACTTCAACCCCATATACTAGTTGGAAGGGTGTGAACATTGTGGATGCTTTGATTGTTGTGCAATACACCCATAGGGCTGAAAACACTATGTGGTTCCAATTGGTTTTGTGATTGTTAACCATACGTTGCAACATTTGTTTGAGAACTTTGTTGACAACTTCTACTTGATCGTTGGATTGAGGGTAGTATGGGGAAGAAAACTCATCAGAGAAACCAAGGTGTTGGGATAACTCTTGAAAGATTTCATTCTCGAAATGTTTACCATGGTAAAAAATGAACTTCTTGGGAACAATGAACCATGTTATGACATGGTTAAATAGAAACTATGTAGTGGTTTTCACAGTGTTATAATATGTGGGCATTACTTTTGCCCATTTGGTGAAATAGTCAATGACAACCACAATGTACTTATGGTTTCTGGATGATACAGGTCATGAAGTCTTTGCCACATTTTTAAAAGGGGTAGCAATGATGACTAGATTTAGTGGAGTGGGTGGGGCTCATATCTTATGATTGTATCATTGGCATCGCTAACATATTTTGCCTACCTTTATGCAATCATGGAAAAGGGTGGGCCAGAAATAACTGACACGACGGATTTTCTGAGCGGTTACCATCACCAAGAGTTGGTCTCCGCAAGCCTATTGTGGAAATAATTAAAGGCTTTCTCATCTTGTTCGTGAGTGAGGCACCTACATAGGATAGTGTTGATTCCCCTTTGATAGAGGAATTCCCCCAGAAGAAGATAACAAGGGACTTGGTGGCATATGCACCTTTGATCATCGCAGGTAAGTTGGGGTTTGAACTTTTCAGTTCATAAGAAGAGGAGGATATCACTTTACTAGGGGTCATCCATTACTGCTAAACATAGATGTTCATCAGGAAGAGCATAATTAACACGAGATCCTTGGGTCTCTGTTGGGAGATTAGTGATGAATTGAGCAAGGATGCATGTCTTCTTTCTTTTAGGAGAATTAAACTGTAAATCAAATTCTTGTAGTACAAAAATCCATCGAGCATATTTGTGGTTTGTCATATGATGAGTGAGCATATATCACATGGGATTAATAGATTCTATTATGGTAGTGGTATGAAGCATGAAATAATGTCAAATATTTTGTATTAAATGTACTAGGGCTAAGACAATTTTTTCTTCTGGTTCATACTTCAATACAGGCCCAGGTAGGTTCTTGTTGATGTAATAAATTATGTACTTCTTGTTATGTCCTCCATCTTCAAATAATACCCCAATGATAGCTACCTCTTATGCTGATAGATATAAGGTATATTCGTTATTGTGGTCATGGTGGAATAATCAAGGGAGCTTGAGATAATGTATCTTGTAAATATTCAAATGATTTTTGAGCTTGATGATCCCAGTGGAAGGGAATATCCTAATGAAGGAGGCACAAAAAGCCTTGAGAACAAGTAACATAATCAGGGACAAAGTGTCGTAAGAAATTGGCCTTACCCTGCACGCTTTGTAATTGTTTCAATGTTATTGTAGGTGGTACTTCCTTAATGGCCTATAATTTGATAGGGTCAACTCTAATACCTTGTTGGGAAACTATAAATCCTAGTAGTCTTCTGATATTGACACATAATATACACTTGAGAGGGTTCAAGCATAGGTTATATTGTCGAAATATCTGAATAACACGGGGAGATCCTCCAATGGTTAGCACACTTCTGGGGTTGTACTATAAGGTCATCCAAATAAGAGAGGATAAGATGAGCCAAATCATGGAAGATGTAATTCATGGCCTATTGGAAGATGGTGCCATATTTTTTAAGAACAAAAGGCATAACTTAGTGTGAATGTAACCCAATAGGTTGTGAATGGAGTTTTGTACTGATCCGTATGGTGAATTTGGATTTGGTTATACCTAGCGAACCCATCCATGAAAGATAGGGCCTTGTGATTGGCACAAACGTCAATGGCTTGGTCGATGAATGGCGTTGGGTAATTGTATTTAGGACAAGATTTGTTCAGATCTCAGAAATCAATATAAATCCATATGGTGCCCAATTTTTTCATTGTTGAAAAGTGTGCAACAAGAAATGCTTGTTGAGAATGCAACAAGATGATGGAGCTTAGTGGAAAGGAGTCGCCTTCACTAAGTGGGCCCGTAGGAAAATTATGGCGCAAAGTCTATTTTTCGATCACAGCAGGAGTGATCACAGTAGAAGTGATCATAGTAGGAGTGATCACAACAGGAGTGATCAGAGTCTCTTTTTAGACTGCTAGTCAAAAATAGAAAAGTCAAATATTATTGTCTCATAATAATATTTAGACTATAAACTTTATCTTATCCTCTTGGAGCACTTCAGTTTGAGCTACAGATGTGGAACATGCAGCTGTCAGAAGAAAATACGTTTTCTTATGAGTCAGTTGAGCTATTGCATGCAGGACATAAGCTAGAACTCATGCGGTTGAGTTCTGTGGAGTTGGATGAACAGTTAATGGAGTTGTGTTCAGTTTGACTTAGTTGAACTAGTTGTATTTAGTCTAACTGATCAATAGACTAAGTGATGAGTGTGTGAATTAGTTATTAATTAATTCACTAATTATTAACTCATAATGCAACTGAAGAATACATCAGTTTACTCAATGCATGTACAGTTCAGTGGAGACAGGTGTTAGAGGTTGAGATTGCTATCAGTTGTGCATGAGATTTTGCACATGCATGGATTGAGTAATGCCAATGAGGATTGCGCAGTGTGGGCCACTACCAAGTGAAATATAGCTTGTGCTCATGTTATTTCTAGTATGGGTGACTTTCACAAGGTAAAAACGAGTTTGGATCAGCCATTCTCATTCATTCTCAGCAGGTATTGTGCAGTGGAGGCAGGCAAGCAGCAGAGGAGATTTGGAGATCAGATCTGAGTTGTATTGTGTGTAACAGGTGGAGATAGTACTAAGTACTTGTGAGGAGTATTGTACTATGTATTGTTACATGTTCTCAATCATTATAATATGCAGATAGTGTGGGGTTTTTAGTTGTATGCTTTCCCCGGGTTACATATTGTGTTAATGTGTGCATGCGATTGATGTCTCATGATTTTTAATGCTGCTAAATTGATGATCAACATAGAGGAGATTATGTATTGTGCATGTATTCTGCAATAGTGTATAATCGGGATAATCTCTGTGAATAAGTACTTAATTATTCAAAATTTCTACATTCAGACGGGTACATAGTTACAAACCCAAGACGTGTAAGCGATAGGATAGATGAACCCAACTTTATGGAGTTTATCGATTTCTTGTTTGATTTCTTTTGCCTTCGAAGGAAGTAACTAACATTATTTCTATCTAATGGGATGGGCATCATACCACGTGTCAATATGGGGTTCCAAAATGGGGGGACTAATGCCTGACATCTCAGAGTAATCCCATGCAAGAATATCCTTGTATTCTTGGAACAAGAATGTGAATGCATTTATTTCCTCTGAAGAGCATGCTACCCCCAGGGAGATCTCTTCGACTTTTCTAGGTTTGTTTGAAATATTCACCTTGATGGTAGTTGAAATATTTGACATGTTCCCTTCCTCAAATACATTGGGCATTGGGATGGGATTTTTGAACCAACTAACCTTTCCTGGTGGTAGGAAATATTTTGAATTTATGGCGCAGATATCGTGGGTAGGTGCGCTAGTAGGTACAGTTTATTTCTTGTTTCTGGTAAAAAAACAAATGATGGTGCATGGCATCCCATGGATATTTTGGTTTCGTCATGGCTTCTAGAATATCTTCATCTGAATGAAAAATATTATCTAGTGTTGACTTGGTTGGTGCTAGGCCTTGAGGTTGAGGTTCAGACCTAGTTGTACTGGTTAACAAGCAAGAATATGATTTGGTGGTTCATGTTGTAGAATCAATCGAGGTTGACAACATGCAAATGGGATGGGTCTACACCGTCACTGGTGTCACCACTAGTGAGGATGGGTCTACACCGTCATTGGTGTCAGTCTCAACACCAAAAAATGATAATAAGAGAACACAAATCAAGGTTCCTACAGATGAGGAAATGAATCATATATGGTGTTGCGAGTCTTCAACATTAGGTGGTGGTAGAATTTCAGTTATGGTGGGTTGATAACGAGTGGGAGGAATTTCGTGCAGTCTTGTTGGTGTACAAGGAGTAACATTATCTTCCTCAATAGGAGGTTGACACTAAATCCTAAGCTACCGAAAGGTTTGTAACATGTGACATGTCTCAGTGCTATGAGAGGTTCTGGTGCAAATACTGCACAACAAACTAGTACTGACTAAATAGATAATGTGGGTGGAGGCGTTGCTCATAGTATGAGACGATGGTGCCTGGTTGATGTCATGAGATGTGACATATTGGGGTGGTAGCCATATTTGGATCTTAGTATTGGCATGATGTGACTTCATAGTGTGGGTTTTCCTCAACGCTACTCTTGCTTCATGAAAATGTGGAAGGTACCAACAATTCCTCGTATGACGTGATTGAGGTCAGATGCAACAATAGTAATGTATGCTTTTCTCTTAATTAGAGATATTAATTTGAGGAATTTGGACCACTAATCGAAAGATGTAATTAAACTTACTCAATTCATGACATTGATTTTCCAAGTGGTTGGGTTTATCACATAGGGCACATGTGATGGGTGATCTTTTTTTTCAAACGAGCTTAGATTCTTTTCTTCCTGATCTAGATTAATGACGGTGAGAGGAGACGTAATGATGGGGGACTTGCTGAACTGTTAGTGGAATTTTCTACTCAAACACATATAAGATGGACCTAGATGCTTCATTCCCCTATGGTGTGGTGTGATCCAATGGTTCGGTATCTGACCCGACTAAATTAGAATTCTCAGCAATGAACCACGACATGAATCCCAACAAAGAGTGGAATCAAGAAAGATGGGGGCAGTGTTGCATGTGATGGTTTCTTGCACAAATATGGTAACTGTGACTTCTATGTCTCGGTATGGTGCTTCGGGAAATGCAGGTAACCAAAAAAAATCAGTTGAATGCCCTTAATTCAGGATATTCATTGATCAAATGATCTGGTTGATCACATAAATCATATGTAGGTGTATGTAGGGGTGTCACTGATCCGAGTTGCCTCCAATAATGGCTGGAGGTTGAAGGAACAAAAGAAGGATAGAAGCAGAAATATTCTTCCCTCATGACGTTCAAAATGGTTTTGGACCCATCCTCTACTGGTAGTAATGGGGTATTGGTTTGCGTGAGTGCACCCAACACATCTCGATATCAAGGAACTTTAGGGCAAGGATGAGTGTAATGCCCATAATCCATGCATATGGCACATGCATGGTTGGTGCAAAATTCCTTATAACGTGAATGTGTGGTCTTTTCTTTGGCAAGGGGAGGAGGGTTCACTGGCAATTTTGGGGCATGTAGAAGAGCTTTGAGCTCATCTAACTCACGACACATATTGGTGGGGTGCCCAATTGTTTCACACAAAGGAACAGGGTTGAGGGCCCCTAGAGGAGTGTTGGAAATAATACTGAGAGGGGGGGGTGAATCAGTATTATCAACTCAAACACTTTTTCATTTTCATACTCAGATTCATATATGCGACTTCAGTTCAGGATATCCGTGTATATACGTGACTGTGTTAAATGCAACTAGCGTACATACAGTAATCTTATGATTCAGTTAGTTTATCTTCAGTGAATGCATCAGAACATTATTAACCATATTAACAGTAAACAAAATAGATCATCACACATATGCCACACACATGAACACTTAGATATAAGGTGGAAACCCAATGTGGGTGAAAACCACCTACTGCAATTTATTTCTATCTTCCTCTAATAAGAAACTTCTTTTACAATGTACTGGTGTAGTCCTTTACCAGCATGCAGTCTTATACCTACAGAGGGCTACAACCCTCTTAGCTCTTGTACTAGCCAATCCATTTACTAGTACGTAGGCGCCGGCCTACTGAAGGCTCCAACCTTCACTCATTTTCCAGCTGCTCTTGGAAGGGAGCTACAACCCCCTGGCTCTTGTACTGGCTGATATGTTTTCCAGTACGTAGGCGCTGACCTACTGAACTCTGTGATTTTCCTAGGACCACATTTCATACATTTTCATACTGGATCCATAAATAGAAAACAATCATTACTGCAATCAAAAATCTCTGAATCACCCTATCAGCAACACAATCATCAACAGAACTCTGCAATAATAACCAGATCCAACTGCAACCTCAAATATCATATCTCATACTGTATACGCTACTTTGTCGAACCAAACTTGTGTATATACGTGCTTTCACCAAATCCAACCCGCGTATAGATCTGCAACTATTTAATCATAACATTGCTGTTGTTCCAAACATTAGTCATACCCAGATCATAACATTCATACGATAAACATGGGTCAATAGATCTAGTCTATCCATAATCAAACCATATAATGATAATCATTCCAAGCCTTAAGCTCCCGATCTATCGTTCATCATCCTTCACATGAGTGCCTCCTTGGTTCAGATCAAGCAAGGCATCACCAACCCATAGCCAGCATCTAGATCTCACACATCATCAGATCTTCATCACATGCTCACCCTTCTCTTGGCCTAATGATCTTCTCCTTATATAAGTTTAGGCTTCTCTCAATACCATGGTCCAAAACCATGTAGAACCAACACCTTGGACCCAATACCTGGGGTCATCACTTCGGGCCAATTACCATGGACCAATACCAAAATACCATGGACCAAATACCACTGACCAAAACCATGGTTTCCGACATGTACGCGCCTTTCCTTCTGCGAACCTGCGTGTGTACGTATATGCGCCTTTTACTTTGCTAACCCACGTCTATATGCGCTTTCATCATGGTAAACCTGCGTATACCTCTCTCTTGACCTGCTGCACTATGATCTGTCATCTGAGTGAGTTGCCATCAAGGACAACACTTGTATGATACCTCTAAGTGAGTTTCCATCAAGGACAACAATTGAATCATAATGCCAACAAGGAGGAAGTGTTTAAAGCTTCCACCTTCTTTCCTTTTTTCTTATCCCTTTTCCTGGCACCAACTGGTGTCGGTGTAGGTACTACTTGTTGTGGTGTGCTATCCTAAGGAGGAACAAGACTAACGTCTGTTCCAGTGATAACCAAGATTTATGATGTGGAATATGGGGCCATATAATAGATTGGTATCACTAGAGCCACATGGGGCAACGAGAGTGTTGCGATGACTTGGTGTGAGACAAAACTAGGTGGGGGGAATAAGAAGGGTGTTTGCATCATGGAATATGGTAAGAAAGTAGGATAGGAAAAAACATTGATGTTGGTATTCAAAACTAGTTCTCAAGCTTGGTGGGTGTTTGATGAAGTCATAATGCACACCGATGCTCCTGTGGTTGGAGAAATCTCCTCTATCATAGGACAGTCTCCAAAGAATATCCCTAGGAGTGTTGATGGCTTAAATTGGCCTGCACTGAGTTCATTGTAAGTGGTGATCCATTCAGGAGAAGATGAGATGAAAGGTAGAGCACCATCTAGTGTAGGTAATGTCTTCTTTTCATAATATGTGAGTTGATCTATTGTAATTATTTTTTTGTCATGGGGGAACATCATTACCCTAAATACAAACATGGCAACCACTAACATCTCATAGATGTAACTTGCCCAACAGGATACTGTAATCCAACTAAGATTCTAATACTTCGATATCTATTAGGACGATATTTTTCGTCTAGTTGTATTGTAAGCCTTGGTATAAGCCTACGGCGGCTGAAGGGAACCTGTCTTATGATCTAAGCATGATGTCACAAGGTTTGAGTTTGAAGGATCTGTTGGCATTATGGCTAAAGTGTTGTCCTTGATGGCAACTCATACAGGTGATGGATCACAGTACAACCAGTCAGTAGCAGAGATTGATGATCAGCTCTCAAATATTGAAGAAAATAAGGGGTACACAGGTACATCGTACAAAAGGTGCGTACACGCAGGCATGTCTTAGAAAAGGTGCGTACATACCCGCAGGTACACCATGTAAAAGGTGCGGACCCCAGTTCACGCACTTTCATGCAGTGAAAAAGTATTCTCACGTGGGAATCCGATGGTGGACCATAGTATTTAGCCCGACATATTTGATCCTATGGTTTGGTCAGTGGTATTGTTTTATATTATTATTATTATTATTATTATTGAGCCCCATGTTTTTGGGCCCCTTGTATTGGTTATCTATGGTATTGATCCATGATTTTAGGAAGAGCCTGCCTATATAAAGCAAAGGAGATCATTTGGCTAGACACTTGTGAAATTAGAAGATCTTAAGAGAAGCTAGATCTGAAATTCTTGTAATCGGTTTGTGAGAGAGAGTTGAATCAATATCAAGGAGAAACACGAGAATTACAAGTCGGATCTATTAATGGGTTGATATATCCTTGACGCATGTTCAGATCTGTAGATCTGACAGTCTGGGTTATTCTTGAAGTCTTGAAATTATCTATACTTGCAGGTACGCAAGTACAGTGAAAGAAAAGTGCGGAGATACGCAGGCGCAGAAGTGCTGCAAGTGCACAGATACGCAGACCCAGAAGCGCCGTAGATGCGTAGGTGCGCAGGCAGTTTATTGGACACAGAGTGCAGGTACGCAGGAAGTTTGTAAGGCACAGTGCGTGGGTACGCAGGAACGCAGTTGGAAACAGTGCGTACTTCTACGCAGGTGTTATATGGGTGAAGCTGCGTACTTCTCATGAAAGATATTTAGCTACCCCTGTTTATTGTTGTGTTCTGGGTTTTGAAGTGATGTCTGGTTTCTGGTATTAAGTTCTGATAACAGCAGTGATTGATTAAATGTTTATACATTGATGGCTGAATGGATCAGGTTCTTATTGACTCATTTTATGTGATCTGATGGACTAGATCTGATTGATGACTCACTTGTATATGTATTGATCTAGTGCTTGGGTAATTCAGAAGGTTGTTTGATTATGAGCTTCAATGTTGTTGGGTCCAGTATGAAAATTGGATGAAATGTGGCCTTTCAGATTATGTGTTGTGCTTTAGTGTATCCAGTCTGAAAATTGATGAAACGTGGTACCTGGAGGAGAGAAGATTGTAGGTCAGCACTTATGTACTAGTATCTAAGCTAGTACAAGAGCTAAAGGAAATCTTTGGAGCATTGTAGCAGGTAGTAGCCTGCGTACTAGTAAATGGATCGGCTAGTACAAGAACAAAGGGGGTTGTAGCTCCCGTACTGGTATAAGACTGCACCAGTACAAAATATTGTAAAAGGATTTTCTTATTAAGAAGAAGATTGAGATGACTTGCAGCAGGTGGTTTTGTCTCGCATTGGGTTTCCACCTTATATCATGGTGTTCATGTGTGTGCCTTATGTGTGATGATCTACTCTATGTTACTGCATCTGTTAACTGATAATATGGTTGATAATGTTCTAATGCACTCATTGAAGATCAATTAACTTAATCATAAGAAGTTGTGGAAGTAGCATATATGAATCTGATTATGGAAATGAAAAAGTATTATTAATATGATAATACTGATTCATCCCCCCCTCTCAGTATTATTTCCAACAGGATCCTAGGTTTTCCCAAATAGATTTGGACATTATACATGCGGATGTCCCTTTGTCGACAATATGATAATTGATGGTGATGTTTCGGACTGAGATTGGGATTTGGAAAGTGATGGCTAATGATGGGGTAGATTTATCCAAGTCAAAGACCATTAGGCGAGAATCGGTCAGGTCGATTGTAGCTAGAGAGGAAAGTAGGGATTTCTATTGGGTTGGGCATATTTGTAGGACCTCTAATGCTGACATCGCTGAGGGAGATTGTGCTAAGTCATCGACTATGTTGTAGCTATGAGCATATTTTGAGTTATGTCTTGCTGATCCAGGAGGATCTTGTCAGTCCAAAATGAGTGAAGTCTTCAGTGGTTCAAATTCAAAGTGGTATTCAACTGATCATAGTCGATGAGGTCTTGAACTTTATCAACTTTGCCAGTATTCATCATCAGCATTCAGCTTCGACAGTGATGTTATGGTTGTCCAGTGATGTCAATGGTTGATATAGTTTTCATGGTATTCGAAGGATATGGTTTTGTACTTGGTTGCTGGAATGTGTTTATCAGTTCCACTAGGGTTTGGTTATCGACATGTGTTTTCCGTCAGTTCCTCTAGGGTTTGGTTTTCAACATGTGCTTTTCATCATGAGATAGTGGAAAATGTCGCTTTGTGACGAAGAGGTATGCATGGGTTTTATTATCAAAAGCAAAGTGATTTAATACATAAACCTAAGTCCTTCATCCTAATACACCTAAATCATAACCTATAGCTACACCACATACTAAAATGCATTAAACCTAATCTACAAACCTCTCGGGCCATTACAAAACCATATAACATTGCAAAATGCACATAAAACATTACAATGTATTAAAAATTCCCTAGCCATTGGCTTAACTGTGCAGGGAGCTAACCACAGTGAGCCATGTGAGCAGACATGGATTAACCGTCGAGGTAACCATAACCGAATCAGAATAGGTCCCAACCATAATCACATTGGCGTGTACATGTGAACAGATACAGAGGTTAACAATAACCACATCAGGGTAACTGCATCAGAAACCGCAGAGTAAACCTCGGCATATGAATGCAGTGAAGCTCACTGCACCATCAACCGCCAATAGCTTAGAGGAACTTCTAGATCCCTAACCGTGGGGGTTATCCGCCTGCACACATGAGCTTTCAGCATCCTCTGCCCGGTTAGCTAATCGCTAATAGTCCTCAGGCTATTATAAGGTTTCAAAGTGGGTTTTTAGTTGTATTTTGGATATTTTGATTACACCTAGGTGGTGAATGTCACTACATGACATTAAATCATTAACTAAAACCCTAAATTACCCCTAAAGGTCAGCTTGTGCATTCCTAAACTCAGATTAAAGAGTTCGAATGCATCTAGAGGGTTATAAAGACAGTTTGGCTCGTTGAAGAAGAAGGAGAGTGGTTTTAGGTTTTGTATGCATATTCTCGAGGATATAGGCAATTTTGTTTTCGGTGTAACAAGAGCATCGGGAGCTAGAATTGGGAACCGTGATAGGTGTTCAAAAGATAATTTAGAGAGATTTCTCGTGACACTGACCAGAAGTGCCTGCATGCACAAAAATTCTTGTTATTTTTTTGTGTAATCAACCTCCTCAGATTCAATCCTAATAAAGTGGATGCCCATCTTGGAAGTGGACCCGGAGACGTAGTCCATCAGGGACGAACTCCGTAATCAATCTTGTTGTCTAGTATCACTGTGTTTTTTCTGATTATTACTTCTATTTACATGTTTCTTATGTTTCAATTCCATCATAAAGTCATTCATTTTCAATCAGTTCTCACGGTTAAAGTACTTAAGTTAACATTCAATTCACAGATGGAATTAATCAATTCTACTTCAGTTTAACATATGATCATTTAATATCATATAATTTGGTATCAAAGTAGGTTGTGTTTGTAGAATTTTTCCAGTGAATGTTAACTAGGTCTAAGTCGCAATGTGGAGAAGGAATCCTCAAGGATAATTATCCAGAGATTGGAAAGCGAAGAGTCACTCATAAATCGATCATGACAGGATTTGATGCAGGTGAAACTCCTAAAACTAAGATGACAGGAATAGTTTCCGCAAGCATTCTTGAGCATGCAACAGATGTTAGGAGAATTCTACAAAGATACGAAGGCAAGAGATGCAAATTCTTCTTCAAAGACATCGAAGAAGGATAAAGGTAAAGGAAAGGCTGATAAACCTCCTACACCTCCATCATCTCCATCATCATCCTCTTCTTCTTCTTCTTCTAGTTCAAATATTGAAACAGAAAAGAAACCTAAGAAAACATCTCTTCTGAAACTTTATGTAAAATTTGAGTTACCTATTTATGATGGTGAAATGAATCCTGAAAAGCTAGATAACTAGATTAAGCAGTTAGAATTGTATTTTCATATTCACAACATTTCTAGTGATAAAATGAAAATTCAGTTAGCTACACTTAGAATGGGAGGAACCACTTTAGTCTAGTTGGAAAGTAGAACTCAAATAGATGTAAAGTGGAAAGGTAAAGTCATCTCTTCATGGTCTAAGTTTTTAAAAGCTCTTAGGAAACAATTCTATCCTTTAGGATACATGCAACAAGTTGTTATTGATTGGTAGCACTTGAGGCAAGGTAAAGGGCAGAGTGTTAAGGAGTTTACTCATGAGTTCAGAAAGAAAGCATTGGCGCTTGGTATTTCATTGGATAAACATGAAACTTTATTAAAATACATCGACAGTTTACATTCATATTTGCAACATACATTATTGATGTTTAATCATGATGACTTCGATGAAGTGTGTGTTCAAGCTATACATATTGAATCAGGTGGCAGACCATTCAAGTTTTCACCGCAATCATTCAAAGAGTTGGAAATCAAGGATTCCAGTGACAACAAGAGGAAGAACAGTTCGAAGGGATATAAATTAGTGATATCTCAGAAGGAAAGACCTACTTGTTCCCATTGCCAGAGAGTGAGTCATGATGAATCTAGGTGTTGGAAACTTCATCCCGAACTTAAGCCAAAGAAGTTCCTTAAGGAGAAGGATGAAAAGAAAGAAAATGCAACAATCCAACAAGATCTAGGTTCCAATTCAGGTGATGAAAGGAGGATAACTGCCATAGTTTCGACAAGTAAAAGTTTTGACACTGGTTCAAGTTCTGATACTACCGCATCTTCATCAAACATAAATACTTCAAATGAGGCTAAAAGAGTTGAAATATTTCACATAAGGATAACTTCTAAGCACACAAAGATAGACACAATGTTTGACATCAGCTCACAAGCAAATTTAATATCTGAATATTTAGTTAAAAATTTGGGTTTGGAGACACAAAATCATCCAAGACTATACCCATTAGGTTCAATGAATAAATCAACTTAGATAAAAGTCACAAAGCAATGTCGATTAAAATTGTCCATTACAACTAATTACATTGATGAAGTGGAATTATATGTGGTTCCAGTAGGCATATGTGGAGTTGTCTTAGGAAGTCCTTATCTTTATGATCATGATGCAATGTTTTATAGGAGAGAGCATACATATCACCTTAAGACAGATGGGGTTGAATTTATTGTCAAGGCACATAAAAGTAAAACTCACTAGAATTTAGTTGTTGCTAATTAGATGAAGTTATTAATAAGTTCAAATAAGAGATTTCTACTCATGTCCTTAAAGGAACAACATAAGAATCGACATGATGTTTGTTCAGGTTGTGGGTCTCAGTTTAAATATAGTTTGGTCAAGAAGGTAGAAACTTTTTCATTTCTATTTAAAGAACCCAAACATATTACTCATAAGGAGGGAATACAACATGAGTTACAGTTGATGTCCAAAGCTCCTCTTCATAATGTTAGAATGTATCATTTCAGTCCAAGTTTCAGAGTCCTAAGTTACAGGGATGCAGGTCAGTATTGGGGAAAGTCAGTATCACATTTCTTTTGTATTGTCTCACCATTTCATGTTTCAAATAGTTTTGAAGCATGTTTTCAAGTGGAGAGGAAGCCCATTTGTTTTCATATCAAAGCCTTTTCTATAGCAGTGTCAAAGTATCTAGTATATCTAAGGGAAACTTATGCATTAAGGGAAAGTGTTAATCAATGGAGACATCATTTAATGAATGAGGAAACAGTGATTCAAAAAAATCAACAACCACTTCAATACTTTCAAAGTCAAACTAAGTTGAAACGATCTTCACATTACAGTTTGATGGGTTTATTGCAGCAAGTTCACTTAGTAATTAGGGGTCAGGAAAGTATACCAAATCAAGTAGCTGGTATGATGTCAAGAATGTCTTTGAAAGTTTATGTTATTTCACAAAATAGATTGTTAGTACATGTCAATAGTATTGAACAATATCCTGTAGAGACTGTTGTCAAAGATGTTTATGAATCACTAATTCATGGTATTTTGTTGAAAGAATTCAATTAGCAAGTTCATAACAGGTTGTTTAACCATCTTCGCAAGTTGTTCATATTGCAGATGGATGGAACATTTCATAGATTCAAAATGCGCCATGATAAACATCATCAGGGTCATCACTCTCAGGTTTTTGATCAAATGTATTGGTACATCATCAAGGCAAGGTGGAGAGTGAGGGAGATCTACCTTCACCTGCTATCCATCTAGTCAAAATTTTGTGGTCCAAAAAATCTCAAGTGGAGAGGATTGATCAAGGAGGATCTTTTTAGCCCAGCATGAGTGAATTCTTCAGTGGTTCAAAGTTGAAGTGGTATTCAAGTGATCATAGTCGATGAGGTCTTGAACTTTATCAAATTCACCAGTATTTGTCATCAGCATTCAGTGTCTGGTATCTTCAGCTTCGACAGTGATGTTATGGTTGTCCGGTGATGTCAATGGTTGATATGGTTTTCATGGTATTTGAAGGATATGGTTTTGTACCTGATTGTCGAGATGTGTTTGTCATCAGTTCCATCAGGGAGTGGTTGTCGACATGTGTTTGTCATCAGCTCCGTCGGGGTTTGGTTTTCAACATGTGTTTGTCGTCATGAGATAGTGACAAAAATTGCCTTGTGAAAAAGATGTTTGCATGGGTTTTATTATCAAAATCAACGTAATTTAATACATAAACCTAAGTCCTTCATCTTAATACACCTAAACCATAACCTATACCTACACCATGTATTAAAATTCATTAAACCTAATCTACAAACCTCTCAAGCCATTACAAAACCATACAACATTGCAAAATGCACATAAAACATTACAATGTATTAGAAATTCCCAAACCACTGGCCTAACCATGTGGGGAGCTAACCATAGTGGGCCATGTGAGCGGACAAGGATTAACCATCGGGGTAACCATAACCGCATTGGAACAAGTCCCAACCATAACCACATCAACATGTACATGTGAATAGATACAGAGGTTAACAATAACCGCAACTGAAACTACAGAGTAAACCTCAGCATATGAATGCAGTGCAGCTCACTGCACTGTCAACCGTCAGCAGCTCAGTGAAACCATCGGATCCTGAACCATGGGGGTTACCCACCTGCACACATGAGTTGTCAGCATCCTCTGCCCGACTAGCTAACCACTAACAGTCCTCAGGCTATTATAAGGTTTCAAAGTGGGTTTTTAGTTGTATTTTGGATATTTTGATTACACCTAGGTGGTGAATGTCACTATGCGACATTAAATCATTAACTAAAACCCTAAATTAACACTAAAAGTCAGCTTGTGCATTCCTAAACTCAGATTAAGGAGTTCAAATGCATCTGGAGGGTTATAAAGACAGTTTGGCTCGTTGAAGAAGAAGGAGAGTGGTTTTAGATTTTGTATGCATATTCTGGAGGATATAGGAAGTTTTGTTTTCAGTGTAACATGAGCATCGAGAGTCAGAATTGGGAACCGTGACAGGCATTCGAAAGATAATTTAGAGAGATTTCTTATGGAAGTGACCAGAAGTGCCTGCATGCATAATCAATCTGTTTAATTTGATGTGTAATTTACCTCCTCGGATTCAATCCTAATAAAGTAGGCGCCCATCTTGAAAATAGACACAGAGACGTAGTCCATCAGGGACAAACTCCATAATCAATCTTGTTGTTTGGTATCAATGATTTTTTCTACTTATTACTTCTGTTTACATGTTTCTTATGTTTCAATTCCATCATAAAGTCATTCCTTTTCAATTAGTTCTAGCTAGCCAATTCTAGCTTTGTGAAATCGATTTATTATCTTACTAAAATCCGACAGGTTTAAAGAAGCTAAGAACATGATCTGTGAGTTGTCTACCATTGTGAAAGGATTTTGGATAACTATATGTAAAGGGGTCCCCTGTGGGGAAATGTCAGGATAACTACCTTACTGGGTGTCTCATGGACTTTCCAGAGGAGTGGTATGTGGGATTCCTAATGGGGTAGCATGTGGGGACCCTTGTGGGGTCGTGAAATGTGTGCTTTGAAAAAGAGGGGTCCCGAGAAAAGTTTCACCGATAAAGGAAGATCCTATAACAATGGCTGTGTGATGTCCTCTACGTCTAAATGGTGGGAGTCCTGACACATCTCCTAGTAACGAGGGGAGGTTTAAGAATTGTCTAGTTCGATGGGGAGACGTGAGGTCCCCTATGGCATTGATTAGAGCATGTGCTAATTTGTGTATGGTGAGGGAAGGAGATGATTCTTCAAAGAAAATAATCACATCCATAAAACAAAGTGAAAAATAAAAATATTTCTTTCTCTTTAACTTTAGTCTATGTGATCAATTAAACAAAGAATTGGTTTTTTTTTTTGCTTATGATAAAAGATCCTATTAAGACCTAATTGGCCTTACCATTATCAAAGTAACTGGTCCTTCCAGAGATATCTTCTGATGGGTCCTGGGGCAATGTCTAGAAAGAATTGGCAACACCTTCCAACAACCGAAGAATCAACCAAGGTAATGAAAATGAGGCTCAAGTGTTGTTCAGACCGTCACCTTTAGGGAAATGATGCCCTATATTTTGGCCACTAAAGTACCTTCATACCACGTGAGCATTCAAGTCTTTAGCTTCTTGGTAGTCAGTAAACTAGATTCCTTCTAATACGAATTTTATAGAAGCTTAGTGTGTGATGTGTCATTGTTTGCAAGTGATCAAGTGAGCATGTAAAGTGTGAGAATATGTGGATATTCAATGATTCGTTCCAATATTCCCCTAACTACACTAGATTTCAATTATTCCTTGCATGAAAAAGAAATGATGTGCAGATGATGGGTCACTTACTTTTTCTCCTATTACACTATGTGAATTTTCAAAAGAGGGAGATGGAAATTCAAATTCTTTAAGAAAGTTTTCATATTCGAACCCAAGTTCATCTAAGAGATGCAAGGGAAACAAAGATTACTTATTTTGTAATAAAACTTGCTCCTAGTCCCATAAAATGAAAGAAATGAATGCTTTGGTTAGTAAGTAGATTTGTGGATGATGGGCCACTTACTCTACTAATTAAGCTATGTGACAATTTAAAATAAAAGTAAAGATAGTTTAATTACCCAGATAATTATGGTTTGTATAGAAATTAAGTAATTTAAATTGTATAGAAGAAAAGCGCAGAGGTGAAGGCAATTCACTAAAGGCTTCCAATCACGTGAAAAATGTGAAATTACAAGGTATTTTTTTCTTTTTGGAAAATTGTGAAGGTTTCACAATGCACATATGTGGCGGTGCATCTGTTAGAGGAAAAGCGATGGAGTTCACGTTTGTTTGAGAAAAAATTGCTCACTCAACAAGAAACTATAAATTAACCAGTTTCTCAGCCAACAACAGGTCCACAAGGTTCTGCAAAAATTCTAGAAATGTATTGAATGCCTTGTAAGTCAACTATCCAGAGGGAAGGTCCAAGAAACACCACCTTTAGATTAAAGAAAAGGCAACAATATGGTTTCCATTTATGTAGTATTTTTTTTATAGCAATGGTGTACCAAAAGACACCTCCTTAGGAGTTGGTTGTTCCCAACAAAGGAATAAAAAAAAAATTGTTGCTGTTAGTGAATAGATTTAAATAAACAAAGCATTGCAAATAATGAAAACAATGCATATACAAAAATGAACTAAAACAAGGAGGTAAATACACAAATAATTCTCAATGGACCAAATAAGCCAACAAAATAATGAAAAAAGCTCCCTTTATTTATTGTTGGTAGTAGAAGTTGAATACAGTAGATGGATACTAAACACTGGAAGAGAATTATTTGAGCTATGGTGCTAAAAAATCCTTAGGAACGAGGTTCCTTTCCTTAGTTTCTTTGCAAGCTTCTCGTCTCTCTCAAAGAAGTATGAAGACTCTCTCAATGGTGAACTCTTATCCTCTCACTAAGATGATGTATTTCTTAAAATAAATATGGCTAACATTCTAGTGCTCTTACTTTCTTTGCTTCAACAATGACATGTTGGGTTTCTCAAATAGAAATTTGGCTAGCATAACATTGTCTCATTTTTCGGTTCTCCCATGGTGTGTTTATATAGAATTTTTGAATCCATATTCCCTCTCTTGGTTCATGAATGATAATGACCTATGAGTGGGACACGATGATTCCAATGGGGCCTACATATCTTATAGGTGACTCGAATTCGGTTGTCCTAGACTAAGATATAGTTAGGGAAATGCCTCCAAGTGTGTGAAGTGGTCCCGAATTTTCTAAGTCATCCATTTTCTCGACTGCGCGACCTTAAAAGGAAATACCATGTGGTGCGCGGCTATTGAAGAAACAACATTGCAGACTTCAATTTTTAAACTCCATAAACTTTGGACCTTATGTGAAATTAAATTTTTTGAACTTCATAACATCTTTAGCTAGAAAATATTCAGTTGTGCATTATGTTGGATGACTTTTAGTGTCTCTTGGATTGTGCAAACATGTGTACGATTTTTTGGTGTTAACAAGCTTGTTGGGTTATTTTGATTCCCTTGTATTACTAATATTATGGGGGAGCAATATGAATCTCCCCCACAATCCACCCATTATCACACGTAACTCATATCTTCCACCAACCTTTTCAAGAGGAATAAATGGTCTAATCATTTAGCAACCCTTGCATCCCTCATTCTCTTGTTCCTCCAGGTCGATTTTATCTTCACCACTTCAACATCTATGAGATTGTGAGCCATGAACATATTATAGAAGAAATTTATGAGAGGATTAGGTCTAACTTAAGGCCCCCATGCTTCCAAAACCACTATGGAGAAATTTCAGTCTCCTCCCAGAATCCTAATCTCAGTCGAGAGGCAGGAACTTTTTAATAGAGATTCATAGAAGGGAATTCTCTATACATATCTGCCATAGAACTTAAGTACCAATAACTATTTTCCCACCTCAACCAAGAAAACATCTAAGCCCATGATTAACTCACATCCCTAGAAATTGATCAAGTTTATGCCCCTCTAATTCCATCAAATTGTCAATCCTCGTGATCTACCAAAAACATTAGAAAAATTAAAACAACAACATTTAAACAATGACTCTAGAACTTTGGTTACAACATCCCACTCCCCTAGGATCTATTAAAATAGTAGGATGTTTGGGTGAATTGAAAATACCATCCTATATAAGGAAATTGTTTTTTTAGGGACTCACGAACCCCCTGGAAATGAAAGAGAAGAAAATCACGAGGTAAAATCCCCTAGGGTTTTCACTACTCTTAGTGCCCCATCAATGGATAATTATTTTCTACCCTCCATGTCTAGGTGAGCCTTGACTTGTGCTTTTGCTAGAAAATACTTTTGACCATAGCCCTTCCCCTATAGAGGATTCAAGGGGTCTTGGCCCAGGCCTCTAAGAAGGAACACAATTGTATCTTGACTTAGCTAAGGACTTAAGTTATATTTGGGAGTTAAATTCATTTAGATGACCATGATACCCTCTCTAGTAGAAATTATGAAGGGAGGGACACCCAATGATGTTGGAGTGTAGGACTAGTGAGCCATAGTGGGTTTCCAGACATTCAAGAGGGATATTTTACAATTCTCAGACTAAATGGACCTATCCAAACCCTTACCAAAATAAAAAAAGATACAATTATATGTGAAAGAGTAGAAGGGGAAGAGGAGGTACCCATAGGAGGACTTGATTAACTTTTCGTAGTCACTAGAGAAATTTTCACCTCCCTATCTTCCTTCTTTGTCATCTTCTACTAAAGCTACTACTCCTCTGCAATTCTAGTAGGCTGATGAGGGATGGTCTTCTGTTGGCTCTATGTCCTTACCTCAGACCCCTTCATATCTTCAATACTCCCCTCCATGGGAGAGCCTCTCTTAAGAGGGGGGCCTTGTGTTGGGCCCCCCTTTTTACCATGAATAGGTATAGCATATATTTGACAACATTTCCATGCAGGTGACATATCCTACATTGAAAAGGGATGCCTTCATAGTCCAAGATTTAACAAGGATGCTTCATAGTCTAAAAAATATTAATTTTTCGTGGAAATTAAGGGTTCGAGAAGGAAGGAAGGAGTCTCTCTGCATAGTCTGTACATACCCATTTACACAGACAACGACAATGTCTGGCAAGCAAGGTAACCACATCATTCCCCTTTCCACCGATTTCGCCCCTGCAACGTTTTTAGTGTTTCACTTTATCTCCTAACGGTTAGGTCACAATAAATTCACATTTGCAAACCATCATAAATCCATTGTTGCTGAAGAAATTTTTTGTTCTCAAAGCCACTCATTTCTGACAATCTAGAGAATTATAAATTTATATTAATTTGTTCGCTAATGTATTTCTGGATACATAAATTTTCTATAGTGTGGTTTTTCAGGTGGAAAGGCTAAGCCCCTCAAGCAACCAAAGAAGGGTAAAGCAGAGTATGACAAGGTGAGTTCATGTTATATATTTGTAATATTTAAAATCTAGAGTAGTTGCAAGATTATTTTTTGTTAGGTTTCAATTGAATGATATAATGAGGTCCTCTCGTGTTTCAGTTGTAGGCCGACCTAGCTTATCTTCATAAGAAAAAGGAAGAAGAGAAGGTATGCTTTATTATTATTTCCTTGAACTTTAGTATTTATTTAGTTGATAAAGGATGATAGTTCTTTGTTGCCATGTTTTTTTATTTTGTTGAATTTTATTTCAGCTCAGTTAGGATTTTATATACATTTTAATTTTTAGTCTCTTGATGACAGGCTTTGAAAGAGTTGAAAGCTAAGGCAATAGGGAAGGGTGCTTTTGGTGGAGCGGGGTTGAAGAAAAGTGGTAAAAAGTAGTTTTCTATAAAGGGTTTACACCACATCATGTCACTAAAAACATATTTTTGGGACCGGTTAAGAGAGTGCTTACTCAATTACAAGTATGCTATTACTGTTAATAATGGACCTTGTGAACTATAAGTTCATTGGTCCTTGTGAAATATAAGCTCATTGTTAGTTTAATATGAATAAATATTTAATGTTGCAATTGTAATGCTAGAAAGGTTATGAAATTTTAGACTAGGGTCATAATTTAGTGTAATTAGTTTGTCAAATTAAATAAAAGTGTGTAAAATACTATTGGGCTATTAGTTAAATTTATTTTGCAGGTTGATATTGTTTTCATTTGCATGTTCATATGCATGTTTATGATAATTTAGAGATGTATGGTACCAAAAAGATAAATAATTGATCTCTATTTTTTGAAATTATGACACTTGATTGTTTGAAATTTGTTGATGTTTTTAATGTATTGAAAGAGAGTCTAGAAAAATGCATGTCAATATATCATTGTAGTTATATTTATTGAATTTGTTTCAATTTGTAAATTTAAATAAATGTGTTTGAATAATCATTGACTTCTTATTTCTTCCACATCAAAAGCACACATACCTAATATGTGAAAATAAATATGCAAGTTGAAATTGTTTTTGATTTGGATGTTTATATATGTATGTTCATTTCAGATCTTAGTATTGGTTGTTGTACATGCTTATCTCTTCTTCTAATGTGATTTTAGTGTATCTTAATTTCCAACATATTAATTCCACGAAAATGTATATAGTAAGAGTGAGAGCATTTCTTCTTCTAATGTGATTTTCATATATTCTAATTTCCAACATATTAATTCCACAAAAATGTATCTAGTAAGAGTGAGAGTACTTACAAACTATAGTTACCATCTCTTCTTTTAATATGTAATGTGTCATATATTCTTGTATCTTAATTTCCAACATAGAAATGTTAATTCCACTGAAATGTATCTAGTAGTAAGAGTGAAAGCGGTTCCAAACCATAGTTACCAATTATGTATCTAGTAAGAGTGAGAGCAGTTACAAACCATAATTACCAAGCTCAAGTTCAAACACAAATTTTAATACAATTGAAAATACCAAAAATAAAATAGTTTTCAATCATAAACATTGCAAATAAAATTATATAATACAATTTATGTATTCTTCTATATATCTACTACTAAATTATATAATGTTCAATAAAAACTGAAAGTTCCATACAAATTTCACATTACCAATCATAAATGGAACCATATTTACAAGAAAATTTCAAAATATATACTTATATTATTATTTATTAATTATTTATTTACCAAATTAAATCAAATTATATTTAGAAAGAGTTAACAATAAAACTTATTATTCTATATAATAAAAATATTAACATTACACTTTTCATAGTCACTAGAGAAATTTGCACCTCCCTATCTTCCTTCTTTGTCATCTTCTACTAAAGCTACCACTCCTCTGCAATTCTAGTAGGATGATGAGGGATGGTCTTCTATTGGCTCAATGTCCTTACCTCAGACCCCTTCATATCTTCAACACTCCCCTCCATGGGAGAGCCTCTCTTAGTATCCCTAGAGGCAACAGACTTGGAAAACTATGTGTTGGGTGAAGAGTTGAGCCTATGTGTATCTCTTTGATTCATGGAAGAAGCTACTAGAAGGAGACAATTTGAGAGCTCAAGGATTGGACAGTGTGGATGAGGAGATAATGATTAACCCAGGTTTATTGTAGAATAAGTGATGTACAACAGTGATATGTAGCAACTCTCCTTCCCTATGTTAGCCTTCATATAGCAGCACTAGGAGGCTATAGGGGGAAGAAGACCCTAAGTAGTTGAGGAGAAGCAGTGTGCAGAGTGATTTTTCACAAAATAATTTGAGAACAACTCAAACAAATTCTAGATGTGTTGATGTGTAGATGGAATTGCAATTAACATGAGAATAGATGGAGCTATGTTCAGATTGAAAATGGAATTTTTTCATTGATAAAGGTAGAGTTGTGATACTGCAGATTAGGAGTGAAGGACCGAAAGGATGACATGTGACATAGAGGTCGTGATTATGCACTAGAGCTGCCAGATTGTCAATTTATCTTTTATTCTTTTGCCATTGGATATTTTAGGTCCATTATCCCTGGTATGGGAGATCTAGACAATTGTGGTATATTTTGATTAATATAATGAATTTGGGCAAAAAAAATTGTAAACTTTGTCTATATTTGTGCATGTGTGATTTTTTTTTATTTCACTCTACAAAGGTCTAGAAATTCAACAGTTGATGCCGGACAGGAAGTGAAATAAAAGGTGTAGGATGATGGGGATGTGCAAAAAGTAGGAGACGCCTTAATGATGATAAAGGTGTTGATTAAGTAGAAGAAAGAAGTTGTTGAGCCAACCCAAGGGAAATAATTGTAAAATGGACAACAAAGGTATTGACAACCTCGTGTCTATATAGGTTGTAGAAAAATTGATGTTGAAGAGGAAAAACCATCCAACACCCTATAAGGTGTCTTGGCCACAGAAATGGCGTCATATTTTGGTAAATGAGAAGTGTGAGATAGAGCTTCAGATTGGCAGCTACAAAGACAATATCTTGTGTGGTGTGATGTTGTTGGACGTGTGTAATATTTTATTTGTAAGATCCCAACAGTTTGACAAAGGAGTTGTACATGATGGTAACAATAATAGTTCTATGTTTCATAAGGATGGTATCAATCATACCTTGCTTCCATTACAAGAAGAAGGGACTTATGAAATTAGTGATCCAAAGGCTTTGTTGATAAGCGAGAGGGAGTTCTTATAGAAGTTTAGGATAAAGGAGGTAAATTTTGCTATTATTGGAAAACCTAAAGTAGCTCTTACCTCTAATACTATTTCTGATCTACCTCTAAAAATCCAATAATTGTTGGAGGAACACCATGACATTGTTGTGGACAATTTTCCAAGTTAACTACCACCTATAAGGAGTATCTGTGATCATATTGATTTGATACTAGGACCAAGTTTTCCAAAAAAATATGCTTATCCTATAACACCTAAGGAGAGCAAGGAATTGAGGAGAGAAGTGTAGGAGCTATTAGAAAAAGGCTTGATCTGAGAGTGTTTTAGTCCATGAGAAATACCTACAATGTTGATGCCAAAGAAGGATGGTGGATGGCGCATGTGTAGACACTCCAGAGATTTGAATAAGATCACAATGAGGAATCATTTTCCCTAACCACATATTGATGATTTGCTGGATTTTTTATGTGGTGCCAGTTGGTTTTCAAAATTTGATTTGAAAAGTGGATACCATTAGATTATAATTAGAGAGGGAGACGAGTAGAAGACTTCCTTTAAACTAATGAAGGATTGTATGAATAGATGGTTATGCCATTTGGATTTTCCAATGCAGCCAATACATTCATGAGACTGGTGAATGAGGTACTGAAATAATTCATAGGAAAATTTGTAACTGTTTACCTAGATGACATGTTAGTTTATAGTCATTCAAAAGAGGAACATGTGCGAATATGTTTTGGGATGACTTAATTCAAGAATAGTTGCGAGATGAGGATCTTCAACTGAAGAAGAAGGCTTCTGATGATGACATGGCACTTGCAACATGAATGAACGGTAAGCATAAAAAGACTTTGGTAAGATCGAGTGTTTAAACTATGGCAAAATGGATCATTTTGCGTTAAGATTTCTAACAAAAAAGAAGACGGGAGATGATGAGAAGAAGAAAGGGAGGCAAGTCGCCATTTTTTCCACATATGCTAAGATATATTCTATCACCAGAAGGTTCGAGGAGGAAGACTTTTCCATGATCTCTCATTTCACGTAGGGTTGATGAGGATGCATGGTATGTGGACAATATTGCATCAAAACATGTGACAAGGTCACAAGGGGTATTCAAGACTCTAGATGAGTGGGAATCAAAGTTTCACATGGTGTTGGGAGACAAAATTCAGAAAGAGATCTGAGGATCGGGAGTTGTTCCATTTAGGATGGAGTCAGGATGAGTGATCCAGGTGTAGGTTCAGGCTTTAGAGGGGTAGGTATAGGTTCTATAGGCTCAGAGGGATTTGAGGTTTAGAGAGAATTTGCAGGTTCAGAAGGATACTTTTCATCCCAATAAGGGCACATGGTCAGTAGGGAGCAAGGGAGCTCTATAAAGCTTTTTTGGTTAGGAGTTGCAGCTTTAAAATCTTTAGAATCTAGTTTAACAAGATTGAAAATGTTTTCTTGCTTTGCATTTATACAACACACTTTTGTTATTATTAATTAGGAGTGTGTGTTTAATTCTCTTATCTAATTTAATGAATCCAAAAAGAGAGTGAGACCATGTATATATTTTTCCTCATAAATATATATAATTATTTTCTTTAAAAAGATCTTATCTAATTTTATGAGATCATCGTAAGCATCTCCAATTTTATTGTCCTTATTGTACAAACTCTTAGACATTATATTTTAATTTTTATATGAAAACTTCATAGAAAACTTGTTAATGGAAGCAAATAGGGTTGCCACATATGTATGTAAAGGGATTCAATATTTATTTATCTAACAGGAGATATAATTCATTATCATTATGATCCAGGTGGATATTGGTGGCCACCCGCATATTCCACTTGGACCCCCACCATTGTTTCTTTTAGTTTTCCAGTTTCCTTAATTGTAGCACAGTTTTTGTTTTTTGTTTTGTTTTGTTTTGTTTTTGTTTTTTGTTTTTTTGTTTTTGTTTTTGTTTTTGTTATTTTTTTTTTGTTTTCCTCAGTTTTTCGGGTCTTGAACCTTTAGAGTCGTTTTGAGGCCCTAAACGATGTTTTTTTGGGAAACCACCAGTGGCGAACATGAGTTTTTACCTCAGTATTCACTGTAATTAGTTTTAATCCTCAAATAGATCTTTCTAATGAGGTATCGCATGCATCAAACGAAGATCGTATGCCAAAGTTACGACCCTGGGAAGTTGATGTACCAACTTACCCCAATGGGGCCCATAGTTTGGTGTTTCATCTCCTAGGGTTAGGTTTTTGGATTTTTAGGGTTTTCCATTGTTTCTCAATAATAAATAGGCCTTCAAGCCTCATTGTAACACAGTTTAGAAGCATTTAGATTCCACATCTCTTCTCAAAGATAAGCTACCATCGTCCGAGCTAGTCTTATTTCCATTTTGTTTTTTAGCATATTTCAATATTTAATATTAATGAAATGAAGTGTTATTTCTACTGCATCTCTGTATTTATAGTTATATTTGTAATTTGTTACGTTCTTGTTTAAATTTGGATCAGTGGTGTCAGAGCATTATGCTCTTTCTCTGTTTTAAGGTGCAAGTAAACTTTGACATTCCCATATTTGAGGGCGATATAGATTCAGACGTGGTAGATAAATGGTTAAATCTGATAGAAGGATTTTTTCTATTCATGATTTTTCCAGCTGGGAATAGATTATTTTTGTTGTTCTCAAATCCGCCCCCACGTCAAGGACTGGTGGGAAACCTACTGTGATCAGAAGGATGAATGTACCCCCTCACTATTTTCAGTTGCACGCACTTGGAATTCATTCTGGGACGCCATCAAGGAGTAGTACTACCCTATTGGGAGCTATGAGGGTAAATACATAAAGTGGACCATGCTACGATAGGGAAGGAAGGGACCAAGATGTTCCAGAGTTTACCAATGTTTTTCATACCATTCGCACGAAGTTGGGTATCAAGGTTCCTAAAAAACATTTAGTATTCAAGTGTTGTGACTGCCTACACAGGTACATCCAAGATGAGATGGAGTTCCTGGACATCTCCTCACCCAGCACAACACATTGATATGCTGAGTACACCTAGGTGGTGAATGTCACTATGTGACATTAAATCATGAACTAAAACCCTCAATTAACCCTAAAAGTTAGCTTTTTAATTCCTAAACTCAGACTAAAGAGTTTGAATGCACCTAGAGGGTTATAAAGACAGTTTGGCTCATTGAAGAAGAAGGAGATTGGTTTTAGATTTTGTATGCAGATTCTGGAGGTTATGGGCAGTTCTGTTTTCAATGTAACAGGAGCATCGAGAGTTAGAATTGGGAACCATGACAGGCATTGAAAAGATAATTTAGAGAGATTTCTTGTGACTATGACCAAAAGTGCTTGCATGCATAATCAGTCTAGTTAATTTGATGTGTAATCAACCTCCTTGGATTCAATCCTAATAAAGCGAACGCCCATCTTGAAAGCAGACCCAGAGACGTAGTCCATCAGGGACAAACTCTGTAATCAATCTTATTGTCTGGTATCACTATGTTTTTGCTGCTTATTACTTCTGTTTACATGTTTCTTATTTTCAATTTTGTCACAAAATCATTCCTTTTCAATCAGTTCTCACAGTTAAAGTACTTAAGTTGACATTCAGTTCACTGATGGCATTAATCAATTCTACTTCAGTTTAACATATGATCATTTCAGATCACTTGCTCGTTGTAAGGTCCTTTGACCCTCTTTGGCATTGGTTCTAAAGGAATTTGAGGAATGGCAAACGATTTTGAAGGTGTTGTTGTGGTCAAGGTAGATGGATTAGGTTCTAGGGGATCTTCATATCTTCTGTTTCACGTTTGTAGGAGAATGGCTTCTCCTATCATAAAATGTTGTGATTAGAATTATTCTAGTGTTTCCCTCCATAAGGATGTGGATGGGATGGTTGTTGTTGAGTGTTAACCACTCCCTTATGGGGGAAACAGTTCTGCATTACTTTAGTTTGTTTCCCTCCTTTCCCATTATTTCTTGTATCGCTTTCAACTCAGGGAGTTGAGTGAAATGATGGGTATAGTGACCATATTCCTCGCAGATGGAAAATGAATGATTAGTCTGTAGAATTGTGTTCTTGTTTTTCCTTTGTGGATTGTTATTGGCTAGACCCTAGTTTTGATTCTGGTTAGGGTTTCGCCTTGTCGATGCCCACATGGTTTGGTACCGATTTGGCTCTCTCTTTGGTTTTTTATTAGCAACATTATGTGGGTTAGCTAAGTTCAGTTGGTCCTATGATTTTTTTGTTGAGTGAGAGAAGGTTGCACTAGGTTAACCCTTGCATTATTTTGCGCTGATGGATTATTCTATTATTGTGAAAGGAAAGGATAATATTTATTTCCTTCTTCCATATGAGTATATGGATTTGGGGAAGAGGACATCGTGTCCGTATTCCTAGAGGAGTATTGGTTTCCCTGTGGAGGAGGGTATGGGCCTCTATGTAGGGGCTGATATTGATTAATCCTACTAACCATATTCTACATCGACATGGGTTGACTAGGGTAGTATCATGTATGTTGTAGTGGTGGTGCATTTTGTGTAGCATCAAATGATTTCCACTAAAAGAATATCTAGGGCACTAGTAGATATTGTTGGGTTGATTTTGGGTTATGGACCCTCTCAATCCGTCAACAACTTTGGATGTGTTTGGTGTCTCTTTATAATTTTGTAGGAATGGGGTGTCTAGAAGCACATGATAGATATATCCAGATTGGGTGTATATAAGATCTAACTATTGAGCTTTGATGAGGCTTCATCCTCATTATGAAGGGATGAATTTGCTATGACTTTTGAAATTTCCGATGTGAGGGATCTCAAAAATAAGTCTAGGAGTACTTTGTCTTCAAACTGTGCTTTACACAAGATACAACATTTCTACCATTCATGGATATGATCTGATATGTGTGCAACAGATGTTTTTTTGAAGTGGGTGAGGAGTTCCAGGCCCGAGTCATGATGAAACAGGAGTTGGAAGAATGTGAGGATTGTTGTAGTTAAGGAGCTAAAGTTTCCATGTGACGTAAAAGGTTGATCAATCTACCATCTCACTGCTGGCCCGGTAAGGGTGTGTTGAAATAGTTGTAATCGACTAGTATCAACTGTGATACTATTACATGAACATCACATGTGAAAATTCATGACATAGTTTCCTAGGTCTTCTCCTCATTTCCCTTCAAATTTTGGAATGTCCAAAGGGAGCTTGGTGGGCATGGCTAACGAATTCTAGCTATGTGAAATCAATTCATTGGTTGTCTTACTTAAATCAGATAGGTTTAAAGAAGCTAAGAACATAATCTGTGAGTTGTCTTCCATTGTGAAAGGATTTTGGATAACTATATGTAAAGGGGTCCTCTATGGGGAAATGTCAGGATAGCTACGTTACTGTTGACTCATGGACTTTCCAGAGGAGTGGTATGTGGGATTCCCAAACGGGTAGCATGTGGGGACCCTTGTGGGGTCATCAAAAGGTGAGCTTTGAAAAAGAGGGGTCGCGAAAAAAGTTTCACCAATAAAGGAAGTTCCTATAATGGTGGTTGTCTGACATCCTCTACGTCTAAATGGTGGGAGTCCTGATGCATCTCCCAGTAATGGGGGTAGGTTTAATAATTGTCTATATCGACAGGGAGATGCGGGGTCCCCTATAGCATTGATTAGAGTGTGTGCTAATTTGTGTATGGTGAGGGAAGGAGATGATTCTTCAAAGCAAATAATCACATACATAAAACAAAGTGAAAAATAAAAATATTTCTTTCTCTTTAACTTTAGCCTATGTGATCAAGTAAACAAAGAATTGGTTTTTTTTTTGTGTATGATAAAAGATCCTCTGAAGACCTAATTTTCCTTACCATTATCAAAGTAACTTGGCCTTGCAGAGATATCTTCTGATGGGTCCTGGGGCAATGTCCAGAAAGAGTTGGTGACACCTTCCAACAACTAAAGAATCAACCAAGGTAATGAAAATGAGGCTCAAGTGTTGTTCACACCGCCTCCTTTATGGAAAGGATGCCCTAGATTTTAGCCACTAAAGTACCCTCATACCACGTGAACATTCGAGTCTTTAGCTTCTTGGTAGTGAGTAAATTGGATGCCTTCTAATACAAATTTTATAGAAACTTAGTGTGTGATGTGTCATTGTTTACAAGTGATCAAGTGAGCATGTAAAGTGTGAGAAGATGTGGATATTCAGTGATTCGTTCCAATATTCCCCTAACTACACTAGATTTCAATTATTCCTTGCATGAGAAAGAAATGATGTGACGATGATGGGTCACTTACTTTTTCTCCTATTACAATATGTGAATTTTCAAAATAGGGAGATGGAAATTCAAATGCTTTAAGAAATTTTTCATATTCGAACGCAAGTTCGTCTAAGAGATGCAAGGGAACGAGAGATTACTTAATTTTTGTAATAACACTTGCTCCTAGTCCCATAAAATGAAAGAAATGAACGCTTTGGCTAGTAAGAATATTTGTGGATGATGGGCCACTTACTCCTTTACTAATTAAGTTATGTGACAATTTAAAATAAAAGTAAAGAGAGTCTAATTACCTAGCTAATTATGGTTAGTAGAGCAATTAAGTAATTTAAATTGAATAGAAAAAAAGTGCAGAGGTGAAGGAAATTCACTAAAGGCTTCCAATCACATGAAAAATGTGAAATTACAAGGTATTTTCTTCTTTTTGGAAAATCGTGAAGGTTTCACAATGCACATACGTGGTAGTGCGTCTGTCAAAGGAAAAGCCACGGAGTGCATGTCTGTTTGAGAAAAATTTGCGCTCTCAACAAGAAACTATAAATTAACCAGTTTCTCAACCAAGAATAGGTCCACACGATTCTGCAAAAATTCAAGAAAGGTATTTAATTCCTTGTAAGTTGATTATCTAGAGGGAAGGTCGTGCAAACACCACCTTTAAGAAAAGGCAACAATATAGTTTCCATTTATGTAGTATTTTTTTATAGCAATGGTGTACCAAAAGACACCTCCTTAGCAATTTGTTGTTCCCTGCAGAGGAATACAAACAAAGTTGTTGATGTTAGTGAATAGAATTAAATAAACAAAGCATTGCAAATAGTGAAAACAATGCATATACAAACATGAACTAAAACAAGGAGGTAAATACACAAATAATTCTCAATGGAGCAAACAATTCAACAAAATAATGAAAAAGCTCCCTTTATTTATTGTTGGTGCTAAAAAATCCTTAGGAAAGAGGTTCCTTTCTTCAATCTCTTTGCAAGCTCCTCATCTCTCTCAAATAAGTATGAAGACTCTCTCAATGGTAGACTCTTCTCCTCTCACTAAGATGATGTATTTATTAAAATAAATATGGCTAACATTCTAGTGCTCTTACTTTCTTTACTTCAGCAATGACATGTTGGGTTTCTCAGATAGCAATTTGGCTAAGATAACATTTTCTCATTTTTTGGTTCTCCCATGGTGTGTTTATACAGAATTTTTGAATCCATCTCCCTTCTCTTGGTTCATGAGTGATAATGAACTATGAGTGGGACAAGATGATTCCATTGGGGGCTACATATCTTATGGGAAACTCAAATTTAGTTGTCCTGGACTAAGATATAATTAGGGAAATGTCTCCAAGTGTGTGAAGTGGTTCCAAATTTGCTGAGTCATCCATTTTCTCGACCACGCGACCTTCAAAGGAAATATCGTGCGATGCGCGGCTATTGAAGGAACAACCCCGCAGACTTCAATTTTTAAACTCCATAAACTTTGGACCTTAGGTGAAATTAAATTTTTTGAACTTCATAACGTCTTTAGCTAGAAAATGTTAACTTGTGCATTTTGTTGGACGAATTTAAGTGTCTTCTGGATTGTGCAAACATGTGTACGATTTTCTGGTTTTAACAAGATTGTTGGGTTCTTTCCATTCCCTTATATTACTAATATTGTGGGGAAGCAATATGAATCTCTCCCATAATCCACCCATTATCACACGTAACTCATATCTTCCACCCACCTTTTCAAGAGGGAGAAATGGTCTAATCATTTAGCAACCCTTGCATCCCTCATTCTCTTGTTCCTGAAGGTCGATTTTATCTTCACCAGTTCAACATCTATGAGATTGTAAGCCATGAACATATTAGAGAAGAAATTTATGAGAGGATTAGGTCTAACTTAAGGCCCCCATACTTCCACAACCACTATGGAGAAATTTCACTCCCCTTCCATAATCCTAATCTCAGTCGAGAGGTAGGAACTTTTTAATAGAGATTCATAGAAGGGAACTCTCTATGCATATGTGCCATACAACCTCAGTACCAAGAATTCTTTTCCCACCTTGACCAAGAAAACATCTAAGCCCATGATTAACACGTATCCCTATAAATTAATCAAGTTTATGCCCCTATAATTCCATCCAATAGTCAGTCCTTGTGATCTACCCAAAACATCAAAGAAATTAAAACAACAACATTTAAACAATGACTCTAGAACTTTGGTTACAACATCCCACTCCCCTAGGGTCTATTATAGGAGTAGGATGTTTGGGTGAATTGAAATGAGCATCTTATACAAGGAAATTGTTTTTTTAGGGACTCACGAACCCCCTATAAATGAAAGACAAAAAACTCACGAGGTAAAATCCCCTAAGGTTTTCACTGCTCTTAGTGCCCTATCAATGGATAATTATTTTCTACCTTCCATGTCTAGGTGAGCCTTGACTTGTGCTTTTGCTAGGAAATACTTTCGAACATAGCCCTTCTCCAATAGAGGATTCAAGGGGTATTTCCCCAAGCCTCTAAGAAGGAACACACTTGTATCTTGACTTAGCTAAGGACGAAAGTTATATTTGGGAGTTAAATTCATTTAGTTGACCATGATACCCTCTCGAGTAGAAATTATCAAGGGAGGGACACCCAATGACGCTGGAGTGTAGGATTAGTGAGCCACAGTGGATTTTCAGACATTCAAGAGTGATATTTTACAATTCTCAGACTAAATGGACCTATCCCAACCCTTACCAAAACTAAAAAAAGATATAATTATATGTGAAAGAGTAGAAGGGGAAGAGGAGGTACCCACAGGAGGACTTGGTTAACTTTTCGTAGTCACTAGAGAAATTTTCACCTCTCTATCTTCTTTCTTTGTCATCTTCTACTAAAGCTACCACTCCTCTGCAATTCTATTAAGCTAATGAGGGACGGTCTTCTACTGGCTCTATGTCCTTGCCTTAGACCCCTTTATATCTTCAATACTCCCCTCCATGGGAGAGCCTCTCTTAAGAGGGGGCCTTTGTGTTAGGCCCCTGTTTTTACCATGAAGAGGTAGAGCCTATATTTGACAACATTTTCATGCACGTGACATCTCCTACATCGAAAAGGGATTCCTTAATAGTCCAAGATCTAACAATTAGGAAGGCACATACATAACAGTTCCATTTTTGCTACCATACCTTCGTGAGGATCCAAGGCCACAAGAATGTGAGTCATTGAAATCTCCACTATGTCTTAGAATGACAAATCAACTTCGAGGAAGTGTCCAAGTTTGTTGTTGATAGCGTGAAAGACCTCCATGGACGAGTATTGTACATGTAGACCCTGGAGTCGAACCCATAAGGGAGCCATATGAAAAGACTCTATGCTTACAGCAATGAGTGGTGTCCAATTCTTCAAAAGGATCAAAGATGATTTAATATGCCAGGATTGACTCATAACCTGCGTAGTAGTTTCCTTCAAGCTAAGTAGGAAAAAAATCCAACCTCACATCGAGGAGGAAACCTTTGTCAATTGTTTTAATTTCTTTAAGTGGTCCCAATGCATTCCTTTAGTATTTTTCACTAGAATCTTTTGCCTCTCACTCATCCCAAAATCGCCAAATCTGCCATTTGAATTACCTCATGAAGTTGCACATCTTTAACGAGAGCTATCTTCACTTATCCCTCATTTATTTTCACCCAAAGAGTCTTTATGTTTTTTACACTTATGGTTCTCTGCACTCCAAAATGTGTCACCTCCTTTTGCATTGGGCACACATCGTTCAAGAGTGAAACCCACCCTTTGATAAGTTCGACATCACTGATCTAGGAAGAGCCAGTTATCCCAAGGTCAGTGCTATGAATTTGTTTTCACAAAGAGAAAATCCTTCCTCTAAATGTGGTAAAAAAACCCATGTGTGCCTACGCCTTGAGATACCCTTTCCATTGCTTGTAACCGAATTGCTTCAAAAGAGTTTAGTTGTTGCCATGAAATGGGATAAGCCCGTGTAGGTTTTGCAAAACCTTTCGAAGCAATTACAAGTAAATGTTCCATTGCGACAATAAATGGGATTCTTGTGGGAAAACTCCTATAGTCAATAGGGACTTTTCCATCCAAAATCGTAAACCAAGTCTCAAATGTCCGATATCCTACCTCCTGTAGAAGTTATGTGTTAGGAATAGGAATTGATTCACCCTCCAAACCCTAAAGTACGCTCCACCCCTATGAGGGAGAAGCTCCAACTAATACATCACCTAACCTCGCGACACCTATGAGTACTATACTAATTGTTACATATAATCATCAACGAACTTATATCCATCATGAATTTAAACAAAAATATTTTTTTATTTTTATTTTTATTTTTTATTTTTTATATTTTTAAATTCTTTAATTATAAAATTAGCCAAAAAAGAAAAAAGAAAAAAAGAGTTTAAAAAATGCCAAAAAAGTGCGTGGAAATAATTTTATGACGCAGGATGTGGCCGACGAATAACGAAGCCATTGAAGAACTCTAGACGTGCATGTTGCATATAAATATCTTTCGAAGCATAAAACAAATTGTGAAGCTGCGGGATGATGAGCTAAGCAACGGGGAGATACGAGTTGGCATACAAAGTTCAGGTCACGCAACAGATATTCAGCGAAAGTATATACGGTGAATATATAGTGTCAATTTTGCGTGGCAATTAAGGGTTCGAGAAGGAAGGAAGGAGTCTGTACGTACCCATTTACACAGACAGCGACAATGTCTGGCAAGCAAGGTAACCACTTCGTTCCCCTTTCCGCCGATTTCACCCCGCAGCGTTTTTTAGTGTTTCACTTTATCTTCTCAGCGGTTAGGTCACGATAAATTCACATCTGCAAACCATCATAAATCCATTGTTGCTGAAGAAATTTTTTGTTCTGAAAGCTACGGATTTCCGACAATCCGGAGAATTATAAATTTATATTAATTTGTTCGCTAATGTATTTCTGGATACATAAATTTCACGTGTGGTTTTTCAGGTGGAAAGGCTAAGCCCCTCAAGCAGCCAAAGAAGGGTAAAGCGGAGTATGACGAGGTGAGTTCATGTTATATATTTGTAATATTTTGTCAGGTTTCAATTGAATGATATACTGAGGTCGTCTGGTATTTTGGCTGCAGGCTGACCTAGCTTATCTTCAGAAGAAAAAGGAAGAAGAGAAGGTATGTTTTATTATTATTTTCTTGAACTTTTTTAAGTATTTATTTGGTTGATAAAGGATCATAGTTCTAATTTGTTGCCATGTTTCTTTATTTTGTTGAACTTTATTTCAGCTCAGATAGGATTTTATATACATTTTAATTTTTACGCTCCTGATGACAGGCTTTGAAGGATTTGAAAGCTAAGGCAGCAGGGAAGGGTGCTTTTGGTGGAGCTGGGTTGAAAAAAAGTGGTAAAAAGTAGTTTGATATGTAGTTTGATAGGAAGAACTTACACCACATCATATTACTAAAAACATACTTTTGGGACTGGTTAAGAGAGTGCCTACTCAATTACAAGTATACCATTACGGTTAATAATGGACCTTGTGAACTATAAGCTCATTGTTATTTTAATGTGAATAAATATAAATTTTTAATGTTGTAATTGCAATGCTAGAAAAGTTATGAAAGTTTAGACTTGTGAATGCTTACATCTTAAACATGCAGGGTTATAATTTAGTGGAATTAATTTGTCAAATACTATTGCGCTATTAGTTAAAATAATTTTCTGAAATTCTGTTGGGCTATTAGTTAAAATAATCTAGCAGGCTGACATTGTTTTCATTTGGGTGTTTATGTTAATTTAGAGATGTATGGTACCAAAAAGATAAATAATTGATCTCTACTTTTTGAAATTATGATACTTGATTGTTTGAATTTTGTTGATGTTTTTAATGTATTGTAGTTGTATTTATTGAATTTGTTACAATTTGTAAATTTAAATAAATGTGTTTGAATAATGATTGACTTCTTATTTCTTCCACATCAAAAGGTCGCATACCTAACATGTGAAAATAAATATGCAAGTTGAAATTGTTTTTGATTTGGATATTTATATATGTATGTTCATTTCAGATCTTAGTATTGGGTGTTGTATAGGCATATCTCTTCCTATGTGATTTTAGTGTATCTTAATTCCCAACATATTAATTCCACCAAAATGTATGTAGTAAGAGTGAGAGCATCTCTTCTTCTAGTGTGATTTTAGTGTATCTTAATTTCCAACATATTAATTCCACAAAAATGTATAACAGTTACAAACCATAGTTACCATCTCTTCTTTTAATATGTAATGTGTCATATATTCTTATATCTTAATTTCCAACATACAAATGTTAATTCCACTGAAATGTATCTAGAAAAAGTGAGAGCTGTTACAAACCATAATTACCAAGTATGTTCAAAATATATACTTATATTCTTAACTATTTATTCTATATAATAAAAATATTAACATTCATTCATCCCATTGATTATCTTGAGTGGTTAGCAAATATCATTCCTTGAACTGCACAATATTAATACAATTCGTATATAGATAAATCATTCCCTCAGATTCACATGATTCTAAAAAATCATGTAACACAAAAAATACCATCCGTCAAAGTTGAGTCCTACCCATTGAAACAGTTTGATAACATAACATACATTTTTAAATAATGATAATTCATAAACTAAAATTCCATTTTAGACTTTTCTTGATTTATCATTATTAGTTTTACAAGGCTAATGACTATATCACTCTTGTGCCGGGCTAAGGACTATCACTTGCTTTGTACTGACAGTTTTTATTTTATTTACTATTTTTTTTAAATTATTAAAACAATATTATAATTTTTGTAAAATATTTGTCTAATTTTCTAATAGTCTTACTGAATTGTATTTTTATTTTCTTATTTGTGTTTGTGACAAATCAAATTAAAATGGAAAAAAACTAATTTTGTTTGGTGACATTGATATTGACATCATTATGTCTAACACATCATTAACATAGCTAATGCTTTGCCCATGCCCTTTAAGTAAGGGGAAATCAAGTGCAGAAATTATTTTGAGGAACCAGAAACACAAACTCCCTAACACACCCTTTCTTTGCATACTCTTTCTAGCACTCCCCACACCAAAATAAGTCTTATTACTAATAATTAATATATCTATATATATATATATATATATAAAACAATCCCTCAAGCTTGTTAACTATATCCACTATGGTTAGCTACAGTTTTGCAAGATTTCAAATAGAAATTCCAAAAATTACACATAGAAATTTGTCTTTTTAATTGCTAGTCATATGTATAGAAAAAATTTGGGATTTTTTCTAGCATCCATATTTTCAAAGCACTCAACATAATTTATTATGATATAAACATACCCAGTTGCAATCATTTACATTATAATTGAATTTCAATAAAGAACAAAAATTGTATTTATATTTGATAAGACTATTAGTTCAATGGAAGTTGAAGGTAACCAAGGACCACCTATACAATGTATCTAAGCATGAAAGCAATTAGAAACATGATTGCACTCATCCATCCATACATTAAGTTTCTGAAGACTTTTAGAGTGTCTTGAAATTCAAGATTTTATGAGGGCTCCTATTTTGAATGTACATCATCTTGATCATAAATCAAGGCATGGGTGGCTTCCTTAATAGTTTGATTTTTTGTCTCAGCAACTCCATTTAGTTGTGGATTATATGGAAAGGTTGCCCCATTATCTTTTCTATTGTTTTGATCTTCTTTTTGGTGTGATTCTCCACCAAGGCTTTGAGAGAAAGGGACCATATTAATACTTCATCCTTCTTATTTAGGAAATAAACCCAAGTTTTGTACCATAAGTCATCCCAATGAAGTCACAGAAAAAGGACCAACCATGTCAGAAAGGATCAATTGAACAATATCATTTGTAACAATATCATTTGTTTTACTCTCATTAGAAGGGAATGGTCCATTTCTATGTTTCCTAGCTACATCCTCCACAAAATCCATGATTCAAATGAAACTAGGACACCCTTATGACCATATTACTTACACTAGGTAAGGATTTGTAAAGTGAGTGAGAAAATCTCTAGTGACATAGCTCACATTGAATATAGGTATCATTTCCAAAGCTCCCAAAAGACTTCCACCAACTTGATAAAGACTATCAACCCTAAAACCAAGCGTAGAAATATTTTTAAAATTATTATTCCATGCATGTACATTTCCATCAATGAAAACTACCTTGAAGCTTTTATGGTCCATCCTAGAAATAGACCTCAAATTCTTCTTCAAATTGGGTCCTAAGGACTGGAAATAAACAAAATGTGCTTGAGACAAAAAATATCACATGGAATATCACTAGTTTTTCCAACATTTATTGTGTTCACTTTTAGTGAGAAAGTGCATATGTGCTCTATCTATTTCTCCTCCATAAATGTCATTGCAACATCTATATCTCTCTCCTCCATAAATTCCCCTACACCCTCATTACTATTGTATGGAACTACACAAAGAGGACATGCTACTACTACTGTGTCATTAGGCTATTGTATAAAGTATTGGACAAAATCTCAGTTAGAGTGTACCCTCATTGCATGTGCTCATATCTTCTTTTTTTTCTAAGGCAAATGATGACACTCTTCTAGAAACTTTCCAAGGAACTAAAACAAGCCAACATTATAAGTGTCACCTGACCCAATCACTGATTTTCAATCTCAAGTAAATTTATGAGTTTCTTACTAGTTAGATTTTAATGATCATTCACAAATGTATTCAAAATTAAGAACAAATTAGGTAACTTATTGAACAAAACCTAGTCTAATTCTGGGAAGGAGTTATGATAAAGTTTGACTTGTAGAGAGCATATTCAATAGTTATAGAGTCATATTTTCATCTAAGACATGCCATTAAACACCTAGGTCTACATTAAAAGATCAGAAATAGAAATTGAGTGAAGCTAACTATACTAAACACTAATATTGAAGGATGAAGAAACAAAATGACACACTCTAGAGTTTAAACCCTTGCTAACAACACAATCAATTGAAGGTAACCAAATCAATCCAAAGCTAGTAACATGAAAACAAACAAGAGAACAACATTATGCATAAGATTTCAAATAGAATAGTCATGTATTTATGAACTCGATGCCTATGTTTCTCTTTATTAATTAATGAATGGAAGAGGTGGAACAAACTTATAGGTGAAGCATTTTCCCTCCTCAAAATATGTGGTCCCAATCTCCCTAAACAATCTATGTTAAAATAACCCAAATACAAACAATTATCTATTGCACAACTTACACCAAATGACCTTAACTAAACACTCTGCTCACCAAAATATATTGAACATTCCGCAAGAATCTATGAAAATAGGAAATGCACATCCAAAATAATCCCAATAATTAAAAGAATACCAAATCAATTAGAGTAATCATCACAGTCAAAATGAATAGAAAAGAAAAGAGGAATTCCAAAAATAACATGGTGTAAAAGAGGGTCATGTAGGGTAAAGTCCCCAATTAGAGTATATTTCCCCAAAAAAATTATGTGAAGGTTTTTTATCCATCCATATCTTGGTCTCAAGCTAGAAATTAAAATAAATTATCATAATTTATACATATTTCCCATCAAAAATGTCAAATGTAGAGTGGAAATTGTTTGGTGGAAATTAAAGGTTACAATAACATATATGTGTAACACTTAGTTAAATCACTACATATATACCCAAACCATCAAGATGACACACTTTTCTGAGTAAAATTATGAAACACCATGGAACAAATCCACTTAGAACTTATAGCCAATGCATCAAGAATTAGAATAGAGTACTTGTTGGGTGCTTTAATGGTTAGTTAAATTCGTGTGATTTATTTTGTCAACCTGCTGGTTTCGTAAATTGACTAGTTATCCTTGTACTATATGTACTAGTTGGTTATCTTTTAGATTAGATTAATCTAAATTCAAATAAAACTAAGAAATTAAATCAATCTAATATAATCCAATCCAAATAAAAAATAAAGAAACTAAAATCACAATTGCATAATTGAAAGCACACATGGTGAAAGTAAATGGAAACTTGCATGAAAATAATAAAATAAAAAAACTATAATATGTTACCAATGTACACATATGTGTCCATTGCTCAGCGAGCACATCAAATTACCATCATATCTTCAAAGTAACAATATGCTCGAGAATCTTGGACTGAACTATTTTATTGGTTGGAAGAATAGAATACATAGATATATAGATGGGTTTCTTTGAAGGATGCACCCTATTTATAGAAAAATTCAGTATGACTCATCAATAAATGAAGATCCCTCAAATCCCTCCTAAATCCACATTTATTTCATGTGGTTAAAACCAATCCAACTAGGACCCTTCTACTACAATATCTCAAAACTTATACCACTTTAAACATGTTAATTTTATAATATTTAATCACAAATTCACTTAAAATACTTAAAATAAATCACTTTGGAAAATATAATGCTAAACCCATATGATCACAGAGTTGTGGAAGTAGGGTAAAATGATGGACATTAAGGTGAAAGTGGATGACATTTTTTAGGCCCAACAGTATTTAAGTGATCACAATAAAAATTATATACATTTGGATCATACATACCAAGATAAATTGGTAGCTAAAGAAACCCCTTCCTACACCTATTGTCCTAGATGTCATCAAACATCTTCTATAAAAAAAATTAAATAAGAAAAGAATTGTTGTTTTTGTAACAATATTAATGAAAAGGCATAATTTATATCATCTAATAGCACTAGGTGCATTTGAAGGAGTTTGCATGACTTTCCCTTGCACATAATCCAACACTTCATGTTCTTCCAAGAACAAATCAAAAGTCATTTCCCAAGCATGATAATCTAACTTGTCACTAAGCTTAGTATTGAAATATGAGGTAGAAACCATAGAGATTTTTCCCAATAGTCCTTGTTAAAAACCATTAAATATTCCAACAATCACTTTATCATTTACTTATTGATAGTAATTGTAGATAGAACATTATCAATGCACAAGAAGACAAGCCAAGATAATGAACATGGGGATTTAGACTAATGCCAAGGAAAACCCCATAAGGGCTAAAACCCAACTTATCCTTCTTGTTGATTTATATTAAATGTTCAGTAGAGAGAAAATCCAATTTGTACAATAACCACAAAGTCAAAGTAAAAAATTTGACTATTCAAAGATAGATGACCAACTAAAGCTAAAACTAGATGCCTAATCTGATCCAAATCTATCTCTGTCAAATATGTAATTTTGAAGTATATGAAAAACAATACACTTTCCCTAAGTAGATTTTTGGATGCAATTGAGCCTTACATAAAGAAAAACAAAAATATGAAATTTGTCATTCCCAACTTCCATATTTGTTTACCACATTGAAAAATGAGTTAAAAGTAGATTTTTGGATGCAATTGAGCCTTACATAAAGAAAAACAAAAATATGAAATTTGTCATTCCCAACTTCCATATTTGTTTACCACATCGAAAAATGAGTTAAAATCACAATGACATTTTTTCATGATATTTAAAGTTCAATGGAAAACTACAAAAGGATAGAAAATAAAAGGGAACGTACTTTTTGTTTACCTCACCATGGTGTAGGATGGTCTTGAACTTATTTAGAAAAGGAGAATGTGTCTCATCATTAGATTGCATAAAAAAATATATTAAGTTAATAAACAATGTCATTCTCTATACAATACCTAAAAATGTAGCATGGATAAATATAAAAAATGTTCTAAATGAGCTTATGCATCCTCCTAAAAAAACCTAGAAACAACAAAATATTATTGTAGGACCTGCGAGATAGCCTATATGTTTTGTATGTCTCGTTGTATGGATATGTAAGACCCCATCTAGAAGATTATATTTCCCTTATTACATGCTCTATCTCTCTTTCATGTTTGTGTAATAGCCTCCACCTTTCCCTACATTTATAATTTTAGCAAATAAACTATTTTTAAGATTACTCCTAGTTTATGTACAATTTTAAACTGTTAAAATAAAAATTTCACTCTTTTATTGAAGTAAATCACAAAATAGAATAATGTTTCCAAAAGTAGGATCACTTTTCAAAAAATATCTCAAATTACTTCTCATATGTTCACAATGAACATATGTGGAACTTGCTATTCGAGCTATAATTCTCAACATGATCATTTCTTAATATGGGCTCCAAACAAACAAAATTGAAAATAATCTCCACTGAAAGCCACACAATTCCGATAAAATCATATAATGTTAACAAACAAACTAAGGGATTTCAAAAGGTTAGAAACTAAAACATCCCACAAAAACATAGTATTGCTAGTATTAAAAATGATATACATGATCTAAAGATGAAACAACACTTACAGAGGGAAAAATGTTACACATAAGACCATATCACATATACCTAATATTTTTGTCACCAAAAAATTTATAGATTTGAATGCGTTGTCATGTTAGACAACTTTTCAAATGACACAAATTAAAATCTCTGCTCAATGATAAAATGTGACAATCAGACAAATTATACCAGAAATTAAAAAAATTCGAAACCATAAATAAAGAAATTACTTTAAAAGTAAACTACAAAACATATGCTTTCCAAAAATATGAAGGCAATAACAATGCAGTAAAATAGAGCAGTTCCAGATAATATTGCACAATTGAGAGTTCAATTACATGTTTCCATCATCATTTCTAATACATCTCATCTAAGATGCACTTCTTGGACACAATAATTACACCTAAATTCTTGTGTTGTTATTAGATGAAGGAGGCCAATATTCTTCAAGTTGGTTGGGATTAAAATAGCAAGTAAAGACCCTTATACTTTAGTGAATCATTCATTTCAAGTTAAAAGTACATCCTCCAAGTAGAGTTTGAGGCTCATCCTCTGCACCTCAACCTCTAGTACAGACCATTGCATACATCAGGCTACCCACTGCACTTGCATATGGAACACGGGACATGTCCTCTTCCTCTTCTTGTGTCTTGCGACACTGTTCAGTAGATAACCTCACACCTACAGGAATAGGAACCTTCACCGGTTTACTATCCTACATATTAAACCTCTGGAGTATTGTCTCGACATACTTCCTCTGGTTTAACCAGAGCTTCCTCTTTGACCGATCTCTTTTAATTTCCATGCCCAAAATATAGTTTGCAGCACCAAGATCTTTCATGTCGAATTTGGAGGACAATTGGGTCTTCAAATCCTGGATAATTTCTTTGTCATTTCCAACCAACAACATATCATCCACATACAAGACCAGATAAATAATACGGTCACCAATTAATTTAAAATACACACAATGATTTGCTTTGCTTCTGGTGAAGCCAAGTCCCCGTATAAATGTATCAAATTTCTGATACCACATCCTTGGCGACTGTTTTAACCCATACAGAGACTTCTTTAACTTGCATACCAGTTCTTTCTTACCCTTCACCGCAAAGCCTTCAGATTGCTTCATGTAGATTTCCTCTTCCAAATCCCCGTGAAGAAATGTTGTCTTCACATCCATCTGTTCTACCTCAAAATCAAAAGCAGCAGCAATAGATAAAAGTAATCTAATAGAAGTTACCTTGGCAACAGGAGAAAAAATATCACCAAAATCAATTCCCGACACCTAGGAATAACCTTTTGCTACCAACCGACCTTTGTATTTCTCCACCTTTCCTTCTGCATTTGTCTTCTTCTTGAAGACCCATTTGCTGCCAATGGGTTTCCTTCCAGCCGGCAACTCCACCAGATCCCAAGCCTCATTTTTGTGCAAAGATGCTATTTCATCGACCATGGCCTCTTTCCAGAGTTTTCCATCCTTTGAATCCACTGCTTCCTTCACAGTTCTGGGATCATTATCAGTAATAGACAAAGCAAAATTTGAACTGAAAGCAGATGGACTATACCTTTCTGGCTGCCTTCTTTCTCGAACTGATCTTCTCATAGCCGGACTTTGTGGCTCTTCATCTTCTGATTCCTCCTCTGCTGCAGAGTCTAATTCTTCCTCCTCTGGCTCAAACTCTATCTTCTCAGGTTCCTTTGGTTGGACTTCATGTTGAATAACATCTTTTACCTCTCTGAACAACACATCTCGGCTATACACAACCTTCCGTGTGTATGGGTTCCAAAGCTTATAACCCTTTAAACCATCCTTATACCCAATAAAGATGCATTTTTCAGATTTACTATCCAACTTGGTTCGTTTCTCCTTTGGAACATGTACATATGCATCACATACAAATACCCTTAGATGTGAAAGAGAGGGTTTCTTACCAGTCCATACTTGTGGAGTCTTATCCTCCAATGCTGATGAAGGTGATCGTTGATCAGGTAACATGCAGTATCCACTGCCTCTGCCCAGAATTCCTGTCCTAACCCGGCACCACTGAGCATGCTTCTTGCCCTTTCCATTACCGTCTTGTTCATTCTTTCTGCGACTCCATTTTGCTGAGGTGTATATGGGGTAGTCTTCTGCCGTGCTATACCACACTTCTTACAAAATTCTTCAAATTCCTTGCAGCAAAATTCTCCACCATTATCTGTCCTCAACACCTTTATCTTCTTCTCTGTATGATTTTCCACCAGAGCCTTAAATTCTTTAAACCTGTCAAAGACTTCAAATTTCTTCTTAAGAAAATATATCCATGTATTCCTTGAGAAGTCATCTATGAATGATACATAGTACACAGACTTACCCAGTGATGGAACCTTCACATGTCCAAACACATCACTATGCACAAGCTCTAATATCTGTTTCGTCCTCTTAACACCAGAGGGGAAACTCACCCGATTCTGCTTCCCATATACACAATTTTCACAGAAATCAAAATCCAAAGAGCTATTATTCATACCTTCTACCATACCTTTACGATGAAGTATTCGAAGGCCCTTCTCTCCAGAGACCACTAGATTCTCTACTCCATTTTCAGGAACCATAGAACTATTGTACCCATCAACAACAGTGCTACCTTGCAGCTTGTACAGAGTTCCAATCCGAACTCCCCACATTAATATCAGTGCTCCTCGAACCATCTTGCAGGTATCTTTCTCGAACACCGTCTTTACACCTGCATCATCCAACTTGCTTACAGAAATCAGATTTCTAGCCAATGCAGGAATATGTAGAACACCCGGAAGTGTTCTAACCCTTCCACCTTGCAAATTCAACTTTACTTTTCCCCGACCAATGATTCTAGCCTTCCTATCATCTCCTAAGAAGACATCACCACCATCATATTTCTCATACTCGCAGAACCACTCTCTATGGGGAGTGAAGTGAAAGGATGCGCCTGAGTCAATCAACCATGCCTCATGATCTACATGTGTACTTGAAGAAGCCAAGTACACATCCCCACCTTCATCTAAGGTGGTTTTCGCCTCTGCAAAAGGAGCATCATCAGATCCCTTTCCTTTATCAGGAGCTTTAGATTTACAATCCCTTCTGCAGTGCCCTTCCTTTCCGCATTTCCAGCACACCACCTTTGTAGGTTTTCTTGGAGATTTAGATCTCCCTCTAGATTTAGATATCCCACTCGATGACTTATTTTTGTTTCTGTTCTGGGACCGCCCTCGTACAGACAAGGCATCATCATTCTGGTTGTCCATATTTTTCTGTCTCATCTCCTCCGTCAGCAAGGCTGAGGCTATTTCATCAAACTGCAAAGCAGTTGCATTGCTACCTATTGTAATAACCAGGCTATCCCACGAATCTGGTAGAGAACACAATAGACTAATGCACTTATCTTCATCTGAAATTTTAATATCAACAGATAATAACTGACTTACCACAGTATTAAATGCATTCAGATGCTCTGTCACCGAGTCTCCATCTTTCATCCTCAGGTTATACAGCTTTTTCCGCATGAACAGTTTATTCACCAGAGATTTAGATTGGTACAAAGTCCCTAACTTGACCCACAAAGCCTTTTTCGTAGCTTCCCCTGATACTTTCAGCAATACTGAATCCGAGACACACAATCGTATTGTGCTCTTTGCCTTCCGATCCAACTTCTTCCATTCTTCATCGGTCACTCCCGATGGTTTAGTACCCAGATCTACCGCGATCCATTGATCTTTATCCACCAACAGATCCTCCATCTTGAGTTTCCACAACTCAAAATTCTGACCATTGAACTTCTTAATCTCTATCTTTCCACTGCTCGCCATCTTCTTTCACCACCAAAGTCGATCTCGTAGATCTCCCACTGAACAGGGTCTACCACAGGCCCAAGCGAAACCCCTCAGCAACAAAGGCGTCCCCTTGAAGCCAAAACAGCTCTGATACCAAATGTAGGTTTTAACCCTGTACAGAAATTACTTGCATACGAATTCTTAAACAAAGAAAATAAACAATGCGAGAGCATAACCCATAAAACACATATGCACAGAGATTTTTCCCTCGGTCCCAAAACTGGGACTACCAGCTTGATTTTTCATTATGTTCCTTTCAATGTTACAATACATATTTATACATGCCGAAGCATCTAATACCATGGACTGAAAACCATCGCGTCTAATACCATGGACCGAAAACCATCGCGTCCAAAAAACATGTGCGAAAATCATGCACAAAACCATAGGTGGGTCCGCCCAACCTAACATATGGTCCAAAACAAAAAATTTCCGAGACGTTGCCCCGGACCCCATAAAGTGGGGTTACGGGTGCCCTTCAAACCCCTTATTAACTACGTGGAAAGAATATAACACAACCCAACAATAGATACCCATATTTGAATCTTTATTCTCAAAGGGTATTTCTTCTCTAGGCTTCAATACATAGAGACTATTGGTTTTAGTGGCATTATTAATACTTCAATAAATCAACATTTGTATTGAGCACTTCCCTTCCTTAAAGTAATTTTTGTATTCCCTTGGTCACCTCTGCCACCTAAAAGGGGAGATCAACAAGGTTGTTGGGTATGACGCCTACATGATTTACATTTAGCTCAGTTGGAATCCCCCCTCAAACTGTTTTCCCCAAGATTGCATGTTATTATATAGCCAAATATTGTAACCTAGGACTAAATTAGTTATTTATGTTAGTCGTTTTTAGTTGGGTCACTTAATATTGCTCATTTTTTGTACTATTTCACTTGGAAAAATTGTGGTGACTAACTTTTTTAGTCACCTAGTCATTAATTTACCATTTTATACTAAGTATTTCTACCAAAAAATTCTTCCAAAATATATTTATTTATGCTTATTCACCATTACTATTAAAACATATTGTTGTTCCCTTAGGAAACAACATTATTGAATTTGAAATCACAGAAGCTGTAACTTAAGTTATTTATTTATTTATTTTTGGTTACTTCCAATAAAGTGTTATTTATTTTATGATTTCTCTTATGTTTTTATATTTCAAGTGTTGTTTCCTTCATAGTTGCAATTCTTTTCTGTCATCAAAAGGAAGTTCTTGAGTTTTATACTATTTCTCTACATCTATCCATTTGTTCCTTAGTCTTATCAAGTATATGGTTTCCTCAAATATAATATCAAACAATCTTATGGTAAGCCTTGTTAGGTATTATTCACACTTAATTCACCATTATTTTGTAAAGCGACTATGACTGTTGGATGACTAACCCTTCCCCATGTCACCATGCAAAGATTGTCCATTAAGTTTGTTTTTGGGAGGGGTTTTCATGGTCATGCTTTATACTTCATAAATGATATGGGTATTTTTGAGGTTGTAACATGAAACAATGGTACTATTCGATGAATAAATTATATAAGTCATTATTGATGTTACCTTAATTCATGATTGTTGTTACCTAAGCCACATTTGTTGTTCATTAAGTTGCAATCGTTGTTACCTAAGTCACAGTTGCTATTACCTTAAGTCGTGATTGTTCTTACCTTTAGTTACAACCACCATTCCTTTACTCAACTTTGAACAAGAATGTTTCCATTCTATATTAGGAATATTTTTTAGGTATAATGATCTCTTGACCCCTATATTTTTCTCTAAAATGATGTTTATGATTGATTGAAGAGCCTACCCTTCCCCTTTCCTAATTTTCTTTACCATTATCACGATCATTTTGGGGGATAAGGGTTGAGTTATTAATGATTAAAACTATTATTACTCCCTTCATGTTAGTTATTCTTTTTTAATACCTTTTTTCTAGCAATTTACATTAATCCTTACTAGAATAAGAATTAATGCCATAACTTTCTATGGAGGCCAACATCCATGAAGTATTTATATTAAACATTAACAATACAAATAAAATAATTAATAATTATAAGGAAGTTTTGTGTTATTCTCTGAAATGTTCCATCCTATTTCACATTAAAATAGCCACTACAGAAGGATAATGGTGAAAGATGTGCTCAAAAACCCAACCGAAGAAGTGAAATAATGTGTTTGAATAAACTCATATACCATCCATCTTCCACAAAAATGATCATATATATACTAGCTCGCTAATAAGGAATTGGAAATACAGTAACCCTGTTGGGGTACCAAACAACCCTGGTGGAAGCGACCCTATGCTTGTATGGTACCAAGGTAAACTCGACGGGGTACTAAATGATTATGTTAGCAGCAGGGCTATGTCGGATAAAAGGAGATGTAAAATAAACAACACAACATTTCTCACCTTGGGAAAAGTCTTTATTGCATTCAATCATTATTACTCCTATAAGTCAAAGTTAGGAAAAACGAACTCCATATTTTGGCTTTTAAGGAATTACTTGAAATCTCCTATAAAACTAATTTTTTGATGTTATATTTTTGGACATGATGAAATGTGTGACCTTTAGAAGTTTTTACACTTTTCTTATACAATTTGCATTTCTTATCATTTTTCTAAAATAAAAGCAAAAATGCTTATTATACTAATAATGATGGAGTGTATTGTTCGAATGTTGTTCCTTTGTTTTTTGCATTTATCCTCTTTAATTATTATCAAGTGAGTATTTCTATAAATGGGTATAAAGTGGAATAATCATTAAACTAAATCTTGCATCTCTCCAAAAATGATCTCTTGTTTCAATACAAAATTTTCGGCGGTGACTCTCCCACTCTCTCATATGGCAAGACAACTGTAAGAAATTGACAAGACTTTGAGAGACAAGGATTGGATTGAGATAACTAATTCGTCCCATGTGTCACCATTTGTGTGCCCTTAATAGTAAAATCCGATGGGTCCAGGAAATGTATCTTTATGTCATCATTTTATAATCCTATTATCTCCACTTTTCATCCATTTTTTTCCCATGATATTTACAACATGATTATGTCACTTTTATATATACACTAGTAGAAAATGAGAAATTAGTGACTAGGTGACTAAAAATGTTAGTCACCACAGCTTCTCCAAGTGAAATACTACCAAAAATGAGCAATCTTAAGTGACCAAACTAAAAATGACTAACATAAATCACTAATTTAGTCACGGGTTAAAATATGTGACTAACTCATAAGTAATACAACTAAAAATGACTAACATGAATGACTAATTTATTCTAAGAACAAAAATACAACTAACTAGCAAGTACTACAATAATATGAATCAGTTTTTTATGTTAGCCATCTTAATTGTGTCAAAAAATCTAAACTTACAAGTGATAGGGGATTGAAAGGATGTTAAAGATTGGTTGAAAGGTTATCCTTCCTTAAACACTTCTTCATCCTCAAATGGTGTATAGGTGAGCCAACTTTGCATTATTTATCTCTAATAATTTGCAATTATAAAAAAATATTTTATTTATTTTTTAAAAATATATTCATTGAATCTAATTGGATCTAGTTCCCCCCCTTAATATGAAGGGATGTTGGTGAGTCCAAGCACCATTCTAAATATTTTGAAATTTTCTCTTCCAAGTGCTTTGGTGAAAATGTCTTTAATTTTCTAATTAGTCGAACAATAACATAGATGAATTGTCTTGGCCTCAACATGATGTCGAATCAGATGGTATTTTGTATTGATATGCTTCATTCGATCATGGAACTTTGTGTTCTTGGCCAACTTTATTACAGAGGTGTTGTCAATCATGAGCGGAGTTGAATGTACTTGTTTCACCTGCAAATATTCCAGAATTTTCCTGAGCCAAACAATTTCTTTTTTTGGCTCAGTTGTTGCCACATATTCTCCCTCTATTGTGGCATCTGCTAGAACTAATTGTTTGTGTGATCTCCAGGAGACAGCTCCCAATCCAAGACTCAAAGTATGACCTCAGGTAGATACCCCAGTTTCTTTGTCTCCATTGAAGTTTGAATTAGAGTATCCAATCAATCTAAATTCACCTGCCTATGTATGCTTGAGTCTAAAGTCTTGGGTTCCCTTCAAGTGCTTTAGAACTCTTTTTGCAACAGACTGATTTCCCTCACAAGGCTTTTTCATAAACCTGGAGAGGATTCCAACAACAAATGAAATATCCAGTCTAGTAATAGTAAGGTAGTTGAGACTTGCTACAAGTTGTCTATACCTTGTTGCATACTGTTGTGCTCTACAACAACCCCCCATTTCATATCATTTTTATTTATAAATATTAACATATGAAATGGGTCCCTTTAAATATTAATTGGTATCAATACTTTTATTGTTCAAAAAGGTCTGATAATCAAATGAACTCATTTTATAAAACCTTTTTAAAAAAAACCCATTTAAAGAAATAAGGCAAATCTTTGTCATTGCGATAAAGCGATCGCAAGATCGCATATCGCAATGACATAAGAAATATAAATAAGCGGCACATTGATTTCCGCCGATGCGATATCGCAATCGGTGATCGGCAAAACTCCATGCACATTTCAAAAGCGCCCAATGCCAAGTAGTCCCGATGCGATGCGAAATCGGCGATTGGATATCAGCGGTGATCTTTACTTAAGTCTTAATATGCTCAAAGCTTTTCCCCCGATGCGATGCAATCGGCAGTCGACAATCGGCAATATCCAATGCACATTATTAAGGCGCACAGATCATACCCCCGATGCGATCCGATATCGCTATCGGTGATCGGCGATACACTATATGTGCACTTTATAATCCTCATCCCCCCGACGCGATGCGATAAAGCGCAGTTTTCAATAAAAAGCTGTTAAGTGATGGGATATCGCAATTCATTCATATTTAAAGCTTGATCGGTTAAGCATTCATTTACCTGCACTCAACCGCCAAAACACCCACTGCACGCTTAAGTGAATCATTCAGCCGAATAACGATATAATGGGCATTTAAGGGATGACAGGTTTTAAACGGCCAATTAATGAGATCATAATTCTTAAAATCTCTCCATGGATTGTGTCTGCACCCATTTTTAAAGGCTAATCCCTTATCACGCACCTATGCTTATGTTCTCATCACTTGCAAGTTTTCATTGCTATCTCTGTATTATGCACATTTGTCTCCCTGTGCAGAATCCATCCGAAAGAGAAAACTCAAACAAGATGGGGAAGAAATCAAAGAAGACCGCAGGCACCTCCACTACATTAGCAGCAGGACAAGCTCTTATGGACAAGAAGAAGGGCTTAATTTCCGATACTACATGCACGAGCCTCATCAGAGTCACTTGGCAAGGCACTTACAATTTGATTGAAGCCGAACAACCAGAAAAGACAGTAATAGAAGCTACTGCGGATCCTACTCGCAAGTCTGATTGTACTCTCAAATATTTAGCCGACTCTTTCCTTCACAGAATAGTGGCTAGGGAGAAAATTCTCCCATACACAGATGTAGTGCGGTGGGCGATTCAAGAAATCCCAATTTTGGACAGAACTTTCAACACTAGAGATGGGAGAATCTTCGGATCGTTCAGGCCAGATGATCTAAGACAAATGTACCATTTGCCCGAGCCGGAGAAGATATATAATAAAGCATTCCTGGAGAATTTTGCAAATGAAAATGAAGTTGAATCCGAACCCATCCGGGATTGGAGACAAACTCCAGCCAAACACAAGCACGAATCTTCGGGTAAGTACTCAGTCGACTCTCTGGCTTCTCCTTATTGCTATGCGGGGATAATGATGTGTAGATTATGGGGATTGCATGACTCTGCTAATTTTACCATAGAGATGGTTCCTCTAATGGAGGCAGATGTAAACGGTATAATTATGGATTGGGCCACCATCCTTTCTCACAAATTAGCACAAGCTGTGCGTGACTTTAGACATCAGACTATCGTCACAGAAAGGAAAATTCCCCCATTTTATTACAGTGCATATATCTTAGATACACTATGTTTCAATTCTGAATTCCCCGTGCTCGGCTGGAGGTGGACGCCACAAGATCCCATGGACATCCACATATACCATCAGAAACTATGGAAGACCTCTTACAAGCACCATCTGTACCAAGTCTGCAATGGCTTTATGGTGCCTATTCACTATTCTATTTTTGACAAACCCATTCCCAAGATTTCATATCAAGCTTCGTTTGATATAACAGTGGTAGCAAGTTGGTTTGGGGGGGAGAGATTTACCTACATAAGAGTTTTCGGCAGCCAAGCCGACCCACATGTTCTCCCTTTGTATATACCAGATAAGTTTCTAGCAAGAGAAATCGCCTATCAGATTACGGCTGAGAGTGTTACACAAACTCTCAAGAAAGAAAAGAAGAGGGGCTGGCCCTCTTTTCCTTTCAGGTGTGGTGTCTATACTCTGCATGATCTCAAACATGCAGAAAAGGAAGCCACAAAGCTTCAATCTTTAACTCTGGCGACTATCCCAAACAGGCCATATGATCCAAAGAAAGTTGCCTACAATGCATTAGAACAGGCCAAATTGACAAAATTTGAGCACAAAGAATATTGGTTTGACAACCTATTCGTTTCAGTCAAAACAATAGGTCAAGCTAAAGAACTTACTTGATTGAAATATAATGATGAAGGGCTGACTGAGTTCAATAAGCTTAGAGAACAGAGGTTGCAAACTCTGCCTCTAGATTTACTAGCAACAACCCCAGTGACATCATCAAGCGGGCATGTTCGGCAACAATCAAAGGAACCTCTGGTGGTAACAAAGGACCATAAAAAGGAACAGGAGGAAAGGCAGAGAAAATAAAAAGAAGAACGACATGAGAGAGCACACGAGGAGAAACAGAGGAAAGATAAAGAGGAACAACAGAGGAAAGAACAAGAGGAAAGGAAAAAGAAAGAACAAGAGGAACAGTTGAAGAAAGAGCAGGAAAAAGAGCGGGAAGAGTCCCAAGCCGAAAAGGAGAAACAGACCACCACCGATGTCAATGTGGACACTACCATAGACCTCAAACTATTCCAGGAATGGCAGCAGTTTCATTCTATCATCAGTGGATTGGAATGTTCAAAAGATGGGGACACTTCCAAGACAAATGATACGCAGGACATCACTTCACCTCCGGTTCTAAGTGGAACCAGTGGCCCACCCATTTCTAAGGATGTTGAAGTAATACCAAAGGACCCCTCCGACCAAATTTTTCTTCAGGTAGAATATATTCCTCCCCTGGATGTTTTCTACAGCCCAAGGCATAGAGCAGTTGTAAATCGATCAAGGAAAAGATGAAGGACTGATCAACCTTCTATATTTCCAGAGCAAACAGTCACGGGTAATGTAGTATGGAAGGAGGAATTGGACCCCTCCGATGACCTAACAAAGTTGTCACAGTATGCAGGAGCCTATTCCGCAGCAACAATCGACAAGGCATCGGAGGTAAGTCTTCTACTGAAGACTAAGGACCAAGAAATTTTTGCACTACAGGCAGAATTGGCCGAGACAAAGCAGAAGGCAGCGCAAGCAGAGGAGCAGTTGCTGGTACAACAGCAAATGAATGATCAATTAACCCAACAATTATAGGAAGAAAGGAAAAGGATTGACCAAAATGCAATCCATAAACAAAAGGAATTGTCGGAGGCATTGGCACAATTGAGAGCAGCAAATGAACAAATGATGAAAACGAAAGATGAGAAAATCACTCAATTGTCATCGCAGCTTGAAATAATCAAAGGCGCTCCACAGGTGGATGAGTTCAGAAAGGAAGCATCACTAATAAACAATGCATTGATATCACAAATTAGGCTCCTTTGTCAACAACTCACTGAGGCAGAGCCATTGTGTGAGTTAACTACATCCATTAATCAGCAGGTAGAGAAGGCCAGGAATGAGTTAGACCAAGCTGAGGAGATCATAAGTGGATATCTTGACTGGCAAGATTTTGATCAAGGGAGAGAAGCAAATTTGCCCAAGATTTCAGAAACATATAAAGACATACTTTTTACAGAATGGAACACACAGGTGATGAAAGCAGAAAGGGCAGCTTCAAGGTGTAAATCAACCTCCAGCAACCTAGTTGATCTGGTTAACAACACTCTCTGCTTAGCGAATATGATCTCCCAATGTACGCCAGGAAAGATAACAACAACAAACATGTTGGAGCAAACGTGTTATCCTGACTTGGAGGAAAAGGGGAGATTAATCTCTAGGGTTAACAGTTTGACCTTCGATGCATATTGGCTTTTCCTGATTAAGCCCCACACACAGAGAGCCTCCCTTAAGTGTTTGACAGATGCTATCGGGTGTATAATTCCCGACATTCAGGATGCCACCTATGCTGCCCAGCTCAGTTCGCTTCTCAACAAACCACCTGAAGTAGAGCCAATGCTTGCGACAAGTCAGCTCAGGTTTAAAGGCAAGCAGCCTACCTGATGAATTATGTCACCGATTGCCAGATCGCTCCAGGAAATAGGATCAATATTTATTGATGCCAATTATGTAGGATTTCTGTTTATTAGATATTTAGATTAGTTTAGTATTTATAGACCCTTTCGTTGTTTTGGAAAGGGTCGTAAAGTTTTGTAACAGACTTAAGAGACTGAAGTTTGCACTATTGTGCTTCAGTCAATATTCTTTTATGAAACTGGGCCAATTGTTCTTAATTTAACAAGGAAGCTTCTTTATGCAATTGTGCACTATTGTCGTTGTTGAGGATGTTTTTGCGTTGAAGGAAGAACTACAGATAGCGATTGATATTTGGGAGTGTCAAGCAGCTCATATGGTACTTCTATCTATGTCTGAATTCATTCCTTTTATATGAATTGTTATGTGATTATTCTTGTTATTGTTGATTATATGCATGCGCTGTAACAGCAGATCTTTATTCATTCCACTATTGGATGTTTTACGATGTGCCTTTCCATTCAATCATGCATGTGACAATGATATAAATGATAAAGTGTGGTAATTTTATTTTAATCGCTCTATTTAACTATTTAGGCACAACAATCTTGAATGAATTAATATCTATGCCTTAAAGATGGAGTCATTTATATGCCTGTCTTTAGACACAGACCATCAAACGCTACACTTTAAAGCTCAATAATTCCCCGGGATAGATCATAGTTATTATATTCTTGCTGATAGTTTTAGTTATTCGCTCGTCGCTAGCGTAGTTTATAATCATCCATCCATCCCATTTATCTACTTCTGGGAAACTGGCCCCATTATCCCCAGTCGGAGCCACTATTCCAAATGGAAAAGGAGATGTACTAAGGTCCGGACCGGGTGGTTATCCCCGATGTTGTTGCAGCGATTTTCGAGGCATCAACATTTTTGGCGCTAGAAGGAGGGCCTTCAACTGTGAATGGCACATAATTCAAAACCTATAAGCCATTCTAAGAGTAATTCTCCCTCCGTATCCCCTCGATCTTCCCATTTGCATACTGGTTCGCCGGTATCCAAACAAGGAGAAGGGGAATCAACTACCACTGCTCAAACCCATCATACTCTAGAACAATTAAGTCTTGAATCACCTGAAGTCCAGTCTCTTATCCACAAACTTCAGAGTTTCTCGATTTCACCACAGAAATCTGAAGTATCACAAAGCAGTGCGACTTCGCAGTTCAATTTAACTCATCCTCTCACCAGACTTCAAAGCGAAAAACTCGGTATTGAACCCACTGAGTTCCCTTTAACCAAAAGGAAAAAGGCGAAGAAAATTACTGAAGGATCTGATAGTGAAGAGCTTTCATCCACGTCCTCCATTGCATCTTTCCCTCTGCAAAGTCAACCATCCACTTCCCCATTACATATTTTCGTTCACCAAGGATTAGAAGCCTCAACATCCCAACCTGCTCACTCCTCAGCATTAATTTCTTCCCATACATCTGGAATTCCAATAGTAGTATTAACCACTGCTGCTATTCTAATGGCAGACCCATGGACCAGGCCAGGTGCAGTCAACATGCCTGCACCATTGCATCCTTTACCAGATGCTCCTGAAAAATGGCTACCTAAATTTAACCCAGACGACGGGACCCAGGCTGAAGAGCACATTAATAATTTTATGTTAGCAGTTAACTTGAAAGGAGTGACAGAACAAGATGTTGTTGTAAGACTCTTCCCTTACACCTTGCAAGGATCAGTAGGATCCTGGTATTTTTCTTTACCCTCTGGTTCCATTACCAGTTGGAACACTTGCCAAGAGCAGTTTCTTACCAAATATGGAGATGACAGGTCCTTAGCTACTTTAATAAACGGCCTCTCCAATCTGAGAATAGAGCATAGGGAACCAATAAAGGAATTTAACGCTAGATTTAATAAACTCCTGAATAAAATCCCCACAGCTTCCAAACCAAGTGAACAAATTTGAAGCGAATGGTATATTACCGCCCTACCTGCCAATATAGCCATTTTTGTAGACAGGGCTGGGAAACCTACCTTAGCTGAAAACATGAGAGAAGCACTTGCTGTGGAAAAGCGCATCAATGCTCTAGAGAAGAAAGCTGCTTTGGAAGACAGAAAAGCTAAAAAAGTCTCATTTAAAGAAGATTCCAAGAAGAAAACCCCAAAAGACCCATATGACATGGAGGGTTTGCAAAAAGTCCTGAAAACTTTATCTAATGAAATGGTTGAAATAAAGAAGCAGGTGGCCGAAACCTCAAACAAAAGACCATTTAGGACTTATAAGAAAACTGAAACAAAGCCACCGAATGTCATATCTAACGCAGATTCAGAGCAAGAAGAAGAGGAAGAGGAAATAACCTCACAAACTAATGATGAAGAAGAAGTAGCTGAATTCCACGGAATGTGGGATTTTATACTCCCCAACTCTGATACCAATAATGAAGAAGAAGCCTTTCCGGTTACTACAAGGAGTAAAAGTACTTTTGAACCTGCCCAGGCAACTTCAAAGAAAAGGAGTGTAGGTGCTACCACAACAAAGGAAAAAGTTCCCCCAAAGAAATCACCTGTAGTACTTCCCCAAAACCAGCCTTCAACTTCTAATTCTCCTTCAACATCTAAAACATTACTGGTATCTGATTCAATGGAATATAACATTGTTGATGACATGAAGAAAACTAAAGAAAACATAACTATGTTTGAACTTAGTAAATTAAAGCATCAACAAAAATTACTTCTTAAAGAATTGAATGTTGTTCCCTCTACACCCCTTCCTAGTGCAAAAGCTGCTAATGATTCAGGCCAACCTCCTCCAGGTATGGTTGAAGCTACCGATTCAGTTTTAATTGGAGATAGATCGTTTTAATTGGAGATAGATCGAATTCTCATACTCCACCCTTCCTCCTGACATATGAGATTTATAACAGAAACCGGCACAACTGTTTAATTGACTCAGGGGCATCATCTAATATAATGCCAGCTTCAGTTTGCTCTAAACTGAATATTGAACCCCAAAAGTCTGCTATTCATATTGTACAGTTGGACAGGACCAAAGTGCAGGTTGTGGGAGAAATTAATTCTGTAACTATCAAGTTGTCTGCTGATCCCAGAATTGTACAGAGGATTGACATCCTAATAGCCGATATACCTGAATTTTACGGTTTAATTTTGAGTAGGGATTGGTCCGAAAAATTGCATGGTTATATTTCCACTGATTGGTCACATATGTGGCTTCCCTACAAGGGGAAGCCAAATCAAATAAGGATCGATTGAGAGAAACACATGACCCACACAGTTACTGAATTTGAGCAAGAAAACCAACCTGTAGCATTCAACAACAACATTTTGGGGAATTATTCGTCAGAGTCATTTTTTGGCAACTTTGTTGCCCAACCATCTCCTTTTTCAGTCAATCATTTTACATCTCAGATTGAAAATTTTTCACAAACTGATAAGTCTAGATGTTTTAATGATGTTGAGGAAAATGTAAATACTTTTGATAATACCTCTTTATTTTGGTCTTTATATTTTGATGGCTCTAAGTCCAGCGAGGGCTCAGGAGCAGGTTGCATTTTGGTTAATCCACAAGGAGAAAAGACAATGCTGTCTTGTAGGTTAGAATTTGAATGCACTAACAATATAGCCGAATATGAAGCTTTAGTCCAGGGATTATATAAAGCAATCGGCCTTAAAGTGCAATATCTAAAAGTATTCGGCGATTCGGAAATTATTGTTGAACAAGTGAGGAATGCAATTCATTGTCTTTCAAATCACCTCAAGCATTATCAATCGCTAGTACAAGATCTTACCTCACACTTTTCAGCATTTAACATTTCCTCCATTCCTAGGTCGCAAAACTCGGCAGCCGACCTATTAGCCAATGTAGCTTCCAAGCTTCTACCTTTTGAAGACTACAGCCTTGATAGATTTTCCGTAGAATTACTTTTTAGGCCTTCAATTCCCGACAATGTCACTAATTTGAGAGTGTTTAACCATGATGAAGATATTTTACAATTTCTAACTTCTGAAAAGTCCTATGACGATCAAATTATTGAGGAAAATGACCATGATCTACAACTGAAAGAAACACTTCAGGAAAATTCAATTCCTAAACCAGTGGTAAAGCTCGAAGATCTTTATGATATCAAAGACAGGTTTAAACCTGTAATTAATGCAAAGCTCCAAAGTTCTACCCTTAGGTTTGAATTGATAAATCTAGGTGCTGACCATGCTCCTCAAAACATTAATTTAGGATTAGGACTTTCCTTGGAAGAGAAGGAGGCATTCATTAAACTGTTAAGAAAAAACAAACAGGTCTTTGCTTGGAAGTATGATGATTTGAAGACATATGATACATCCATTATCCAGCACACCATTCCTATGCTTCCTGATCAGAAACCAATTCAGCAGAAGTTAAGGAAAATACATCCAAATTTAGAGAGCCAGATAAAGTCGGAACTTAACAAACTCTTGAAAGCCAAAATTATTTTTCCTGTCCGACATTCAAACTGGGTCTCTAATATGGTGCCAGTCAGAAAGAAAAATGGCGACATTCGAATTTGTATTGATTTCAGAAATTTAAACAAAGCGAGCTTCAAAGACAACTTCCCATTACCTACTATGGAGCAAATACTCCAATCAGTAGTAGGCTCTGAATTGATGTCCTTTCTTGATGGATTCTCAGGATATAACCAAGTTCTGGTTCATCCTGATGACCAACTTAAAACCACATTCAGAACAAAATGGGGAACATATGCGTATCAGAAAATGCCTTTCGGACTTATAAATGCAGGAGTGACATTCCAGAGAGCTATGGATATAGCCTTTAGAGGGTTGATTAATAGAACAGTATTCGTCTATCTAGACGATATTACTGTATTCTCTAAGAAGAGGTATAATCATTTGCATGATCTAAATCAAATCTTTCAGCGTTGCAAAAGATATGGTATTTCTCTTAACCCAAAGAAGTCTTTCTTTGCTCTTGACCAAGGAAAACTCTTAGGTTTTATTGTATCCAAAGATGGCATTTATATCGACCCTGATCGGATCAAAGAAATCTTTGAAATCCCTTTCCCACACAATAAAAATTCGATGCAGTCATTTCTAGGCCAGATCAATTTTGTTAAAAGATTTGTTCCTGATTTTTCTCAAATTATTTTACCACTTCAAACAATGATCAAGAAGAATTCAGTCTTCAAGTGGGGATCAGCAGAAAAGCAAGCTTTTGATATAATCAAACAATCAATATTCAATGCCCCAGCCTTGAATACTCCAAATTTTTCTAATCATTTTACATTGTATACAATTGCATCCGACGTATCTTATGTTGCAGTACTCACGCAACTAAATGAACACAATTTGGAAGCACCCATTTCGTTCTTCAGCTCAAATCTTCAGGGTGCCGAATTAAATTACTCCGATGTAGAAAAACAAGCATTTGTTGTATTTAAAGCAGTCAAACATTATAGACCCTTCCTTTTGAAAACCCGTACAAAAGTGATAGTTCCTTTCCCGGCAGTTAGGCAACTATTAATCCAAAAAGAGCTGGGTGAAAAAAGGGCAAATTGGGTCACAGCGCTTCAAGAGTATGACTTAGAAATTAGGCCAGCAAAGATTGTTAGAGGTCAAGGTTTTTGCAGGATATTGGTAGGAGCATCCAACATTCCAGAATCAAGCGATACAGATCAAACTCAAGAAATCAATCAGATAAGTGTTACTGATTCTGGATCTCAATATGCAGATTTAATATTTTATTTAAAGAATGGTTATGCACCTCCGAATTTGTCTCACAAAAAAAAAAGGGCCATTAGGTTAAAAGCGAGGAATTTTACAATTATTGATGACGTGCTTTTTAGGCAGAATTATGATTCTATCTTGTTAAGATGCCTTGAGAAACCTGAAGCCCAAAAGGTTTTGCAGGAGTTACATAATGGAACAGCAGGAGGACATTTCGGAGCTGACACAACAGCTCACAAAATTATTCATGCTGGTTACTATTGGCCTACTTTGTTTAAAGATGCCCATGAGTATGTAAGGAAATGTCTCAATTGTCAAACTGCTAGTGGAAGACAACGTAAACCAGCTTTCCCTCTGCAACTAGTCAACATTGAACAACCATTTGAGCAATGGGGATTGGATATCATAGGGGAAATCACTCCATCGTCTTCAAAACAGCATAAGTATATCCTTACTGCTACCGATTATTTTACTAAGTGGGTTGAGGCAATCCCTTTAAAGACAGCAAATTCTGAAGCAATCATTGAATTCATAGATCAATTCATTATTACCAGGTTTGGTGTCCCAAACGCTCTTGTTTTTGATAATGCATCTTACTTTTCAGGGAATGCTATGTTTGATTTCGCTATCAAAATATTCTGCTAATTACTATCCCCAAGGAAATGGTTTAGCGGAGTCCACTAATAAGAATCTGATTAAAATCATTAAGCGAACTATCGAACAAAATCAGAAAAATTGGCACAAATCCTTAGTGTTTGCATTATGGGCTGATAGGATAACATAGAAAGCTTCTATTGGAACTTCTCTGTTTAATCTTGTGTATGGAAAAGAAGCAGTACTGCCCACAAATCTTGTTATACCTTCTTTAGCCCTAGTGCAGTTTATTGAGGAAACTCCTTCCTCTTCTATTCAGTTTAGACACGACCAAATTCTAAAATTAGAGGAGGAAAGAGATAAAGCCAAGGTTATCCATGCCAAACATCAGCAAGTCATCAAAGCAGCTTTTGATTCAGTCTCATCCGGTTCAAAACAATTCCAAGTCGGTGATTTAGTTCTGAAATGGGACAAATCCCATGAGGACAAGGGTAAACACTCCAAGTTCCAGAAGTTGTGGCTTGGACCATTTCAAATCTGTGAAAAGATAGGCCATTCAACCTTTATATTGCAAGATTTATCAGGTTTGAGAGATTCTCTCCCTGTTAATGGCCTTATCTTGAAGAAATTCTTTAACTGAGGAGGTAACCCCTTCTCCTTACATTTCAGTAGGATTTTATAGTTTGTAGGATTTTTTAGAAAATAAGGTTGTGAGATATCTTCCATTGACCTTTTGCTGTGTTTGAAAAGTTGTCCCACAAAACCAGTATGAGCATTTGCTTTTAAATAATAGAACTTCTAACCAAAAAGGATAATTTCTAGGAAATTAGATATCATTATATTCTGAAATCACAATTCAAGTTTTGTCAACTCCTCTCAAAGCATAGAAATATTGTAAATCATTTTCTGTTTTTAAATTGGTCTCAAAAAGTTATCAATATCAAGATAGAAATCAATCCAATTTCAGCATCTTCAACTCTTACCCTGTCATCCATTTACTCTTAAGGAGAAGATTGTTCATCCCATTTACTAAAGTTTATGATTATTCAGAGTGTAATTCTAAAATATAAGATATTAAAGATAAGAGGTCTTATTACAAGCCTGCTTACCATGTTCATAGGGAAATAGTTTATCTGACATTACCAATACTGCAAACCAAAACAGGGTAATGGCTTGAAATTACAAGACAAGGGGTCTCATCACGAGCCAGCTTGTTCAGTTAGACTACTACCAGTGAATGTCATTGTCAATAGCTGGCCACCAAACCAGGACAATGGCTTTTTATCTTATCAACAACAGAAAAGGAAATGAAGAACAAAATATGAAAACATATTTTGAATTCATTCGGTTAATCACACTCTTAATTGGATGGGACAATGGACAATCACATGGTTAAAAGGTATCCCTGTCGAAACTATAGATGTTTGCTGGCAGCAGAGGCTCTACCTATGACAGAGGAGTTCATTTTAAAAGATGATTTGGAAAGGTATTCTATTTTATCATTATAAACCAATAAAGGCCTATTTTAAACTTAGAATGTATTTATTTTCTTAAAAAAAGAGGAAGTCAACAAAATAGTTTCATTTTTCTCAGAATACATAAAAATCTAGTTATATTAGAATTTTCCCCTTTGATTGAAACTCTATTTTGAAAAAGCTTAAGTATTTCTATTATTTCCAGAGATAACTGGTTCTTCCAGCGAATCGCCAATTTTTGTGCTCTACAACAACCCCCCATTTCATATCATTTTTATTTATAAATATTAACATATGAAATGGGTCCCTTTAAAGATTAATTGGTATCAATACTTTTATTGTTCAAAAAGGTCCGATAATCAAATGAACTCATTTTATAAAACCTTTTTAAAAAAAAACCATTTAAATAAATAAGGCAAATCTTTGTCATTGCGATAAAGCGATCGCAAGATCGCATATCGCAATGACATAAGAAATATAAATAAGCGGCACATTGATTTCCGCCGATGCGATATCGCAATCGGCGATCGGCAAAACTCCATGCAGATTTCAAAAGCGCCCCATTCCAAGTAGTCCCGATGCGATGCGAAATCGGCGATCGGATATCAGCGGTGATCTTTACTTAAGTCTTAATATGCTCAAAGCTTTTCCCCCGATGCGATGCAATCGGCAGTCGGCAATCGGCAATATCCAATGCACATTATTAAGGCGCACAGTTCATACTCCCGATGCGATCCGATATCGCTATCGGCGATCGGCGATACACTATATGTGCACTTTATAATCCTCATCCCCCCGACGCGATGCGATAAAGCGCAGTTTTCAATAAAAAGCTGTTAAGTGATGAGATATCGCAATTCATTCATATTTAAAGCTTGATCAGTTAAGCAGTCATTTACCTGCACTCAACCGCCAAAACGCCCACTGCACACTTAAGTGAATCATTCAGCCGAATAACGATATAATGGGCATTTAAGGGATGACAGGTTTTAAACGGCCAATTAATGAGATCATAATTCTTAAAATCTCTCCATGGATTGTGTCCGCGCCCATTTTTAAAGGCTAATCCCTTATTACGCACCTATGCTTATGTTCTCATCACTTGCAAGTTTTCATTGCTATCTCTGTATTACGCACATTTGTCTCCCTGTGCAGAATCCATCCGAAAGAGAAAACTCAAACAAGATGGGGAAGAAATCAAAGAAGACCGCAGGCACCTCCACTACATCAGCAGCAGGACAAGCTTTTGTGGACAAGAAGAAGGGCTTAATTTCTGATACTACATGCACGGGCCTCACCAGAGTCACTTGGCAAGGCACTTACAATTTGATTGAAGCCGAACAACGAGAAAAGACAGTAATAGAAGCTACTGTGGATCCTACTCGCAAGTCTGATTGTACTCTCAAAGATTTAGCCGACTCTTTCCTTCACAGAATAGCGGCTAGGGAGCAAATTCTCCCATACACAGATGTAGTGCGGTGGGCGATTCAAGAAATCCCAATTTTGGACAGAACTTTCAACACTACAGATGGGAGAATCTTTGGATCGTTTAGGCCGGACGATCTAAGACAAATGTATCATTTGCCCGAGCCAGAGAAGATATATAATAAAGCATTCCTGGAGAAGTTTACAAATGAAAATGAAGTTGAATCCGAACCCATCCGGGATTGGAGACAAAATCCAGCCAAACACAAGCACGAATCTTCGGGTAAGTACTCAGTCGACTATCTGGCTTCTCCTTATTGCTATGTGGGGATAATGATGTGTAGATTATGGGGATTGCATGACTCTGCTAATTTTACCATAGAGATGGTTCCTCTAATGGAGGCAGCTGTAAACAGTATAATTATGGATTAGGCCACCATCCTTTCTGACAAATTAGCACAAGCTATGCGTGAATTTAGACATCAGACTATCGTCACAGAAAGGAAAATTCCCCCATTTTATTACAGTGCATATATCTTAGATACATTATGTTTCAATTCTGAATTCCCTTTGCTCGGCTGGAGGTGGACGCCACAAGATCCCATGGCCATCCACATATACCATCAGAAACTATGGAAGACCTCTTACAAGCACCATCTGTACCAAGTCTGCAATGGCTTTATGGTGCCTATTCACTATTCTATTTTTGACAAACCCATTCTCAAGATTTCATATCAAGCTTCGTTTGATATAACAGCGGTAGCAAGTTGGTTTGGGGAGGAGATATTTACCTACATAAGAGTTTTCAGCAGCCAAGCCGACCCACATGTTCTCCCTTTGTATATACCAGATAAGTTGCTAGCAAGAGAAATCGCCTATCAGATTACGGCTGAGAGTGTTACACAAACTCTCAAGAAAGAAAAGAAGAGGGGCTGGCCCTCTTTTCCCTTCAGGTGTGGTGTCTATACTCTGCATGATCTCAAACATGCAGAAAAGGAAGCCACAAAGCTTCAATCTTTAACTCTGGCGACTATCCCAAACAGGCCATATGATCCAAAGAAAGTTGCCTACAATGCATTAGAACAGGCCAAATTGACAAAATTTGAGCACAAAGAAGATTGGTTTGACGACCTATTCGTTTCAGTCGAAACAATAGGTCAAGTTAAAGAACTTACTCGATTGAAATATAATGATGAAGGGCTGACTAAGTTCAATAAGCTTAGAGAACAGAGGTTGCAAACTCTGCCTCTAGATTTACTAGCAACAACCCCAGCGACATCATCAAGCGGGCCTGTTCGGCAACAATCAAAGGAACCTCCGGTTGTAACAAAGGACCATAAAAAGGAACAGGAGGAAAGTCAGAGAAAAGAAAAAGAAGAACGACATGACAGAGCACACGAGGAGAAACAGAGGAAAGATAAAGAGGAACAACAGAGGAAAGAACAAGAGGAAAGGCAAAAGAAAGAACAAGAGGAACAGCTGAAGAAAGAGCAGGAAAAAGAACGGGAAGAGTCCCAAGCCAAAAAGGAGAAACAGACCACCACCGATGTCAATGTGGACACTACCATAGACCCCAAACTATTCCAGGAATGGCAGCAGATTCATTCTATCATCAATGGATTGGAATTTTCGAAAGATGGGGACACTTCCAAGACAAATGATACGCAGGACATCACTTCACCTCCGGTTCTAAGTGGAACCAGCGGCCCACCCATTTCTAAGGATGTTGAAGTAATACCAAAGGACCCCTCCGACCAAATCATTCTTCAGGTAGAAGATATTCCTCCCCTGGATGTTTTCTACAGCCCAAGGCATAGAGGAGTTGTAAAGCGATCAAGGAAAAGACGAAGGACTGATCAACCTTCTATTTTTCCAGAGCAAACAGTCACAGGTAATGTAGTATGGAAGGAGGAATTGGACCCCTCCGATGACCTAACAAAGCTGTCACAGTATGCAGGAGCCTATTCCGCAGCAACAATCGACAAGGCATTGGAGGTAAGTCTTCTACTGAAGACTAAGGACCAAGAAATTTTTGCACTACAGGCAGAATTGGCCGAGACAAAGTAGAAGGCAGCGCAAGCAGAGGAGCAGTTGCTGGTACAACAGCAAATGAATGATCAATTAACCCAGCAATTGCAGGATGAAAGGCAAAGGATTGACCAAAATGCAATCCAGAAACAAAAGGAATTGTCGAAGGCATTGGCACAATTTAGAGCAGCAAATGAACAAATGATGAAAACGAAAGATGAGCAAATCGCTCAATTTTCATCGCAGCTTGAAATAATCAAAGGCGCTCCACAGGTGGATGAGTTCAGAAAGGAAGCATCACTAATAAACAATGCATTGATATCACAAATTAGGCTCCTTTGTCAACAACTCACTGAGGCAGAGACATTGTGTGAGTTAACTACATCCATTAATCAGCAGGTAGAGAAGGCCGGGAATGAGTTAGACTAGGCTGAGGAGATCATAAGTGGATATCTTGACTGGCAAGATTCTGATCAAGGGAGAGAAGCAAATTTGCCCAAGATTTCAGAAACATATAAAGACATACTTTTTACAGAATGGCACACATAGGTGATGAAAGCAGAAAGGGCAGCTTCAAGGTGTAAATCAACCTCCAGCAACCTAGTTGATCTGGTTAACAACACTCTCTACTTAGCGAATATGATCTCCCAATGTACGCCAGGAAAGATAACAACAATAAACATGTTGGAGCAAACGTGTTATCCTGACTTGGAGGAAAAGGGGAGATTAATCGCTGGGGTTAACAGTTTGACCTTCGATGCATATTGGCTTTTCCTGATTAAGCCCCACACACACAGAGCCGCCCTTAAGTGTTTGATAGATGCTATCGGGTGTATAATTCCCGACATTCAGGATGCCACCTATGCTGCCTAGCTCAGTTCGCTTCTCAACAAACCACCTGAAGTAGAGCCAATGCTTGTGACAAGTCAGCTCAGGTTTAAAGGCAAGAAGCCTACCTGATGACTTATGTCACCGATTGCCAGATCGCTCCAGGAAATAGGATCAATATTTATTGATGCCAATTATGTAGGATTTTTGTTTATTAGATATTTAGATTAGTTTAGTATTTATAGACCCTTTCATTGTTTTGGAAAGGGTCGTAAAGTTTTGTAACAGACTTAACAGACTGAAGTTTGCACTATTGTGCTTCAGTTAATATTCTTTTATGAAAATGGGCCAATTGTTCTTAATTTAACAAGGAAGCTTCTTTATGCAATTGTGCACTATTGTCGTTGTTGATGATGTTTTTGCGTTGAATGAAGAACTACAAATAGCGATTGATATTTGGGAGTGTCAAGCAGCTCATATGGTACTTCTATCTATGTCTGAATTCATTCCTTTTATATGAATTGTTATGTGATTATTCTTGCTATTGTTGATTATATGCATGCGCTGTAACAACAGATCTTTATTCATTCCACTATTGGATGTTTTACGATGTGCCTTTCCTTTCAATCATGCATGTGACAATGATATAAATGATAAAGTGTGGTAATTTTATTTTAATCGCTCTGTTTAACTATTTAGGCACAACAATCTTGAATGAATTAATATCTATGCCTTAAAGATGGAGTCATTTATATGCATGTCTTTAGACACAGACCATCAAACGCTACACTTTAAAGCCCAATAAGTCCCCGGGATAGATCATAGTTATTATATTTTTGCTGATAGTTTTAGTTATTCGCTCGTCGCTAGCGTAGTTTATAATCATCCATCCATCCCATTTATCTACTTCTGGGAAACTGGTCCCATTATCCCCAGTCGGAGCCACTATTCCAAACGGAAAAGGAGCTGTACTAAGGTCCGGACCGGGTGGTTATCCCCGATGTTGTTGCAACGATTTTCGAGGCATCAACACATACTCAAATTCTTTTCCTTCAGTGGATGTGAGATTTAAGTTCTATTCCATTGGAGTAGTCAAAGGATTGCACTTAGCCATGCCAACCCTGTTTAACTGATCTCCAATGTCCTTCTTTTGAGAGAGTAATATATACTTCGTATGTTGAGTTACTTCAATACCAAGATAGTAGTGAACATAGCCCAAGTCAATCATTTGAAAACCTTTCCTCAATTCCTTCTTTATGGATGCAATGTAGCTCTGATTGTTCCCTTTCATCAAAAGTTCATGTACATATACCACAAGATATACAACTTTTTTCCAGCTTTCTTGACAAACAAAGTTACAACATAATGTTTGAAGTGGAGTTTCAGAAGATGCTTAGTTAACTTTTCATAGCAGGCTCATAGTGCTTGCTTGAGGCCATACAAGGATTTCACAAGTTTTCATACTTTATGTTTTTACGAAAGATGTTTTTACAACCATTTTCTTTCATATATCCATTCACGAAAGATGTTTTTACAACCATTTGATGAACTTTTTGTCTATATGGTAGCCCATTTTGATGTGGGGGAAAAAGTATCCTCATAATCGACCCCTTCCTCCTATGCAAAACCTCTTGCCACAAGCCTGGATTTGTGCTTGTCAAGTGATCCATCAGATTTATAATTGTTCTTGTAGACCCACTTACAACCAATTGGTTTGGTTCACAATGGAGGTTCAACCAGCTTCTAAGTTCCACTCTTTATCAATGCATCATACTTCTTTTTCATAACTTATTTCCATTCATCATGAGAAGCAGCTTCTTTGAAGGAAGGTTGTTCAAAATTTGTAGACAAGTTCAATTCGCAATCATAAGAAACATCCATATCAATAAGTGAATCAAAATCATCTACATCGCCTCCATTTTGCCTGGTTGAATTTCTTGTTCCAACATACTCATGGGACTAGTTAAGAGAGTGCTTACTCAATTACAAAGTATACTATTACAGTTAATAATGGACCTTGTGAATTATAAGTTCATTGGACCTTGTGAACTATAAGTTCATTGGACCTTGTGAATTATAAGCTCATTGTTATTTTAATGTGAATGAATATTTAATGTTGCAATTGTAATGCTAGAAAGGTTATGAAATTTTAGATTTGTTTTTAGAATGCCTACATCTTAAACATGCATGGTTATAATTTAGTGGAATTAATTTGTCAAATTAAATAAAGTGTAAAATACTATTGGGCTATTAGTGAAAATGACTTTGCAAGTTGAAATTTTTTTCATTTTGGTGTTCATATGCATGTTTATGAATAATTCAGAGATGTATGGTACCAAAAAGACAAATAGTTGATCTCTATTTTTTGAAATTTTAAAATTTGTTTGAGATTATGACAATTGATTGTATGAAATTCGTTGATGTTTTTATGTATTGAAAGGGATTCCATGAAAATATATGTCAATATATCATTGTAGTTGTATTTATTGAATTTGTTTCAATTTGTAGATTTAAATAAATGTGTTTGAATAATGATTGACTCTTTATTGGTTCTGTTAGAGTCAGTCTCGTCAGCCCTCCGTCAGAGATCAAAGCTCTTTGTGCATTTCAATTTTAGGTGTCCCGCTTCATCCACTCAGCTACATTTCACTAGGGACAAGTCATGATCTGACAGAGAAAGTCATGCTACTCATTTTCCCTCATGACGGGCCTCTGCTGGTTCAGGTCTTGGTCCAAAAATCAATGAAGTTCATGATAGTCAAGGTCTGGTCCTATTTTAGGACAGAGTCATTTTTTATTTTTTGGATCTAGAAATTAATCAGTTTGGTCCCTGAAAAACATGTCCAGAAAACAAGCCATGCAGGTTAGAAGGAGATCTTATACACTTACAGTGCAGAAAGCTTCATCATCACCGCAAGAGACATCGACTCTTCTTCAAAAACTCTGTTTTGAAGAAAAGTCAAACAAGGTCAACTATGGAAAATTTTCCAAAAATTGAAAGTTGACATTTTCAGATGCAGTCATGGATTTTGAAGCCAGAGGCTCAGTCACACAGTCCCCGCAAAGAAACACTGAAAATTTCATCATGAGAGCCAAAATTTCAAAGAAAAAGGAAAAACAGAGTGTTTTAAAAGTCAATGAAAAGTGCAAAACAAAAAACATTAGAAAGGGGGTTTTCAAGGAAGAAAAAATCAAACCAGTTTCTCTCAAGCCTATATATACATGTTTTGCCCAAATCAAATGGCATTAAGCTCTTGCATGACTTGGAGAATACATTTGCAAAGGTTTGAAGTTGATATTTTGAGAATTTGAGCGAGTGAGAGTCGGTTTCAAGGAGCGCGACACGTACATAGGGAGCGCGACGCACACACAGCGCGCAACGCACTGGCAGCCAGCCCGCAATAAAAAAATTTCAAGGGCACAATGCATACGAGGCGCGCAGCACACTGGGAATTGCGTGCGGCACACACAGTCCAGCAGCCCAAAAAGGTGCCAAACCACTTCAAAACTTGGAAAAATTGATCAAATTGAAAGATTTGCAGAGCATCTACCAGTTCAGTGGGTTCAGAGGACAACAAAGAAATTCAGGGTACAAGCAGCAGAAATGGCATCAGAAGTTTCATCAGCTTATGAGGGGGAAACTCACAGTGATACAGCTTCAGGAGAACAGGCTCCCCGGAGACCTAGGGGTGGCAGACATGTCAGGGATGAACCAAACACCCTCACTGAGTTGCAGGCATGCCCTCTCGCTATGTCTTGTTTCCAGCACTTAGCATGTTTCGAATTTTTCAGAGGGTGGCAAATGTCAGGATTCATCATGAGTTGGCCCGTCTTTTTGCACTTCACCTACATGGAGGTCAGTCTATCTTGGCAGGGGTCACTTTCACATTGACACCTGAAACCATATCAGTGGCAACAGGCATACCAAATGTTGGAGAATAGTGGCACAAGAAGATGAAGCTGGAGAGGGAACTTTATGAGCCTTACATTAAGGCCACTTGTTTGAGTCAGCTCACTAGAGTTTTCGCATTTAGATTTATGAGAGATGAGTATGCTCGACTCATGAAATTGATCATGAAATACTTCAGTTGTGAGGGGAGGTTTTCTCGTCTTTATGCCTATCACATCAGGTTGCTCATGCACTTTACCAGGGTGCGTATGATGAACCTCCCATTTTTCATTTGTAGGAACATAGAGAAAATGAAAAATTTCATGTAGCACAAGACCCCTCGGCAGCAGCTCAATAGTTTATATCACTTCGCTCTTATCCAGATTTTAGTGGATCATCAGTTGGGATTGCAGGGCATTGCTTGGGAGGACTTCATCTCCCGTGACTTCTTCAGCGCTCCACAGGTAGTATCAGAGGTCAAGCATGAGATAGGTGGTCCTTCTCATCAGCATGAGCGCCATGAGACCACTCTGGTGCCATTTTCCATCACAGATCAGAGAGGCTATCTGAAAGGCATCAGGCCTTTGTTTGCAGCAGCAAAGCGAGTGTTATCTCCACCCGAGGTGGACGGGGCCTCGCTTCCTACATCGACAATACAGGTACAGGATAAGGGCAAGAAGACCAAGCATGAGAAGGGGCCTTCAGGGGTGCCACCAGGTTAACGAGCGACCGGATTCATTCTCCATCATGATGATGATGATGATACCAATACACGTCCACAAAATGCACAGCTGAAAGAGATCTTCCAGGAGCAAGAGACAGAGATTCTATCTTTGACACTCAAGTTGGATATGGCCAAATGGAACATCAGGTATTTGGAGCAGAGGAACAAACAGCTAGAAGACCAACATGTGATCATGGAGCTGCAGAACATCTGTGAGGATCGCCTAACTGCCCAGCAGAGGAGGATTGAATTCACTTCATTGGAGCAATAGGTTATTGATGATCGTGAGTCTATTCTAGAGAGAGTTAACATGCACCTGCACAACATGTTGAACAAGGTTGATGAAGACAACACACTGCTGAGACACATGGCTCGTCATTACAGGGCACAGAACTTGAGTTTGAGAGCCCGGATAAGGAGTTTGAAAGCAAAATTGAGGAAGGCCACAAGAAGGGCAAAACGGGCAAAAGAGCAAGACAGGCTTAGAATCTTGGTTGAGGCTTCCTTGGCTCAGCATGGCACTCCATAGAGATCCCCCAGCCCAAATTTCAAAAAATTTGGGGCAATTTTGTGTTTCTGGAATTTTTTTGGTCAAAAAACAGGGGTTTTCTCCCTGTGCGTCGCACACCCTGCGCGACACTAAAATTATAGAGCTCTAAATGAGGAATGGCTTACATATTTGGATTCCGCATTGAAAAATACATCTACTAGTGTTCGGGAAAGAAATTTTGATAAGTTTTGGGTCTCCTAAAGGTCAAAAAAACACCCAAAAATGGCCTCTATACCACTTTTTGGACACACAGAAAGCAGTCTTGGGAGAATGAAGTTTTGGAGGGGAAAATCAGCTTAAAATTTATAAATTCTAGTTGGGTTGGAAAGTAGATAGGCCAAGCTTTCCAACAAGCTCACTTGGGCACATTTTGGACACCTGCAAGTGCCCCAAAACAGGCCCCAAAGTAGCGTGACGCACAGAGAAAAGTGCGCGATGCACAGAGAAAAGCGCGCGGCGCACAGAGAAAATTTTGCCCAGTTTGCTCCCGTTTCGTGAAATTTCGGGTTGCGACTTCTCCAAGTGGGCTCAGTCATCCACTCTTTAGTTTTTTGGCACCGAAGGCAGCTTTTAAATAGTTTTCTCTCCACGTGGGCGTCTATCTAGTGGCAAAGAATGCAAAGGGTCACCACATCCAAATGTCATGCTTGAGAGCGCTGCTCCTGTGGCTGATGGTTGGCTCTCCATATCATTTTTAAAATGATTTGAGTAACTTCCCAACCCCTGGGCGTTCTATCTCTTCTCTACACTTTCTATATATTGTAAGCAAGTTATTTGCAAATGGTTGGCTCGCTTGTAACTTCTAGGAGACTATGGGAAAGAAACTCTGTTTCTGCACTGTGTATTTTTGACAGAGAATTAATGAAAGGCAGCGGCTCTGTTTCATGAGATTCTTTTGGTCGTGAGTGTATCCAAATGTGTTCTTATGTTCCATATGTATTTTGTTATGTTTCATATTTCATTTCATGCTTCATTTCAGTGAAATTTTCTAAGTGAGATTAGGTAGAATTCAATTTATATTTCTCTGCGTGTGGGAAAATTTCATGTGCAGTGTTATTCTTTTGTTGAAGAGGATTCATGTGATCATGCCCTTTTCATTCTCTTCAGTAATCTTTCCATTCCGCGTTACCTTAAGCCGAAATTGCTGCGCTTTCCGCCTACCTTGCCTCATGGAATAATCTATGCCTTCATATTCGATTCTCTGTTCTTTGCTGAGCGCTAGTCCCATATACATCCCAGAAGCTCGGTCACTTCATAAAATATTTTCCAAAATCCCTTTTCACTTACTAGCCTAAGGTAAATATTGCTTTGTAAGTCATCTCAGACCATTTTGCCTATCCATTTGCTGAGCGTGACTCGGAGAGAGCCCTCTCCTGCTCTCGTAGGGCTGGCTACCAGACTGAGCATGGTTTGTGGTTACCCTAATTTTTGCCTTCCTTAAGCCTAAGGCAGATTTAGGTGCTAACATAGTGGTGACTCCACTGGGGACGAAACTTAAGTTGAAAGTCAAATTCCCTTGTATCATAAGAATTTTAGGCTTTTGGATGATGAGCTTAGGATTGGAAAGGCTGAGAAAGTTGGTTGTGTCCCGTAATTCCTCTTAATAGCACACTAGCTTCAAGACGATACACCAGAGTGAATCCGAACCCATATCCTCCTCACATTTACGAAAAGCCAAATTTGATCCCAAGACTCCTTCGTCAAGAAAGCACCATAACCCCCGTGTTCAAATCCCCTTCATGTCCCGACATTTTTGAGTATCTTGAGGAGCTTGAGGTTGGCGAACGATTTGAGGTATCACTGTTTGAATCTAAATCCGAAAAGGCTGTTGATTACACCATCCCCGATTTGCAATTTCTTGTAGACCTTGAGATGGAAAGAGCTAATATATTAATCGATAACTACATTGCCACGCAGCCCCAAACTCCTAGTGCAAGCCCCTTGCAAACTGTGCACACTCCTCCAACACCTCCAAGGCCAAATCTGCCGAGAATGATGGCTGCCCATTTTGCTCCTCTTGTTCTGCCCCAAATCCTAGATGATATGCCAAATGACTATCAAAGTAAAATATCGTTTTTCGATGGCACTCCTAACGGTATTACAGCCCAACAACATGTGGATAAGATGGCAGATTTCTATGAACTTCATGAGATCAATGCGGAGAACGTGGAAATGAGGCTCTTTGTACAAACATTCACAGGTGATGTGAGGAAATGGTTCAAAGGTTTGACAGCTGCAAGTATCACTACCTTGGCTAAGCTACAAAGACAATTTTTGAATAGGTGGGAAGTAAAAAAGAATCCCCTTCAAATTCTGGCCGAGTATGAACAAATCAAGTGGAATGCCGGTGAGTCGGTCCAAGATTATTGTGTTAGATTTAATGCAGTCTACAATGATATCCCAAACCATCTAAAGCCACCGGTGGGACTAGTAATGATGAAGTTTCCGGATGGCTTTGATGCTGACATGGTGTACCAATTACGAGAGAGGGAACCAGCTACAATGGAAGATATGCAGAAAATTACAGTCAGCGTTGAGGCTACCCTACTATCCAAAAGAGCAAGAGCGAAAGCAGAGAAGAAAACTACGGTGAAAGAAGAATCTTCTTCAATGGATCAACTGCTCAAGAAGGTAGAACACATGCACGAAAGGGTAAAACTTGACAAGCCAGAGCCACAAGTTAGGAATCCTAACTTTCGTGGCCAACAACAGCCACAATATAGAATTAGACAAAGAGATCAGTGGACTCAAGAGAAGATAGCACAATAGCAGATACAAACACCTTTGTAGCAGAATTTTGTACATGGACCGGAATCAGATGAGGAAGGGAATGTAATAGGCGAGGAAAACCATATTTTTACTCCAGATGAGCTGCCTACTTACGTCACCGAAGAAGAAGAATGTGTAGTGAACTCAGCTACACACCAAGACACTGATTTTATCCTAGCTAATGAAACCGTGTTGGAAGAAGAGTCAGAAGAATATCAAAGGGGGTATATGAATGCTTTGTCTACACAACAACAACGATATTCCCTTCGAAACAGAGATGTACCAGCTAAACAAATTTAGAAAAAGGAGGATGAAACAACAAAGAAAGATCCATCTGCTACACAAAGAAAGGGAAAGGAGGCAGCTGTTTCGGAGAGAAGCAAATCGAAATCAATAGAGAAATCACAGCAACCAGCCACCTCAAAAGAGAAGGAAAGGAAAGAGATCCCAGTTAAAGAGGTAGAAAGAACTCCTGCTTTCAGCCTAGAGAATGAGATTTCTAAGCTAAAGGTATCCATCCCTTTGATTGAAATCATGAAGAAAAGGAGCTATAGAGGACAGATTTCTAAATTGTTGAACTTAGACTCAATGTCCGACATGGTAAATGTGGAAGATGATCAACCTGAAATGATTTTTGGGCCAGCGACAAATGGTGAGTCTCCTGAGAGCAAGGTACCACCCTTCTACATTAGTTTGCGATTGCATGACTTTGTGCTACACAATGCCATGTTCGATTCCGGAGCCTCTCACAATATCATGCCCAAGGCTATCATGGATAAGCTTGGTCTGGACATCACCCACCAATTTCATGATCTCTATTCATCCGACTCTAGCAGAGTAAGGTGCATAGGGCTCATCAAAGACTTAGTCGTGAGTCTAGATCAGCTTCCTATGAAAAATGTTCTGATGGATGTAGTAGTAGCAGACATTCCTCCAAGGTTTGGTATGCTTCTTTCCAGGTATTGGGTGGCAAAATTGAAGGGGACACTACAGCTGGATTTCTCCTATTCGACAATCCCAGTGTTTGGGCAGATGAGGAAATTATATCGGGAACCAAAGATGAAGTATATGATCACAAGCAAGGAGAAACCAATAAATCATCCTATAAACTATGTACATACAGATTTAGAGTCTTTTGTTCTATTTTCAGATAGTTTAAATGAAATAGATAGTCAGATAGTAGAAGCATATGACATTCCAGAGATAACAGAAAATTTTAGAGAGATTTTGAAGAAAGAAATACAAGAAAAGCAACAAAAGATTGGGCAATCAGTTGGAAATGATGGATAGCAAATGAACGAGGGACAGAAAACAAACGATGGACAGCAAGCAAACAATGGACAACAAAAAGATTTTCAGCACTTGCAAGAAGAAGAAGAAGGCTTATGGACCATGGATTTTGATGGAGCAGTAGGGAATGATGGAGCTGGTATTAGTATTTGGGTACGCAGTCCTTTCTCTGCCCCAAAAAAAGTACCTAGTAGTGTGAGAGTTTGCCCATACAAGCTGGCCTTCAAATGTTCCAACAATGAAGCCGAATATGAAGCTCTGATTGCTGGCCTAAAAATTCTTAGAAAGTTGAATGCAAAGAGGATTTCAGTATATGGCGACTCCGAGTTGGTGATAAAACAGGTCAGAGGTGAGTACCAAGCAAAACATCCTAGGATGTGAGCCTATCGTAATGCAGTTTTGGACATCTTGAAGTTATTTTCCGAATACACCTTGACATGTGTGCCACGAATACAAAATAGTATTGTTGATGCTCTTGCCAAGGTAGTGAGCAGCTTAAAGATCACCATGAACTCCAGCAATAAGTTTGAAATCCATGTCAAGCACCGTCCAACCATTCCAGACAATCAATGACACTAGCAGGTGTTCCAAGATGATGAGGAGATTAAGGATTTTCTGCTCAACAAATGCAAGTTCAAAGAAACCTTAATCGATGTGGAAAACGATGAGAACAAAGGGAATGGTACAGAAGAAGTTCAAATTAATCAAATGGACGTATTGCAGCTAAAGAACAACGTCATTCCTAAAGGCTTGATATCCCTAGAAGAACTTTTCGATCAGGATGACGTAGCCCGCAAGCCAACTTTGTAGCCCACGGAGAAAGGTATAGAAGAAGTAAACATCGGTACAACAACAAATCCAAAATTGGTAAAATTGTCCAAGACACTACCACCAAAGATCAAGGACAAATATATCAGTTTGATGGCTTCATTTGCAGATGTATTTGCTTGGGATTATTCAGATTTAAAGATCTATGATACGAATTCAGCACACCATACCTATCAAGCCCAATCAGAAACCATTTAGACAAAAGCTAAGAAGGATCAATCCAAATTTGCTGCCATCCATCGAAAAAGAGGTAAATAGGTTGTACAAGTCAGGTATCATTATGCCTATTAGATTTTCAGATTGGATATCTAACTTAGTTCCTATACGAAAGAAGACCGGTGAGATCCGCCTATGCATTGATTTCAGAAATCTAAACAAGGTCTCATTGAAGGACAACTATCCACTGCCCAAGATGGACCATATACTTCAGAGAGTAGTGGGGGCATCTCGTATGTCGCTGCTTGATGGTTATTCCGGATATAACCAAATTTTTGTCCATGAAGATGATAGAGATAAGACAGCATTCACAACTCCATGGGGAACATTTCAGTATGCCAAAATGCCATTCGGTTTGAAGAATGCAGGTGCCACATTTCAGCATGCAATGGACTTGGCATTTGCAAATGGGAAGGATGTGTTTTTGGTGGTGTACTTGGATGACTTGACGGTGTTTTCAGAATCTGATGAACAATACATGCATCATTTAAAAATTGTCTTTCAAAAATGCAGGAAATATGGTTTATCACTGAATTCTAAGAAGATCTTGTTCGCCATGGAGGAAGGAAAGTTACTTGGGCATATGATTTCAAAAGATGGAATCCGCATAGACCCAGCACGTGTCCAAGAAATTCAGCAAATCGATCTGCCTAGGAACAAAAAGGAGATACAGTCATTTAACGGTAAGATGAATTTTCTACGTCGCTCTGTGCCTAATATTGTGGGACACTTGAAATAAATGACCAACATGCTTAAGAAGGACAGCCAGGTGAAATGGACGGACGAGGCTGTAAAATCTTTCAACTTGGTCAAATTGGCCCTCTCTTCAGCTCCAATTCTAGTTAGCCCAGATTATACTCAAGATTTCATATTGTTTACATTTGCTTCTGAGGACACTATGGTGGCGGTACTATTGCAGAAAAGGGATGACCATGAAAGACCAATTGCATTCTTCAGCAGGGCTACAAGGGATGCAACTTTGAAGTACAACATCATTGAGAAGCAAGCCCTTGCATTGGTAAAGGCACTGAAGGATTTCCGGGTGTATATTCTACATTCTCACATTCTGGCCTATGTTCCTAATACTGCTGTGAAATATGTTTTAGTGCAGATCGATCCGGAAGGGAGAAGAGGCAAATGGATCGCAGCCTTGCTAGAGTACGATGTGGAGATAAAGCCTACAAAGTTGGTCAAAGGACAGGGATTGGCGAAACTAATGGCGAAATAAAATTTGCATGCATTAGACATAAATCTGATCACTGCCATGTCCGATGAGAGTGATGAAGGAACTTCAGTTCAGGTATTCGAAATGTTTTCTTTGTCCCCATGGTATCCTGATATAATCTATGTGCTGAAAAATCTATCACCACTGCCCGGCATGGTTAGAAACAAAGCAAGAACTCTTAAATTGAAAGCTACCAAGTTTTGTGTCTTGAAATCTGCACTGTATTGGAAAGATCCCGGTGGCATTTTACTAAATTGTCTGGTGGAAGAGGAGTCAAAGAAAGTCATGGAGGACTTCCACGGAGGAGAGTGTGGTGGACATCTTTTTTGGAAGTCAACAGCGAACAAAATCTTGAGAGCAGGGTACTACTGGCCTACTTTGTTTGCTGATGTGCATAAGATGGTAAAGTGTTGTCATAAGTGTCAAATTTTCGAAGGAAAACAGAAACTACAGCCTTTGGCACTCAAACCTATCGAAGTGAGCACTCCATTCCAATAATGGGGGTTGGATTTCATTGGGGAAATTCATCCCGCATCTTCTGGATAGCATAGGTGTATCCTTACAGCGACGAACTACTTCACAAAATGGATTGAGGCAACACCTACCAGACAAGCGACAGACACGGTAATCATTTCATTTCTTGAAAATAACATCTTGTCTCGCTTTGGTTGTCCAAACAAATTGATCACTGATAATGTAGCAGCTTTTAAATCGAAAAGGATGGTAGAATTTTGTCACAAATACCACATAATTTTGGGTCATTCAACTACCTATCATCCGCAAGGCAATGGGCTGGCGGAATCTTCGAATAAATCTTTGGTCAACATCATCAAGAAGCTGCTGGAAATTTATAAGAAGAGCTGGAACAAGAGGTTGGTTCATGCACTTTGGGCAGATCGAATCAGTCAGAAAAAGTCTATTGGTATGTCACAGTTTGAGCTCGTTTATGGAGTGGACATAGTATTTCCCGCTTCCCTTGCTGCCCCAGTGGTCAAACTTCTCCAAGAGGCCGATAGTGAGGAAGATCCCATGCAGAGAAGGTTAAATCAAATGATCCACTTGCAGCAAACGAGAGAAGAAGTTTTCCAAAACACATTCAAGTTGCAGGAGAAGATAAAGAAAATCTATGAAAGAAAAGCAAAAGCGGACAAATTTCAGTTGGATGATGTGGTGCTGAAATGGGATTCAAGAAATGAGGATAAAGGCAAGCACGAAAAGTTCGAAAATCTGTGGAAAGGTCCTTTCAAGATCGCAGCATACAGGGGTCAAAATGCCTTTCTTCTTAAAGAAATGAATGGGGAAGACTGTCCTGGGGGGCCGATCAATGGTCGGTTGCTCAAGAGGTATCATTGTTGATATATTAACACTACTTCCACTGTCATTGTAAATACCATTTTTACTTCAGTTTGGTTTTAGTATGTACAATCAGCTTTTGAGTTATTCCAATTGTCAAGTTTGGGTCAATTTCTTGGTTACTCCAGTTTTGTAAATAAGTCAAAGTCTTGTGTTGTTTATCAAAATGATGACTCCATAGCCCAATGGACCAAGAGGCACTATCTAGCTCCTCCGGAGATCTGCTATTCTTGGCACCTCCAAGGAGCTACCATCCCCCATTGGAGCCAATGTTAGATTCGGTCTGGTCAGCACTCCGTCAGAGATCAAAGCTCTTTCTGCATTTCAATTTTAGGTGTCCCGCTTCATCCACTCAGCTGCATTTCGCTAGGGACATGTCATGATCTGATGGAGAAAGTCATGCTACTCATTTTCCCTCATGACGGGCCTCTGCTGGTTCAGGTCTTGGTCCAAAAATCAATGAAGTTCATGATAGTCAAGGTCTGGTCCTATTTCAGGACAGAGTCATTTTTTATTGTTTGGGTCTAGAAATTCATCAGTTTGGTCCTTGAAAAACATGTCCAGAAAACAAGCCATGCAGGCCAAAAGGAGATCTTATACACTTACAGTGCAGAAAGCTTCATCATCTCCGCAAGTGACATCGACTCTTCTTAAAAAACTCTGTTTTGAAGAAAAGTCAAACAAGGTCAACTATGGAAAAAATTTCCAAAAATCGACAGTTGACATTTTCAGATGCAGTCATGGATTTCAAAGCTAGAGGCTCAGTCACACAGTCCCCACAAAGAAACACCGAAAATTTCATCATGAGAGCCAAAATTTCAAAGAAAAAGAAAAAACAGAGTGTTTTAAAATTCAATGAAAAGTGCAAAACAAAAAACATTAGAAAGGGGGTTTTCAAGGAAGAAAAAATCAAACCAGTTTCTCTCAAGCCTATATATACATGTTTTTCCCAAATCAAATGGCATTGAGCTCTTGCATGACTTGGAGAATACATGTGAAAAGGTGTGAAGTTGATATTGTGAGAATTTGAGCGAGTGAGAGCCGGTTTCAAGGAGCGCGGTGCATACACCAGGGAGCGTGGCACACTAGCAGCCAGTCCGCAGTGGAAAATTTGCAAGGGCACGACGCATACGAGGCGTGCGACGCACTGGGAATTGCGTGCGGCACACAGTCTAGCAGCCCAAAACGGTGCCAAACCACTTCAAAACGTGGGAAAAGCGATCAAATTGAAAGATTTGCAAAGCATCTACCAGTTCATTGGGTTCAAAGGACAGCAAAGAAATTCAGGGTACAAGCAGCAGAAATGGCATCAGAAGTTTCATCAGCTTATGAGGGGGAAACTCACAGTGATACAGCTTCAGGAGAACAGGCTCCCCGGAGACCTAGGGGTGGCAGACATGTCAGGGATGAACCAAACACCCTCACTGAGTTGCAGGCATTCCCTCTCGCTATGTCTTGTTTCCAGCACTTAGCATGTTTCGAATTTTGTCAGAGGGTAGCAAATGTCAGGATTCATCATGAGTTGGCCCATCTTTTTGCACTTCACCTACATGGAGGTCAGTCTATCTTGGCAGGGGTCACTTTCACATTGACACCTGAAACCATATCAGTGGCAACAGGCATACCAAATGTTGGAGAATAGTGGCACAAGAAGATGAAGGTGGAGAGGGAACTTTATGAGCCTTACATTAAGGCCACTTGTTTCAGTCAGCTCACTAGAGTTTTCCTATTCAGATTTCTGAGAGATGAGTATGCTCCGCTCATGAAATTGATCATGAAATACTTCAGTTGTGAGGGGAGGTTTTCTCGCCTTTATGCCTATCACATCACGTTGCTCATGCACTATACCAGGGTGTGTATGAAGAACCTACCATTTTTCATCTGCGGGAACATAGAGAAAATGAAAAATTTCATGCAGCACAAGACCCCTCGGCAGCAACTAAACAGTGTATATCACTTCCCTCTTATCCAGATTTTGGTGGATCATCAGTTGGGATTGCAGGGCATTGCTTGGGAGGACTTCATCTCTCGTGACTTCTTCAACGCTCCACAGGTAGTATCAGAGGTCAAGCATGAGATAGGTGGTCCTTCTCATCAGCATGAGCGCCATGAGACCACTCTGGTGCCATTTTCCATCACATATCAGAGAGGCTATCTGAAAGGCACCAGGCCTTTGTTTGCAGCAGCAAAGCGAGTGTTATCTCCACCCGAGGTGGAAGGGGCCTCGCTTCCTACATCGGTAATACAGGTACAGGACAAGGGCAAGAAGACCAAGCATGAGAAGGGGCCTTCAGGTGTGCCACCAGGTGAACGAGAGACCGGATTCATTCTCCTTCATGATGATGATGATACCAATACACGACCACAAAATGCACAGCTGAAAGAGATCTTCCAAGAGCAAGAGACAGAGATTTAATCCTTGACACTCAAGTTGGATATGGCCAAATGGAACATCAGGTATTTTGAGCAGAGGAACAAACAGCTAGAAGACCAGCATGTGATCATGGAGCTGCAGAACATCCGTGAGGATCGCCTAACTAACTAGCAGAGGAGGATTGAATTCACTTCATTGGAGAAACAGGTTATTGATGGTCGTGAGTTTGTTCTCGAGAGAGTTAACATGCACCTGGACAACATGTTGAACAAGGCTGACGAAGACAACACACTGCTGAGACACATGGATCGTCATTACAGGACACGGAACTTGAGTTTGGGAGCCCGAATAAGGAGTTTGAAAGCAAAATTGAGGAAGGACACAAGAAGGAAAAAACGGGAAAAAGAGAAAGACAGGCTTAGAATCTTGGCTGAGGCTTCCTTGGCTTAGCATGGCACTCCATAGAGAGCCCCTAGCCCAAATTTCAAAAAATTTGGGGCAATTTTGTGTTTTTGGAAATTTTTTGGTCAAAAAACAGGGTTTTTCTCCCTATGCGTCGTGCACCCTGCGCGGCGCTAAAATTAGAGAGCTCTAAATGAGGAATGGCTTACATATTTGGATTCATCATCAAAAAATACATCTACTGGTGTCTGGGGAAGAAATTTTGATAAGTTTTGGGTCTCCTAAAGGTCGAAAAACACCCAAAAATGGCCTCTCTACCACTTTTTGGACACACAGAAAGTAGTCTTGGGAGAATGAAGTTTTGGAGGGGCAACTGAGCTTCAAATTCATACATTCTAGTTGAGTTGGTAAGTAGACAGGCCAAGCTTTCTAACAAGCCTACTTGGGCACATTTTGGACACCTGAAAGTGCCCCAAAATAGGCCCCAAAGTAGTGTGATGCACAAAGAAAAGCGCGCGGCGCACAGAGGAAATTTTGCCCAGTTTACTCCCGTTTCGCGAAATTTCAGGTCGTGACTTCTCCAAGTGGGTCCGGTCATCCAATCTTCACTTTTTAGCACCAAAGGCGTCTTTTAAAGAGTTTTCTCTCCAGGTGGGCGTCTATCCAAGTGGCAAAGAATGCAAAGGGTCACCACAGCCAAATGTCATGCTTGAGAGCGTTGCACCTGTAGCTGATGGTTGGCTCTCCATCTCCTTTTCGAAATGATTTGAGTAACTTCCCAACCCCTAGGCATTCCATCTCTTCTCTACACTTTCTATATATTGTAAGCAATTTATTTGCAAATGGTTGGCTAGCTTGTAACTTCTAGGAGACTGTGGGAAAGAAACTCTGTTTCTGCACTGTGTATTTTTGACAGAGAATTAATGAAAGGCATCGGCTCTGTTTCATGAGATTCTTGTGGTTGTGAGTGTAGCAAATGTGTTCTTATGTTCCATATGTATCTTGTTATGTTTCATATTTCATTTCATGCTTCATTTCACTGAAATTTTCTAAGTGAGATTAGGTAGAATTCAATTTATATTGCTCTGCCTGTGGGAAAATTTCATGTGTAGTGTTATTCTTTTGTTGAAAAGGATTCATGCGATCATGCCCTTTTCACTCTCTTCAGTAATCTTTCCATTCTGCGTTACCTTAAGCCGAAATTGTTGTGATTTCCGCCTACCTTGCCTCACAGAATAATCTGTGCCTTCATATTCGATTCTCTGTTCTTTGCTGAGCGCCAGTCCCATATACATCCTAGAAGCTCGGTCACTTCATAAAATCTTTTCCAAAATCCCTTTTCACTTACTAGCCTAAGGTAAATATTTCTTTGTAAGTCATCTCAAACCATTTTTCCTATCCATTCGTTGAGAGTGACTCGGAGAGAGCCCTCTCCTGCTCTGGTAGGGCTAGCTACCAGACTAAGCGTGGTTTGTGGTTACCCTAATTTTTGCCTTCCTTAAGCCTAAGGCAGATTTAGGTGCTAGCAGGTTCCATATCAAAAGTACACATGATCTATCTATATACATATAATCTACAAATTGTAAATTGTATTTTGAATGAAGTTAATGTTATTTGTAGGCATCACATATTTGAAAAATTGTCATGATTGCATGCATAGAAAAAGAGCAATGAAAGAATCTTGTATATGAATCAAATATTGACTTAAGTGTGTTTTTGATTCATCATTATTAATTATATTGTATAACTTTTGTTATTGAGTGGTAAAAAGTAGTTTAAAACCAGATCATGTCACTAAAAACATATTTACGGGGAATAGTTAGGAGAGTGCCTACTCAATTACAAAGTATATGATTATTGTTAAGAATGGACCTTATGAACCATAAGCTCAATTTTTTTTATGTGAATCAATATTTATTGTTGCATCTGTAATGTGAATTATGAAATTTTTTAAAAGACATTTTAGGAGAGTGCCTACTCAATTACAAAGTATATGATTATTGTTAAGAATGGACCTTATGAACCATAAGCTCAATTGTTTTTATTTGAATCAAAATTTATTGTTGCATTTGTAATGTGAATTATGAAATTTTTTAAAAGGAATTTGAGTTGAATTGTTAAGTTGTAATGTGAGATAGGTTATGTAATTATTTTACGAGTTATTTGGGATGAATTGCGAAAGGTTTTTGACTGTAGAAATTTTAGAATGTGTAATGTGTTAGATATTCGTGTATCTTAATTTCCAACATAGAAATCTTAATTTTACAGAAATGTATCTAGTAAGAATAAGAGCAGCTACAAATCATAGTTAGCAACTATGTATGTAGTAAGAATGAGTGCAGAATACAATTGGATAAGGAAAATTTCAATTAAAATTCAATTCTTTAAAATTTAATACTCAGTATTTAAATGTTTAAATATAAACAATAAAATATACATACAGTGCATCTAAAAATTAAATCCCTCAACTACACGATAATAATACAATTCTCATATAGATAAATCATTCCTCAGATTCACGTGATTCTAAAAATCATGAAACACAACAAATACCATCCGTCAAATTTGATTCCTACCCACTGAGACAGTTTCATAACATATCATACATTTTTAAATAATGGTAATTCATAAACTAAAATTCCATGCTATACCTGCTACACTGAGCGACCGATTGAGACTGTAGTGCCATCAACTTTTTGGTTACTAAGGGAGACTTGAGGAGTCGGGGCGGTAGATGGAGAATAGGGAAAGAATTAGTTTGTGGAAACAATTTGTTGGGTTCATGCAGTGTTTCAAGTTTTCTAGGGACTTCTTCCCATTTGAAAGGGACTGCGACGGATGTGAAGGGAGTCACAGGATAAGGTTGGAGGTCCAATGGCATGACTTGCATAAGGAACTTTGAGGCATGATATGATTTCAGATCGATGTCGGCATTGGTCCTCATGATTTCCTTCAATTCTTCCCGCTCCTCCTCAGATACATCTTACGTTCTTGATTTTCTTTTCCTCAGATTTCTTGATTTTCTTTTCCTTGACTTTCTAAACGATCAAGACACTGAGGGCTTGGCTTATCGTGCACGATAGAGACTTCTTCGGCTTCTCCATAGCTTCTGAAACAATCAGGGCACATCTCATCCATTAACACCGACTTCATGCATCGACTGTTACTTCCTCGGTTGTGTTCCATCATCGAATTCGTAGCCTCAACGACAAATACGCTCTTGAAAACCTATGCAGGCACCATAGAATCCCCCTATTCGGCCTCCAGAGGGAACAAGAACTATTATTTTCGTGTAACAGATAATGAATCAAATTCATTTTCATGGTCCTTCAAACCATTCTGAGTGTAGTCGACATTGGCTGGGAAAAGCAGGATATTAGAGAGATTAAGTTTTGCAAGCTCTAAAATAGATACCATGATTAGGAATATCCTTTCTTCCCCTCCAGGCTAGAATGGCGCCATGGATTCAACACTCCCGCTGCTCACCATTATTCAAATAATGGCCTGTCATTGACAAACAGAAACCAGAAACCATAGGTTATGCAATGATGTAAGGAAATCTGGTTTGTAATTTTTCTCCTACTCTACACAGGGACCAGCACATGTATGACCGGAACATTTCAGAATGCCATTTGTTGCTAGATATAAATGATGAGTGAAGAAAGCTTGAACGAGAAGTTAAAGATAATATGTTGGTTTTTCATAGAAACTACTATCTGTAACCTAGAAGAATTATGAAAATGAGAACTGAATCACAGACAATATGCTGCTTAACACGGAAACTACTATCTGTGACTCTTGGAGAAATTAAAGATAATATGTTGATCTCTCACAGAAACTATTATCTATAACTTAGAAAGGAAGGTGGAAACTTCAAGTATAGGAGCGCTCTTTTAAGGAATTTTAAATTTATCTACATAAGCAAATAAAGACCTCCAGCTTCATTACTATACTTGAAAGAAGAAAACATAACATGACACATGACAAAGAAGGTTACAAAATTATACCCAACAACTCATGGAAACTTCTGATTCTTTCATTAATCAAAGATGATATCAGGAATACAGTGGCATAATCTCCAGGTTCTCCAAAATTCGAACCCTTTCTTTGTAAACTTTCCTCTTTTTATACATTGTTGAACAGTTGTTGATTTCTAAAACTGCCCAAATTATTTAATTGCTTCTCTAACTATATGAAGTAAAAACTATTAAAAAATTTTACAGGGGGTAAAAGACACCTCAAAGAACATGAAATAACAGGAACATAACTAAATTCAGAAAGGGACTATAACTGATAGCTTTCTCTATTAATCTGCTTCCGAATTCCTCTATAAATGCCCTAATGATGCTTAATTTGTTTTAGCCGTAATGAAATGCATTTAGCTTGTGTAATCCTGGTCTTACATGGGCATTTTGATTGGCCAAAGTACAAAGAAAACATACCCGATTGTCTTCCTCTTCAAATTTGGCTCTAACCCTGATTTTCCACTTTACAGGTGAAATTAACGTGAAACTTTGATTAATACGGAACTCAAAAGAGTTAATCTTGCTTTATAAATTTGTCAAATCTGCCCATTCAGTGCTCTGTTGACTTCCATCACAAATCGCAATCGGCCCGATATATAATTGCAAAACTTTACTTTACGCACCCTTAAGCCGAAAAACTATGGTAATATTGGACTTATGCATAAATCCTTCATATTTGCGCTTTTTCCATTATATACCTTTTATAATAGAAATATGCCATAAAGCATGCTTTTTCTGCTTTTAAAACGAGCTATGCACAACTATCGAGGCATACGTTTTCCACCGATATATACCCACTATAGATCTGCACTTTTCGCATCAGATGGTCTATAAAGATTTCGGGTGGGACATAAGCTGGGAGAATACCTGCCCGAAATGGGCGGTTTTCTCTCTCCACCCGGCTGCTACATGTCGAATGATAAGTAGGATCGGGTGAGCTCCAATAAAAACCATTTACCATTTTTGCTCTACCTGCAATCCCACTTGTAACTTTAAATCAACCTTTTTGTACACCTTGTGGACCCGCTAGGACTTTACAACAATCTATCTATATATATATATATATATATATATATATATATATATATATATATATATATATATATATATATATATATATATAGATATATATATATATATATTGGGTCTGGCCCTTATCGCGGATCGCAATCGGCAGGATCACATACATATATAATAAGCGCTATGTGTTATTTCAGACCCGCCGGCATTATAAACACAATATATATCTTTTCAGGTCTGGCTGTCGAGAATCGTAATAAGAAATCAGTGAAGGAACCAATACATATGCATTTGGCGCTTTATGGACCTGCCGGGACTTTTAAATATAATATATATATTTCGGGTCTGGATCCTTGACACTTTATAACTTGTTTCTTTTGCGATTCTGATACACAATATGCTTTGCGATATATATATACGTATACATTCATATAACCATTGGCTTAATCCTTGGCTATACTGGGGCCGATTCTTTTATTTTTACTTATTCCTTTACAAAGAAAACATACCGATATACCATTATTACTCCTTCCTTTTTCTTTTATCTATTTTTGAAATATTTTCAAGTTCTTGTATGAAAAATGAATACTACAAGCAACAAAAATACATGTTACAACAAGTCCTTAGGCGAGAAGAGAGTATTTGATAGGACTGATATGATTTTTATAAGATAATTTAGGCCATTAGTGCCAAGAATCCTTCGAGAATAGCATGCTTTAACCATTTCTTACTTCCCAAAAGATACACTCCTTGATGAGATTTTGTGTTCCCAGGGAAAATTCAAAATACGTGAGCCTTTGATATTACCTATCAGTTAGAGTTGTAATTCTTGAATGTTTGGGGTGTATTTGTGTCTCCACATCTTACACCAGAGGGATTATGAATTATTGATATATCTCTACCATTTTTTTGTGTTGAGTGCTTTACTAAGAGTTTTTGGATCTCTTGGTACAAATCCACCTTCAAGCTTTGGTTGGCAAAGTTTGTCCCAAGTAGTGAGAGCCCACATTTTTTCTCTCTTAGAACCCCCTAAGTGGAAGAATTGCTAAATGTTTTGTATATTGTTGAGAATGGCCTTTAGAGAAGAAAAAATGGATAAGAGATAAATAGGTAAGGATTGAAGAATTTATTTGAGGAGGGTGAAGCACCCTACCAAATTTAATAAGCAGAAGGTCCAACAGGAAAGATGAGCGTCAAATTTTTGAAGAAGATTCTCCCAAGTGATTTTCCTAAGAGGGTATTTAGTGAGAGAGACACCTAGATATTTGGCCAAAATGAAGCTATTTTGAAAACTAAGAGGTCTCAAAATGTGAGTTTGAATAACCAATGGAGTGTTAAAGAAAAATATCTAGGATTTGGCTAAGTTAATGAAAGTTCTAGATGAATTAGAGAATCTAGTAAGGATGTGATTTAAGGTTTCCACTTCCTTGATAGTGGGAGTGCCCATTAGAAAAGTGTCATCTAAAAATTGATGATGAGTGGAAGAATGACTTGAAGATCCTAAATGGGTACCTTTAGAGTCCATCTTGGAGGGAAACAGATATTGGGTGGTCAAGGCCTTCAACCATTGGGAGAAAAATATAAGGAGAGATGGCATCCCCTTTCCTAATGCCTCTTAAAGTAACAAAAGGAATGGAGGGAGTGTCATTGACTAAGATGGAGAGGAAGGCTTTGCTGATGAGGGAAAGTATCTAACGAATCCATCTTTCTTCGTGTCCAAAAGCTACAAGTATATGAAAGTTGAATTTCCAAATGAGCTTTTCAAAGGATTTAGGCATGTCAAGCTTGATGAGCATACTTAGGGTTTTGTTAGATTTAAGAGAGAATATGCGTTCATGTGCAAGGATTACACTATTCATTATTTTCTTTCCTTCCATGTATCTTGTTTTCTCTAGGGAAATGAGAGAGAGGATGATGGGATTCAGTTTGTTGGCAATGACATTGGAGATGATCTTGTATATGATGTCACAAAGGAAATGGGATAATAGTGAGAAGATTTGGCTCTTGATGATTTGGGAATGAGCATAATGAACGTGACATTAAGGTTGAGAGGAATGAGGAGGAGCACCTAGAGTCTTATACTATTTTCCATATATCCTGACACAATTGGATAACAAGATTGGTAAAAAATTATAGTTAGCCCATCGAGACCTGGAGAATTTCATTTAGGCATGTCCACTACTACAATTTCCACCTCTTTCATAGTCAAAATAGGTCATTACACCCTTTGGTGACAATTTTGGGTATGTTTCTAGTGATTTTTCTAGTGGTCAACATTCTGTCAAGGGTGAGATCGGTTAGGAGGGTTTGAAAATGGTTGAGCAACTCCTGAGTGATTTCAACATGGATTTTCATTTTGAGGTTAGTGGTAGATTTGATGATTGATATCTAATTTTTTTGTTAGTGATTAATCATTGGTGTGTGGAAAAATTAAGTGTTCCTTTTCCTTTCTTGCAACCATTGGACTCCTGATTTTTGTTTCAATAAAATTTCTTCTTGCTTTAAGCATTACTCCAGTTTTAGAGAGGTGACTATATCTTGATGACTTAGCTCCTCTATCTTTCATACTAAAATGAAAGTGTCATGTATGGTAGCTATCTCTTTTTGTAAATGTGTCTTGTATTTATGAATGTTTCCAAAGTTGGATAGATTCTAGTATTTGATTTTTTTTCTTGAGGTATTCGAGTTGTTGTTGAAAGTGAAGCATTATTGTTCCTAAGAAAAGATTTGAATCTCTCCACCAAGTCTTCATGTTAGGGAGAAAGTCTAGATTCCTTAACAAGAAGTCTTTGAAATTGAAAGGTATGCTCCTTGGGTTTCCCAACCAATTCATTGATAGTTAGATAAGCCATGCGGGTTAGAACCATGACTTGGCAAGATTATGGCTTCAAAATTGGTGTTTTAATCAATGGGGATTTTGTTATAACAATTTTGTTAATCCTGGAAGTAATTTGAGAAATTACCCTCTTTTGTTGTTCTAGGTATGTATGCCATTTTGGGTGTCGAGATCGACCGTTTGGGAGTTGTTTATGAAGTCATTAAAAAATGAAATTTCTTCATCTAGTTTGTGGATCCCTTCTTTTTTTATTTTAGATTTTTTTCTCATAGTGAAGTCTCCCCTTAGGATTTAAATGTTGGGCATTGGATAATCTAGCGCTCCTCATGTGTTTCATGACATGTGCTTAAACACCTTTGAAGGATCCATTAACTCTAGCGACGCATTTGTTTACTAACACCTATGGGTTTTTCTATAGTGACAATCATGATTCCAATGATTGGTATCAAAGTGAAAGATCTCGAGTTTGAAATACCCCCGACTCATGTTGGGGGGATATTGTTGGGCATTGGATAATCAAATGCCCCCTGTGTGTTTCACAACATGTTCTTAACTGCCTCTCAAGTATTGGTTAACTTTGGTTATGTGTCCATTTACTAACACGTATGAGTTTTTGTGTAATGGAAATCATGATTTTCCTCTATGTTTTGATTCTCCCTTTCTATATTTTGAAGATTTTTTTTTAAGAGAAGAGATTAGGCCATAGACAATGGATATTAAGTGTTAGGTGGCAGGACTAATGGGTTGGATGTTAGAAGTGAGGATTTTTAGGAGAGATATAATTTATTAGGGTTATAGTAGATGGGTTCCATATGATAGTGAGGCCTCCTTAGGTGCCTATGGAATCTTGGGCTATATCTTCATTGTTTCACCAAATTGTATTAAGATAATTGTAAAGAGTATTTTCAAAGCATTTGGATTTCTAGATCATGAGGATGTTTGAATGTTATTGCTTAATTTAATGTTTTAAGAATATGTGCTTAGGTTTATCATTAATACCCATAATGTTCCAAGTGATGACTTTCATTGAATAGTGGGAGGAGGGTTGGAAAATAACATCCATGATTTTCACCCATCCAAAATTGACTAATACATCACCTAAATCTTGTAGTAGTTGACTCCTTCTTTTTCTTTCTTTTTTCTCTTGGTTCCCTTGCATTATTTCTTTGGTCCATAAGGGAATTTATTTGTTTTATATGAGGGAATAAAGGTGGATGAATGGAGGGAGTAGCACCTAATTCTTGAGCTTGACTAATCAGGCACTCAGTATTTAGCTCAAAAATCAAAGTTCTCAGAATGGATCGAAACGTGAACGATCGCGTATGTCTCAGTGAAACGATCCCAATGCAACTCTTTTTATTGGAAACTGAGTTTGTATGAGGAAGATAATGAGTTATGTCCGCTTTGCCAAACATAAGAAATTTTTGAAAAAAATTGCACAGTCACTGCATAGTCAGTAGTCCATACTGCTGACGTGGTAGGTAACTATGCAAGGTCAACAATGGTCAACAGTCCAATCATAGTTCGCCAAGTGTCATGTACTTATTGGATATTAGGTGTGGTGTGTTTACAAGTTTTTATTGGTTTAGAATAAACCAATGAGGAGGGGACAAGTGGCAAGCCGAGAGGCCACCATGTGTCCCTCCCCAAAGGACAGCTCGATACGTAGTCTACCAAAAATTTATGGCATGCTAGGGGGTCGAACCTCGGACCTGCCCCCAACAATCTTTGTGCCATACCACTACACTATGCTATGTTTCTTAACTTATATAACTCACCGCGCAAATTTAAAGTTTAATGTTTTGAGGTTTGGTGGTTAGGAGGACCAACCCTCCCATGTGAACACACATTATGTAACCACTAGGGTTAGCCGTTATCGCAGACCATAGTGTAAACCTATGACATTCAACTCACCATGTGAACACATCTATGGTAACATCAAACCGTTATCCATACGGCGGACAACAAACACCATAAGTGGTGGCAACATAGGCGCTAAAATTTAATACATCACATGCGACCACTCATGGAAAAACCGCAAGCTCATAGTTAACTAGCCACATGATTAGCACTAGGTAATCTGAATTAACTCTGATTTAAATGCACCTTATCCATAATTAAACTTGAGTTTAATTCAGCGGCACTTTTGGTGGAACCCACAAATTTCGGTGCTAACTCCAAAAATTGCGGGATTAACTGGAGTTCCTCTAGTTTTGGAGGAGGTTTTCTAGGAGAAAGTAGTTTTGGTCATAACTGGAGCAAATTTCGACCAAATGGAGTTCACGAAAAGGTGTTCCTAGTTGATTTAGACATTAAAAACACATTGAAATAGGTTTCAAGAGCAGTAGAGCTTTGTAAACAACAGTTTTTCCATATTGAGCCAATAAAGAGGCCCAAACCATGGAAGGTGAACCAAGGAGATGTAGCCCATGCAAGCTGACCAAGGAGATATTTTGAGAAATGCATTGTCAAGATGCATATTCGAGTTTCATAGAGGCAGGATCAGGGTAGAAGATAATCTCTTTCTTGTTGAGGAGTGTTGAAAATGCAACAAGAAAATCCTAATTTAATTTTGTCCTTGATTTAATTTTGTATGGGGTAAAAGCATGTTAATGTGTATCACTTTTTCCCTTTTTGTGGCAAAGAAGTTTTATAAAAATAAATGGAGTTGGAATGTTTACTCTTAAATTCACAAAATCATCAAAAACTAGGTGGTGGTAAAAGAAAAAAAAACATGTCAATTTAAATTCAATTTCATGACATATTTTTTCTAAAATTTAATATATAATTTTTATCTAATTTATTCATTTTCTTTAAAAGGTATCATTAATATTTTACATAAATTTTTAAGTAGTGACAAAACCGCGACCCCCCATTTCTCTATTGATTTATGTTTTTTAATTCTAATTTCTTTAACAGATGTGTTGTAAACATTCTAAAGATTGCTAAACAAATTTAAAAATAAAAAGTAAGCATATTTTTTAATTATTATTAAAATACTAGTAAAAATGATCATATTTTCGTATATATAAAATCGCGACCCAAGAAACTACCCTTTCAAGTTCATAAAATCATTTTTTTTTTAATAGAAATTTGAAAATAACATATAACAAAATGTTAAAATTATTTTTTGAAATTTTTTAAAATATATTTTATATTTTTTATAATAAAATTTTTAATTATGATTATAATAACGTATTTTAAATTATTCAAAATATAATATATAAAATTATTTGTTTAGAAATTCTACTTCTATTTATATATATATATATTTAAAGAGTTTTAGCATTTCATTTAACTTTACATCAAGTTATTTATATTTTGTGAGTGATTAACCATATATTTTACCAATATTTACTATCAGTTGACTTATTTGCAAATTTAGTATTTACTTTTTATAACATTATTTATATTTTCTAATCCCACTAAATAGGTTCACTATAGCTTTTACCAAAATTTATTGTGAGTTAGCTTTGTTACAAATTTAGCATTTATTTTTTATAATTAACAAGTATGAAACTCAACTCATTTAATTGATATTTTTATATTATTATTTTTTATCTTTTTTTTTTTATTTGAGTACTTTTTTGCTTTTGCCATATAATGAGACACATTAACATGCTTTTACCCTATGAGTTAACTAAGCTAATTTGACTTTTTTGGCTTAGTTAGTTCAAGTTGAGGGTCTAACTTGAGTCATGTAGAGTGTCTCCTATATTATAGGATCCCTCGTTAAGTTTATTTTGAGTTGCAATTGATTAATTCAATTTAACTCGTTCAAGTCAATTAAACTAGTTCCAAATGTTGGAGGAACTAGTGGGAGGCCTAGTAGTGTGGTGTTGCGTGTAGTGATCAACTAGTAAAGTGATTATTCACTCATAAATAAATCATGCATGTCAGAGGTGAGAGTTACCCAATTGATATTGGAGTTCAGGGATAATGCACTGTCAATTGTATAGTCATTTGAATTGTACAACTGGTGCATGTAGTCAGAGGAAGGCCTACGAGGATTGCACGGTTTGAATTGAGTAATTTACCTAATTAATAGGGGGATAATTACCAAGGAAATAATGTAAGGAAATAGGGAACCGGGCAAGCATAAATTGGTTAGGCATTGGCATGGGCTTGTCTAGGAAGCAGTGAGACATATAGAGATAGTGCAGAGGTTGCTTGGGCTTCAGCAAAGCATTACGATCTTCTCATATTTTCTAACTAACGCAATATACAAATAGTAGGGGTTTTTAGCTGTAGTCTTCCTGACAAAATTATTTTGTAATGTGTTGATTAAATTCTTTCTCGTGTATGCTTCGTGATTTCGTGATCGTTTCATTGTTCTGCTCATGAGTAGAGTATATTCAAGTTTATTGTTTTAGCAAATTATAATTAGCAGTTTGAATCTACAAGGAATTTCTAAGCAATGTATAGATTTAAAAATTAAGATAAGAAAAAATAAACACGCACACATATAAAACATTCCTCACCATTAAAGACTTGTATCACCAATAGCTATGCCCATGGTTTTGATGAGGGCTTTAGGGAAGGGAAAAACCATCCCAAAAAAATAAATACTAATTTTATTAAGGTAGAATTTTGAGTTTTTCTTCATCATGATTTACAAGTAAATAAGTAAGATTATATATCATGAGATTACATGTCCATCTATATACTACTAATTTAATATCAAAATCCATCTCCTTGTATTATGAATCAGTGTCATCCTTAATTTTCCTGCATAGAACACAAAAAGGAAAATCATATTAATGATAAGAAATTTTAATAAACATATTATCTAAATTTTTATATTGTTAGAATTTGGAAAATCACATATCCATCTATGAACTACTAATTTAATATAACATTCCATCTCCTTGTATTATGAGTGAGTGTCATCCTTTATTTTCCTACATAGGACACAAAAAAATAAAATTATATTAATAATTAAGAAATTTTAGTAAACATATTATCTAAATTTTTATATTATTAAAATTTGGAAAATCACCTATAATAAAATTGGAAATAAAATATAATAAACAAATAAGAGTATATATAAATTTCATGATACCATTAAGCACATTAATTTAAATTTAATCAATTTAAACTTAAAACGCTCATACCTATTCATAACTTTATTTGATTTTGGAATTTATTACTTATCTATTTAATATTTAATATTTACAGATAATATAAACTTACACTAACAGTGACACAAATGGTAAATTTCTCAACAATACCCATCTGGGTATATTAGGTAAGACCTATATATAGATTTCATGATACCATTACGCACATTAATATAAATTTAATCAATTTAAACTTAAAACGCTAATACCTATTCATAACTTTATTTGATTTTGGACTGTATTGCTTATCTATTTAATATTTACAGATAATCTAAAACACTAGTAGTAACACAAATGGTAAATTGCTCAACCATACCCATCTATAGATTTCATGATACCATTAAGCACGTTGATTTAAATTTAATCAATTTAAACTTAAAACGCTAATACATATTCATAACTTTATTTGATTTTGGATTGTATTGCTGATCTATTTAATATTTACAGATAATCTAAACTTACACTAACAATAACACAAATGGTAAATTTCTCAACAATACCCATCTGGCTATATTAGGTAAGACCTATTGATTTTTTTTACCAAATAGAGAAATCGTCCATTCGATTTTTTTTAAGTATAATAACAAAAAATTCAGTGTCTGGTGGATCAAACCGAACCGTCCATAGAGATGAGATTTCAAAACAGTTTTACAACCTTGACCTTCACATATGAACTGTACGCTATAAGAAGAAAGTTATGGAGACGGATAGAAATTACGTAAGTTTAAAGAGAAAATTATATCAGATTTAAGAGAGAAAATCCAGTTGAATTTATTTTATACGTAGGTTTTTTAGATAAGACCTATTGATTTTATACGTAGGTTTTTTAGATAAGACCTATTGATTTTATATGCACTTTATTTGACGAATTACTCTTTTAAAAAACTACTATATTATGGTTTTCACTAGAAAATCTCTAGTATATTATTATTTTACGATTTCACTGGAAAATCTCTTCCTTTGGAAACCTATAGTTCCACCATTGGAATCATGTTGAAGACAACGAGCAGAAGTCACATGAAAATAAGATCAAAAAAAGAAAGAAAAATAAGATCTGTTGCTTCAGTGGTTTGCCCTGCAGCATGACAAGTAGTTCATGTACTTCACATGACAAGAAGTTGAAAAAAAAATGAACAAGAAACTGGAATTAGAGACAAGTTTTCCCAAGTTGTATATTTTATTGCTTTAGTGGTTTTCCCTACAACAAGACAAGTTGTTGTATATTTTATTGCTTTAGTGGTTTTCCCTACAACAAGACAAGTTGTTCATGCAATTAACCCTTTCCTCTGATGAAGATTATGAGTTTCTTGATCTTTTCCCTACAGTTAGACAAGTAGTTGATGCAATTAATCCAAACAAATACATACAGAGACATGCAATCCCAAGTAGTTGATGCAATTAATCCAAACAAATACATACAGAGACACGCAATCCCAAAAACTAGTGGTGAAGATTATGAGTTTATTTCTCCGGTTAGTGATTAGGATTCAGATGTTTGTGGCTGGGATAGAGATTGAGAAGAATATCATGTTCCATAACCATACTTTTATTTCTTGGATGCCCTTAGACCTGGCGGTAAGACAAAGGAAGTTTTAATATGAAGTCTGGGAATATTGTTAAAGGTAAGGTGTTGAACTCACATGACAACAAGTTGAAAAAAATAGAAAGAAAAAGAAACTCGAACTAACGTGTGTTCCAAGGAAATGCAACCTCTCACCGGCCAAAGGTAATGACGATTTTTCAACAATACTTAAATGAGGGAAACTGAGATGTACTCTAATCTTCTAATAGGTCCTAGCTGATTCACGTTCATCAGATTTTACTTCATATAATTAATTTATTCAGTTCTAGCTGATAAATTTAAATTTATTCTAAAACTTATTTAAGTGATCAATATTTTAGTTAAACCATGACAAGGGGCAATCAAAACCATCAGCACTTCATCTAGGACTAGTGACAAAATAAGTTAAGGCGCCAGTCATGAAAGAAGCAAGTGTAGCTACTAGAGAAGCAACATCAATGGAATTTGTTGCATATTCTACTGTTTTAGTGGTTTTCCCAACACTAAGAGTAGTTCATGCAAAAAATTACATACAAAGAAATGTAGTTTCAGAAACTCCTTATGTATAGAACATAAGAAACATACCCTAAATAAAGGTCTAAGTAACATAGAATCGACCCCATCCGTACTTCACCCAGGACTAGCTACAAAATAAGTGAAGGTGCTAGTAAAGAAAGAAGCAAGGGTAGCTACTAGAGAAGCAACATCAATGGAATTTGTTGTATATTCTATTGCTTCAATTCTTTTCCCAACATTTGGAGGAGTAGTTCATGCAAACAAATACATACAGAGAAATGCAGTTCCAAAAACTCCTTATGTAAAAATAAGAAACAAACCCTAAATAAGGGGAGCACTCTACATAGTCAATCAAGTAAATCCAAATCACTACCTGAACAATGAAGGGTTCAACGGGATTGTATGTAGAGCATGATAAGGGACTCCCCCTCGAGTGGGGGGCATATTTCCCTCCTAATGCAATTGGATATGAATAAAGAAAGAAAAATAATTGGGGTTGGATAATATTAATTTCCTAAATACTTAACAAAAACTAAGTAAAAAGTAAATAGAGGTTCATTTTAAAAGGCAAACCCATGAATTTGAAACTTTATCAACACTCTATAAATGTAAACTTAAGGCCAAATACTAACTTAAATCTAGTATACCTTGTTTAAAAACTAGATGTAGAAATTAAAAGCTTGCTTGCAACAACTAAATTTTGTTTAGGCTATTAAGATCGAGGTTGGGCTTACTAACATAAAAAAAATCCTCCGGCCCAAAATCCTTGTGTCTTTGTTTTCTCCTCTAGCCCAAAAAATTTGCCTAGGATTCTCCTCCAGGCCCGAAACTCTACCCTGGAAATAAATTACCTTACACAATGATTACATAATACATACCCAAAATTGTCACAAAAGGGTAGAATGACCTATTTTGACCATGCAACGGGTGGAAATTGCAATATTGGGCATGCCTAAAGGAAATTCTCTAGGTCTCGATGGGCTAACTATAATTTTTTACCATGCTTGTTAGCCATTTTTGTGTCAAGATATAAGGAAAATAGTATAAGACTCTAAGTGCTCTCCCTCAATCCTCTCAACCTTAGATGTCACATTCATCATCGTCATCCCCAAATTATCAAGAGTCAACTCTCCTTATCACTATTGGCCCATTTCCCTTTGTGACATCAAATACAAAATCATCTCCAAGGTCATTGCCAACAAACTAAAGCCCATCATCCTCTCTCTCATTTCCCTAGAGCAAACTAGATACGTGGAAGGAAGGAAAATAATGGATAGTGTAATCCTTGCACATGAACACATCCATTCTCTTAAATCCAACAAAACCCTTGTTATGCTCATCAAGCTCGACATGCCTAAAGCCTTTGAAAACCTCAGTTGGAAATTCATCTTTCATATACTCATAGCATTTGGATTCGAAGAAATATGGATTCATTAGATACTTTCCCTCATCACCAAAGCCTTCTTCTCCATCTTAGTCAATGGAATTCCCTCCATCCCTTTTGTTCCTTGAAGAGGCATTAGCAAAGGGGGTGCCATCTCTCCTTATATTTTTCTCCCAATGGTTGAAGGCCTCGATTGCCCGATCTTTGTTTCCCTCCAAGATGGACTCTTAGAAGGTCTCCCTCTAGGATATTCAATTCATTCTTCCACTCATCATCAATTTGTGTATGACAATTTTCTAATGGGAACTCCCACTATCAAGGAAGTGACAACCTTAAATCACATCCTTATTACATTCTCTAATGCATATAGAACTTCCACTAGCCTAGCCAAATCCTAAATATTTTTCTTTAACACTCCACTAGTTATTCAAACTCACATTTTCTGGCCTCTTGGTTTTCAAAAGAGCTCCCTTTTCACCAAATATCTGGGTGCCTCTCTCACTACCAACTCTCTTAGGAAAATCACTTGGGATAATCTTCTTCAAAAATTTGAAGCTCATCTTTCGTGTTGGGCCTTTTTCTTATTAAATTTGGTAGGTCACTTCACTCTCCTCAAATCAATCCTTCAATCCTTTGCTACTTATATCCTATCCACTTTTGCTTCTCTAAAGGCCATTCTCAACAAGATACAAAATATGTTGTGATGCTTCCTCTTAGGGGCTGCTAAGAGAGAAAAAATGTGGACTCTTATTGCTTGGGAGAAACGTTTCCAACCAAAGCTTAAAGGAGGATTTGTACCAAGAGATCCAAAAACTCTTAGTAAAGCACACAACAACAAAAAATTGGTAGAGATGGATATAAATCCAAAATTCCTCTAGTGTAATATCTGGAGACACAAATAGACCTGAAACATTTAGGAATTACAACTCTGACTGATAGGTAATATCAAAGGCTCACATATTTTGAATGTTTCATGGGAGCACAAAATCTCATCGAGGATGGTAGTGTATCTTTTGGGAAGTAAGAAATGGTCAAAGCATGTTATTCTAGGAGGATTCTTGGCACTAATGGCCAAAACGATCTCATAAAAATCATCTCAATCCTATCAAATACTCTCTTCTTTCCCAAGGACTAAATTTGTTGAATATTGGGGCTCTCCCTCATCTCATTCTTCTTAGTGGTGCAACTAGATCGATTGTACCAATTAGTTAGAGTTGAGTTCCTATTCTAGTTGATAAAAAATTCATATTCAAGGAGGATCATATTTTATTTTTCCATGACGCTAACCTCAAGGAAATTTCAACCTCTCATAAGCGTGTAGCCTCCTTTCCCCTAATAATCCTAATGAATATTGTAGCATGTGGTAAAAGCTATAGTATCTTAGACATTGGCCTAAAACTAACCTCTTCTTGATTTTATTTTGGAACAAAACTCTTACTTGGGACAAGACTCAATGTTATGGATTCTATGGACTTTCAACCTACTCCCTCATCCTCTCTAATTTTAAATCTAGTAATCACCCATTCAACAACAATAGTTACATTACTCCCCTCTTAGGAAATCTTTCCATCCTATTTCATCAATATGATCACAATCCTACGAGTATCACCTCCACTTTGCATTGATGATGAGCGCCTCCCTTTATAAACTTGTTGACGGTGTTGGACCCGCCAACATTTAGGGGATCACCCTGGTATGAAGTCCCAACTAGAACTCACACCATTTGGTGTGGGAGTCCCAACCGATATGATGGCCTGGATTCCATTGTCTTAAGGATTTGCCTCAACTCTTGCTTGTCAACATAGGAGAGTGGTTCGCTTTGTCTTCAAGAAGTGATGTTCACATTCCTAGTGAGTGTAAGTGTCACTTGTGTCAATGATTCTTTCATTGTCGAGGGAGAGGGTGAGAGTGAGAGTGATTTAAAGGTTGATAGGGAGTAGTCCCAACACTACTAGGAACACATAACACAACATGACATGCACAGCTTCCGGCGGAGCAATCCACACGAATACAATAGTCACAACATACAAGGTAAGATAACACGTACAACACTCACGAATCAGTCTGAACGAATGCAACGGTTGTTACAACAAGCTTCATGTGAAAGTTTTGTCTGATGTCTAGGAGAGCAGTCTACACGAGCGGGACAACATTAACAACATATATAACACATTTCCATTAATAGATTATGCATTACAACAATGAAGCAGTTCAGATGTAGAACACAAGTTAAAGCAACATGCATTACAAGTGTTAAAGATCAGTCTTACAACAAATATAATACATGTGTGAAAATGCGTTGGCCTATTAGCAGGATTTTGAATTAAGCAAAAGTTCCAAGACACATCGTTACACCATACATCACTAACCCCGAGTGTGGGGCATTGGAGCCACTATTTACTCCTCAAAGAAAATATTACAGACTCTCTTGGCTATGTGGGAGGAGTTTAGGTGAAAAGTCCTTTACATGTACAAATGAGGGGGTATTTATAGCCAAGGGTGAAACTGACCCTTGTGGTTGTTCATCTACCCTCATGATCATTTGACTTCCATGACTTTTCGACTTACATGACTCTTTGTTCAACAAGTGGGTCTCTTGGACTTCCACATTACATAACATTGATTCACAACAAGCTCGTAATGGAGATGTGGGAAACATGAGTCATGACGTGACTCGACATGACTTGACATGACAATGCTAGTACATTCCTGTTGTTGTTGGAGTGCATGTCGAGCTATAGTGTTGCTAGGTGATGGATGTCTTCATGGTGTATCATAGCTTCACCCCCGCATGGTGAAGTGTGTGGAGTCTTTGATGTTCCTTGGATCGCTTGATGAAGCTTTAGTATGTTGTTCCTTGCTTACATGTTGGAAGGCTTGACAAGCTCATCTGTTCGCAAAGGTGCATGTTCGTCGTGTCTATCTGCTTCACATACTTTGTTTGTTCGTCCGTTGGTGAACCTATCCTTCTGCATGTGCTCCCTTCGTTCATCCCATTTTTCGTCTTGTCATGTTTGTTGGTGTACATGTACATGCAGTCGCTCATGACAAAACAACATCAAATCCAAAACCTCCTAGTCTACAATGACACATGATCATTTCGGATGCAGGCGACCAGGAAAGGCAACAAGGATGTGATGTAGGATAATGGCTCCGGGCACTGTTGATGAAAACTACACAAGAGTCACTGATGATGGAAATGGGCAATTTGAGTCGACAGTGACAGTCTGCGAAGTCTAGCTCGACTAGGAGGCAAAATTGCTCAAATTTTGGGAGGAACAGCACAGGCTACTGAAAGGCAAGGAAGGCATGCTCTGCACATTTTTCAGAATGAATGAGTAGCGGGGATGGATAGCCAAATTTGTACAATTTTCCAAAGGAATGTGCCAAGTTGCATGAAGGGTCAGCAAGCAGGGATTGCACAGTTTGTCTGGGGAACTGCCCAAGAGACTGGCACACAAAACTGCACAATTCGCAGAGGGCACTGCAAGTTGGCTGTTGGGGTCAATGGCAGCCAAAACTATGCAATTCCTAGAGGGAAGTACCAGTTGGTTGCTGGAGTCACTGGCAGCAGAAACTGTGCAATTCCTGGAGGGAATTTGCAGTCTGCTGCTAGGGGCTGCTGGCAAGGAAAACTACACTAAGGCCGGGAGGCTTGTCTGCTGATCATCCCTGTGCAATTTCTGAGCTAAGCTGACTGATGGGCAATGGAAGGTCTACACATAAACACTGTATAATTTCTGAGATGAACAGTTGGTCGACTATCGGGATGACTGGATGGAAAAATTGCATAATTTTCTGAGGGAGACAGGGACGGGCACTTGGTGTCTGTCCGGCTTGTCTACGCAATTTCCTCAGTCAGTTGAGCGGGTTAGGTCAGTGGCCTCTGTGAAATTTTTTAATGGAGTTAACGTCGGGGTGATTGTTAGGTCCAACTATCCAGGTGGCCAACATGAGAGATGATTGAATTGCTTGCGAGCATCACAGCTTGAAAAGACTAACTTGGTGCTTCTACACTGTTTTGGTTGATAGCCGATCGATTCAATGGTAGGGTGATGGTATGATTGTCAGAGGGGAGTCAGGTAATGAGAACCTTCAGCAAAAATGGCTGTGTGTGAACAATCGAAAGATGCATAGGTGATCATACGAATACACGCTCGCATGACTTGATGACGAAATGACCAAACCATCCATACACACATGTTCAACAAGACTGACCGATGGTGTAAGTGAAAAGCGCAACACTCATGATTGGTCATTCATTGATTGAGATGATGCTTGCACAACAATGAATGTGACTCCGTGCGTGAGTGCGACAGATGCTTTCATAGCGAACACAACAAGCACATACGAAGCGAAGACTTTGAGCATAGCCAGAACATGGTCGCAAGCATGACTTAGACATCAACATGCAGAGACTTGAATGCAACGTGTTAGTGTCAGTCTTTCCAGCCTTCCTCTAGTGATCAAATGTGCTCTTAAAAAGTGATTTTGAAGTGTCAAGGTCAAATTTTGTCATTTCAGTGAGTCTTCAAGCAAAATTTGGTCACTAGGCATTAGGTCTAGGGTTTGCTTTCACACTTTTCAAAGTTGTCCAAATGTCAGTCCATGTCACCATTCAGCTGAGTCTATCATCATTCATAGGGTTTTCATTGTCATGTTAGTGTCTAATGAGTCATTTTACATCTTGTTCATGCTTCAGTTGTGCCTTGGCAAGGTCATTTCCCTCTCCTAGGGTTTTGAAGCCAATTCCTCTTGGACGGTCAAATCATCGGAAAAACTTGTATCCAGATGTTCATACACCTTTCCCTATCCTTAAAGTACCTTATCAAACACTTCCCATCCCTTAGATCCGCCAAATTCCTCATTTTTGCACAAACCCTAGTTTCTAGCTACAACCTGGCAATTTTCTAGGTTGGGCCTGTGTTTTGCCCTTTTGGACCCCTTCCCCTTGCTCAATCTCTGAGATTCCACTTTCCCCTATTTCCTAACATCCCTCCCCACTCCCAAAAATTTCCTCAAGAATTTAGAAGCCCCCTATCCCCTTCATTTCGCTTCATTTCGACGAAATTCCTTGTTTCACACATCGGGACAAGTTTCACTAAAATGATGTTTTAGAGCAATAAAAGATGAATTTTTGAAACCTGAGAGATTTTTTTGTCCAGAACATGCCAAAGAAGAAAAACCTCCTTCACTTTTTGCACAGGTGTCATTGTTTGAGAGAAATGTCAAGAATACCGTTGCCTCAGGAGAATCAAAGACACCTCTGAAGTGACCTTGGAAAAATCAAGTTTTCTCCTAGCTTGGTTGGCCAAATGATTTACTTGATGGGTAAAATGATAACTAGACACAAGGATCTTTCCAATGAGCTATCATGAGCTCAATTTGGGGTTGAGGAAGGCATTCAAAAGTTGACTGCAACAGCACTCTTCCTTGAGGCAGCCTCATTTGGCACTTTTTGACCAGTCTTGGGAGATTTGATATTTGACAGGTCAAATGAACTCCAAATTGAAAAATTCTAGTTTATTTAAAAATTATACTCAAATACCTTTCTAACGAGCTATCATGCGTCCAATTCCGATACCGGGAAGGCCTCCAAAAGCCTCCTGTAAAAGTGCAACCCGTTGGGTGGTGCGCGACCCGTTGAGAGCTCTTCCGCAGTTCAAAAAAGCAACGTGCGCGACCCGTTGGGAGGGGCGCGACCCGTTGGGGATTTCTCCACAGAAATTTGCCAGTAAGCTGCCAAATGACCCCAAATCTCTTCAAGGTTGCAGGTAGGCCTCTGATCATCAAAGTATTTTTCTTGATAGAGAAAAATGAGCATGGGAAATGTGTTTTAATGCCATCAAGTTGAAATGAGAAGTTCATGTATATTTGCTTTAAAAATGTCAAAATGCAAGTAGAGATAGGGTTTTGTTTTGCTGCTCTCAAGGTTATCCCTTTCACCCCCTGAGGTTGTTCATGACGAGGGAAGGCCATCACAGTAGCATGATATTCTTGAGACCAGACATGTCAGCTCTCGTCCATTGGTTACTTATTAGAGAGGCCTAAGGGCCTTATTTGCAGCAGCTAGGCGAGTACTATCTCCACAGCAGGTGGAATGGGTCTCGCCTTCATCATCAGCTCAGCGAGTGTTATCTCCACATCAGATGGAATGGGCCTCGCTTCCTTCACCAGCACAGGTACCAGGGAGGGGCAAGCAGCCCATGAGTCATGAGGGGCCATCAGGAGTTCCAGATATTGAGCTTGTGGATCTTGAGACCAATTCTCCTAGCCAAGAGGCAAAGGAGATCATTCAGCATCTCAGAGCTGAGAATCATGCCTTGCAGAGGAAGTTAGAGGGAGCATAATGGACCATTACCTACCTTGAGCAGCGCAACAAGCAGTTGGAGGAGGAAAAGGTCCTCGATGAGCTATGGAGGATTCGTAGTGACCGAACCTTGAACCGAAGAAGGCCCGGTGACCTATTGCCTAAGGAGAGGGAGTCTATGCTCATCCAGGTCAATGCACACTTAGATAAGCTGTTGGAAAAGGCCAAACAAGACAAGAGGCTGCTAAGAAACATGAAGAACCATTACTGGGCAAGAATGCATGTGTGCAAGGCCAAAATGAAGATGTTTCAAAGGCGGTTGACCGAGGCTCTAAAACGGAGAAAGAGGACAAATCCCCTCTGTATCTTGGCTGAGGCTTCACTCAAGGATCATGGCACTCATTAGCCTAGCCACAACTCAAATCCCAAAAAATTTTGAGAATTTTGGGTAATTTTGGCATTTTTTGGAAATTTACAGGTTTTGGCTCCTCAATGGGTCTCACCCCCGGTGAGACCCTTTGTCATCGTAGCTTCTTTTTGCAAAAACTCAACATTTATAGATTTTTCATGCAAAGTTACACATGCCTATGGATGGACTTGAGTTTTTATGGGGATTTGGGCCTCCAGAAGGTCAAAATACAGGCAAAATTTGACTTTCTGCCCCTTTTTTGAGTTGCAGAAGCAGTCTTGGGATAATTGACTTTTTCCTCGGAAAATGACCTCCAAATCCAAAAATTCTAGTTGGGTTGGAAAGCAGGCTCAGAGACCTTTCCAACGAGCTATCATGTATCTAATTCTGACACCGGGAAGGCCTCCAAATAGAGCTCCAAAGTGCACGACCCGTTGAGGAAATGTGCGCGACCCGTTGAGGAAACTTTGCCAGATTTGACCAGTTCAGCCCAGAAGACGCAGTTTGGCTCCAGTTTGACTTTTTGAGGTGGATGGTGGTCCTCTTGGATGTAATTGTGACACTTTTTGGATATTTTTACTCTTGTTTAACTCTTCTAGAAGATTCTTGCATGTAAAGGGTAAAAATTGAATGTATGAACTGGTTTCCAAGTTTATAGAGACAAGTTGTTTTGACTGCCTATTTTCTAGTGCTTAGTTTAGAAGTGGTTCAAACAGCTCCTAGGATAGTGAGCTCGACCCATGGAGGCAGGGAAAGAGGTTAGATCATCTATATTATGTACTTTCTTGCTCATTTTCATGGTTGGACTCTTGAGGGAGAAGCTATCACTGTATTATTTCACTTATATCTCTGCAATTTTGGCTAAGGAAGACCAGGGTTTTCCAGTCATCTTTGGGATTCTTGTGGACTCATGTGTTGATGGTGTGTTTCTCCATGTTATTGTAAGCTTTGTTATGTGATTCATTTCCTTTCTATACTGTTGCATATTAAACAAATGAAGTGTTAAAGTAAGAATTCATGCTTGCCATGCTCTACTTTTAAATTTGTTTAATTTCTATGTTTTCTACTGTCTAAAGAGAATTCAAATTCATTGTTTGCTCTCTTTAGCCTTCTTATCTTTCTTCCTAATCATCCACTTCAGCTAAAGACATCAATACAGGCTCCTACCTCGCCCCAAAGACCTCCCTGCAGAAACTGTGTCAAATCCCCGCACCCTAAATTGCAGCTCCTCAATTTGCCACCAAAAACCCCAAAAAACCCCCAAATCAACCTTTATAATCAGTTTACTAGCCTAATATCAGTGTTACCTTGTTGGTCATCTCATTCTATTGAAAAATCTACCGAGATTGACCGGAGAGAGCCTTCTCCTGCCCCGTAGGGCTAGCTACGAGGCTGAATGGTTTGATGTAGCTTTGAGATTTGCCTTTTTCAGCCTGAGGTGAAATTTCAAGTGCTAACATACTGGCGACCATACTGGGGAGAACAATTTTTTTTTGTGGATTGATGTGTTTGTTTCATAAGTCTTAGACAGAGCCTGAAGTTACGCCAGGTAGCCTTCGAAAACGCTCTTGTTTTACATCAACGTTAGTAGATAAACGCTGCTTCAGTCAATCTCCGTGAGCTTATGAATACGACCACTTCATTTGTGTTTCACCCCAGTACATGTATCAAGTTCAGATCTGATTGTTGATTGTGGAGAACGATCAGACACTTGAAAGGCTGAAATCATTCACCTGGCGACTCTAAATCAGTTTTGAGATCAGATCCAAAGACTCCACTGGAGGATGATCCTGACCAGCAAAAACATGAAAGGACAACATGGACAGATCAGGTACTCAAGTTGGAATTTCATCCAAGACATTTTGTTCTTTGTCATAAATTATTTCTTCTCTTTTCCCAAGAATGTCAAGAAGGCTTTGCAAAGTATATTGTATTTGAGAAGAGATCCTCGGCCTGCAGTTGATTCTTTCCCTTTGAAGATTGTGAATACCAAAGATTTGCATGCCTTTGAGCTTGATCAAGATCCTTTTTCCGAATTTTGTGATGGCTATCTTCAAGTTGATGAACCTCAAGTGACCAAAACTAATTCTATACCTGTTGTACATACCCCTATACCTTGTAAAATTCCAGATCGGTATAAACCTCTTGTTTTACGTCCTATTCTTCATGCTTTCCCCAAAAATTATGATCTATACTTGCCGATGTTTGATGGTGAAAGTAAGAATGTCAACGCTGAGCAACATGTGCAGAATTTTGAGAATTTTCTAGATCTTTTTGAAGTTGATGAAGAAGATGTTAGTATAAGGCTTTTTGCTCTTTCTTTGCAAGCCAAAGTGAAGAGTTGGTTCAAAGCCCTGCCTGATGCGAGCATCTCAGATTTCCAACAGTTCGTCAAAGTTTTTCTCGATCGGTGGATGATTGGGCAGAACCTTTTCTTGATTGTAGAAGAGTATAACCAGCTGAAAAGATTGCCAGGGGAGACAGTACAACAGTTTTCGGCCAGATTTAACCAAGTTTATTATTCAATCCCAGTTGATATAAAGCCTACTCCTAGATCTGCTCTCTTGCACTACCCAGGTGCCTTTGATCTGGAGATGGAGTTTCAGTTGAGAGAAAGGGATATTGCAACACTTCACGAGATGCAAAACAATGCAGTGAATGTAGAGGCACATCTGCTGATCCGAAGGGCAAGGATGAAGGAAGAAGAGATGAAAAACATAGATCTGGCCGAATCAACATCTCTAGAGGTAAAGCTTGACATTTTGGTAAGTGCAGTGGAAAAGATGATGGACAAGATCAACGCAAGGAATGATTATGATGTTCAAACTCATGGCTCGCTGATTGAAGAAGAACAAGTTGCTGACCCAAAATATTTTGTTTCTGATCCCAGTTGTCATAGTGATTGTTTTATAGATCATTGTGAAGAAGAAAGAACTGTTGATATGACCTGCATGCTTGATGATGTGTTTTATAGTGATGATTTGCCTCATTTTGATCAGTATGATGATGATTATGTTCTCCAAACAAAAGCTAATCTTACAGACAAATCAACAGCTAGTTTGTGGGAGGAAGAAGTTCATTTTCAGCAGCTTGAATACAATGTTCAACCATCACATATCAGCTATGACAGTGACGAGGAAAGTGCAGCAAATTTTGAAGTAAGTGAAGGATCTTTACCTTTTTGTTTTGATTCATGTCAGTTCATTAAAGACAACTTCCATGAAATTAGAAATCAACTGTCAAGAAGTCTTGATCTAGACCATCTTGGAGGCAATAAAAACCTTGTTCCAGACTTCTCATATTCAGATTTGCAGCCCCCAAATGCCATTGGTTTTCAAGTTGCAGATGAAAGCATGGAAGCTGACATATTTGATCAAATGATACAAGAAGGTGACTCCGTACCATTCTGTTTTGAATCATTTCAGTTTTTGAAGGGTAGAGTGCATAGTAAATCTTCAAATGAACAGCCTATAACAAATCAACAATCTCTCAGTGTAAATCTTGAGGATGAGACAGATGACAAAATTCTTGAGCAGCCTGTAGCATCAGATTTGCAGCTACCAAATGAAATTGAAAGGCAGATTATAGATGAAGCTGTGGCAGCCGAAATACATGATTTGATGATACAGGAAGATTCTATACCCTTTTGTTTTGAAGCATTTCAGTTTATAAGGCAGAATTCTCATAAAAACTCTCAAGAACAAGATGAACAGCTAGAAGGATGTCATACATTTTCAATGGATACATTGCAGCAGTCTTTTCAAGTTTTTCATGATCCAATAGCTGATGTTTTGGATGAGGTTTGCAGTCAAAGTCTTTCTCCATTGACTACATGTGAGCTTGAAACATGTGCTGATATGAATTTGATCTGGCAGCCGGTTTCTTTGTCATTTTCAGCAGAGGTCTCGTCACAAGGCTCAGATCAAAGTGTGCATTCATGGTATGAGAAGAAGAGAAGTAATCCATTGGATGAGCTAAGTTCCAGTGTGCTTGAATTTCAAGATCCTTATGCAGTGTTTTTGGAGGTGGATAGAGAAGCCATATCATTCAATGGATCTGTTTCTAAGTTGTCATGGGAGTTGCCTTTCAGTAGTTCTCTCTTGTTGTTCATAAGCAAGCACTTGTGGAGAATTCAAACAGCAGACGGGATACTTACTTGGTTGCATTGGTTGTTTCATTTCACTTGATCAGGTGATGAATGAAACTGTTAGAGTAGGTTGTGATGAATAAGCTCCCCTTTGAGCATCATTTTCAGTTTGTCGGTTGTGTTTAAGTGTTGAGTCAGTTTTTAGTTGAGTGAGAGTCAATTTGTGTTATCAAGTCATCATTTTTCAGTCATGCATTTCAGCTTGAGTTTTTGACTCCATTGCCCAATGGATGAAGGCACTGGTCTGCTCTCCCAGAGGTCTAAAGTTCTTGGCACCTCCAAGGAGCTACCATCCCCATTGGAGCCAATGTTAGTGTCAGTCTTTCTAGCCTTCCTCCAGTGATCAAATGTGCTCTTAAAAAGTGATTTTGAAGTGTCAAGGTCAAATTTTGTCATTTCAGTGAGTCTTCAAGCAAAATTTGGTCACTAGGCATTAGGTCTAGGGTTTGCTTTCACACTTTTCAAAGTTATCCAAATGTCAGTCCATGTCACCATTCAGCTGCGTCTATCATCATTCATAGGGTTTTCATTGTCATGTCAGTGTCTAATGAGTCATTTTACATCTTGTTCATGCTTCAGTTGTGCCTTGGCAAGGTCATTTCCCTCTCCTAGGGTTTTGAAGCCAATTCCTCTTGGACGGTCAAATCATCGGCAAAACTTGTATCCAGATGTTCATACACCTTCCCCTATCCTTAAAGTACCTTATCAAACACTTCCCATCCCTTAGATCCGCCAAATTCCTCATTTTTGCACAAACCCTAGTTTCTAGCTACAACTTGGCAATTTTCTAGGTTGGGCCTGTGTTTTGCCCTTTTGGACCCCTTCCCCTTGCTCAATCTCTGAGATTCCACTTTCCCCTATTTCCTAACATCCCTCCCCACTCCCAAAAATTTCCTCAAGAATTTAGAAGCCCCCTATCCCCTTCATTTCGCTTCATTTCGACGAAATTCCTTGTTTCACACATCGGGACAAGTTTCACTAAAATGATGTTTTAGAGCAATAAAAGATGAATTTTGGAAAACTGAGAGAGGTTTTTGTCCAGAACATGCCAAATAAGAAAAACCTCCTTCACTTTTTGCACAGATGTCATTTTTTGAGAGAAATGTCAAGAATACCGTTGCCTCAGGAGAATCAAAGACACCTCTGAAGTGACCTTGGGAAAATCAAGTTTTCTCCTAGCTTGGTTGGCCAAATGATTTTATTGATGGGTCAAATGATAACAAGACACAAGTATCTTTCCAATGAGCTATCATGAGCTCAATTTGGGGTTGAGGAAGGCATTCAAAAGTTGACTGCAACAGCACTCTTCCTTGAGGCAGCCTCATTTGGCACTTTTTGACCAGTCTTGAGAGATTTGATTTTTGACAGGTCAAAATGAACTCCAAATTGAAAAATTTTAGTTGGGTTGAAAAGTAGACTCAAATACCTTTCCAACGAGCTATCATGTGCCTAATTCTGACACAGGGAAGGCCTCCAAAAGCCTCCTGCAAAAGCGCGACCCGTTGGGTGGTGCGCGACCCGTTGAGAGCTCTTCCGCAGTTCAGAAAAGCAACGTGCGCGACTCGTTGGGAGGGGCGCGACCCGTTGGGGATTTCTCCACAGAAATTTACCAGTAAGCTGCCAAATGGCCCCAAATCTCTTCAAGGTTGCAGGTAGGCCTCTGATCATCAAAGTATTTTGCTTGATAGAGAAAAATGAGCATGGGAAATGTGTTTTAATGCCATCAAGTTGAAATGAGAAGTTCATGTATATTTGCTTTAAAAATGTCAAAATGCAAGTAGAGATAGGGTTTTGTTTTGCTGCTCTCAAGGTTATCCCTTTCACCCCCTGAGGTTGTTCATGAGGAGGGAAGGCCATCACAGTAGCATGATATTCTTGAGACCAGACATGTCAGCTCTCCTCCATTGGTTACTTATCAGAGAGGCCTAAGGGCCTTATTTACAGCAGCTAGGTGAGTACTATCTCCACAGCAGGTGGAAGGGGTCTCACCTTCATCATCGGCTCAGCGAGTGTTATCTCCACATCAGATGGAAGGGGCCTCGCTTTCTTCACCAGCACAGGTACCAGGGAGGGGCAAGCAGCCCATGAGTCATGAGGGGCCATCAGGAGTTCCAGATATTGAGCTTGTGGATCTTGAGACCAGTTCTCCTAGCCAAGAGGCAAAGGAGATCATTCAACATCTCAGAGCTGAGAATGATGCCTTGCAGAGGAAGTTAGAGGGAGCACAATGGACCATCACCTACCTTGAGCAGCGCAACAAGCAGTTGGAGGAGGAAAAAGTCCTCGATGAGCTATGGAGGATTCGTAGTGACCGAACCTTGAACCGAAGAAAGCCCGGTGACCTATTGCCTAAGGAGAGGGAGTCTATGCTCATCCGGGTCAATGCACACTTAGAGAAGCTATTGGCAAAGACCAAACAAGACAAGAGGCTGCTAAGAAACATGAAGAACCATTATTGGGCAAGAATGCATGTGTGCAAGGCCAAAATGAAGATGTTTCAAAGGCGGTTGACCGAGGCTCTAAAACGGAGAAAGAGGCAAAATCCCCTCCGTATCTTGGCTGAGGCTTAACTCAAGGATCATGGCGCTCATTAGCCTAGCCACATCTCAAATCCAAAAAAAAATTGAGAATTTTGGGTAATTTTGGCATTTTTTGGAAATTTACAGGTTTTGGCTCCTCAACGGGTCTCACCCCTTGTGAGACCCTTTGTCATCGTAGCTCCTTTTTGCAAAAACTCAACATTTCTAGATTTTTCATGCAAAGTTACACATGCCTATGGATGGACTTGAGTTTTTATGGGGATTTGGGCCTCCAGACGGTCAAAATACGGGCAAAATTTGACTTTCTGCCCCTTTTTTGAGTTGCAGAAGCAGTCTTGGGAGAATTGAATTTTGACTGGGCAAATGACCTCCAAATCCAAAAATTATAGTTGGGTTGGAAATTAGACTTAGATACCTTTCCAACGAGCTATCCTGCACCTAATTCTGACACCGAGAAGGCCTCCAAACGGAGCTCCAAAGTGCGCGACCCGTTGAGGAAATGTGCGCGACCCGTTGAGGAAACTTTGCCAGATTTGACCAGTTCAGCCTAGAAAACGCAGTTTGGCTCCAGTTTGACTTTTTGAGGTGGATGGTGGTCCTCTTGGATGTAATTGTGACACTTTTTGGATATTTTTACTCTTGTTTAACTCTTCTAGAAGATTCTTGCATGTAAAGGGTAAAAATTGAATGTATGAACTGGTTTCCAAGTTTATAGAGGCAAGTTGTTTTGACTGCCTATTTTCTAGTGCTTAGTTTAGAAGTGGTTCAAACAGCTCCTAGGATAGTGAGCTCGACCCATGGAGGCAGGGAAAGAGGTTAGATCATTTATATTATGTACTTTCTTGCTCATTTTCATGGTTGGACTCTTGAGGGAGAAGCTATCACTGTATTATTTCACTTATATCTCTGCAATTTTGGCTAAGGAAGACCAGGGTTTTCCAGTCATCTTTGGGATTCTTGTGGACTCATGTGTTGATGGTGTGTTTGTCCATGTTATTGTAAGCTTTGTTATGTGATTCATTTCCTTTCTATACTGCTGCATATTAAACAAATGAAGTGTTAAAGTAAGAATTCATGCTTGCCATGCTCTACTTTTAAATTTGTTTAATTTCTATGTTTTCTACTGTCTAAAGAGAATTCAAATTCATTGTTTGCTCTCTTTAGCCTTCTTATCTTTCTTCCTAATCATCCACTTTAGCTAAAGACATCAATACAGGCTCCTACCTCGCCCCAAAGACCTCCCTGCAGAAACTGTGTCAAATCCCCGCACCCTAAATTGCAGCTCCTCAATTTGCCACCAAAAACCCCAAAAAACCCCCAAATCAACCTTTATAATCAGTTTACTAGCCTAATATCAGTGTTACCTTGTTGGTCATCTCATTCTATTGAAAAATCTACCGAGATTGACCGGATAGAGCCTTCTCCTGCCCCGTAGGGCTAGCTACGAGGCTGAATGGTTTGATGTAGCTTTGAGGTTTGCCTTTTTCAGCCTGAGGTGAAATTTCAAGTGCTAACACAATGAACAAGCAAGGTGGATGTAAAGACTCACACGAGCTCATGGAGTGAACCTGAGTGTGTGCAGTCATCAAGTGAAACTCTTCAACGGAGGCTCCGAAATTGGTGCAGGCCAAAATTTTGGAGGGTGGTTGTAGCCACTACAACACTTGGCAACACACTAGTAGAACTCCAAATTCTCTGTTTCTATTCATTTCTAGCACAAGGCCTTGGTATTTCGGGGAGTATTGAATTGTTGTGCAGGTTACTTCATTTTCCCCAATTACCCCTTGGACATACGTGGTTCACCCTTTGCCAACTCAGTCAAACACAATCAAAAGTTCAGCTTGAATCTTAGTGTTTCGAATCCGGGAAGGGTAGTTTAGCTCGCGAATTGAAGATTTTAAGAGTATGAGTTTTCATCTTTAGTGTTTCTCCGCTGCCAACAGGCCTAGACAGTACCTTGGTGGAGTCACACAAGAACACACACATTGCTCCACTGCCAGCAATCCTGGTCAATACCCTAGTGGAGTTGCATACTTCACCTCTCTACGCGGGAAGCCTTTCTCTTCTTTCACCTTTATATTTTTCAAGAGGACTGTGCATAGGCACTTATTTATTTTTGGGGCAGAAGAGGGATCTCGACTTATTGAGAGAAGAAGAGGTTGTTCCTTCAAAGAAGCATATAAGACCTCTGACATAGGTTTTTTTCTTTAGATTTCCTCTTCTTCATTTCTACTAGTTGGATGAGCTTGAACACACAAAGCAGAATGTTGAGTATAGGCATGGGGTTTCCCAGTGTGGACATAGGTTCATGGTTGGACCAAAACTTCCCTTGCATAAAGTTCATATTTTCCATCAAGACTTCATCGGCTGAAGGTTACAACCAAGCATGGAGAAGCCAAACACAAGATTGGCCAAGTGCTACAGTGTCACGAGTTTCCTCAAATTTCAGCCACATACTCTATTCAAAAGCCAAGACATAGTAGCTGGCAGCACTTATTTCCATAAACAAAAATAGTAATATATCAAAAAAACAAAATGAACGTGAACAAAAATAGTAACCAAAATCAAACAAAGCAAAAGCAAAGATAATAAGAAAAACAAACCAAATGAAACAACAAGCAGCAAGTAGACTATGTACATGGCATGGATGCGGCCCGACCTACTAAAACTAATTCTTGAGATCTTGGCCATTGGGAGGAAGGTTGTCAATCCTCCTTCCCAGTGATTGCAAATGATACGTGTGTGGGCCAAGCTTCTCGTAGATCAGCGCAAGTCCACCGGGCTTTACTACCGAAACCTAGTGGCATTCCAGACGACCTTCAAGTGAAGACAACAACATTGTTTTAGGTATTGTGTACAACATGGGCTTGGATGATGGCACGAGGTAGTTGTTTTTATTCTGGGAAGAGTTCAAGTTTCCAAAGTCGATGCGTAAGCATATTTTCCTAGATTTCTTTCGTGTAGGATTTAGATTAGAAAACCAAGTATGATGACGAACTTTGCAAGTAATCCAAACATTTACATGTTGGTCAATCTTTTTGGTGAAAGGAGTGCAAACAACATGTATGTGTTACCCATTCTTTGTTGCAATGGTTTGTCTCCTGCTTTAACTAGAATCTCATGATGGATTGCTCTTGTGTGGCATGTACTCAAGTCATCATTTACTCATGCAAACCCATCCTGATACTCTTCGATCAAGCAGTCAATGATTTGTGGCTGTTTTAGTGTGTATCTTGTACCAAGATTGGCCATCTTCGAATCGTGGTAGGTTCCTAGGTTGCTTTGTTCGTTCGTAGTGTTGTTCCTTTGTGTTTTTAGCATGAGTGCTTCATACTCGGCATTGTTTTTAGTGCCTTCGAACTTCAAAAATCTCAAAATCATGCATTGTACATTGTTTTGGATGACTAAGTTACATTTGGTCCTTGAGCCATCATGTGTCCCCAGTTTGTCAAGACTCATGGTTCACAACTTATATGTACATGGACCATTTGGTGTGCTAGTATTGCTGGTACAACTGTTACTATCAGAAAAACAAACTGCACAAGTTCCATTACCATCAGTTGGGCGAGGAAGGAGTCCCAACTGCTTTTCTGATGAGGTTGGAGCTGGCCATGGAGGATAACACTCCAATGTGTTTTCTAGGAGGCAGTTTCCAAACATGAGTTTTACGAAGGCCAACGATTCATTCTCACTATTAAGGGGAGTGACATTGTGTTTCATATACCTCTCGGATAACACCTAGATTTGGTTACATCTGCCCTTGTACGGAAGCCACATGTGAGACCAGTCTGTAGCAAAATATCCATCTAACTTGCTGGACCAGTCTTTGCTGAGTAGCAGGCCATATGCTTCCGGTATGTCCACAACAACTATGTTGATGCATTGGTGGACTCGACCATCATGGGATAGTCGAATGATCATGTCGTGAAGCTCACCAATGGCTGGTACTGAGGTTCTGTCAAGTTGGATGATTCTCGTGGATGTTTCACTCCATCGTGAATTGATTTTCTTAGCAATGGAGAGCGACATGATGTTGGCTGCCGCGCCATAATCAACCAAGCAGTTGTGAACATTGTAATTGAAAACTTCGAATGAAAGCAAGAATGGGGGGCAACCTGAGTTTTCTTCTTCCACTAAAAGTGTATTGAGAATAGTAGATAGTGATCCGAGAGGTGTGCTTGCTCCCTTGCTGGTAGAGGTTGCGGTGTCCGTTGTTGTTTGCCCCAACACACGCAGCAGGATATCTCGTTGACTCTGGACTTTGGCTAACTCGAACAAACTAATGTTAAGTGTTCTTCATGTCATCAACTATGTTGTAGTCCAGAGGTGGTAGACTCACTGAGGTGTCAGGGGTGGAACAGATGTTCATGTTGTCCAACAGAGTGTTTTGAAACTTGTTGCTCATGGATGTACTCTTATCAGCTATTGTCTTCCCAAAATTGCTTGGTGTTTTTTGCTTTGAGATAGCTGGTGGATCAACCTTCTTTATCAGTTGTCTCACTTTATCTTTCATTTCCCCAAGTGTAGGGGGAGCCCCTTTACTCCTAAGATTGTAACGATCATTTTTCTTTTGGGGTTGCTTCTCGGTGTTTGTCTTCAAGATTACTTGCAAGCACTGATACACATTCACCACATGCCCAGAACTTGGTGTTTCATCAAGTGCAACCTCTTCGCTATCATCAGTGTCTTCTGGCTACTCCTGTATATCGGCTTCCGCATCGAGTGTATGACTACAGATAGAGTTAACGACTCACTTCCAATATGAACAGGAGTTCTCGGGGTGGAACTCTTCATGGAAGGAAAAGAAATTAGGATCAACGCACTAATCGAGTTGGAACACAAGCTTCTTTGCAAATTTGGAAGCGAACCGGTTGTTGCTTGATAAGCTAGTTGATGAACTGCTTGCCTGTCTCTGACTAGGAGATGGCTACTTTTGAATGTGTCAGTTTTCTGTTGTTTCCTTGTCTCTACCCTTGCTCGTCATTGCTTGGGGATTTTTTCTCGCATCCTTGGAGTCTTTCGTTGATACGTCATCCCTTTATGACGCCAATTGCGCGCATGTCTTTTTCAACAACAATAGCCTCTTCACAACTTTCTAAAAGAGTTGGCTTTGCAGCTCGCTTGAAAAACTACGGAATGTTGGTCGACAGTGCAAACGTGTAATAGTCAACAGTGATGGAGTCATGAGTTTAGTGTTTGTTACAAATTTGTTCAAAATATGCATAAACCTTTGATTGAAGTCTTTCACTTTCTCTTTTCCCTCCATCCTGAGGCTTCCCAATTCCTTGAGCAGCATGGTTGGGATCTTGTCATCAACAAACTTTTCGAGGAACATACGTTTGAAAGAACCCCAGTTTTGTATGGAGTTGGGTGGAAGGTTGTGATACCAAGCAGCTATGCAGTCATCCAAGGTACATGGGAACAATCTACATGCTACGTCATCATAACGTACCTCAAGGGTCTACAACTATAGGTAGAAGTTGTCTAAGTGGTCTTATGCCTTCACCACATTATCAAGGTTGAGCTTGATGTTCATTCTCTCTGCTCACTTCGGCATCTTGTGCAAAACAGTTGGTAGATTCAATGATCCCTGAGTCATCCATTCAAGATTTGGGTCAGCCATCTCTTCGTCTTCTTCATCCTCTTCCTCTCCTTCATAGTCTTATGGTTTCGGATCTGATTCCGTTGGTTTGTCTCCATCTCCACCTCCTTTGTTTCCTTCCCCTCCACCTCCTATACCAGAGTTCGATCCCAAGATTACAAGGGTGGCTTGTTCATCTTCAAGGAAGATTGGAGGTCCCTCTCCGTCTTCAATAGCTTCCTCTAGACCTTCAAGTGTGGCAAGGACTACTTCTTCCACCGATGATACAACAACTACTGTGGGAGTGGCTTTTGGCTTCCTAGATGTGTGTGGAAGATGTTGTACGCCTTGGATCAGTATGAATGCTTTCACAAACTGGCAAGTGACAGGTTGGATGGATCGAAGGTGTTGATATGAAATATTGTGTTCAATTTTGGGTGGTGAGGAGTAACCAACTGCAGAGTCACGTGAGAGGGAGTGCGAGTTAATACGTTGACCAGATGATGTATGAGTGAGTGTGAGGGGAATTTCAGCCATGTACAACTGGTTACCCTCCTATGTTGATGGTGCTAGACCTGCCAACATTCAGGGGATCACCCTAGTATGAAGTCCCAACTAGATCTCACACCATTTGGTGTGGGAGTCCCATCCGATATGATGGCTTGGTTGCCATTGTCTTAAGGATTTGCCTCAACTGTTGCTTGTCAACATAGGAGAGTGGTTTGCTTTGTCTTCGAGAAGTGAGGTTCGTGTGCCTGGTGAGTGTAAGTGTCACTTGTGTCAATGGTTCTTTCACTGTCGAGGGAGAGGGTGAAAGTGAGTTCCAGGTTGATTGGGAGCAGTCCCAACACTGCTAGGAACACACAACACAATAGGACATGCACAACTTCTAGTGGAGCAATCCACATGGATGCAACAGTCACAAAATACAAGGTAAGATAACACGTACATCACTCACAGATCAATCCGAATGAGTGCAACGGTTGTTACAACAAGCTTCATGTGAAAGGTTTGTCTGATGTCCGAGAGATCAATCTACACGGGCGAGACAACATTAACATCATATACAACACATTTCCATTAATAGATTATGCATTACAAAAAATGAAGCAGTTCAGATGTAGAACACAGGTTAAAGAAACATGCATTACAAGTGTTAAAGATCAATCTTACAACATATACAATATGTGTGAAAATGTGTTGGCCTGTTAGCAAGCTTTTGAATTAAGTGAAAGTTCCAAGACACATCGTTACACCATACATCACTAACCTCGAGTGCAGGGCGTTGGAGCCACTACTTACTCCTCAACGAAAAGATTACAGACTCTCTTGGCTATGTGGGAGGAGCTGAGGTGAAAAGTCCTTTGCATGTAAAAATGAGGGGTTATTTATAGCCAAGGGTGAAACTGACCCTTGTGGTTGTTCGACTACCCTCATGACCATTTGACTTCCATGAATTTTCGACTTACATGACTCTTTGTACAATAAGTGGGTCTCTTGGACTTCCACGTTACATCACATTGATTGACAACAAGCCCATAGTGGAGATGTGGGCGACATGACTCGATATGACTTGACATGACAATGCTGGTACATTCATGTTATTGGAGTGCATGTTGAAATATAGTATTGTTGGGTGATAGATGTCTTCATGGTGTATCATAGCTTCACCTCCGCACGGAGAAGTGTGCGGAGTCTTCGATGGTCCTTGGTTCACTTGATGAAGCTTTAGCATGTTGTTACTTGCTTGCATGTTGAAAGGCTTGACAGGCTCATCTGTTTGCGAAAGTGCATGTCCGTCGCGTTCGTCTACTTCGCATACTTCATTTGTTTGTTCGTTGGTGAATCTGTCCTTCTGCATGTGCTCCATTTGTTCATCCCATTCGTCATTTTTTCATGTTTGTTGGTGTACCTGTACCTGCAGTCACTCATGATGAGACGATATCAAATCCAAAACCTCCTAGTCTACCATGACACATTATCATTTCGGATGCAGGTGACCGGGAGAGGCAACAAGGCTACAATGCGGGATAATGGCTCTGGGCACTGCTGATGAAAACTGCACAAGAGTCACTGAGATATGGAGACGGGCAATCTGAGTCAACAGTGACTGTCTGCGAGGTCTAGCTCAGCTCGGAGGCAAAATTGCCCAAATTTTGGGAGAAACAGTCTAGGCTGTTGAAAGGCAAGGCAAGCATGCTCTGCGCATTTTTCAAAACGAACAGGCAGCAGGGATGGACAGCTAGATTTGAGCAATTTTCTAAAGGAATGGGCCGGGCTGCATGAAGGGTCAGCAGGCAGGGATTGCGCAATTTTTCTCGGGAACTGCCCAGGAGACTTGCAGACAAAACTGCGCAATTCCCAAAGGGAACTGCTAGTTGGCTGCTAGGGTCAATGGTAGCCAAAATTGCACAATTCCCAGAGGGAACTACCAGTTGGTTGCTGGAGTCACTGGCAGCAGAAACTGCGTAATTCCTGGAGGGAATTGGCAATCTGCTGCTAGGGGCTGCTGGCAAAGAAAATTGCACTAAGGCCGAGAGGCCAGTCTGCTGGCAAGGAAAACTGCACTAAGGCCAAGAGGTTGGTCTACTGATCATCTCTATGCAATTTCTGAGTTGAGTTGAGCTGATTGGCACCGGAAGGGTTGCACATAAACATTGCATAATTTCTGAGATGAACAGTTGGTCCACTATCGGGATGACTGGCTAGGAAAACTACGCAATTTTTTGAGGGAGATAGGTATGGGCACTTGGTGTCTGTCCGGCTTGTCTACGCAATTTATTTAGTCAATTGAGCGGGAGAGGTCAGTGGCCTTTACGCAATTTTTAAGTGGAGTGAGCCTCGAGGTGACTGTTGGGTCCAACTATCTAGGTGGCCAACATGATAGATGATTGAATTGCTTGCGGGAAATGCAACTCGAAAAGACTAGCTTGGTGCTTCTGCGTTGTTCTGGTTGATAGTTGATGGTAGGGTGATGGTTTAACTGTCAGAGGGGAGTCAAGTCATCATAACCTTCAATAAAAATGGCTAAGTGTGTGAACAATTGAAAGATGCATAGGTGATCATACGAACACACACTCGCATGACTTGACAATGAAACGACCAATCCATCCATACACACATGTTCAACAAGACTAAACGATGATGTAAGTGACAAGTACGACACTCATGATTGATTGTTCATTGATCGAGACAATGCTTGTGCAACTCTGAATGTGACTCCATGTGTGAGTGCAACAGATGCTTTCATAGCAAACACAACAAGCACATACGACGTGAAGACTTTGAACATAGCCAAAACATGGTCACCTATGATCCTTTCATGTAAAAATTCATATGATCATAGATTGGGTTTGTAGCCAAGGGTAAAAATAAGGGGGTATTTATAGCCAAGGGTGAAACTGACCCTTGTGGTTGTTCGAATACCCTCATGACGATTTGCTTCCATGAATTTTCAACTTACATGACTCTTTGTTCAATAAGTGGGTCTCTTGGACTTCCACATTACATCACATTGATTGACAACAAGCCCATAGTGGAGCTGTGGGCGACATGACTCATGGCGTGACTCGATATGACTTGACATGACAATTCTGGTACATTCATGTTATTGGAGTGCATGTTGAAATATAGTATTGTTGGGTGATAGATGTCTTCATGGTGTATCATAGCTTCACCTCCGCATGGAGAAGTGTGAAGAGTCTTCAATGGTCCTTTGTTCACTTGATGAAGCTTTAGCATGTTGTTCCTTGCTTGCATGTTGAAAGGCTTGACAGGCTCATCTGTTTGCAAAAGTTCATGTTCGTCGCCTTTGTCTACTTTGCATACTTCGTTTGTTTGTTCATTGGTGAATCTGTCCTTCTGCATGTACTCCATTTGTTCATCCCATTCGTCGTCTTTTCATGTTTGTTGGTGTACCTGTACCTGCAATCACTCATGATGAGACGATATCAAATCCAAAATCTCCTAGTCTACCATGACACATTATCATTTCGGATGCAGGTGACCGGGAGAGGCAGCAAGGCTGCAATACGGGATAATGGCTCTGGGCACTTCTGATGAAAACTACACAAGATTCACTGAGATATGGAGACGGTCAATCTGAGTCAACAGTGACGGTCTGCGAGGTCTGGCTCGACTCAGAGGCAAAATTGCGTAAATTTTGGGAGGAATAGTCTATGCTATTGAAAGGCAAGGCAAGCATGCTCTGTGCATTTTTCAGAACGAGCGGGCAGCAGGGATGGACAACCAGATTTGAGCAATTTTCCCTAAGGAACGGGCCGGGTTGCATGAAGGGTCAGCAGGCAGGGATTGCGCAGTTTTTTTGGGGAACTGCCCAGGAGACTTGCAAACAAAACTGCGTAATTCCCAGAGGGAATTGCTAGTTGGCTGCTGGGGTCAGTGGCAGCCAAAATTGTGCAATTCCCAGAGGGAACTACCAATTGGTTGTTGGAGTCACTGGCAGCAGAAACTGCGCAATCCCTGGAGGGAATTGGCAATCTGCTACTAGGGGCTATTGGCAAGGAAAACTACACTAAGGCCGAGAGGCCGGTTTGCTGGCAAGGAAAACTGCACTAAGGCCGAGAGGTCGGTCTGTTGATCATATCTGAACAATTTCTTAGCTGAGTTGAGCTGATGGGCAGCGGAAGGGCTGCACATAAACATTGCATAATTTCTGAGATGAACAGTTGGTCCACTATCGGGATGACTGGCTAGGAAAACTACGCAATTTTTTTAGGGAGATAGGTATGGGCACTTGGTGTCTGTCCGGCTTGTCTACGCAATTTATTTAGTCAGTTGAGCGGGAGAGGTCACTGGCCTTTGCGCCATTTTTGAGTGGAGTCAACATCGGGGTGACTGTCAGGTCCAACTATCTAGGTGGCCAACATGATAGATGATTGAATTGCTTGTGGGAAATGCAGCTCGAAAAGATTAGCTTGGTGCTTCTGCACTGTTCTAGTTGATAGTTGATGGTAGGGTGATGGTTCGGCTGTCAGAGGGGAATCAAGTCATCATAACCTTCAGAAAAATGGCTAAGTGTGTGAACAATCGAAAGATGCATAGGTGATCATACGAACACACACTCGCATGACTTGACGATGAAACAACCAAACCATCCATACACACATGTTCGGCAAGACTAACCGACGATGTAAGTGACAAGTGCAACACTCATGATTGATTGTTCATTGATCAAGACAATGATTGCGCGACTCTGAATGTGACTCCATGTGTGAGTGCGACAAATGCTTTCATAGTGAACACAACAAGCACGTACGAAGTGAATACTTTGAACATAACCAAAAAATTGTCACAAGCATGACTTAGACATCAACATGCAGAGACTTGAATGCAATTAACAAGCAAGGCGGATGTAAAGACTCACACGAGCTCACAGAGTGAACCCGAGTGTGTGCATTCATCAAGTGAAACTCTTCAAGAGAGGCTCCGAAATTGGTGCAAGCCAAAATTTTTGAGGGTGATTGTAGCCACTACAACATAACCACATCACCAATTAAGCATGGAACAAGCTCCCTTGTTTCCTCCTCTAGAACACTTGGAAAGAGAAATAATTTTTAAAAACAAAACACTCTTTGCACAATCTTTGGCAAATTATTCTCAACAACCTAAGGGAATCATTTCTCTTGCTTTCTTGGGTTGATAAGGATTGGGTTTGTAATCCTATCAAAAAATTCATCCTCTCCTCCTTTGGATTCTCTTGTCATCTCTTCTCTTATGTCCCTTCACCTCCTCCCTCCTCTCCCTCTAGCCCTACCTACTTATCTCCCCCTCTCATTGACTTCATCAAACAAAATTTTGATGATGTCTCCAAAGGGAATCTAGGTCTAACTAGCTATGGAGCTTTCTTTGGCAATACATACATTCAAATCCCTCACATATATGCTGGAGAAATCAGTCACACTACCAACAATGTTTTAGAAATTTAGGCACTTGAACAAGTCCTCTTCATCACCATAGGAAAGTGTTACTCCAAGTTCATCATGGAGGGAAATTTGAAAATAATAATAAATATATTTCAAACAATCCAATGTGGTTTTAACCCATCCCAAGCAATCAAGAGCTTGAGATTGAGAGATTAAGTAACAAACATAGCAAAGTTCCTAATTCAAATTCCTTCCACCCTCCTCTCTCATGTTCTTCAAGAGGGAAGTAAAATGGATAACCATATGCCTAACCACGACCCCAGACTAAGTGCTTCATTGACAGATCTAGATAGGGATCAAGGCATTCCTACCTCCCTCCTCTCTCAATGTTAGAATTGGGACAAAATAGACTTTACTCCACCACAATGGTTGCACTAATGCTAGCCCTCCCGTCCCACTCTGATATAATGGATGCCCATCAAAATAGAAGCTCCACTTAGAAAGTCATTTGGAAAGTGATTGGTCTCTTTATTGCCTCAAAGGACCAATAGGAAATCTAAGCTCTTAATATTAAAATATAATATTGAACCTCTTATATATAATATTATTAATGTATAACATTATAAACACATAATAGGAACAAATATAAACGTTTAGAATCGTATGATAAAATATTGAAATGTTGATGGAAAACAATCGTTAAGTTAAATTGAACATCAATATAGATTAATCATGATATTTAGCTTCAAGGTTATGTGAAATGTATATCACTTGATAATTTAAATAATAATAATAATTTTATTAAATTAAAGATCAATATAAATTAAAATACAACTTTCAACTTATCACATATAATATTATGTATGCATAAAATTATTTATTATATATAAACACAAACATATATACCAACAAAAAAACATTCTATACAAAATAAAAATATGCCATATTTTGATTTATATCACAAAATATTAAAATGTATAATGATAGATAATATGTGGGAAAAAAAGCTTATATTATTAAATTCAATATCAATATCAATTAAATACCACCATTAATCATTTTAAATCAAATTTATTGAATTAAAGCAAAATATAAATTAAATTTCAACATTTAATACTTGACTTCATAGTCATGTGTATTTGTCAATTGGACATTACAATTTCCAATTAATTAGTTTATCTATTATTTGATGATAATAATTAATAATAATATAAACTTTTTTTAGATGTTTATTTTTGTATTATTAAAATATTTTATAGTATTATCTAATTTGTTATGTGTTTGGAATTTAAGGTTGCATCTCATACTATAATTAGGTGATATGTTGATCTTATTATTCATCTTTTTCTTGATTATGAACCTTAGTAGGGCTTTGAAACACATCCATCTTAAGACATTGATGTGATTCTTCACGAAGAGTTTCTTTAATCATGAACCAAAGAAGCCTCCATTATGAGATAATAATAGACATATAATACAAAATAAAATACAAGTATTCATAATTATATCATGCTATATTAATATATATTGATTCATAATACTTGGGTAAAAATCTATATTGTTGAATTCAACATCAATACCAATTCAATATATCATTCATCATTTTAAATGTATATTATTTAATAAAGAATTAAAATTTATTGAATTAAATCAAAATTAAAATTAAAATTCACTTTGTAGTTGTGTATTCTCAAATGTGTATTACTTCATAGTTTTTGAAAAAACATATTGAATTAGATATTAATACCAATTAAAATACAACAATCAATTTCTTGCATATGATATTATGTAAGCACAAAATTATTGTGCAACTACAAATGCAAACACAAACATAAAAATGTAGTTAACAAACCTATAATACAAAAAAAATGAAAATATTTAGAATTATACCATAAGATATTGGAATGAATATTCATTGATAATATTTAGGAAAAAAATCTATATTATTAAATTGAACATTAATATCAATTAAATAGAACATTCAAATCAGTTTAAACATATATTTATTAATAGTGTTGGTAAAAAAATCAAGTTTATTAAATTAAATCAAAATTAAAATTAAAATACAATATTTAATTTTATAGTCATTTATATTTTTGAAATATGTATTGATTAATAATACTTACATAAAATAATTTTATTAAATTAAGCATCAATATAAATCAAAATACAACATGTAACTTTTTGCATATCATTTTATGTATACATAAAATTATTACAAATATACAAACACATAATAATACAATTAATAACAAACATATAATACAAAATCAAAAACAAAATACTATTAAATGAAACATCAATATTAATAGAATTAAGCATTTAACTCAATGTAAGTGTAAATGTTCCATATGTTTATCATTCATAATCATGATGTTGTAATGATTATATTTTTCAAATGTATCATCATATTGTTAGGCCTATTTATATTTTCCCAATGTATACCAATTAAAATTTGTAAAATTGAATCAAAATATAAATTAAAATACAAAAATAAACTCATTTGAAAGGTAACATTCTCACATAACATTGTGTATAAAATTATTGCACAAACACACAAAAATAAAATACACTTAACAAACACATTATACAAGAAATATACACATTTAAAACACAACATTTCACTCATTTGAAATATGGTTTTTACATATCAATTAGTGGTACTTGCAAAAAGATTTATATATTTTATTAAATTGAACATCAACATAACTTAAAATACAACACTCAGCTCATTTGAAATATAATTCCAACATATGATATTATGTGTGTAAAATTATACACATAACAAAAACAAACAAACAATCACATCACACAACAAACAAACAAGCACACAAAACAACGAACAAATAAATACGTAATACAACAAAGAAATAAACACATATGCAACCCAAAAACAAACATTTAAACTTCCATCATCCTAAAACATCTTCTAATAAATTAACGTTTTAAATTTATATTTAATTTATTTATTTAAGAGTAATTTTTAAAATATTATTTTCAATTAAACAAATTTATTTTATTTAAAAAAGAATATTTGTAATGAGTTTTTAAACTATAGAGTGTTTGATGAGGGTTGTAAATAATTTATCATTATTGTTGTAGTGTCATGTATTTTTGAAATATATTGTGACATTATGAGTTAAAATTGTAAATTGTATTGATTAAAAGAGTTTACAAAATGATTATATTATTTAAAAGAACCATAACATTATTTTAAAATATCATTTAATTAACACATCCATTATAATTTTAAAACCTTAACATTAAAATACAAATAATATAAAATTGATTTTCAAGAAAACACATAATACAACAAACAATATAACAAAGAAGTAAACACATATGCAACACAAAAATAGAGATCTAAACTTATATCATCATAAAACATCTAATAAATTAACTTTTTAAATGTATATTTAATTAATTTATTTAAGAGTAAATTTTAAAATATTATTTTCAATTAAATATATTTATTTGATTTAAAAAGGAATATTTGTGATGAGTTTTGAAAATGTAGAGTGTTTGATAAGGGTTGTAAAGAATTCATAATTATTGTCATGTATTTTTTAGATGTATTGGGATATTGATGATGATGATGATGATGATGGTTAGCGTCCACGACCTACAATTTTCTTAATTTTTACTTGTCTGGCTCCTCATCTTTCTTGGCGAGATTGGTGTTGTAGCTTTCTTTTTTTTCTCTACGGTCTTCCAACTTCCTTTATCTTGCATCTCCTTCATTTCTTCTGGTTCTTGGGACATTGGTGTCTTAGCTTCGCGATCTATTGTGTTCGTTCTTTTGAAGGTAGTTGGAGAAGAAGTTTGGTCTAGGAGATCTGCTTTGCTGTTAAATGAAGATTTATTTTCTGCGGTATTCAAATCCTCATAATTGTTGATTTGTTGGGGCGGGCTTTCTCCTTCCTTGTCTTGAGAGTTGTTTCTTTCTTCCCTGATTTCTTGTGACTCAGAGTTTTCTCTAGAATATTCTTCTTTGATGAAAATGTAGTTTTCTTTCTGTGCTCCTTCCCACCATGTAGATCTGTGGTGGTTTTTTCTAGCAAAATTTTTCTCAGAGGCTTTTGGGCAATTTTTGGCTAGATGCCCTGTCTCAAAGCAGGATCGACATCTGAAGAGGACACTTTCATAATCAAGTTTCTGGTTCCACACATAGTCTTTACTTGTTAGGTTTATTTCAGCTGGGAATCTGGCGCTGAAGTCCATTTTCACACAGATGCGTGCATAGGTGGTTCTAGCATATTCATCTTTTTCTGGGCACCTGCAGTAAAATTTCCCAATTGCATTTCCGATGGCTTTTAGCAAGGAGAGATTCCAGAGATGCAAGGGTAGGCTTGGCAATCTCACCCAAACTGGTGTTGAGGTTATCACTGATGTAGAGGGATCGAATGATGGTTTCCATGGCTTCATGAATAGGCCTGATTTTTCCCAAAACCAAGGGCCAAAATCCAGAATACATTGTCTGCTTTCAGAATTTTCAAAATCTACTATAAAGAAACCCCTAGCACAAGGGTAGATATTAATTTCATCAGAAATGACAGGCTTCCATACCTCCGAGATCCAATTGTGGAGTGCTATCAGCTTGTTGGGTCCCTATAATACTAGTGATTACCCCATTACTATTGTAGTTATACCCCTTATTTATATTGTTGTGCCCGCATTACCCCCATATTGTTATTAATGTGCCCATAGAATCCCTTTATTGTTATTTTTGTGGCTTTATATTATTATTGTTAGGTCGGCTCGATTATATTGTGACTCCATAGACTCCTATATATAGAAAGGAGGTTTTGTCATTTGAATCATCCAAGAATTGTTCATTTATGTAATGTAAAGGAGGTTGCCCCCTCGAAGAGGCTGAATTCTAAGGCATTGATCTATCTTTTCTATCTTTTCTTGAGCTGGTTTCATAACATTTGGTATCGGAGCTTTGGATTCTAGGGTTTCGCTGCTCCAAACAGGTCATCGTGGCATTTTCGCTATAACTTTTTTCCTGTGACGTTTCAGAAGTCGCAAAGAAAACCCATTTGAGAAGAAATCGCGCTGAACCTTGGGTCCGAATTTCAGAGCTTTTCACGTGACCTTTTCGGAGATAGGATCTCTGGAAGTTGGTCTTTTTGCAGACTTCTGAATTACACGCAAAACAGGTGACCTGGGGAAAATCGTCATAACTTTCTTTCTGAGCATCGGATTGAAATTTTGTAAGAAGGTATAGAAATAGGATAGACTATAGTTTTCTTTTATATATTTTTTAGAGTCAAAGGTTGAAATAGTGACATGTGGCACTTCATACAAATTTGCTCTACTGAACTAGTCTATAATCAGGTCACTGCGGGAGATTGTGCATAACTCTTTCTTGGAGAATCCAATTTGGTTCAGACTAGTGGCATTGGAAAGAGGACACAGAAGGCTACTACAGGTCACAATTTCAGAACTAGATGATTCGAAATTACAGAGATACATCAGATTCAATATCAGGCTTCTACAAAGTAAAAAAAGGTGTGTAGTTTTTATTTTTTATTTTTGCATAAGCTTGGTTTGAAGGAATTCAAAGGGCATAGTAAAGCATTATTATCGGTAACTGATGCCCCGAGGAAAGAAAATGCAAACACCTAGTAAGGAACCTGAAAGCTCTAGCATGACTCATGAAGAAGAGGAAGAAATGCTATATGATATATCAAAATTACGAGAACAAGTGCAACAAATGTCACGCTCACAAAAGCTAACAGATGCTAAGATAAATGGCGTGGAATCTAAGATAAAGGGCATGGAAGCTAAGATGGATGATCTGAAGACAGATTTGAAGACAGACATGGCAGATTTGAAGATAGATTTGACAAATTTTCTACAAGAAACACTTACTAATGGTGAAAAGGTTGTAAAGGAAACTCATGATGTGAACAAAAGAAATGTTAATCATGATTCCATAGACTCTAATGTTGGATCGAAGACCCACCATATTCCAAAAATCGATATGAGGAAGTTTGATGGCAAGGATCCCGCCACATGGATATTACAGATGGAGCAGTTCTTCGATCTCAATAATGTGCAAAACACACAAAAGGTACGTATGGCAACTTTATATTTGGAACCAAATCAATTTGTATGGTATCAATGGCTTTACTCTCGTAAACAATTTATCACTTGGGTAATTTTTACGGAAGAATTGATAGCACATTATGAGGATACAAAAAGCAACACTTTTTTTAGCCAATTGATAAGTCTCAAACAAAAGGGTTCAATAATGGAGCACATTGAGGAGTTCCAAAAATTGAACATAAGGGTAAAAGATATTCCAGAGCAGCATACGATTGATGTGTTCATAGGGTCTTTAAAGAATAATATCCAACATGATGTTCGACTTTGGGAACCTGATTCATTAGAGAAGGCATTCAGGTTAGCAAGAAAAATGGAAAGCAAAATTATGGCAACCAGGAAGCATACAACTCACGACTATAAAGACGGAAGTGCAGTTGCCCCTAGTCTTCCACAACCTATAAGGTTGACACCACAACAATTGGAAGAAAAAAGAGCAAAAGGGTTTTGTTATAGTTGTGATAGCAAATACACTAAAGGTCATAAGTGTGCTGAGAAGAAATTATTCTACATAGATTGTGAATAGGAAGAAGAAAAGGAGCAAGAAAGGTCAAAAGAACAGGATATGCTCCAGGAACAAAGCCTAGATGAAGAACAAATAAATCCGACCATATCTTGTAATGCATTGGCGGGAATTACCACTCCTCAAACCATCAAGATAGAAGGACAAATCAAGAAGAAAAAGGTGATAGTGTTGATTGATTCAGGAAGCACCCACAATTTTATTCATTGTAGGGTAGCAAAAGAATTGAATTGCTTCCTATATCCAACACCAGAGTGTCAAGTGATGATTGCAAATGGAGGAACAATAAATTGCTCTGGAAAGTGCCATAATATCAAGCTATCCATGGGAGAATATGTATTGACTAGCCCAATGCTTTCCATTCCAATGGGAGGTGCTGATGTTGTACTAGGAGTCCAATGGCTACAATCCTTGGGTACAATAGCTTTTAATTTTCAAGAACTTTTCATGAAATTTTCTATGGAAGGAAAGGAAGTTGAATTAAGGGGTATTGTAGGGAAACCAGGAAATATAATCAGCTCTAATGGTATGACAAAGCTTCTAAAAAAGGAGCAAAGGGGTGTAATTGCACAATTATGTTCGCTAGATGTTTCCACATTAGAATCATCTATTTCTCCAGATATCCAAAAAGTCCTAGAAAATCATTCCAAGGTATTTGAGACTCCCAAAGGTCTCCCACCTATGTGTGATCATGATCATGCTATTCATCTAATTCCAGGAAGTGTTCCTCCAAACATCAGGCCGTACAGATATCCCTATGTCCAAAAAAGTGACATTGAACGTATGGTTGCAGAAATGCTAGAGGCTGGTATAATTCAACCGAGTCAAAGTTCTTTCTCTGCTCCAGTAGTATTGTTGCACAAGAAGGATGGATCATGGCGCATGTGTCCGGATTATAGGGAACTCAACAAGCTCACTATTAAAGATAAGTTCCCCATTCCTGTCATTGATGAATTACTGGATGAATTGCATGGATCAATTTACTTCACCAAGTTGGATCTTCGTTCAAGATATCATCAAATCAGAATGAAGATTGAAGACATTCCGAAAACGGCATTTAGAACTCATGAGGGTCATTATGAATTTTTGGTCATGCCTTTTGGCCTTACCAATGCACCTTCAACATTTCAAGGTTTGATGAATTCAAATTTCAAACCATTCCTTAGAAAATTTGTGTTAGTATTTTTTGATGATATACTTATCTACAGCAAGTCTTGGAAGGATCATGTTGAACATGTTGACACGGTGCTACAACTATTGCAAGAGAAACAATTATATGCCAAAAGATCCACATGTTTCTTTGGATTCTAGGAGGTGGAATATTTGGGTCATATTGTATCTCATGAAGGAGTTAAGGTAGACCCTACCAAAATTAAAGCCATTAAGGAATGAAAAATCCCCACATCCATAAAGCATTTGCGCAGATTTCTTGGGTTGACAGGGTATTATCGCAAGTTTGTTAAGAATTATGGGAGAATAGCAGCACCTCTAACGACATTATTGAAGAAAGATGCATTTTCATGGACTCCGAAAGCAACAAAGGCCTTTGAACATCTTAAAGAGGCAATGTGCCAAGCACCGGTCTTAGCTACACCAGACTTCACAAAAACCTTTATTTTGGAATGTGATGCTTCAGGAAATGGAATTGGTGTTGTTCTAATGCAAGATGAAAGACCCATTGCTTTTGAAAGTCGTCCAATCAAGGGAAAGTTTCTAAGCAAAGCTATTTATGAGAAGGAAATGTTGGCAATACTCCATGCACTTAAGAAATGGCGACCCTACCTAATGGGAAGACACTTCAAGGTAAAAACGGATCATGATAGCCTTAAATACTTTTTAGAACAAAGATTATCCTCTGAAGAGCAACAAAAGTGGGTCACAAAGATGTTGGGTTATGACTTTGAAATCATCTACAAAAAAGGGAAGCAAAATGTGGTGGCGGATGCACTCTCAAGGAAGGATGAGGATGTGGAAGCATTGTTGTGCGCTATTTCTATCATCCAACTAGATTGGATAAATGAAGCAAGGGAGGAATGGAAGAATGACGAAGAAGTGTGGGCATTTATTCGAAAGCTACAACAAGGTTCTAGTACGTCTGATACATTTAGCTGGAAAAATGATTCGTTATGGTACAAAGATCGCTTATACCTCTGTAAGAATTCCCAGCTAAAACAAAATATTCTTATGGAATTACACACTTCTCCCTTAGGAGGGCACTCAGGATTTTTAAAAACTTACCACAGGGTTAAGAAGGAATTTTTTTGGGATTGCCTTAAATCAGATATTCAAAAGTTTGTGGCAGAATGTTTGGTTTGCCAACAAAATAAAGTTGAAACAATTAAGACACCGGGTCTATTACAACCTTTATCCATTCCAATCCAACGTTGGGAGGAGGTATCAATCGATTTTATCACAGGTTTACCCAAGTTTGAGGGAAAGAGTGTCATCATGGTGGTAGTTGACAGACTTACCAAGTATGCACACTTTTGTGCATTATCACATCTATTTAAAGCCAGTACAGTTTCTACTGCATTTATGGAAACAATTCAAAAGCTACATGGAAACCCAAAGATTATTGTAAGTGACAGAGATCCCATTTTCACTGGAAATTTTTGGACACAATTATTTTCTTGTCTTGGTACTCAGTTAGCCCATAGCTCATCTTATCATCCTCAATCTGATGGGAAACTGAGATAGTAAACAAATGTTTGGAAGGATATCTTCGTTTCTTTGTATCTAATAAACAGACACAATGGGTCAAATGGTTGCCTCTGGCTGAATGGTGGTATAACACTTCCTTTCATACAGAAACAAAAATGACCCCATTTATGGCACTTTATGGGTATCAACCACCATCCATCACATCATATTTAAGATAAAATTCTAAGGTTCAGGCAGTGGAACATCACATCGAACATCAACAACAAGTCCTGCAACTCTTAAAGGATAACCTCGTGTTGGCACAGAATAGAATGAAACAACAGGCAGATCAACATCGCAGTGAAAGAAGTTTTGATGTAGGTGATTGGGTATTCCTACGGCTACAACCATATAAGCAAATGTCCCTCAAGCAAGCTAAGAAGGATAATAAATTATCACCAAAGTATTATGGTCAGTACAAGGTGTTGCAAAATATTGGTACTATGGCATACAAATTGGAGCTTCCTGCAGCTTCTCGATTGCACCCAGCATGTTTCATGCTTAAAGAAGGTTATAGGCGACAAGCTCCCAGTTCAAACAATATTGCCAGAACTTGACGAGGAAGGAAAAATTATATTGGAACTGGAAGCAGTTATAGAAACAAGAACTCGACAGCTACGAAATCGATCAATTTCAGAGTACCTTATCAATTGGAAGAACTTATTCGCTGAAGATTCCACATGGGAGGATGAGAATTTTATGCAGAAGTATCCTGAACTACTCAAGTGTTGAGGACAACACTTTTTTGAAGGAGAGGGGCATGTTGGGTCCCTATAATACTAGTGATTACCCCATTACTATTGTAGTTATACCCCTTATTTATATCGTTGTGCCCCCATTACCCCCATATTGTTATTAATGTGCCCATAGAATCCCTCTATTGTTATTTTTGTCACTTTATATTATTATTGTTAGGTCGGCTGGATTATATTGTGACTCCATAGACTCCTATATATAGAAAGGAGGTTTTGTCATTTGAATCATCCAAGAATTGTTCATTTATGTAATGTAAAGGAGGTTGCCCCCTCGAAGAGGTTGAATTCTAAGGCGTTGATCTATCTTTTCTATCTTTTCTTGAGCTGGTTTCATAACACAGCAGCAGCCAAAAACCATTGAACCGGCAAATTAGGGCACTTTCGGGAAACTTCAAAGCTTCATCGAGTGAGGCTTGGACCACTTAGATAGTGGGAGCTGGGGCTTCACTGACGATATGGGCAGGAGATTGCCCTCCAGAGGCGGATGAGCCACCATTTATTTTTGCGAAGCTCGGAGCCATATTTTACTTGCCCATAGAACCTAGTGGTAAAAAAATAAGGCAAAAGATAAGATTAGATCTAGATCTGGCCGCAGAAAATTAGATTTAGCCGCCTAGATCTAGCCGCAAAAAATTAGATCTAAAACCTAGCCATGAAGGGAAATGGAATTACCTTCAAAAATACCGCTGGACCTGCAAAGCATCACGCAGCTACGCGTTGGATCTGTTAAGTAGTTGACAGAAAATGCGAAACAATAAAGTGGGGAAAAAGAGCGTGATGTCTGCCTGCTACTTGGTCCATACGTTTTCCAATAAATCTGGTTTGATTCACGCACACGGCATCCACTGAGTCACATAAGCATTACGACCGCCACTCTAAAGTCCAAAATATCTGTAAATATTACCGCAGAAATATCTGTAAAAATTACCGCAGATACATTAGGAGCCATTTAAATTTTTGAAAATTGTAAATTGTATTGATTGAAAGAGTTTATAAAATAATCATATTATATAAAAGAATTATAACATTATCTTAAATATCAATTAATTAGCACATATATTATAAATTTAAAACCATATTGTTAAAATACAAGTAATTATAAAATTGATTTCCAAGACAAGATAAAAATATATAATAAATTCACAATTAAATTTTAAAATAATATAATTGAAATTTCAACCAAATTTTATCAACATATTTAAACAAGATATTATTATTGTTTTCCATTATTACTACATCCATTATAGAAATAAAAATTAAATAAAAAAAATGAAAATCTAAACACAGACACACAAAACATTCCTCACCAATAAAGACATGCCTCACCAATAGCCATGGCCATGGTTTTGATGAGGGCTCTAGGGAAGGGAAAACCCCCTCCCTCAAAAATAAATACTAATTTTATTAAGGTAGATTTTTGAGTTTTTCCTCAACATAATTTACAAGTAAATAAGTAAAATTATATATCATGAGATTACATATCCATCTATCTACTACTAATTTAGTATCACATTCCATCTCCTTGTATTATGATCTAGCGTCATCATTTATTTTCCTGCATAGAACACAAAAAAGGAAAATCATATTAACAATAAGGAATTTTAATAAACATATTATCTAAATTTATATATTGTTAAAATTTGAAAAATCACCTATCCATCTTTCTACTACTAATTTAATGTCACATTCCATCTCCTTGTATTAGGAGTGAGTCCAGATCATCCTTTATTCTCTTGCATAAAACCCAAAAAAAAAAAAACATATTAATAATAAGGAATTTTAATAAATTTATTATCTAAATTTTTACATGGTTAAAATTTGCAAAATCCCCTCAATAAAAAATAAAAAATAATAAACAAATAAAAACATATATAGATTTCACGATACCATTAAACACATTGATTTAAATTTTAGCAATTTAAACCAAAAATGCCAATGCCTATTCATATCTTTATTTTACTTAAATACAGATAATCTAAACTTACAGTAACACCGGTGGTAAATTGCTCAACAATACCGATCTTAGGTAAAACCTATTGAATTTTTTCCCAAAGAGAGAAATTCAGCGTCCGGTGGATCAAACCGAAATGTCCAGAGAGATGAGCTTTCAAAACAGTTTTACAACCTTGACCTTCACATATGAACTGTCTGTCTGCTATATGAAGAAACTTATGGAAAAGGACAGAATTTTAAATACCTATAACCGAGGATATCTGTCCAAGAAAAAAACATGAAAGAGCAATAATCTGAAACAAAAAGCTGATGGTCGACTTTTGTACACTCCAGAGAGTAAATCAAAATCCAGCTGAATCAACTGTAGAAGGTAAGACCTATTGATTTTATATGCAGTTTTTGTTTAAGATAAGACCTATTGATTTTATATGAGCTTTATTTAGCGAATTACACTTTAAAAAACTACTATATTATGAAATAAATTACTCTTTTAAAAAAAGATAATATATTATGATGTCACTAGCAAATCTCTAATAAGAAGCCCTAAAAAGATAATATATTATGATGTCATTCGCAAATCTCTTCGCTTCATCTAAAGTGTAGGAATAGTGTTGAAGGCAACGAGTTGAACACAACAAGCTGAAGAAAAAAAAAATTGGAACTAGATCTGTTGCCTCAGTGGGCAGCGGGACAAGAAGATCATGCAATTAACAAGACAACAAGTTGAAAAAACAAAAAGAACAAGAAACTAGAACCAGAGCTTGTTGTAGATTCTGTTGCTTCAGTGGTTTACCCTGCAATAGGACAAGTATTTCATGCAATTCACGTGACAACAAGTAAAAAAAAAATAGAAAGAATAAGAAACTGGAACCAGAGCTTGTTGTATATTCTGTTGGTTTTCCCTGCAGCAGGACAAGTAGTTGATGCAATTAATCCAAACAAATACATACAGAAGGATGCAGTTCCAAAATCTAGTGGTGAAGATTATGAGCTCCTTGATCTTTGCCCTGCAGCGGGACAAGTAGTTGATGCAATTAATCCAAACAAAAACATACAGAGAGACGCAATCCCAAAAACTGGTGATGAATATTAGGATTCACATGTTTGTGACTGGGATAGAGTTTGAGAAGAATATCATGTCCCATAACCAGTTCTTTATTTCTTGGATGCCCTTAGACCTGGCAGTAAGTAAGAACAAGGAAGTTCGATATTGATGCAACTTCTTGAGATTCGATATTGGTGATGCAACTTCTTATGGTTCGTATCTGTCTCATCTAAAGTCTAGGAATAGTGTTGAAGTGCAACCTCTCACCGGCCAAAGGTAATGACGGTTGTACAACAATAGCTCTCATCACAGATATTCTCACAACCAATCATTTGTTTATGGTTATATAGATAAAAAAACTATGAGGGAAACTGAGACGTACTCTAATCTTCTTCGGCTTACATGAATTGATGTATAGCATCACACAAAAGTTTGTGGATGCTATGCATTGCTTTAGCAAAAGAATTTCTCCATGCGACACACTATGGATCTCGGTGATAAACCCTGACCCAATACACTTGTGAGCTTCGTGACCTTCTGATGACACAAAACCCGTTAAGGTCGGCCACGAATATGGATTTAAAATATTTCCTAGGTCGCCACGGGCTCTCCTATTGCACCCAACTCTTTCAATTGGCCTCTAAATTATGCTTTAATGCCTAATGTCATATCGAGGGCCTTTAGTGCAACACCTACAGCCTCAGAAAGTAGGTTTTCTTATCCAATAACAAGAGCTACGAACAGAGTTGTCCACTGTTGAAGTGAAATGCAGGGTATAAAGGGAATCGGTATTGCCCCACTATAATCTCAACCCCAAATCGTTGCCAAGGTCTTCACGAGGAAAACTGGTCTTCTTAGTGAAAAGGCTATGCCCATATGTACTTAAGTGATCAATATGAAAACACTTGTGTACTGGTAAATTTATGTTTATGCTAAAATTCAATTAAGTGATCAATATTTTAGCTAAAGCAAGACAAGGGGCTCCGCAACATAGAATCAACCCCATGGACACTTCATCCAGGACCAGCCACAAAATAAGCTAAGGCCCCAGGAATGAGAGAATCAAGGGTAGGAATGAAAGAAGCAAGGGTAGCTAGCAAAGAAGCAACATCAATGGCAGTTGTATATTCTATTGCTTCACTGGTTTGCCCAACAGTAGTAGGAGTAGTTCATGCAAACAAATACATACAGAGAAACGAGTTCCAAAAACTCCTTATGTACAGAGCATAAGAAATAAACCCTAAATAAGGGGAGCACTCCACATAATCAATCAGGTAAAGCCAAATCACTACTTAACAATGAAGGGTTCAACGGAATTGTCTGTAGAGCATGATAAGGGACTCCCCCTGCAGCTGGGAGTATATTTTCCTCCCCAATACCCCAGCCCCGCTAACGCCCGATGTATTATGTTCAAATGAAAATTGGTAGCAATAGAGAAATTATGTTCAAATGCAATTGGGTAGCAATAGAGAAAGCAGAATAACCAGGGTTGGGAATACCCATGGAAAAAACTAAGAAAGTAAAAAATAAACGAGGGTTCATTTTAAAATTGTTATACCCATGGATATTAATCTTTATCAGCACTCTGTAAATGTAAACTTGAAATCAAATACTAACTTCACTCTAGTATACCTTGTTTACCTGCAACAGCGAAATTCTGTTTCCGCGGTTAAGATCAGGGCTAGGGTCACTAACAGAAAAATTTCCTCCGCCCCAAAAACCCCGCCTCCGTGTTTTCTCCTCTGGGCCGAAAACTCTGCCTCTGATTTTCCTCCAGGCCTGCAACTCTGCCCCTGGAATAAAATACCTTACACAATTATTACAGGATACATACATTATTACAATTCAAACATATATCAAGCCGAAATTCTGCCGCTGCAATAAAATATCGTACACAATTATTACAGAATACATGCATGAGTAATGAAACATAGATTACTAATAAAAGAGTGAATACCTCATCTTTCAATCTGCTAATTTCATCATACTTCGTATCATAGCTTCATATCCTCCCTTCATGTATCAAAACCCAAGAAAATATAAAATAACCAAAAGAACCTTCATACAACCAACAAAATTCAGAATCAAATGAAAAATAACACAGAAAATAATAAAATACTAGAACAGTGAAAAAAATCACAACACAGCAATACGAAACAAACAATTCAGAACAAAACAATAGACATGGCCATGCCTAGCAAAACACAACACACGAAAGGAAAACAAGTTCAATGGATCGCTTGGCAAACATGAAAACCATTGGCCTATACTCTCAAGTCAAAACCATCATGGTGAAATTACTCGTGGAAAGGTCAAAAAACATAGCAAGAAGTTCTCTTATGCATTGATGAAGTTCATTATAGGAAACTCTACAAACTTGAAGACAAGGTATCTATGTCAATAAACAAGGATGTGGATTTGGATTTTCCAATTTAGAGGATGACGTGGAAGCACCTACCACCATTTAGGTAGACACCATATACCAAGTTGTGTCCTCTCATCCTGTTTTGAATCTTCGCACATCTATGATGGATATTGTCACACTCATCCCTCCGCGATGTTTTTCGCATGCCGAACCTCTCGACATCATGAGGGAGTTTTCTGATCTCTTGTCCAAATTCACGTATGATGGTGAAGGCGAAGTGGCCTGGATTGCGTACTTACAAGACTTATTTACAATTCTTGAGAATGCAGATGAATGCTCTGATGAAGAGACCAACATGTTGCTTGCATACACACTTCACAAATCCCACAACGGTGGTGTTGGAGTCTGCCACCCGATAGCGTGCACTCACTTGAGTAGTTCTTTGATCTCATTGAATCTACTTTCCATCATTTTGATCCAGAACCTCTTGATCAAAAATTGTTAGAATAATGGAAGACCCTGCAACAATTGCCTATGAATTTTTGAGACCGCTTCAGTGTGTTGCAGTTTCAAGATCCGAAAAGTTAGATGGACTTCTAGTATCTCATGGACAGATTTGAAAATTTCCTTACCAAATCTATCAATCCTAAAAAGAATTTCAAGCTCAAGCCTCGGTCAACATACTTTGGTGATGGAGATGCGCAATCACAGACGGACACGGTCGTTGTCACAAGTGATTTTCCATCGTCCCCTCATCAAACAGCTCTACCACTGCAGACTAATATGGGAGAACATGCACACACATCTATTCAATTGTCACATCCTTTCAACATCACTTCTCTATTCCGGACTCTACACTTGTTGTGAACGAGGATCAAGTTATTGACATAATTGGTGTTGCACAACCAACCTGCACTGTGATTCATGGAGAGTATGACTGGGAGCCAGAGCATCAACCCGCGACGAAGGATGATTCCCTTTTGTCCATGTCTCCTCCATTTTTCCCTGACACCTTTGGTGATTCTACCATCCCTGATTTTGCATGTGTATCTCCATCTATGGATGCACCTATTGTTGATCATTCCCAGAACACACCAGATGCTAGTCCATCATCCGACAACGGAGAGGAAAAATCATTCTTTGAAAATCCACTAGATTTTTCATCTACCTTTTCCAGAAACATTGAGGGTGAATTTGTTCGCTTCTCATCTACCCCTCTATTTGATTCATCAGATCATGAGGATGCCAATGAAATAATTGATTTCTCTAATCGTATATTTCGTGATCTATTTACCCCTATATTCGATCACAATGATGGTTTTATTGTTATTGATTTTTCAAAGCCACATGTTTATGATGATCTATCTGTCGACGAAGTTGAAACCCCTCAGGCTATCGAGGCACTTCAGCCCGAGCTAATGGTTATGTCAGACCCTCGTTGTCCTGAGGTTGGTTTCACTTTCAATCAGGAAATTGTTGAAATTCCCAAGGCTCCTCATCACTCATCTGTATGCATTGAAGATCAATCTCACACATAGATCATGCTTCCTCCACTCAAACTACACGATCCCATCACTCATGCATTGGAGGAATCTTACATAGCAAAAACACGTGCACAATGCAAGTTGTCTTTGTTTCTTTCATTTGCTTGCATGTAGCAGTCAAGAGTATGCGTATGCTTAACAACTTCACACAATGTCGTACAACATCATGGTAAGTTGACGAACTACATGCCATGCACTTGCACTCACTTATGTTATGTGGACGAATTTAAACTCGGAGTGTGTCTACCTTCATTGTTATATCTTTCTTGTTTTCTGGTTCGTACAGCTGTGTTGTTCATGAACCATACCTTCACCAACATGGGTCGACCAATGCGTTAGTGGCTGCATTGGAAGTATCACTACACGTGAGCATACCCATGCACTGCTAGATTGGGAGTAGGAGTAGTGTTTGCTTTGGTTTGTTTGCTTGCATGCATGTTTGCTTTTTACTTTATTTGTTTGCTTGCTTTCTTGCTTGTTTGCTTTCTCACTTTGCTTATGCATTTACTTCTGCTTTTTATTTTTTTTTTTTTTCTTGTTTACATCCATAGGTTAGTTTCGCGTGAAACTGTATGGACTCTTGAAACTATCTAGGTAAAGTACAAGAGGACCTGTGCAGTTATCAATACTTGGTTATTTGTCATCTTGCCTTTGAATGAAGAACTTGTTATCTTCAATCCATGATATGTCAATGGAAAATATGTATTGTTCGAAGTGAACCTTGGTGAAAACACAACACTTGTGAGCTAACTAGTGTCACCTACTCTAGTCGGTTGTTTTTGGGTTAATCCTTGTCAGCTCAGTCAAGTAGAATAAGGTGAGGGGGAAACCCTTAACAAGCACGTCAGAGGTATACATAAACTACTTCTCTGAAAGAACAACCTCTTCTACTCTAACTAAATCAGGATCCCTCTTCCGCCTCTGAAATGAGTAAGTGTTATTCACAGTTATTAAAATGAAAATGAAAAAAATTAAAATGTGAAAAACTTCAAAAAAAATGGAAAATGAATCAGGCGAAAGAAGAGAAAGGCTTCCTGCGCAGAGAGGTGATGCAAGTAACTCCGCTAGGGTACTGACCAGACTCGCTGGTAGCGGAGCGATGTTTGTGTTCCTGCGTGACTCTGTCAGGGTATTGTACAAGCCTTCTAGCAGCAAAGCAACACCATAGATGAAATTAAACTCTAACAACTGTTGGAAATACTGATAGGGGGGGTGAATCAGTATTTCTTTTCAATTGTTACTTTTACCAGTTAGATCACTTGTATTTAAAACACAAAATGAACAATAAGAATAAATTCTTTTATTAATTTATTTTTCACAATAAATCAAGTACAATATATATAGGGCTCCAACCCTAGATGAAGACACCAATCTTCAATCTCCCAGGCTCCAATCTGTTGCCAACTCCAACTTGGACTTTTGTGAGGCTCCGACATCTAGGGCACCAACCCTATCTTCTCAAGGAACCAACCTTGCATTTAGAGGCTCCAACCCCTAGGGCACCAACCCTTCAAGCTCCGGCCTAGTTTCTTAAGGACTTTGATCCTCTAGGGTTCCAACCCTATCTTATCCAAGGCACCAACCTTGAGTTTAGGAGCACCAACTCCAAGGAAACCAATCTTATATTTTCCAAGCACCAACCCCAAGGGCTTCAACCCTATAGCTTCACTTTGTCAAGGTATGTTTGGTTGTATTTCATGGCTCCCAAGGTCTTCTTCACTAAGCCCTGTCAATCTTCAGCTTCAATGTAGTCTTCAAGCTACATCACCAATGACAATATTTTCATATAAAATGTGTCACCACTTCTCTTCATCATACACAAGCAACTTCTCCAAGTCACCTCATGATGACTAATACATCATGGTATTCAACAGTCTCCAAAAATATTCAATGTGACTTCAATGAGCAACCCTTGTTTTGCACGTGCTCTAAGCCTCTTCAAAGGGATTTTTCAAGATCTTCTCACAAGGGCCCAACAAGGTATTTCTTCACAATCTTCAAGGTACTCCAAGATGTCTTCAAGATTCTTTACTATGATGCACCAGGTCTACTCCAAAACCTATTCTTCAAGTGCTTCAATGTGCTCTAGGATGATACTCCAAGGTCTGCTCAAGACTATCCCAATACAACTCCAAGATGTATATCAAATTTGTGTCTGCTCAAGACTATCTCAAGACAACTCCAAAATGTATATCAAATTTTCTCCAAGATACTTCAAAGAGCTACTCCAATTCCCTGTCCAAGTTTAGTCTTCCAACAAGTCTCAAATTATGCTTCAAGGTGCTGCAATATGCTCATGGAGATCTTCATGTGATGCTCACCTACAACTCTTCATGTTTGTTATATTCTACTCCAAATATGTCACTGTAGGTCTGCAATGATGTCTTCTCAAGTCTGCAGTCTAAGCCGAGTTCTGCACTTAAATATGCCTACAAATTATGCATTGATTTAGCCTTCCAAGATCTTCAATTATTAGTAACAAGGCCTGCAACTTAGTCTTTAATTTTGTCATGCTTACTGCTCCACTTGTTCTTGGCAGTTGTGCACTTTTCTGAGTTTATGACATACTTTGTTAGGGCACACGTCAACCCTATTTTATTGATGCAAACCTCTGTATTTACCCTTCAAAACAGTCCCAGATACTTTGCTGCTCCTCCCTATGTATGCGGCCTAGACTGGGGTGCTTTCTAGTTTGTTTGGCCTCCACAAAACAAAGATATGAACCCTGGAATCTCCACAGAGGATCTACAACCTGTAACAGAAGATAAACGTACCTCAGAACAACACCTAATCTGCCCAGATTTCTTCCCTACAGCCTCGGCTTCAGTTCTCCTTCTTTCTTCTTCACTTTCCCTCCGAAAACTTCACCAAGTTTCTTGCTAAAATGAGGTTTCCAAACTCATATTAATATTGGTTTGATGTTTAAGATGAATGGACGTGTCTTATGGAGGGACGCCAACATGACAGGCCTAGCACAGGTCGGCTCAAGGACTAGATTAATATTCCAACTTAAAAAATTAATATCTCCCAAACTGTTTTGAGTTTTGGGCCATGTAATAGCTCATTGGAAAGAGAAAAATATGCTTTAAATGATGGTGAACGTCTCATAGATAAATTATGCTTCTAAGGTAGTAAAAAATATTTCTTAATGTGACTGGTCATTTATTGGTGCAAAATTTAAGGTAGGGTCGTTAGGCTTCTTGTTAGGTTTCTTCATCATAGGCTTATAATGTCATCAAGATAGTGATATGCCATTAGTCATATGCAGCATTGAATTTTCCATGTCATCATAAAGTCTTCCATCATCAAGATTATCCGAGGTAAGAACATCTAAGGTTATGGCTTCATCATCAAGATCATCAAAGGTACATGATTGGCACTTCTTCATTAGTGTCTTGATATCTTTATGAGTTATGACATCATTTGGTATCTCAAGAATATTTGTCATCCCGGTCAATACCATATTGACATCAATGACAACCTAAATTAACAACGACCATAAGGCTTGTGCACCAATATACCCCTCATTCCCAATCGAAACAACTATGCTGGCTTGGCTTGGAATGCTTGTTGACCGACCAAGAGCTGGGCAGGTGCTACATCTTACAATCAAGAAAGTGTGGAAAACAAGACGAACAAAGAATTGAACAATACTTCTAGAGGTGTTAGACTTGCTTTTCATGAACAAGGTACATTCAGAGAGTTGGAGTTGTACTAGTGTGTCGCCAAGTGTTGTAGCGACTACAACCACCCTCCAAAATTTTGCCTTAAGCTTCATTTTGGAGACTCCCTACCAACCATCCTAACAACTCCTTCTCTCGCTAACTCTATTTTTGAATCTACTCTTACATGTTATGCACTGCATATGAATTTTACATCTTCATCTCTTCCGGATTTCACTTCACTCTCCATCCCTTGCCCCCTCATCTCACACCTTCCTGTTATCTCAACTACTCCTCCCTCCTTCCCTCCCTTATATCATTCCTCTCCTACTGCCCCATTGTCAATCCCTAAACCCCCGCACCCTTACAACCTTCGTCCCCATTTCCCTCACCCTCCTGTGTGCTCTGTTTCCTCCGGGTTGGGCCTGACCTCCCCCTCCTATGCTCCCAAATCCACCAGAGGGCGTAAATCCCATATGTCAAATGCCATTCTATTGGTTGGGGTAGAAGTGGCTTCGGGAAAACAATCATCTCTTGATCAGGTACTTAGAGCACAAAATACCTTTCCAAAGTCTCCCCCATGAAGTGGCTCTCCTTTAACTATCAGGGTCTGACTAGCTCTCCCAAAAATCTAGCCCTCATACAACTCTTTGAATCTGAGCCTGTAGACATTATCTTTCTACAAGAAACCTTAGGGTTGGCTTGTTGGGGTTATGTGTATGTGTTGTACTTGATGGCAACCCACTTGTAGTAGAACAACTCACTTGTATATGGTAACTAGATGAATCTACAAAAGAGATATCAGATGTGACAGAATGTGATGAAATGTAGGGCAGCTTCAGATGTGATGAAATGCAGGGCAGCTTCAAGGAAACAGTTCAGAAAGCAACTCACTCAGATGAAAGATCACAGTATACCAGGAAAACACCAAAGAATGACAAATCAATCTTCATAGAATGAAGAAAGAGAGGTATACGCAGGGTCACCATTGACCAAGCCGCGTATACACACAGGTTAACAGAACAAAGGTGTGTATAATGTACACATGCACTTTAACAGAAAGGAAAGCGTGTATACCTTGGAAAACTAAGTTTTGTTCCGAAGTATTTGGTCCATGGTATTTTGATCCATGGTATTGGTCCATGGTATTTGATCCGAGGTATTGACCCTAGGTATTTGATCCAAGGTATTGGTCCTAAGTGGTTTTGGTCCATGGTATTGAGAAAGGCCTAGAACTATAAAAGGAGGAGAAGATCATTAGGCCAAGACACTCAAGTATTGAATATCTGATGAAGAGTGAGATCTAGTATGCAGGTTATTGGGTTATGGTGCATTGCTGGATCTGAACCAAGGAGGAACCTTAGCAGTTGATGGAGGATAATATCTAATGATGGATCGGGATCTTAAGGCATAAAGTGAACTATCATTATGTGTTTTTGCTCATGAATATTCTAGATCTGAATACTTATGCATATATTATTCTGTAAATGATATGATCTGGGTAATACTGAAGTCTGGTATAACTGCAGAATTATGAATTAATATTTGCAGATGTATACGCTTGTTGGCTTTAAGGAAAGTGAGTATACATGTGGGTTCGACACAAGAAAGTAGTGTATACCTTATAATCTATGTTTTAGTTACTGCTATTTTTTGTTGCAGTATTCTGGGTTCTGGCTTGGGTTCTAGTTACTGTATTCTGGTGACAGCATTCTGAAAGATCATATTGATGGGTTGTCAAAGTAATTGATTGACTTGGTTGTGGTTGGTTCAATAGGAGATTGGTTGATACAGATATATTTGATGATTGAATGATGTTGTTGATGGATCCAGTCTGAAAATTTATGAAACGTGGTCCCTGGAAGAAAGGAGAAGGTTGTAGCCTTCTATAGGCTAGTACCTACGTACTAGTAAACATATTAGCTAGTACAAGAGCTAGGGGGTTGTAGCTCCCTTCTAGTAGAAGCTAGAGAACGAAAGAAGGTTGTATCCTTCTGCAGGTAGAAGCCTGCGTACTAGTATAAGGCTACACCAGTACAAAAATTGTAAACAAAATTTTTCTTATTATTAAAAGAAGACAGAGACGATTTCAGCAAGTGGTTTTCACCCACATTAGGTTTCAACCTTATATCTTGGTGTTTATGTGTGTTTCTTATGTGTGATGCTTTATTCTACTCTTACTGCACTGTCTAATGAATTTGCTGATATACTGATTAAAGTTCACTACATGATAATTTGGGTAAATCAAAAGATCTCTGCATATACGTTGGTTTCATTAAGTATAGTTGCGTATACATGCTAGTTCACTGAGTTGAAGTAGCGTATACAAATCAGTTTTCAAAATTAAATTATCGATCTGATAATACTGATTCACCCCCCTTCTTAGTATTATTTCCAACAATTGGTTCAAAGCAGGTCCCTCAGAAGAAGCTTGATCGCTTGAAGGCAGATCCATCATCACGAGTAATCAAGAAAGCGGGGATCCATCAGACCGCCAATCTTTGATAGGAGAAACTTCGTTTATTGGACGTTAAGAACCACAACCTATCTTCAATCTCTTGGAACAGATGTCTAGGAAATTGTGGAAGGAGGATATACATTTCCATCAGCAATTCCTACCGATACAGTAGGTAAAAATCAATATGAAACCAATGCCAAGGCTGTCAATACATTACTAGGAAGTCTGTCACAATCAGACTTTGTCAAATTTATGCAGCTCAAATCAGCCAAAGAAATATGGGACAAAATCATTCTAAGCTACGAAGGAGACTCTCAGGTAAAACATGTTAAACTACAAGCTCTCAAAATTTAATATGAAACTCTCAAGATGTATGATGAAAATATAGCTAGTTACTTCTTGCGTATAGATGAGGTTTTTAATTGCATAAAGAATCTGGGTGAAGAGATAAAGGAAGTTACCTTAGTTTAAAAAGTCTTAAGATCCTTGTCTGCTAAATTTGAATCAAAAGTATCTACCATAGAAGAAAATCAGGATCTACAGACTATTACTATGACACAGCTTCACGGAATCTTAACTGCCTTTGAGATGAGAAAAGGAGGTCCATCAGATATGAGAGAAGCCGCATTTAAAGCTTTAGCAAAAGGAAAAGAAGAAATTAATGACTATGGACATATATCAGAAGGAGAAGAACAAGCAAACTTTGTCAAGAACCTTCAACGGGGTTTTGGAAGATTCAGAGGTAAATTACCTTTCAAATTTTTTGCCTGTGGTAGAGTCGGTCATTATGTTGCCAAATGTCCTCATAAAGATAAATATGATAAAGAGAAGGAATCTGTAAAATGGAATAGAAAAAAAAGTGTAAGTAAAAAGAGCTACTATACTCATGAATATAGCGATGGTTTATCAAATAGTGATGAAGATGAAAATAGTAATGACTATAGACTTCTGATGGCTTATGAAGATGATGATTTTTTGGATGCTTTAGATGAAGATGACCTTTATGAAGAAATCTCTAAACTTAAAATATGTTTAGAAGAAAAGAATATGATTATAGATACCTTGACATCCCAACTTGTTGAAAGAGAAAAACACAATGAAAAACTAGAATGTGAAATTGTGGGTCTAAGAAAGGATCTTGAGAAAACAAAAGCACTCAATCTCAGATTTGCTAAGGGATCAGAAATCTTAAATGAAATTATCAAAGTGCAGCATTATCCTTTGATAAAGATAGGTCTTGGATATACTGAAGAAGCATCTCAATCACAGAAGTCGTCAACCTCCACTAAAAGCTATCTTGATGCAGCAAGGAGCAGTGAACAGTTTGACAATCGTCAGCAAAGGCATAAAGTAGATCACTAGGTAAACCAGGCTCAATTTACTTCAAGGATGAATAGAAGCCACAACCAACCTCAGGTAAATCGTACTCAATTTGCTTCAAAGATGAATATCAATAGAAACTACAATCACCAGGTCAGTAGATTCGATAATCGCAGGAACTTCTTTAATGGTCAATGTTTTTCATGTCATAATTTTGGACACAAAGCTGCTCAATGAGTTGCTTACAAAACCATAATGACTAGAGAAGCATGAAATCAAAGGAATGTGACAGGGATCAAGAAAAGTTCCTATAATAACTTTTCTCTGCTTGAAAATGAAATAGAATGCTCAATCTCTAACAACTTTGGCCATGAAGAATCTCAATGCATGAGAAAATTTCAGCAAATATCTCAAAAGGAGCAAAATCCATTGAATCCCAAAATATGGAGAAAGAAAGAACCACAAACAGAAAGACGTGGTATAGCCTTATATGCAGAAGGATAAGAAAACCAGCGGTACATCGACAGTGGATGCTCAAAACACATGACAAGTGATAGAGAAAAACTACACTCATATAATGCCTTAGAAAAGGAAAAGAGTCTCCCATTTGGAAATGACACTCCTGTCATAAAAGGTAAAGGCTCTGTTTTCTTGAAACAAAAAGTTAAAGCTCTAAATGTTATGTATGTTGATGGCTTAAAACATAACCTATTGAGTGTGAGTCAAATGTGTGATCAAGGAAATGAAGTAGTGTTTCGATCAAATGGATGTGTTGTTCGTTAGCTTGATACAGGAGAAACAATGATTAAAGGTACAAGAACTCCAAACAACCTATACATACTCAAGGGAGGAAAACAACAGTGTTATCTAAGCAAAAATGATGAAAACTAGCTATGGCACAGAAGATTGGGACATCTAAGATTTTCTCAAATAAGAAAAGCATGCAGATTACAGGCTATTCGAGATCTTCCAGATATCAACAATCCTGAAAATACTATATGCAAATCATGTCAATTCGGTAAGCAAACCAGATCTCAATTCATCGAAAAGGAAGGATCAGCTAGTAAGCCGCTTGAACTTGTTCATACTGATTTATGTGGACCATCAAGGAAAAAGTCACCTCGTGGAGAAGAATACTTTATATTGTTCATTGATGATTTTTCCAGAATATGTTGGATAGGTCTTCTAAAGCATAAAGATGAAGCATTTGAAAAGTTCAAAGCCTTCAAATCTTTGGTTGAAAATGAATCAAATCGCAAAATAAAATGCCTTAGATCTGATCGAGGAGGGGAATTTACCTCGGATGAATTCTTTGACTTATGTGAACAACATGGAATAAAAAGGTAGTTCTCCACCACAAGGACTCCTCAGCAAAATGGAGTGGTAGAAAGGATGAACAGAACTATTCAACAAATGGCTCGTGCTATGCTAGATGAATCTAGAACTCCTGCAACTTTCTGGGGTGAAGCTGCATTCATCGTCGTCACTATTCTCAACCAAGAAAATGTTCGGGTAAAGAGCACTCAAACTCCGCATGAACTTTGGTATGGTAAAACTCCTACGGTAAAGTATTTCAAAGTTTTTGGAAGCAAGTGTTACATCAAAAGGACTGATGAAAAACTTGGTAAGTTTGAACCTAGAGCAGATGAAGGCATTCTTCGTAGCTACTCTTCCTGAAGTAAAGGATATAAATGTTATAACAAAAGACTTGGGAAACTTATTGAAAGTATTGATGTTGTAGTTGATGAAACATGCAAAAATCCAAAACATATAAAAACCAAAGATCATGACAATGAAGAAGATGAGGATCATTTTCCCACATCAAATCACATTGATTCTGAAGAAGAAACCAATGAAGAACTAGAAGAAGAGATAATGATAGAAGAAAAGACACCGTCCAAGTATGTTCAGAAAAATCATCCAAAAACTCAAAGTTTGGGGAAAAAAGGGGCAGATGTGTAGACAAGAAGAACTATTGCCGAAACCTCAAGCTATCTAGCATTACTATCCTCCACTAAACCAAAAAATGTGAATGAAGCATGCAGAGATGAATGTTGGGTCAAGGCCATGAATGAATAACTTGAGCAAATTGAAAAGAATAATACTTTGGAATTAGTTCCTAGACCTCATGATAAGAATATCATAGGAACTAAATGGATATTCAAAAACAAGCTGAATGAAAATGGAGAAGTTATTAGAAACAAGGCCAAACTTGTATGCAAAGGATATGCTCAACAAGAAGGTATAGATTTTGAAGAAAATTTTGCACTTGTTGCTAGATTTGAAGCCATAAGAATGTTTCTTGCTCTTTCTAGTTTTCAAAAATTCAAAGTATACCAAATGAATGTAAAATCTGCCTTTCTTAATGGAGACTTAGAAGAAGAATTCTATATTGAAAAACTAGAAGGATTCATTCTTGGAAATGACGAAAAACTTGTATGCAAACTCAAAAAAGCTCTCTATGGTCTAAAACTGGCTCCAAGAACATGGTATTACTGTCTTGACAAATATCTCCACCAACAAGGTTTTTCAAAGGGGTCAGCAGATAGCAGTCTATATACAAAGATGGACACTGATAAATTGCTAATAATTGTTGTGTATGTTGATGATATCATTTTTGGTAGCAATGAAGAATCCATGAGTCAAAATTTTTCCTTAGTAATGTAGCAAGAATTTGAAATGTCCTTGCTTGGTGAGCTCACCTACTTTCTTGGTCTACAAATTCAGCAGAATAAAGATGGTATTTTCCTCTCACAAACCAAATATCTCAAACAGATCCTAAAAAAGTACGGCATGGAAGACTCTAAATCAGTATGTACCCCAATGGTAACAGGATGCAGTCTTAGCTCAAATGATGAATCAGCAGCAGTACATCAACCAACTTACAGATCCATGATTGGCAGTCTTCTTTATCTAATAGGTACCCGACCGGACATCATGCATGCAGTGGGAATAGTTGGAAGATTCCAAGCAAATCCTAAGGAAACACACCTTCAGGCAGTCAAAAGGATTTTTAAATATCTTCAACGAACACAGAATTTTGGTTTATGGTATCCTAGAGATACAGATCTTACACTTCATGCATATACAGATGCAGATTGGGCAGGAAGTGTTGATGACAGAAAAAGAACTAGTTGTGGTGCATTCTATATGGGTTCCAGGTTAGTGTCTTGGTTCAGCAAGAAACAAAGTTCAATTGCATTATCTACAGTTGAACAAGAATACATGGTTGTTGCATCTTGCTGCACACAACTACTTTGGATGATGCAAACCTTGCAAGACATTCAAATCACATGTACTCCGCCCATATCCATTCTATGTGATAATACAAGTGCCATCAATATTTCAAAGAATCTAGTCATGCACTCCAAGACCAATCACATACCCATCAAATATCATTTTCTACGTGAAAAAAGTGCTTGAACAAAAGGTCAAATTGGAGTATGTTCCCTCCAAAGAACAGGTTGCTAATATATCCACTAAACCACTGCCCAGAGAGACATTTGAATATCTCAGACAAAATTTGGGAGTAGTTGTTGCATCATCATGCTGTTAAATCCTATATTCTTCAAAGAAAAGTGGTTATAAACAAGTTTCATGAAGCTTAGTCGTGTATATACGTTGGTTTCTGTGGGTACAGGCACATATATGCTGGTTTGAAGAAAAGCAGTGGGCCAGACTCAGGAGAAAGGGGTCTAATATGGTTCAATGAATTATCTTCTCTACCTAATGATAGTTACAGTCTGTTGATGACATGTGGAAATATGTTGGCTCTCATAAGTTGTTGATAACTTGATATATATCTGATTGATGATGATGCCTTGATAATTCTTCTAATATATGAAATAATCATATCTGACAGTGAACACCTGACATAGGTTCAAGGGGAGCATATGCTTCTAATAATGCATTGTTGGCATTATCTTAGAAGATCTTGGTGCAGATTTTGTTTTAGGTGGAACATGTTCAGGGGGAGAACCTGGTTGCTGATCTGGATGATGATTGATAGATGTTGTTGATAATAGTTGTTGATGACTATCATGGTCTTGTTTAAGATATTTGGTCTCTGTTATATATGTCATGTATATATTTTAATGTAACAGCCATGAAAAAGACCTAATTTGTAACCCCACTATGCATGGGATGGATGATGTAATGTTTCTTATTTTTGTCATGTATAAACAATTGATATATTCCCACTTTGTTATGCTCTTGACCTGCAAGAAGATACCATAATACCAAATATGCGAAGAAATATACCTAGAACATAGAACAATAAGAAATAACAGCAAGTATTTAATTATTTAGAAAGGAAATCAATGTTCACTTGCCTCTTCGAGGGGGCAACCTCCAATAGAGTTGGGCCCAATTACAAAATAAGACATGATGCTCCTCGAGGGGAGTCTCTATCCTTTATATAGGATTCATACATGCAATACCATGGGTCAATACCATGGTTGTTATTAATACCATCTATCTAATACCATGGCCCATTTGCAACTAATTTTGGTCCCTTCTTTAAATGCGGTCAACCACTTACAATTATTAATATGGGATTTATTGACTCTTTAATTAACTATAACTATGAATCAATCCTATTACATAAATAAGGGGGTTAGGGTTGGACCCTAACATGCTCTCCCCCATAAGAATAGCCTTGTCCTCAAGGCTGAAGCTGCGGAAACTGCTGAAGGACAGTGGCTGGTTCCCAGGTCGCATCTTCCGGAGAGGTTTCTTTCCACTTGACAAGGACTTCCTTGATCATGTGGCCACGCAGGTGCCATTCTTGTGTGTCAATAACCTGTTCAGGTTGGAGCCAGATTGACCCTTCTTCATCCAATTTAGGTACACTAGTTTGAATTCGGCAATGGTTCCCAATCACTTTCTTGAGGCATGAGACATGGAAGACTGGATGGATTTTTGTAGTGGGTGGCAAGCTAGCTTGTAGGCGACTTCTCCAATGCGCTGAAGTACTTGATACGGTCCGTAGAATTTTGGAGATAATTTCTGAAAACCCTTATATTTGAGTGATGTTTGCTTATATGGTTGCAGCCTCAAAAATACCTGATCCCCTTCTTGAAATTGGCGTTCTGAATGATGTTGATCTGCCTGTTGCTTTATGTAGTTTTGAGTTTGATGGAGATTCTCTCTGAGGTGGGCCAAAATGGTTGTGTGGTTCAGTAGGAGTTGATCCACTGCTTGTACCTTCGAGCATCCCTTGATATAAGAAGTAGGTGAAGGAGGGAGTTGACCATAAACTGCTCCATATGGAGTCATTTTGGTGGTGGCATGATAGTTGGTGTTATACCCCCATTCGACTTGAGGTAACCACTGTACCCATAGATGTTGCTTTTCTGAAGTGAAACACCTAAGGTAGGTCTCCAAACATTTGTTGACTACTTCAGTTTGATCATCAGTTCGGGGATGATAGGAATTACTGAGTTGTAGTTGGGTACCTTGTAGCCTGAAGAGTTCATGCCAAAAGTTACTGGTGAAGATCTGGTCATGATCAGACATAATGGAAGTGGGCATTCCATGCAATTTGAAGATCTGGTCCACGAAAGATTGAGCTACCAAAGTCGGTGTAAAATGGTGGGGTAGGGCGCAAAAATGAGCATACTTAGAAAGTTCGTCCACAACCACCATGATGACTAACTTGTTGCCTGACTTCGGAAGACTCGTAATGAATTCCATAGAAACCTCCGTCCATATTGAGGCCAGGATGGGAAATGGTTGTAATGTGCCTGTGGATTTGTCTGTTTCTCCTTTGTGGCGCTGACATACATCGCACTCAACTAAAAAAGTAAGAATGTCCTTTTTCATGCTTGTCCAAAAGAATGAACGTTGAGTGCGAGCATAAGTCTTCTGAAAGCCCAAATGGCCTGAAGTGGGAGATGAGTGTAACTCTGCCAAAATGTGACTTTTGAGAGTGGATGTTGGTGATATCACGACTCTGTCCTTGTAGCGAAGAATCTCATCCTGCCAATATTAACCCGCTGTGGAATTTGGATTGGCCTGCAATTTATTAATGAGTTGGGAGAGCAAAGGATGTGAAAACCATTCCTTGCGAGCCTCTTCAATCCATTCTGGAATGGGAAGGGAGATTGCGAGCAGGGTTCTTTCCTCCTCAAATTGGCGTGATAACACATATGCTATGACATTTTTGCGCCCTTTCTTATAAATTATCTCATAATCATATCCATGCATTTTGGCGAGCCATTTATTTTGTTGTGGTGAGGATAGGTGTTGCTCCAAAAAATATTTAAGGCTTTGATGGTCTGTGCGGATTTGGAAACGCCGCCCCAATAAGTATGGTCACCTGGTATCTACTGCATGTAAGATGGCCATCATCTCCTTCTCATAGGTAGATTTTCCTAGATTTGTCCCACTTAGTTGTTGGCTAGTGAAGGCCAAGGGTCGACCTTCCTACTTTAAGACCTCCCCAATACTCGTACCTGAAGCATCACATTCAATCACAAAAGATTTGGTGAAGTCGGGTAGTGCTAATACAGGAGTGGAACACATGGCATGTTTGAGAGCTATAAATGCCTGTTGCGCTTCATCATTCCAGAGAAATGAATTTTTCTTGAGGAGGTGAGTGAGGGGTCTAGAAATGCGACCATAATTGCGGACAAATTTGTGATAGTAGCCTGTGAGACCCAAAAATCCTCTCAAGCTCTTTAAGGTCTTTGGTTGAGGCCCATCCTGCATTGCCTGGATCTTTTTGGGGTCCACCCTGACACCTTCACGCCCCACAATGTGGCCCAAATACTCAAGTTCTTCCATGCCAAAAGAGAACTTGGACATCTTGATAAATAATTTATGCTTCCGGAGTAGTTGCAAGAGCAAATCTACATGTTGAAGATGTGTGGCCTAGGTGTGGTTGTAGATGAGGATGTCATCAAAGAAAACAAGGACACATTTTCTGAGATATGGTTTGAGTAGGTGGTTCATGAGGCTTTGAAAAGTGGATGGGGCATTACAAAGACCAAATGGTATGACCAGGAACACATAATGGCCTTCATGAGTTCAAAAAGAAGTCTTTGGAATGTCTACTTCTTTCATGCGAATTTGGTGATATCCCGAGCGAAGGTCGAGCTTAGTAAAGAATTGAGCCCCATTTAGTTCGTCCAGCAAATCATCGACAACCAGGATGGGAAATTTATCTTTGACCGTCAACTTGTTGAGGGTGCTGAAGTCTGGACACATACGCCATTCCTCATCTTTCTTGAGCACCATGACCACAGGCAATGAATAAGGACTAATGTTAGGACGAATGATGCCTACTTCCAAGAGTTCCTTGATGAATTTTTCAATTTAATTCTTTTGGGTGAACAGATATCTATATGGGCACACATTTGGTGGTTGGGTCCCTAGGACCAAAGTAATGCTATGATCATGTTCCCCTCTCAAGGGTGGAAGCTCATGAGTCTTGTCAAAAACTGGCAGATGGTTGTTTAAGATCTATTGCATCTCAGGATGAATATGAAGAGAAGTGGGTTCGAAGGCCTGGATGGCATTAAATTGGGTTATAACTCCATGGTGGCCCTTTTTTAACAATTTTTCCATCCTATGTGAGTTGATGATAGAGGGATCACCCACCTAGAGTCCGCGGAGGGTATGTGTGTGGTTGTTCTGCTTAAATCTCATATATAACTCCTGGAAATCCATTGTGATTGGGCTGAGTGTGCGGAGCCATTCAGCACCCAAGACAATGTCACACCCTCCCATGTGTATGGCAAACATGTGGGATTGCTTTAAACCGTAGAGCGATTTCTTTAATCTACAAACATATGTTTCCCTATAATGTTCCTAAAATCATTGTCATTCTTCCACGTACACCTCTTCCTTAGGTATGCCATGAATAAAATTTGTCTTCACATCCACTGATGAAGACTCCAACCTCGATTAGCAGTAAGAGAAATGATGGACCAGATGGTAGTGTATTGGGCAACAGGTGCAAATATCTCATCAAAATCTTCTCCCTCTTTTTGGGAGAATCCTTGGGCCATGAATCTCTCTTTGAACTTCTCAATGCTACCATCAACTACATGTTTAATTTTATATATCCACTGGGAAGTCACAACATATATCCCCTCAGGCCTCAAAACAACCTCCAATACATCATTTTTCATGATAGACTCATATTTTTCAGCCATGGCATCTTTGCAAACCTATTCCTTCATTGTTTCTTCAAAGCTACAAGGTTCATATTGTATTATGTTGCTAATCAAAGCAACATATCCCTAATTTTTGTGAGGTTGCTTTCCGTCTTTTTTGAAGGTGGCTCTTGGGGTAGAATTTTTCTCTGCATCTTGTAAAGTATTGCAAAGCCACAAGGGCCACTTCCTTATGGGAGGATCACAAGGAGGATCCAAAGGATCCATAGGTTCCATAGGCTCATTTGCAAGATCATTCTTGGGCATGGATGGCTCTGCATCTACATCCATTAATCATCTCTTCCCTCAATCTTGGCAAGGATAGGAGATTCCCTTGCTTTTCCAAGGGTAGAATCCCTATCAAAAATCACATCCCTACTAAACTCAATGTTCCTTTGAGTTGGCACATATATCATGTAAGCTTTATAATTTTCATAGTAACCAACAAACATACCTTAAATATTTCCAGAAGCCTCTATATTTGACCTATTCTCCTTCGACACATGAAATTAGACAGGACAACCAATGATTCTCTAGTGTCCAACTTTTGTTTCACACTTGTAAATACTTCTTTAGGAGTCATGCTCCCAAGTCTTGATGAGGACACCTATATTGGACATACACTACAGTATTAGTAGCTTCTCCCCGTAGAAACATCAGAAGTTTTGATCACAAATCATGGTTGTGGATACTTCCAAGATAGACCTATTCTCTCTCTCAATAACTCCATTTTGTTGAGGGTTGTACGAAATAGTCACCTCCATCTTAATATCGACATCTCTAAAAAATTATTTGAAATCATTTGAATTGTATTCACCTACATTATCAATCCTCGAGATCTTGATCTTCTTTCCTGTTTTATTTTTCAAAAGATCCTTGAATTTCCTAAACATGTTGAAAGCCTCATCCTTGGTATTTAAGTAGAAGATCCAAGTTTTATGGGAGAAGTCATCAACAAAGATAATATAATATAAGTATCCTCCAATAGATGTCACTGGCATGGTCCCACAAAGGTCCAAATGAATGAGTTGAATAATCTCCTTAGATTTGTTGTTACTAGAAGGGAATGGTGTTGAATAATCTAGGGCAATTAGATATAGTAGGATTATTCTAGACTTGATAACAATTTATTAAGCACTTTTACAATTTATCTTGTTAACCTAATCTTCTTCTCTTCTTATTAATGCATGTGTGTTTACTTCATCAAGCTGCTACCAAAACACATGAAACAAGAACACAATATGTTGGCTCTCTGCGAGGGAAAAACCTCTCTCTCTTAGAGAGGAAATCCCTTTCGAAATTTCTCTTCTTGAAGCTTCTATTGATCAATGACAAACCCTAGACCCTTGACAAGAATATCCTCCAAGAACAAGTCAAGTCCTTCCTCCTTTCTGCACTTTGTTTCCCTGTCACTTCGTCGTCCTTCTTCTGACACTTCGTTCCCCGTCACTTATTCCTTCTTTCAATTGTTTATAGCCCTTGGTATACTAGCTCTAGAAGAGACTCCAAAATTTGATCCTTGGTGAGATCCTTTACCAATGAAGACACTTTCCTTATCTTGACAAACCGAGCCTTTTCTTGATGTGAGGTTGCAGACTTGATGTGAAAATATTGCAGCCCTAGTTTCTCGCACGTGTGAGAGGTTTCCTTGTGTACTTGATCCTTTTCTTCTTCACTTGAGAGAGAGTCTTCTTCACTTAAGTATGAGGCATTGTAGGCCTAATTTTCTAGCCCAAACTGTGAGAGATGAGAAACTATAATGTGGTTGTTGTATCGACCGATAACAACCCTCCTTTCTTCACATGTGTGACTGCGATTCACCCTAAAAATAGTCCCTTCAACTTTGGTTATGTCTCCTCCTTCTTCGCTAAACTAGAGGCTCCTTATCTCACTTTTCCGTCACTCTTTTCTCGACTCTTTTTCTCGCTAATTTAAGAGATGTGATGGCTTATAGTTGGAGGAGTGGACAACCTCTATATATAGAGGATTATCCCTCCCTTATGCCGACTTGAGTTTTCTTCATTGTTTTGGCTCCTTTTGGTGATGTCGTTGCATGGAGAGGACTTGACTGTTCTTGGAGGAATATATTTTGACTCTTATACAAATATATACATGGTGTAACATGCCCTTAAGGGTCTTCAACATTTTCTTTTGACTTTTTGACTTACCGATAATACTTTGAAATGTGTTAGACCTACTTCAATGAGAAAGAAACTCATTGATAAATATAACAAAAATAATATTTCTTTTCTTGAATAAATAAAAATATCAAAAGTACATTTATGAAGACCGAACCTAATTACACTTTCTTCAACACTCCCTCTTAACTAGGGAGGTATTCGTAGATCATTACAATGTGTTTGGCTATTTTTAAATCTTAAAGAATTCACATAAGAAAAACCAGATTGGCAATCCATCTGTCATAGCATCATAGTAACAAACATTTTTCATAGCAAGGCCTTGACTAACAGCTCTATCTCTCATAAGATTAGAGCAAAATGTTGGTGAAACCAATGACTTATAGACACCTTATTCCTTGTCTCTCAAGGTACATACCCACCCAAGTGTTCACTTAGTATGACCTTCTAGGACTATTCTTGTCTTGGGTTCCTAACCCTCTAAGAATTTTGGTCCTCTTGCCTATTCTTGTCTTGGATGTCCTACACCTCCTCAAAGAGCATTGGATGCTAGATGAGTACCCAATCATCCTATTATTTCTTCCCAAGAGAAGGCAAGAATGTTGTGTCTATCTCTTCCTCTTAATTGAGGAAGACATGCCCAAGTTTCCTCTGACAAGGAACTTGCCCAAGCTCCTTTGTAGTTGGGAACTTGTTAGAACTCCCTCTTAGTTAGGGACTTATTCATTCATCAACAACTTCTTCTTCATGGGTCCTTCAGTTTCTTGATATCCTTCTTTCCTTCGATGTCATGAAGCCTTTGTTTTAACTTCTTCTTGGTAGGGCACTGACCATCGATCACTTTCCTTCCTGATTTGTCATGTCATTGCTCCCTTCGTGGAATGTGGCCTTCTTGATATATATCAGGTCCTCTTGTCATCTGGCTACTCCTTTGTCATATTTTCTATGTTTCAGAATACTTTTCACATGAATGCTTAGTTGTACTTTATTGTTCCCATACTTTGATTTAGTAGCCCTTCATGACTTCCTCTTGATATTGCTTCAACATCAAATGGTGCTTTTGCTAGATGGCTTCTTCATCATGACATCTTTGTAGAGTTGAATCAGTTATTTTCACCTTACTATCTCCAAGGCCTTTATAGGTGTCAAGGGTCCTTTGATCTTTTTCTTCCTTTGTCAGTGTTTTCATGCCTTCTTTCGAGAGATGTCTTTAATGGATCTTGTCAGATAGGTATTCTTTCTGACCATGGTGTTCTTCATATGCATGATCTATTTCTTAATTATCTTCTTCTCATATAATTATTCAACCACCTTATACTCCTTATGGGAGAAATTCTTTATGTTGACCTTCGTTGCATTATAGTACATGCCTTCGAGCATGTCATTGGCGAAAGAGATACTTTTACACTTGATCATTTCATAGAACTATTCCCATGACCCAATAATATATATATATATATATATATATATATATATATATATATATATATATATATATATATGATGACATGACTTAATATTTGATGCATACATACCTCATCTTGATTTCCTTTGATCATATCGACTTCATTTGATGGTTCTCCTTGATTGGTGTAGCCTTTCTTGCTTCATCTTTTCTTGCCTGCATATCATCCTTTATTGAATCACATTAATGGGACTCTCAATGAGACATCTACTCTTATTTATGAACCTTCTTTTGAAGATTCTATTAGAGGATCTTGAAGACCCTTATCCTACAAATGTTTCTTCCTTTTGATGATAGAGGTCTTCTAAGATTTTTAATCACGATCAATTATTCTTTCATTGTGGATGAGGTCCTATAATATGTATGCTCCTTCTACATGAATATCTTGAGCTATATCTACACCATGCTCCTATATTCTAGAAGATATCTTTAACCATGCATTCTATTCTATTTCTACATGCTCCTATACTACTCAAAATTTTGAAAGAAAACTTTAAGTAAAGAGGTTGGCTTAGTCATAGTAGAGATCTGGAGGATCTTCCTTGTTCTACTTCTTGTCTTCTTCTTTCACTTATTGAGTTACATGAGCTTCTTCCCTTTTTCTCTTGGTGTTGTTGTCCTTATGAAGTTTAGGACAATACATTTTGTAGTGTCCATATTCTTGGCATCCAAATCATTGGACTTTGGACATATCTCTATTACTTGATCTTAGCGGACCAAATCTTCCCTTTCTCTTGGTCATGGTAGCAAATGCTTGCTCCTTTTATCCTACATCATCTTTTTCTTTGAGTCTAGTTTCTTCTATCTTGCATAGAGACCATAGTTCACTTAGTGGGGTGACTTCCTTCCTAGCTCTTGAAGTTGATCCCTTAGGTCAAAGATCTTCATGAAGTAGGGATCTATTCCTTCCTTTGATATCTTCTTCTTGTACAAATCATTCTGTACATATATTACATCTCCAGTTGTGCTTACCAAGAATAGCTCTATTAGCTTGTCATATGTTTCTTTTGATGTTTCAAATTTGGATACATAAGGAATGAGAGAGTCCTTGATAGATTCTATTAGAAACCTTTGAAACATCATCAACTATATCAATCACTTAAAAATTAGCTAGAGCACTTGCACCTTCAATATCTACCGTTACCGCATATAGACGCCTCATAGGAATAATCTTTTGTTGGTTCGCCATTCATAGCTAGATCGGAGGCCACTACAGCGCGAGTCGCCCCATTCTCTCCCAAGTTTGATTCAACATAACGTTCACATCACACCCCAAATCAAGAACCACCGGATCCATCTTGTATTCTCCAATTTATGCAGTTAGTCTCATCTCGCGACTGGTTCGCTTCTTGCTTTTTCCCACCTTGCATACTGCATGTTGTTTAGGCAGGGGTTTATTTTTGCTTGTACAGTTATCTATCAGTTTCTATAGCCCCTCTACCGCCTTTCTATCCCTTAGAAGCTTCATGCAAGTATTTAAAAATGATGCTAATAATGAAGGTTCTATGTCCTGTGTAGTATTGCTTCCTCTAGAATTTTCTTGGCTTCCCGATGTAGAAGCTTCTGTGAAGATATTTTTAGCCTCCATAGAGGTTTCCTTTGCTTTACTTAAATCAAACCCAACTTCCTTGTTAGAAGCCTTACATGCACATCCATCTGCTTCTGGTCGCTTCCCCTTATCTTCGTTGGTAGCTATACCACTTCACATAACGATATTGACACTAGGCTCATCTTCGCGAGGCTCTGACCTCATAATTTGGATGTTCTACATAGGTGGATGGGTCTGAGTCTTATTTTCTTGCATCTCCACTATATGTATTGGGAAATCTTCTATGACATGGTCAAACTGCCTACAATACTGAGATGAGGGGTGTGTTGGATTCTAACAATCACATACAAAAGGACATGCTTCCCCATAGTTGTAGCATATGATCTATCCACGACCCCTTCCAACACCCCCTCCTCGCCCTCTTCCTCGACCTTAGAATCATTTGCACACTGCAGTTGTGCCCTGATCTTGAGGTTGATTCTCTGCCTGCATTCTATACGTAGGAATCCTTTCCATCATCAGTTCATAACTTTGATAGTTGCGCTATCATGACCTACAAATTTGTAGAAAGTGAAAAACAACTGTTGTGGGGTCTGTACAAACTTCTGCACAAGATGACAATTATATGTCTCGTGCTTTCTAGAAATTTGACAAATAGCGCACCATAGTGCTACTCTTGCGCTTGGCCCAATGGTATTTTCTGGCTTCAGGGGGACAAGACCTCCCCCAATAATATAATTCTAATAAATCGGGCAATGGTCCTTATCGTGACCATGACCTTAGCATTTCAAGCACCAAAATTTTGTGCGAACCTAGGTCTAGACTTCCTTTCCCTTTTTTAGGATTTGTAACTCCATGTGCAAGCTGGCCAACTGTGATTGAATCTGTTTCACTCCCAAATTTGTAACCTGAATGGGTGAAGCTTCGATCTTATAGAAATCTCTAAAGCTTTAGCTTGCATCCCTATTTTCTGTTGTGACAATGGAAATCTCATATGAAGCAATAGCAAAGCAATGTACCAATCTCTGTGTTGATCAACCTTGATCCACATATTAGCCTGTTGGATCAGAGACTTCAACCTCTAACCAATTACCATGCAGAATCATTTACCTTCTGTTGGATCTCTTTAAACTCTGTCACTAACTAGGCTTGCAATTTAGGCTTCTTAAACTCGTTGTTCAACGCTTCTTGTGCTTCCTACATAGTCGCATTTGGTTTAGTCGAACAAAACTTGATATACTAACTCAATGCTCTGTCCTGTAGCATTATAACCAGCTATGCTTTCTTCATGTCATCATCTATAATCTGTTGTGCCTTCCATACAACATCTGCTACAAACCAAAATTGTTCAGGGTCTTTAGTCCTTAGGCTCTTAAACACACGCATCTTCATTGTGTTTTCCATGTTGAATAGTGGAGGTGGGGGTGGAGGCGGAGGTGTGGGTGTGTGAGGCGGAGGTGGAGTAAATGGATGTGGTATTCGTGTGATACCTTGGCATACGGTCTACAGCGCACCTCACGGTGTCTTCAGAATACTACCTTTGTCGTCACTATAAAACGATCCCAATAGAGGACTGTATTAAACACCCAAATCTAGGTTCCTTCTGAACACTCTTCCACTTCGCGTAGTCCCAAACATCAATTCAAGGGCATAATCCAAGTCTTCAAGGATTTCCAATACTTACCTCTAGGTCCTTTAAAAAACCTACGCTTAGCGTCGTTATAGTTAGTGGATGTATCGATCACATACTCAGTAATGAATCCTCCCATAATACTACCGATCCAGTAATCGACATCCCGCACAATCTTGTTTTCTGAAGCCTCCAGGCGCTTCACCAGTTCTTGGGTCCACACAATAAATTTGTCTAGCTTCTACATACCTTGACTATCTGCCAATTTAGACAACCACTCATGTAATTCACACAGAAAATAATAGAAGAATATCTCATGCTAATCTATGAATAGGTATCTATGCATCCATTCTTCCTTTGTTAGGCGTGGATTCCTATTTTCTTGGGTTGCAAACTCATGCAGTTTCCAATCTATTCACTTTTCGACCTCCTTCTTAGTTGGAAATCACTTATTCGATATCACACATCCCTCAAATATATCCCAGTCCTTGCAATAGAACCATTTGTTGGCTTGAGGGGTCCTGACCTAGGTTCAGAGTTAGCTGCGCCAACCAACAAAACCCTAAACTACTCACCCTTTTGGCAACAACCCGCGTAGCGCAGGCTGCAGCCTCACTTGAAGTAGTATTGGGGAATGAAAGAACCATGTTTCTACATCCAGAGGTCAGTGTGATGGGTTTTTGTGATTTCTAGGTTTATTCCCGACCTTCACGGACCCTAACCCTTAAAATACAAATAATTGTAGTAACTTACAGAAAAAAGAATCTAACCCTTTGCAAGGTTCTTTAAACATTCCTAATATCAAGTCAATGAACAGATCTACTACTTTCGCGCATCAATTAAACATTTCTTTATATAGATTCAGATAACAAAGTGAATATATATAAATTGCATAAGTAAATACAAACACACAGATACAAAATTATGGCTCCAAAACAATTTTTATTAGATGTAATTCCTTCTATTACAAACTCTTCCTTGTGGACACAGCTGTAGGGGCCCGTGCACTTAGCCTGTAGACTTACCAAGGTCTTTGCGCACTCAGTAGTAGGAGCCTTCCCCTTCACCTAAGTACAGGAAACAAACTTTACTATCTTAGACTACTTGCCCATACAATGATCTTCAATTATCAAGTTACTTCCTAGACTCTCTATGACTCCTTTATATATAGATTTCTCTTTTACAATACCATTGTTCGCGAACCAGGGACAGGCCACAAAACATTGTATCTTCTAACAAACTAAGGGAGTAAAGCCCCTTTTGACTCCTATGACCTTCGTGCTCCGCTCCCTCAAAATGAAGAGACTTTACAAGCATAACAAAATTAATTACAAAATTTAACCCCAGGGGACCCTGTCCCAACAATAACTGAGCAGCTAGCTAGTTCACAGTATTAGAATAAACAAAACCAATAACGCCATTTGAGTGTGGTCTTGGCATGGGTCATTGTGGATCAGTTGAAGGGAAAGGAGCATTGGTGATGATCTCGTATAAGGTGCCTATGTTATGAAACCAGCTCAAGAAAAGATAGGAAAGAGAGATCCACGCCTTAGAATTCAGCCTCTTCGAGGGGGCAACCTCCTTTACATTACATAAATTAACAATTCTTGGATGATACAAATGAAAATACCTCCTTTCTATATATAGGAGTCTAAGTGGTCCCAATACAATCAAAGCCTACATAACAATAATATTGTAGGGCACAACAGTAACAATGGTGGGCTTCTATGTGGCATAATAGTAACAATATGGGCACTACATGGGTACATCAATATAATAAGTGGGTTATACTAATAACAATAAGGGGTTACACTAGTAGTATAGGGGCCTAACATGCCCCTCTCCTTCAAAAAGCGTTGTCCTCAACGCTTGAGTAGTTCTTGATGCTTCTATATAAAATTCTTGTCCTCCCATGTGGAATATTCAACGGGTAAGTTCTTCCACTTGATGAGATACTCTGAAATTGATCGATTTCGTAGCTGTCGGGTTCTTGTTTCTATGACTGCTCCAGGTTCCAATATGATTTTTCCTTCCTCTTCAATTTCTGGCAACATTGCTTGAATTAGGATCTTTTGCAACTTTTGAATAAGTGGCCATACTTCTTCGTTCTTCTTCCATTCATCCATTGCTTCGTTTATCCAATTTGGTTGGATGATATAAATAGCACAAAACAATGCTTCCACATCCTCATCCTTGAAGCGTCTTCCCATTCGGTAAGGTCGCCATTTTTTAAGTGCATGTAGTATTGCCAACATTTCCTTCTCATAAATAGCTTTCTTGAGATGTAGCAGTAAAAATACCCAATCACTCACATCAAAACATTTTTCACTACGATGTTGATCTACCTTTTGTTTCATTTGATTTTTCACCGAAGTGGCGTTATCCTTTAAAAGTTGGAGAACTTGCTGTTGATGCTCGATATGATCTTTCTCTACTTGAACCTTTTTCTTCTTGATATGTCCTTCTATCTTTTGAGGAGTGGTAATTTCTTCCAGTCCTTTACAAGATATGGTCGGATTCATTTCTTGATGCTCGATGTGATCTTTCACTTCTTGAACATTTTTCTTCTTGATGTGTCCTTCTATCTTGATAGTTTGAGGAGTGGTAATTTCATCCATTGAATTACAAGATATGGTTGGATTCATTTCTTCTTTCTCGATGTGATCTTTCACTTCTTGCACCTTTTTCTTCTTGATATGTCCTTCTATCTTGAGAGTTTGAGGAGTGGTAATTCTTGCCAATGCTTTACAAGATATGGTCTGATTCATTTCTTCTTTCTCTGGGGTGGTGTCCTGACGTATATCCTCTTCTTTTGATGTTTCTTGATCCTTTTCTTCCTCCTCTTCATATTCTATGTAAAATAATTTCTTCTCAGCACACCTATGACTTTTAGTGCATTTTCTATCACAATTGTAACAAAGCCCTTTTTCTCTTTTTTCTTCCAATTGTTGTGGTGTAACCCTTGTAGGTTGTGGAAGGCTGAGAGAAACAACACTTCCATCTTTATAGTTGTGAGGGGTATGCTTCCTGGTTTCCATAATTTTGCTTTCCATTATGTCACAAATCTCTTTTACTCTTTCCAATTGTTGTGGTGTTGCTCTAAAGAAGGAGTTGCTCTTTATATCCTCACAATGTGCTATCATTTCCTCCGTGAAAATTGACCACGTAACAAGTTTTTTAAGAGAACAAAGCCCTTTGTACCATAAAAATTGATCTGGTTCTAAATATGAAGATGCAATACATACCTTTTGTAACAGTTGTACACCATGTATATCAAAATATTGCTCCATCTGAAGTATCCAATTTACCGGATCCTTGCCATCAAACTTCCTCATCTTGCTTTTTCTTGATTTTAGGATCTCTACCTTGAAACGACTGTAACTCTGTACTTTCGGATCTTTAAGTTCTGAACTTGTGACCTGTAGTATCCCTCTATGTCCTCTTTCCAATGCCACAAGTCTGATCCAAATTTGATTCTCCAAGAAAACGTTATGCACAATCTCCCGCAGTGACCTGATTATATACTAGTTCAGTAGAGCGAACTTGTATGAAGTGCCACGTGTCACTGTGTCAACCTTTGACTCTGAAAAATATATAAACCAAAACTACATTCCGTCCTCTTTCTGTACCTTCTTACGAAATTTCAATCCGATCCTCAGAAAGAAAGTTATGACGATTTTCCCCAGGTCACCTGTTTTGAGTGTAATTCAGGAGTCTGCAAAAAGACCAACTTCCGCAGATCATATCTCCGAAAATATCGTGCGAAAAGATCTGAAATTCGGACCCAAGGTTCAGCGTCAATTCTTCTCAAATGGGTTTTGTTTGCGACTTCTGAAACGTCACAAAAAAAAAGTTATAGCGAAAATGCCACGATCACCTGTTTGGAGCAGCGAAACCCTAGAATCCAAAGCTCTGATACCAAATGTTATGAAACCAGCTCAAGAAAAGATAGGAAAGAGAGATCAACGCCTTAGAATTCAGCCTCTTCGAGGGGGCAACCTCCTTTACATTACATAAATTAACAATTCTTGGATGATACAAATGAAAATACCTCCTTTCTATATATAGGAGTCTAAGTGGTCCCAATACAATCAAAGCCTACATAACAATAATATTGTAGGGCACAACAGTAACAATGGTGGGCTTCTATGTGGCATAATAGTAACAATATGGGCACTACATGGGTACATCAATATAATAAGTGGGTTATACTAATAACAATAAGGGGTTACACTAGTAGTATAGGGGCCTAACAGCCTAACTGAGAATAAATCAAATCAAGGTATTAAGCATGTAATATTGAGTGATCCTCTATAGCTTCCCCAACCGTAGCAACATCCTTGACTATAGGTTGCAATAGGGATATGGTGAACTAGTCTTGAAGAACTTTGTCAGGGAGTTTGGTTCATCCTAACCTCTCGTGTCTTCTCCACTCATCGATATGATCATAGATGTGAGTAGATTTATCTTGTCTCGAATTAGACAAAAGGTTAGCGCCAAGATCTTGCCTAGTAGGTAGTTGGAAATCATTCAAGAAAGTACGAACCAAGGAAGAAAAGTCACTAGAAGATGCCATATCTAATTTGATATACTATCTCCAATTAATGTTAATTGGAAAATTATTAACTTCACATAATCATCCACCAAAGAGTTAGAGGATCACCAAAGATTTTAGGTGGTGATGTGTGTGGAGGGATTCTAAAATAGCTTCCCTTTGAACTTAGGAATATTAGAGGGGACTTTGGTTGGCATAGGTGACCACCTAGTGTCATGACATATGGGTTAATTTTCTAGCTTATCCAAATTCAGTAAATCAAGAGGAGCTAGAAATGAAATTTACGATTGGTTAAATGGATCATGAAGAAAATAATTCCTCCTTGACAAACCATATGGTCCCCCCATATCATAGTTAATGGAAGATGAATGTGGACCAAGGTTGTATTTCATCACAATATATTGAGGTCCTGGGCCAATAGATGAGGTGTAAGGATATTGTCCCCCTAGGTAAGTGCCCCCAGAAAACAAAGGACATCCAAAAGCATGACTTCTCATGGGGTTGTACCCAATAATATAGGAAAAAACTCCCTATGCAAAAGCACCACCGTAAGAATTAAAGCCTGTAGGAAAAGTTGTAGTAATGGGATTAGTGACCCTAGTTAAACTAGCCCCTCCTATGGAATAAGAACCTATATTGAAATGCATCCTACCTACCAAAGAACTATTCCAAGGTTGATAAGCATGCCAAACACATAACTACCCTTGAATTGGCTAGAGGAAATCTTTGATCCCCCTACGTGTTCTGCAAAGAAGGTATGCCAATGTTAGATAGAGTGACCATAGGTATAGATGAAATAAGAGTAAAAATCCCAACTCCCATAATCTAACTAGGGTTTTCTCCCATTTTGAACACAAAGGTGGATGAAGGCATAGACACAGACAATGATGGAAAACTTGCATAAGTAAAAAAAGAGACCTATGGAATTCCCCAAGAAGATGGTAGAGATGTTGTAGTAGGGATGGATCCCACCACACTAAGTGGTGGAAAAGATGGCATGACAATAGAAATTGTTAACGAAGGGGGTAAATAGGGACCCATCTACCCCATAGTCGAAGTAGTACTCTCACCAAAAATATGGTAAGGAAAGAATGAAAAGGGTTTAGTACCATAAGGTCATAGTTGCACTATAGTAGGTCCAATAGGGTCAATAAAAGGTGGGTTTACATGTGAAAGTGGACTCTCGTCATTCAATTCAATAGTAATAAAATATTCTATTATAGTACCAAGGTTATCCTCTTCAAGTATTGTCTAAACCCTTCGTTACTGGAGTTATCCAACGTCTACGAGGTGGTGGACCTTTCTCTTTAGGGGAAATGCCTAAAAGTCTATGAGAACATTAGAGGCTTTGTTCAGCAACTGTGAATATATGATTTTAACAAATTAAATTAGTTAAGGAACCAAAATATGACTCACATCAAATAACACACACTAAAAAATCTAGAAGCCAAGCATGCACAAACCAAAGAGAGAAAGAAGGAATTGTTATGCTACCAGAGCTTGGTTGATGAGGGCCCAGGTTGACAGTAAAGATGTGGTTGGAATAGTTGCATTGTAAACTTAATTAAAGGCCCTTTTAGACCCAGTACAAGCACCCTTATGAACCATGGGTGACCCCTAGGAGGTCTAAGTGAGTTTGACCAATGTTTGCTCTAGGTACAACAAGGACATCCCCTTGCCATCACCTATAACAACCCGACCTAGGGGACAATATTAAGATGGATTCCCACACAAGGGTAGGGAAAATATGCTAAGAAACCCCTATGATCCAGGTGGATATTAGTGGTTTCCCACCTATTCCACCTAGGCCGCTATTCAGTTTCATCAGGTTCCTTTATTATAGCAACATTTATTATTTTTAGTAGTTTTTTGGGTCTTAAACTTTTGGAGTTGTTTTTACCCCCTAAATGGTGTTTTTTAGGTTTGCAGTAGGGTAGGATTGCACAAATCATGTAGTACACGGAGAGACCTTTCTAATGAGGTATTGTACATACCAAACAAAGATCATATGACCATTTTACAACCTTGGGAAGTTGGCTTCCCAACTAACCCCAACGAGGCCCACAAACTCTTGGTGTTCCATCTCCTAGGGTTAGGGTTTTGGTTGTTTAGGGTTTCCCTTTTTTTAATAATAAAAATGCCCTTGAGCCTCATTGAAACACATTTCAGAGGCATGTAGCCACCACATCTCTTCTCATAGATAAGTTACCATCACTCAAGCTAGTTTATTTCCATTCTATATGTAAGCATCGTTTAGTTCTTTGATATTAATGAAATGAAGATTTATTTCTGTTGCATCTCTTTGTTTATGTTTATATCTATATTATGTTGTATTCCTGCGTAAGCCTGTATTAGTGGTATCAAAGAAGTTTTCTCTTTATCTTTTTTTCTTTGCATGTACCCAACAAGGTCAGGGTATAAGGAGTTAGGGATCAAACTAGTTGAACCTTTGCAAGGCTAGCCTTGCAAACCATGACAACCTCCCATGGAGGAATAATAAAGGTAAGGGAGTAGGAGATCCCTTCAACGTATTGCTCGAAGAAGCTCTCAAGTGACAAAGGAACATGGTGATGGATAACTTTGCCTAGATCCTTCGAAAAAATCCCACAGACAACGCATCCTTATCTGAAAGCCACTCTGGAGGTGCCACTCCCTTCAACGTACAATTCAACTTTGACATTCCCATATTTGAAGGCTAGAGAGATGAAAATGTCGTAGATAAATGGTTAAATTTGTTGGAAGGACGTTTTTTGGTTCATGATTTTTCCAATAGGGAAAATATTACTTTTGCACTCCTCAAAGCCGCCCCCCATGTCAAGGATTGGTGGGAAACTTACTATGCATAGAGAGATGAGGGAGAACCCTCAATGTTTTCCGCTGCTCCCACTTGGAATTATTTTTGAGACACCATTAAGGAACAATATTACCATATGGGGAGCTATGAAGATAAGTACATACGATGGACTATGTTGCAGCAATAAATGGATCAAGATGTGCACGAGTTGACAAACATTTTCCATACCTTGCACACAAAGTTGGGTATCAAATATTTTGAGAAATATCTGGTGCTCAAGAACCGCAATTGCTTGCACAAATACATTAAGGAGGAAATGGATTTCCTAGACATCTCCTTGCTTGGTGCATCATATCGATATGCTTCCAAGATTATGCAGAGAAATTCAAGCAGAAGAAGCGAGACTTTGGATTTGCGAACCCAAATCAGAACAAAGGTGCCCCCAAGCCACATAGAAAAGGGAAAAGTAAGGCCCCATCCCCCCAGGACATCTTCTCAAAGTTGTAAGCCAAGAATAATGGGAAGGTAAAGAAAGACATCGATAAGTGGTGTGAGTTCCATAAAACTCCCACTCACAACACAAATGAGTGTTGCGTGAAGTAGGCGTTGGTGGCTAAGCTGAAAGACTCAAAGACAGATGCATGCTATGACTCTGAGTCGAAACTTGATAAATGAACTGACAAGGGAAAACATATCATTGAGGATGAACCCATTGCGATGATAGCCACTACCAAGATCCAAAAGGTGGAACTTGAAGATTGAGAGGAGGGGGGGCGCCTCTTCCACTCACAAATGTGGGAAAAGGTTTGTCGATGCAATTCATCATTGACAGCGGAAACCAGAAGAACCTGATCCCAGTTGTGGTCGTTAAGAGATTGAAGTTGCCAACAACATCGCACCCACATTCATATAACATTGGGTGGCTTCACCAAGGGTGAGATCTTCGTATCAGCCAACAATGTCACCTGCATTATAGCATCAAGCCCTTTGCAGATGAGGTATTTTGTGATGTTTCCCCTCTGTAAGTCCGTGATGTTTTATTAGGTCAGCCATGCCTATGGAAGCATCATGATTTATATGAATCTAGACCTCGTTATGTTATTATTACTTTGGATCATAAATTGTATAAGATACCATAGGTAGCATCGCCTACCACTATTTCTTTGATCTCTAGTAAAAAATGCAGTAAGATCATTTCCCAGACCGAGAAATTTATCTTCCTTATGATTCGCCCTCAGAACAAGAGGAAGGTTGTGGCCACATTCACAGCCTCTAGATAGGGCTCCTCCACATGACAATGGCAGATGGACAAGGTCATGGAGGAGTACAACGACATCTTCACCTCACCCACAGGGATAACCCTACACTATCAGGTCAAGCACTCCATCAATCTAATCCTGGGTGCCAAGGAAAATTTTAAGGATGGAAAATTTTCTTGAAGTTTAAAAACATTGGCGAATCTCACTAATCCCCAATATGCAAACTTTAAAATGTTTATTGATCCCTAATGTACCAATTTATCGATGCTCGATTCTAGAGAATGATGAGATCAAGTGGCAGATTCAGGAGCTATTGCAGAAAGGGCACATTAGGCCAAGTTCATCACCCTGTGGGAGCCCGATCAGTTGGTATAAAATAAGGACGAAGCTTAGAGGCTCTGTATTGACTATCCGACGCTGAATAAGATCACTGTCCGGAATAGGTATCCAATCCCACAGATTGATGACCTTCTGGACCAACTCAAGGGGGCTAAATATTTCAGCAAGGTTGACTTGAAGTTCAATTATCACCAGGTACTAATTGAACCCTCTGATGTGTGGAATATTGCCTTCAAATCCAAGGAGGGCCTTTTCGAATGGTTGGTCATGCCTTTCGGGTTAACGAATGTCCCCGCAACCTTCATGTGGTTGATGGAAGACATCTTTCGCCCCTTCACCAACTCGTTTATGGTAGTGTACCTAGATGACATCCTGATCTTTAACCAGAGTTGGGAAGAGCACATACACCATATTCGACAAGTCATCCAAACCCCGCGACAACACAAATTGTGTTCCAATTTGGAGAAATGAACTTTTGGTATGACCCAGGTTCAATATTTGGGGTGAATCATTGATGAGAAGGGTGTGCATGTGGAACCAACAAAGATACAATTTATTCGAGATTGGTTAGCCCCAACCACTTTAAAAAATATCCACAGCTTTCTGGGCCTTGCCAATTTCTATTGTACGTTCGTGTTGGGATTCTCTCATATCACTTGGCCTTTGTGTCAAGTCACCAAGGGTGGAGAGAAAGTGAATTTATTTTGGTGTGAATCCCACTAGAAGGAATTTTCTAAGTTGAACCATCGCCTCTGCTCTGCACCAATGCTCACATTACTAAAACTACAACAACCATTTAAAATTGAGATAGATGCCTTTGACTATGTTGTTGGTGTAGTTCTTACCTAGTAGGGGCATCCGATGGCATATCATAGTGAGACAATTTCAGATATAGTTTGAAAGTATCCCACCTATGATAAGGAGATGTATTCCATTTTGCAGGCTTGCTGAAAATGGAAGCGTTACATTTTGGGGAAGGAAATGGTCATCCACATAGAATGATTTCCGTTATATATGGTCCACATATCTGCAACAGTTCCATTCAAACATTAAGTACAAGAACAGAAAAACCAATAATGTTGCAGAATTCCTCAGCCAACCACCGGTTATGGTGCTGACTACTGTGCTTGACTCTTAAGGACATGAGACTTTGGGATGGTCACATCTTTACAAGAGTGATCAGGAATTCGACACCACATAGCAGATGCTCCTAGAAGGTAAGCAAGTTCCAGACTTTCACCTCTAGGACACGCTATTATGCCACTTAGGACACCTATGTGTTGCATCAAGCAAGCATGCCAAGATGATTTGGGAGGCATACTACTAAGTGAACTATTAAAAAATCATGAGAAATTAGTCAATTACGACTACATCTCATGGAAATGGTCATACGTGAATGACTTACTTAACGCAATTGAATCCCAAAATGATATTTAATATAATGCAATGCATAAACCCCCATACTTAAATTCAAAAAGAGTGAAGGGATTTCTACCTGAATGGTTCATGAGGCACAACACTCGCTAAGGTTTTGCAAATGGGGTAGCAAGCTAAGTGGGCTTGATTTTGGGGAAAACTCCACAGTTAAGCGCGCTTGAGCCAGAGGCAATTTAGGATGGGTGACCTCCTGGGAAGTCCTGGTTACTGGGTGCAAGCCCCGGAAGTGATGATTGACGCTATGTGATTCATTTCACTAGTTTCAATCCCACTTCTTCACCCCTGTGAGCATCACCCGATGCAATGAGTGCTAAGTGAACTATTCAAGAATCATGAGAAATTAGTGAGTTATGACTACATCTCATGGAAATGGTCATACGTGAATGACTTACTTAACGCAGTTGAATCCCAAAATGATATTTAATATAATGCAATGTGTAAACCCCCATACTTAAATTCAAAAAGAGTGAAGGGATCTCTACTTGAATGGTTCATGAGGCACAACACTTGCTAAGGTTTTGCAAATGGGGTAGCAAGCTAAGTGGGCTTGATTTTGGGGAAAACTCCACAGTTAAGCACGCTTGAGCCAGAGGCGATCTAGGATGGGTGACCTCCTGGGAAGTCCTGGTTATCGGGTGCAAGCCCTGGAAGTGATGATTGACGTTATGTGATTCATTTCACTAGTTTCAATCCCACTTCTTCACCCCTGTGAGCATCACCCGATGCAATGAGTGCTAAGTGAACTATTCAAAAATCATGAGAAATTAGTCAATTACAACTACATCTGATGGAAATGGTCATACGTGAATGACTTACTTAACACAGTTGAATCCCAAAATGATATTTAATATAATGAAATGCGTAAACCCCCATACTTAAATTCAAAAAGAGTGAAGGGATCTCTAATTGAATGGTTCATGAGGCACAACACTTGCTAAGGTTTTGCAAATGGGGTAGCAAGCTAAGTGGGCTTGATTGTGGGAAAAACTCCACAGTTAAGCACGCTTGAGCCAGAGGCGATCTGGGATGGGTGACCTCTTGGGAAGTCCTGGTTACCGGGTGCAAGCCCCGGAAGTGATGATTGATGCTATGCGATTCATTTCACTAGTTTCAATCCCACTTCTTCACCTCTGTGAGCATCACCCGATGCAATGAGTGCTAAGTGACCTATTCAAAAATCATGAGAAATTCATAAACCCCCATACTTAAATTCAAAAAGAGTGAAGATATCTCTACTTGAATGGTTCATGAGGCACAACACTTGCTAAGGTTTTGCAAATGGGGTAGCAAGCTAAGTGGGCTTGATTGTGGGGAAAACTCCACAGCTAAGCGCGCTTGAGCCAGAGGCGATCTGGGATGGGTGACCTCCTTGGAAGTCATGGTTACCGGGTGCAAGCCCTGGAAGTGATGATTGACGCTATGTAATTCATTTCACTAGTTTCAATCCCACTTCTTCACCCCTGTGAGCATCACCCGATGCAATGAGTGCTAATTGAACTATTCAAAAATCATGAGAAATTAGTCAGTTATGACTACATCTCATGGAAATGGTCATACGTGAATGACTTACTTAACACAGTTGAATCCCAAAATGATATTTAGGTGTACTACGGTCGGGTCCCTAGACATTTTGTGAAAGAAAATACAGTGTAAGTGCTACAAAAGTATTTTTATTGGCCGAACCTTCCGTGGGATGTTGGGAAGTACATTAGGTCCTGCACTTCCTACACCATTTATAAAACCTACAATCAAGAAGCAAGGCCTGTATACTCCTCTACTGACTCCTAACTGGCCCTGGGAATACATCTCCATGGATTTCATGTCGAGCATCCTTTCTACCATGCATGGAAACGACTATGTTTTTGTGGTCATTGACAGATTCTCTAAGATGGCCATTATGGCGGCTTGCAAAAAGAGTATCACAACAGAAGCCACCGCCAAACTCTTCTTTGAATGAGTATGGGTACACTTTGGAATCCCACAGTCTATTATCTTAGATCAAGACAACTAGTTCCTAAGCGCATTCTGGTCAAGCCTTTGATGGTTATTGGACACCAAGCTCACTAAGTCCATGACCTTCCTGCGCATGTACAACTCGAATCACCCACTCACATGGGATGAGAGCCTCCCCTGTGTCCAACACAACTACAACAAGGCTCTCCACAACTCAACTAGCCACAACCCCTTTTAGGTAGGATTGGGATTCCAACCATAAGGTCATATTAGTTGCACTAAAGTAGGGTAAGGAGGGTCGGTAAAGGGTGGGTTTACATGTGAAAGTGGACTCTTATCATTCACTTCAATAGTAAAAAAGCCCTTTGTTCTAGTACCAAGGTTATAACCCGAGTATGGTCTAAGCCCTTTGTTACTAAAGTTATCCTATGTCTACAAGGTGGTGGACCTTCCTCTTTAGGAGAAAGGCCTAAAAGTATATGATAATATTGGAGGCTTTGTTCATCCATGGCGAATATATGTTTTTAACAAAATAAATTAATTAAGAAACCCCTGTGGCTAAACTATGACTTGGACCAAATAACACACACACAAAATTTCTAGGAGCCAAGCACACATAAACCAGAGAGAGAGAAGGGATTGTTCCACTATCAGAGCCTAGTTGATGAGGGCCTAGGTTGACAATAAAGATGTGATTTGAATAGTTACATCAGTGACTTACTTAAAGGTCCTTTTAGAAACAATATAAGTACCTTTATTATCCATGGGGTACCCCCTAGGAGGTTTAAGTGAGTTTGGCCAATTTCTACTCCAGGTACAACAAGAACGGCCCCCTTTCCATCACCTATGTTACTACCTAATATTATGGCCACTAGAGCTACAACCTACAACAACCTGACCTGAAGTGGTAGTCTTAAGTTGGATTCACACATAAGGGTAGGGAAAATATACTCAAAATCTCATGAGAGATTGCTCAAAGTGATCCATACTCCTCTCAAGTGAGTCCCCAAGTTATATGTGTAAACGACACCACTAAGACAAATAAAGTGGCGTAAATCACTCCATCGGCCCTAATGCGACCTTGTGATTGACCCTAAAAATGTATTCTTATGCAATGTGCCATTTCAAATTGATTTTGTGTCCATATTGCAAGATGCTACTTCTATTTTTACAGTCTTGGAGAAGTTTACCTCACTCCCATATTCCAAGACCTTAGCCTAAGCTAATGTCGGTGTGCTACCCATGAATCTTTTTTTGGAGTTGATTTTATTACATGTTATTTTTCTAGTTTTTATTTACTCAAAGGGAATTAGTGTGCAACTAATATGGTGTGAAAAGACTCAAGTCACAACCCAAACGAAAGCTATATGGAAATGCAAGATTTCCCTTTTTCCATTCAATGAATTTCAGGAACATGAGGGAAGAGATCCTTTTTTATTTTAAAATGAAAGAATGAACCTCACACACTCTCAATTACCACTCTATGAAATTCACTAATTTTAGAGCAAAACTGACGTAGAAAACAACCCAAGAAAATCACTCAAAAAAACCTCAAAACAAAATCCAAGAACACCAAGCGTTGAAAAACTCAAACTTGGATTTACAGACCAATTTTTTCCCATAAAAAATCAATCAAAGGATAGTAAACAATAAGAGGAAGTGCAAAGAAAGCCTCGGGGTTGTAATTCATTGAAAGCAACAAAGTCGCACAAAAACAATGATCTACAATGGTAAAAGAATAAAACCCTAATCCAAAGCAATGGCTAGAAAGGAATGAAAAACAAACAGAATTCTTTGAACCTAACAAAGTAAACATATCCAAAACACATAACTGGAACTCTTAGGTCCATATTTTTACAACCACAATATAATCAAAACAAAAATGCCACTGAGAGCAAGAAAAACTACTTCAATGGAAAGACCAAGAAAGGAAAAGTGACTAGATCCAATTCAAAACAAATGTTATGATGCAAATATGAAATATATATGTATTGTAAAATATAGTAGAAACATGAATTTGAATGATATTAGTGAGACTTGAGGGAGAAACCTTCAAACACCAAGCAAAACAATTTCAAAAGAAAACCTAAAATTAGAAAGAAAGAAGATCAAATAAAAAACAAGAATTCTAAATAAGATATGAGATAGATCTAAACTACAACACATAGTATAAAAATAGAGTTGAAACAAAAATCATGATCTGATGGAAAAACCCTAAAAAAGACTCAATTTATATGCATCAACGCAGGTCCACAAGTAGGTAATTTGGGTCAATGATGCAACTTACCAGTGGGAAATCTGTGTTAATGTTGTTTGATGCTTTGTAATGAGCTTATAACCCATTTCAAACAAAAAATAGAACTTTAACGAACAAAATCAAGCAATATCTAATGAAATTCATAGCCAAAAAAGCTGAGACAATCCCATATCAAGTCATATAACAAGAAATAAAACTCAAAAAGTGACAAAGAACCAAAATAGAAAGAAACCAAGGAGATTTCGAACACTAGGGTAGACTTCCCATTGGAGTCACCAATTCCGTTGTGATTGAAATCACATAACCACATGAATTTATTGCTCCGTGAGCCTTGCTCAGGGTTCATGAGATAGATGTGTGTGATGGAGTGATAAAAAAAAATCAATGATAACCCTCTATGTTCATCAAATCCATTCATAACATCTCAAGATAACAAGTTGAGAAAGAACACCTGAACCCTCGCAGGTTGTGATGGGTGTTGAAAATAATGTCGTGTATGAAGATCCTACTTCTTCTAAATACCCCACACCTATCAATCTCGATCCACAAACACAAACACAACAAGACACAACCAAACAAGACAAACGTTACTTCCACAAAGGGAAGATTAGCATGAATAGAATGAAAACATCAACATAATAACCATAACATCATAGGGACAAAAAATGTATGGAAGGGAATTCCTATGCTTGCATTAGCAATCAAATGGCATATAAATGAAATAGTATACCTCATGGCATAATAAAAATATTTCCTTCATCTTGCAACCTGGTCTCCACCTCCTAGAAGGATGGCCTCACAAAACAATAAAGCTATTGCACTATAGTATACTCACTAGAGCTAGATTTCCCCTTATCATGAATAGTATATATAGGCCTTTTGGCCTCCCTAGGATAATGTATTTAGATGTTAGGGGAAAGAGAAGTTACGAGAATTTTACAATAATTCACCCCTAGCCAACTCATAAAGCTAATCAATTGAGTTTACCTCCTCAAGAATGAGCAAGTCTACAAGGCACAAGTTGGATGTTGGATTGAAAGGGCTAATCTACATTTATGAGTCTAGTTATACACTAAGAGTCAAAGTTACTACACATGATATCTATGGCTATTTAATGTTCAAGTTGTAAAAATCTCAAAATCAAGGTTACATGCTATGCATGAAGGTCAACAAGTCAAGGGCTTTTGCAACTAGCACAATGTGGGTCAAATAGGTTGATAATAGTAGGGGTGGTGGTAGGGGGAATTCACTAAAAAATAATTCACTACATATTTATATAGATACGATATTCACATCAAAAGATGGTTCCTTATACACCTCAACAAAACAGTGTAGTTGAAAAGAAAACTCGAAGTTTGGTTAAAATGGCTAGATGTATGCTTTATTGTAAAGGATCAAATAAATGGTATTGAGATAAATCCATTCATTTTTATAACTATATTTTAAATAGAGTGCCAATTAAGGAAGTTTTGTAGGCTACTCCTAAAGAAAAATGTAATGGAATGATGCGGGAGCATCGAGCCCAAAAAGGAAATTATTGTAAATAATAGACATAGGGTTCATACAGTTGTGGAATTAGTTTAATATTTAGGCTTTTATTAAATATTTTCAAAATAAATAAATAAAACGAGGAGAGATTTTAGGCACAAAAGGAATGGATATGGACCATTAAGTGATAAGGAAAGCTTTTCTATTTTAGAACAAGGGAAAAAGACAGAATAAAGCTGAAGGGATGCTTTTGCCATATGTATGCATTGCATGAGCTTTAGTTGAGTGATTTTAGGATTTTTAGATCATGCTAAGTTTAATAAATTAGGAAGCCTCAAAGGCATTGGGTGTGTGTGAGGAGTGTGTGTGAGGAGTGAGCAAGGGTTCTCCTTGCGAGCCTTCGGCAGTTTGTAAAAGGGCCATAGATTTGCATATCTGGCAGTGAATAGAAAATTCTGTGTGAATATTTGTTTTATGTGAATATGAGTATGTTGAAATCGCATGTGTGCTAATGGATCTTATTTTCTTAATGCGCAACTGATGTATGTTCATTATGGAATCCGCTTGCCTTTCGTATGGTGATATACCGCCTTGAGTTACATGCATATGGCATGATATGGTTATATTTTATAAGCATGATATGGTTATATTCTATGAGCGTCGCGCATCTTATTGTTTGTAATGCAAATGAAAGAATTCATAGCAGGCATGAATGACCTTTTTGTTTCTCTGATTATTATTCGACTGTGTGTATTAGAACCGACGTTCTAATTTCATTTCATTACAACCAGATCAAAATCCTTTGTTTTGCGCAGAATAATGTTTCAACATTATAGTGGCGTCGAGAAGACCTCAGGAGCGGTCGTTGTGTATTCAGTTTGAGAATACCTGCAGTTCGAATGGAGACATATTAAAACAGAGCTGAGTTCCGGAGATTGAGAGCGATTTAATATAAATTACAGTATATATGTATCGCCTGAACCGTCGTGCGAAGGTGGAACAATCACTCATCAAATCCCCGTGGAAGTGTTAACCATCGCATAAGAGGATATCGGTTCAGGAGGAACGAATTTGTATGGAGGGCGCAGAGGTATATATATGCCTTGCCTATACAATATATGCACATGAGCTTTGGTTATAAGAAAGTCCAGACTATAACCTGCGGCGATATCGAAGAAAGAGGAGAACATCCTACGGATGTGCGTAGGTAAATACATAGATATAAATATTGTATGCGCATGTCTATTTTTTATATGCATGGTGATCGGAGGATCCTGGTAGAAGCGGCCTGGGAGCGGCCTGGGCTGCATCAGGTGGTATCAGAGCTAGAATGCTCAACTGAAGATGTTTGTTTTTTTTTTAGAACTGAAGTGGGATGAATGATTTTTAATCTGATATGCAAACTACACAAGTGAACAGGATTGCGGAAGAGGAAAGAAGACAAGATCATGCAAGATCTTAAGAGGTGAGATTATTTTTCTGATTTGAAATTTATAAATGAAGTTTATGGTTGCAGAGACGGTGGCAGTGAACCTGGCATTCAGATGAAGGCTAGATAGGGAGGACAATTGCAGTGAAGAAGAAGAAGAACATGAGTTGAAGAGATAGCCTAGAGAGAGCAGAGGAGTGCTCAAGAGGTTCCAGAGGCAGTGAACCAGTACTTACCAAAAGACTGAGTGAGAAGAGCTCGGTGAGGTAAGTTGCAACAAGAGAGGTTGTTGTTGCAGAGGCTAGTACAACTCATGGTGAAGGAGAAACTTACGAGGAAGTAGTCTGCCAGAGGCAGAGAGAGTTTTTCTAGAGGAAGAAGAGGTTCAGAGAAATGCCACAGAGATGAAATGACTGCAGAGGTTCAAAAAAGAGAGATTGCAGAGATAAAGGTACAATTGCAGGTACTAGAAACATGGCTACAAGAGTGGGGAAATCGGAAAGGAAAATGGATCTTTCCACTGAAGGGAAAGAGAGTGATTTGGCGACAGTTGCAGAGGAGATTGAGGCAAATTGTGATTGCCTTTTTGAAAAAGGGACTTAGATTTCTTGTGCCAGAGTTGGAGTTTGAAATTCCCACATGCAGATATATTAAAAGAAAAATGTTGAAGGAAGCAGTCAAGACTGAAAAGTCTTGTGGTTTTAAAACTAATGAATTGTGTATGTTTGCAAATACAATACAGGAAAATGAGCAAATTTTGAAGTTTGTTCAAGAAGAGTTGAATCTGAAGACTGTTCAGATCGATGCTGAGATAACAAGATCACAGGAGGAAATGAAGACAGAGGAGAAGATCATTGATGATTTCTTGAGTTATTGGGCAAATCCAGATCAGATGTATAATGTAAAACCATGTATTTTTGTAGCTGACAATTGTGATGTGATTACAGGTTTTATTGAGGAGGATGTGCAACCTTGTGCAACTGTTACATTACAAGAGGAAGCTCGTATGGATGCAGAAGAAGTGGATCAATTTGTAGCACGGATAAGTGAAGCAACAGTTGAGTCTGTTAAAACTGGAAATTTATGTATGAATACAGGTGATGATGATATGCTTCAGCAATGCTACAGAGAAATTGCATTATTAGAATATTTGTTGGAGAATCCAGAATATGACAGAGAGATTGCAGATGAAAGAGTTCAGTACAGTGAACAAAAGGAGAAAGACATCATGGAAATAGATGGTATGGGAGGAAGACTGGTGGATAGTCTTAAGAGTTCTTTAGAGAATTCTTTGGGCAGAGAGAATCAGCATACTGATGTGCTGATTGAGATGGAACAACATACTGAGATGCTGGCAGAAGGAAGTAAGGCACTGATGCCTTGTGATTTTAATTTTAACATGTGTTCTGTGAATGCAGGTATGGTCGCCGGTGCTGAGAAACATTTGACTCAGCTGAACAGTCAATTGAAGGGAAAAGAAGTTCTCTGTTCCAGAAGACAAGAGGGGGTGGATGATCGGGTGGCAGTCAGAACAGAGACCAACATAGAAGCAATAAATCAACAACTTGAAGGTTTATTGGACAAGGAAATTGAATTAATCAGAAGAATCATGCTGAAAGTGTCTCAGAAAAAGACATCAACAAAGAAGAGAAGTAGCAGAAGCAGCAAGAGGAAGACAACAGAAGATTGCAAGAGTACAGCTAGTGGAGCAAAGCAGCATAAAGTGTGGAGACCTGGAGAAGAACAACAGACAGAAGCAGCGGCAAATGGAAAATTACAGTACAAGATATGGGATCCAGGCAAACATAGAGCTAAACACATGATCGGGAGATGATGAAAATTTTCTACCTTGGGAGTATGATGCGGGAGCATCCAGCCCAAAAAGGAAATTATTGTAAATAATAGACATAGGGTTCATATAGTTGTGGAATTAGTTTAATATTTAGGCTTTTATTGAATATTTTAAAAATAAATAAATGAAACTAGGAGAGCTTTTAGGCACAAAAGGAATGGATATGGACCATTAAGTGATAAGGAAAGCTTTTCTATTTTAGAACAAGGGAAAAAGACAGAATAAAGCTGAAGGGATGCTTTTGCCATATGTATGCATTGCATGAGCTTTAGTTGAGTGATTTTAGGATTTTTAGATCATTCTAAGTTTAATAAATTAGGAAGCCTCAAAGGCATTGGGTGTGTGTGAGGAGTGTGTGTGAGGAGTGAGCAAGGGTTCTCCTTGCGAGCCTTCGGCAGTTTGTAAAAGGGCCATAGATTTGCATATCTCGCCGTGAATAGAAAATTTTGTGTGAATATTTGTTTTATGTGAATATGAGTATGTTGAAATCGCATATGTGTTGATGGATCTTATTTTTTTAATGCGCAACTGATGTATGTTCATTATGGAATCCGCTTGCCTTTCGTATGGTGACATACCGCCTTGAGTTACATGCATATGGCATGATATGGTTATATTTTATAAACGCCGCGCATCTTATTGTTTGTAATGCAAATGAAAGAATTCATAGCAGGCGTGAATGACCTTTTTGTTTCTCTGATTATTATTCGACTGTGTGTATTAGAACCGGCGTTCTAATTTCATTTCATTACAACCAGATCAAAATCCTCTGTTTTGCGCAGAATAATGTTTCAACATTATAGTGGCGTCGAGAAGACCTCAGGAGCGGCCGTTGTGTATTCAGTTTGAGAATACCTGCGGTTCGAATGGAGACATATTAAAACAGAGCTGAGTTCCGGAGATTGAGAGCGATTTAATATAAATTACAGTATATATGTATCGCCTGAACCGTCGTTCGAAGGTGGAACAATCACTCATCAAATCCCCGCGGAAGTGTTAACCATCGCATAAGAGGATATCGGTTCAGGAGGAACGAATTTGTATGGAGGGCGCAAAGGTATATATATGCCTTGCCTATACAATATATGCACATGAGCTTTGGTTATAAGAAAGTCCAGACTATAACCTGCGGCGACATCGAAGAAAGAGGAGAACATCCTACGGATGTGCGTAGGTAAATACATAGATATAAATATTGTATGCGCATGTCTATTTTTTATATGCATGGTGATTGAAGGATCCTGGTAGAAGCGGCCTGGGAGCGGCCTGGGCTGCATCATGGAAGAAAATACAACATAACTTTAAGATATTTGATAGGGAATGTTCGTTTGATATTCTTGATGAAAAATGGAAAAGATTAGAGCCCAAGTTTGACAAATGTGTTTCATTATTTATAGTGAGTATTCTAAAGTTTATAGGTTATTTGATCCATCCACCCGAGGTGTAATAATTTAGTCTCTATATCATCTTAAGTAGATACCTAGAGCTTGGTATGAGAAAATTCATAATTATTTCTTGAAAAATGGTTTCAAAAATGTATATATAATCTAAATCCTTATGTAAAGTAATTTAGTGATGATGGCCTCATTGTTGTATTATATACGAATGATCCTTTTTTTTTTAGTAGTCATATCACCTATATATAGCAATTGAATAATAAATTTAAAATGACAGATTTAGGCATCTTGCACTATTTTCTAGGTTTTCAAATTTGGCGTATATATTTATTTCACAACCTAAGTATTTGATAGATTTACTTGATTAGTTCCATATGAGTGATTATAAGCCTTCAAAATGCCATTTCAATCTCAGGTGAATTTAAATATTGATTTTACTACTCCTCTTTGTGATGCTACTCTTTCTTGTAAGCTTGTGGGTACTTTGAAATATTTGACACACAACTAGCCTCATATCTCTTTTGTTGTTAATATGGTCTCGAGGTTTATGCAGAAGCATCATGAAATCCATTGGAAGGAAGCAAATAATATTCTCAGATATTTATAGGGGACAATGAATTTGTGTGTTTTCTATTCAAGGAGGGGTACAATCTCTCTTCTTTGCTATATAGACTTTAATTGGGTAGGTGAAATTTTAGATACATATACTATTGCAAGTTGCATCTTTCATCTTAGTTCAAGTCCGGTTTCATGGTGCAATAAGAAGTTGATAACTCTTTCTCTTTTTTCATGTGAAGCAAAGTACAAGGTTGCTAAGGAATATACTAAAGAAGCAGTTTGGTTGTGATGTGTCCTTACTGAGCTTGGACTAGTTCAGAAATCAAATACATAACTAATATGTGATAATCAAAGCGCAATCAAGATTGCATATGTTATTTTCCCATCACCTGGAAAACATAATTGGTAGCATAGAAAGATTGTTTTTGACCATTCTATTTGATTATATGATATATCATCCTCAAAATTGATAAAATGTCTAATAGTGCATAAAATGATATCAAAAACTTGAATCCTATCTATCCTTTTAGTGGTGACCTTGTTGCTTCTAAAACAAAAGTAAAGACAAAAAAGATAAACCTTTAACTTGATGGTGGGTCCACCTAAATGGTGGGAGGTGCTTACATGTCATCCTATAAATTGGAAAATCCAAATCCGCATTCTTGTTTATTGACATAGATACCGTGTCTTCAAGTTTGTAGAGTTTCCTATAATGAACTTCATCACTTATTGCTATGTTTTTTTTGCCTTTCCACGAGTAATTTCCCCATGAAGGTTTTGACTTGAGAGTATAGGCCAATGGTTTGCATGTAATGACTCTCTCTTATACAACTGTTTCTAGTGTTGGGGATTCGATTTCTTAGTTGTTCCCAAATTTCATTATATCATGAGATAGACCTTCTCTCCATCCTACACTCTCCCTCTTCTTGGTGTATCTCCTCGTGAATTTCCAAGGGGACATTAACAATATAGATTGAACGAGAGCGCTTTCTAATAGGTTGCATATTGCACTGTCGAGAAAGAGGAGGAATGAACCCCACGCTGTGACCCTTGTATATGAAAGGATGGTGAACTCAAGGAATGCTAAGATAGGACAAGGGATAAAGAAAGATGGAACAAGGGTTAAAAGTGAATACGGCAAGAAAAACCAACCTACCATGACTAATGGGACTAGGATACTCAAAGAAAACAATGAACCACCAAGGAGTTTCCTAAAGGGTCTTTAAGTTGACCACCTCGATGAAAACATAAGTAATGGAAACCATCAACCAACCTCAAGGAAAAATAGAGGAAGTGAGATTGAAAGGCTTGCATTTTAAATGAAGTGTAAGTGACCTAAACTTAAGCAGAACAATGCACCTAGATTTGACCCAAATATAGTATCCATAAAAACAGACAAAACAATGAGACAGGGACCAGAGCTAGAGCTCCAAAGAAAGCAAAATCAACAAAAATAAAGCTAGGGAGAAGAAGACATCGAAACCAATCCCCTCAAGAAATCTTTGTCACCATGACCTAAGATATGTTGATTAAAGATGAATAACTCTTTGATGAAATGAAGTAGAGAATTATATCCAAAAATCCATGCTACTTATCTTAATCCTAGACTTCCTCCCAAGCCAATTTCTTAGCCTAAATTTGCAACACATCAAATAAGTCACCTCAAACATTCCCTCAATGCAAACAAAAAGTTGGTTTGGCCTTAAGAGCTAGATACAAGGGGAATAATCATTCCAAATTGCAGAATATTTCATTTCTCTCATCTCCCAACAATTATTACTTGCCATGCCTCTCTCCACCTTCATTACCGTGATTGCAAATCCATCACTGTTTGTACTAGCTTTAAAGGAATGGAGCACTGACGAGGCCACCAAACCATCCAAACACCAACCACATTGGATTCAATCATTAATATGTTTGGATGAATTAACATCTAGATCGTTTTCACATGTGTGTGTGGTTATGGCCATGATCTCCACTCACTATCACATCTTTAAACATTATCATGGCTATATGTCACCCCTATAGGAAAATGTTTTATAAAATTGTTTAATATTGATGAATTCATTATTTAAATTAATATCTTTTCATTTGATTGATCTAAAATGTACTAATAAGTAAAGAATATATATAATCCTTTAATGATTAAATTGTATATGTATTTGTATTATTTTGTTATATGATATTTGTATTTTATGAAAAGAATGTACGTTTTGTTAATTTCATTTTCATATTGATATTGATGTGAAAAAATTCACTTTTAATGTATATATGTTATTACATTTCAATTTCGTTTGATTTTTAATTATATATATTTTATTATGTTAATAATGCTTATCTTGAATTTAAATAAGATAAATAATCTTTATTATAAAATAAAATATATCCATTTTTATTATATTTGTTTATAATTCTTTTTGGAAAAAAAATTGTAAAATTAATTTAAAAAATAATTAAAACTAATTTTAAAATAATAAATTATGTAAAAACTTGAAATTAAATTTAAATATTAAAATAACATGATAATTTTAACTAGTTACGCAATGAATAAGTATCCATTTCAAAAAATTTCAAAACTACAATCATCACCCTCCCTCCTAAATTCAAAACTACAATCATCACCCTGGCTTAACGGCTCTTACGCCAGCCTGTCACCGACGGATTTAAAAGTTTTAGGAAAACTGCATATAATATCTGCCATTAAATTCAAATGTATGTTAGAGAGGCCGCCTTTGCCATTAAATTCAAATGTATATTAGAGAAGCGGCCTTTGTTAAAGGAGGAGGGAGCAGCATTGGGCAGTGGAGATATTTTTGGTCTTTGTTTGCTGAACTTGTGTTAGGCATGGCCATGTCTGTTGTTTTCTTCTGAATTGTTTGTTTCTAATTGCTGTGTTCTGATTTTTTTCACTGTTGTGTGTTATTTTTCATTTGATTCTGAATTTTGTTGGCTCGTATGAAGGTTCTTTTGGTTTTTAGAGTCAGGGTTATTTTATATGACGGGAGGATATGAAGCTATGATACGAAGTATGATGAAATTAGCAGATTGAAAGATGAGGTATTCACTCTTTTATTAGTAATCTCTGTTTCATTACTCATGCATGTACGATATTTTATTCCAGCCGCAGAGTTTCGGGCCTGATCTATATTTAAATTGTAATAATGTATGTATCCTGTAATAATTGTGTAAGGTATTTTATTCTAGGGACAGAGTTCCGGGCCTGGAGGAGAATCAGAGGCAGAGTTTTTGGGCCAGAGGAAAAAACACGGAGGCGGGGTTTTTGGGGGCGGAGGAAATTTTTCTGTGAGTGACCCTAGCCCTGATCTTAACTTATTAATAATGTGTGCAGAGTTTCAGGCCTGATCTATGTTTGAATTGTAATAATGTATGTATCCTGTAATAATTGTGTAAGGTATTTTATTCCAGGGGCAGAGTTCCAGGCCTGGAGGAAAATCAGAGGCAGAGTTTTCGGGCCAGAGGAGAAAACACCGAGGCTGGGTTTTTGAGGCGGAGGAAATTTTTCTGTTAATGACCCTAGCCCTGATCTTAACCCTAGCCCTGATCTTAACCGCCGAAACAGAATTTCGCTGTTGCAGGTAAGCTTTTCATTTTTACACCTAGTTTTTAAACAAGGTATACTAGATTGAAGTTAGTATTTGACCTCAAGTTTACATTTATAGAGCGCTGATAAAGATTAATATCCATGGGTATACCAATTTTAAAATGAACCTTTGTTTATTTTTTATTTTCTTAGTTTTTGTTAGTATTTAGGAAATTATTATATTCCCTAACCCTGGTTGTTCTGCTTTCTCTATTGCTACCCAATTGCATTTGAACATAATTTCGCTATTGCTACACATTTTCATTTGAACATAATACATCAGGCGTTAGCAGCGGTGGGTATCGGGGAGGGAAATCCACTGCAGCTGCAAGGGGAGTCCCTTATCATGCTCTACAGACAATTCCGTTGAACCCTTCGTTGTTCAGGTAGTGATTTGGCTTTACCTGATTGATTATGTTGGAGTGCTCCCCTTATTAAGGGTTTATTAACCCTTCGTTGTTCAGGTTCCTGATCGATTATGTGGAGTGCTCCCCTTATTTAGGGTTTATTAAAGCTTCATTGTTCAGGTAGTGATTTGGCTTTACCTGATTGATTATGTGGAGTGCTCCCCTTATTTACGGTTTATTTCTTATACTCTGTACATAAGGAGTTTTTGGAACTGCATTTCTCTGTATGTATTTGTTTGCATGAACTACTCCTCCTACTGTTGGGCAAACCAGTGAAGCAATAGAATATACAACAACTGCCATTGACATTGCTTCTCTACTAGCTACCTTTGCTTCTTTCGTTCCTACCCTTGCTTCTCTTATTTTGTGGCTGGTCCTGGATGAAGTGCCCGTGGGGTTGATTCTATGTTGCGTAGCCCCTTGTCATGCTTCAGCTAAAATATTGATCACTTAAGTGAATTTTAGCATAAATTTAAATCTATCAGTACATAAGAGTTTTCATATTGATCACTTAAGTACATATGGGCATAACCTTTTCACTAAGAAGACCGGTTTTCCTGGTGAAGACCTTGGCAACGATTTGGGGTTGAGATTATAGTGGGGGCAATACCGATCCCCCTTATACCCTGCATTTCACTTCAATAGTGGACAACTCTGTTCGCAGCTCTTGTTATTGGATAAGAAAACCCACTTTCTGAGGCTGTAGGTGTTGCACTGAAGGCCCTCGATATGACATTAGGCATTAAAGCATAATTTAGAGGCCAATTGAAAGAGTTGGGTGCAATATGAGAGCCTGTGACGACCTAGGAAACATTTTAAACCCGGATTCGTGGCCGACCTTAACGGGTTTTGTGTCATCAGAAGGCCACCGAGCTCGCAAGTGTATTGGGTCAGGGTTTATCACCGAGATCCACAGTGTGTCGCATGGAGAAATTCCTTTTTCTGAAGCAATGCACAGCATCCACAAACTTTTGTGTGATGCTATACATCAATTCATGTAAGCCGAAGAAGATTAGTGTACGTCTCAGTTTCCCTCGTAGTTTTTTATCTATATAACCATAAACAACTGATTGGTTGTGAGAATCTTTGTGATGAGACCTGTTGTTGTACAACCGTCATTACCTTTGGCCGGCGAGAGGTTGCACTTCAACACTATTCCTAGACTTTAGATGAGACATAGATACGAATCATAAGAAGTTGCATCACCAATATTGAACCTCAAGAAGTTGCATCACCAATATCGAACTTCCTTTGTCTTACTTACTGCCAGGTCTAAGGGCATCCAAGAAATAAAAAACTGGTTATGGGACATGATATTCTTCTCAATCTCTATCCCAGTCACAAACATATGAATCCTAATCTTCATCACCAGTTTTTGGGACTGCGTCTCTCTGTATGTTTTTGTTTGGATTAATTACATCAACTACTTGTCCCGCTGCAGGGCGAAGGTCAAGAAACTCATTTTGGAACTGCGTCTTTTTGAATGTGTTTGTTTGGATTAATTGCATGAACTACTTGTCCTGCTGCAGGGAAAACCAACAGAATATACAACAAGCTCTGGTTCCGGTTTCTTGTTCTTTCTGTTTTTTTTACTTGTTGTCATGTGAATTGCATGAACTACTTGTCCTACTGCAGGGTAAACCACTGAAGCAATAGAATATACAAGCAGCTCTGGTTCCAATTTCTTGTTCTTTTTGTTTTTTCAACTTGTTGTCTGGTTAATTGCATGAACTACTTGTCCCGCTGCAAGGCAAACCACTGAAGCAACAGATCTGGTTCCAGTTTTTGTTTCTTCAGGTTGTTGTGTTCAGCTCGTTGCCTTCAACACCATTCCTGCACTTTAGATGAAGTGTCAATGGAAGAGGTTTTCGAATGAAATTTCAATATAGTATTTTTAAGTTTATAGGGCTTCTTACTAGAGATTTGGTAGTGAAATCATTAATTATATATATATATATATATATATATATATATAAGAGTAATTTATTTCATAATATAGCAGTTTTTTTAAAGAGCAATTTGCTAAACAAAGTGCATATAAAATCAATAGGTCTTATATTAAACAAAGAGCAAATCAATAGGTCTTACCCTCTACAGCTGGATTTTGATTTACTCTGTGGACTGTACAAAAGTCGACCATCAGCTTTCTGTTTCAGATTATTGCTCTTTCATGTTCTTTCCTGGGAGAGATAGCCTAGGTTATAGGTATTTAAACTTCTGTCCTTTTCCATAAGTTTCTTCATATAGCAGACAGATAGTTCATATGTGAAGGTCAAGGTTGTAAAACTGTTTTGAAAGCTCATCCCTCTGGACATTTCGGTTTGATCCACCGACACTGAATTTTTTGTTACTGTACTTTACAAATAAAAATACAAATAGAATGGACGATTTCTCTCTTTGGGAAAAAAATCAATAGGTTTTACCTAATGTAGCCAGACTGGTATTCTTGAGCAATTTACCACCGGTGTTACTGTAAAAGTTTAGATTATCTGTATTTAAGTAATTAAGTCAAAAATCAAATAAAGATATGAATAGATATTAGCATATTTTTTTTTAAATTGTTAAAATTTAAATTAACGTGTTTAATGGTTTCCTTTGATTTGTTTACATTTTCCAAATTTTAACTATATAAAAATTTAGATAATAAGTTTATTAAAATTCTTTATTATTAATATGTTTTTTTTTTGGGTTTTATCCAAGAGAATAAAGAATGATCTGGAGTCACTCATAATATAAGGAGATGGAATGTGATATTAAACTAGTAGTAGAAAGAGGAATAGGTGATTTTTCAAATTTTAATAATATGTAAATTTAGATAACATGTTTATTAAAATTCCTTATTGTTAATATGATTTTCCTTTTTGGGTTCTATGCAGGAAAATAAAAGAGATGACAGGGGATCATAATACAAGGAGATGGAATGTGATATTAAATTAGTAGTAGGTAGATCGATATGTAATACTATGATACATAATTTTACTTATTTATTTGTAAATCATGTTGAGGAAAAACTCAAAACTCTACCTTAATAAAATTAGTATTTATTTTTTAGGGGAAGGGGTTTTCCCTTCCCTAGAGCCCTCATCAAAACCATGGCCATGGCTATTGGTGAGGCATGTCTTTATTGGTGTGGAATGTTTTGTGTGTGTTTTTTTACTAAATTTTTATTTCTATACATTGTGTATGTAATGGATGTAGTAATAATGAAAAATAATAATAATAATGTGTTTAAATATGTTGATAAAATCTGGTTGAAATTTCAATTATATTATTTTAAAACTTAATTGTGAATTTAATAAATATTTTTAGCTTGTATTGAAAATCAATTTTATAATTACTTGTATTTTAACAATATGGTTTTAAATTTATAATATATGTGTTATTTAATTGATATTTTAAGATAATGTTATAATTCTTTTAAATAATACAATTATTTTATAAACTCTTCAATCAATACAATTTACAATTTTCAAAAATTTAAATGGCTCCTAATATCCCAATACATTTCAAACACTGACAATAAAAATAAATTCTTTACAAGCCTTATCAAACATTCTACATTTTCAAAACTCATCACAAATTTTCCTTTTTAAATAAAATAAATATATTTAATTGAAAATAATATTTTAAAATTTACTCTTAAATAAATTAATTAAATATACATTTAAAAAGTTAATTTATTAGAAGATGTTTTATGATGATAGAAGTTTAGATGTTTATTTTTGTGTTGCATATGTGTTTACTTCTTTGTTGTATTTATTTGTGTTAATTATGTGTGTTTATTTGTTTGTTGTATTATGTGTTTTCTTGAAAATCAATTTTATAATTATTTGTATTTTAATGTTAAGGTTTTAAATTTACAATGGATGTGTTAATTAAATGATATTTTAAAATAATGTTATAGTTCTTCTAAATAATACAAACATTTAATAAACTCTTTTAATCAATACAATTTACAATTTTAATTCATAATGTCACAATATATTTCAAAAATACATGACACTACAACAATAATCATAAATTATTTACAACCCTCATCAAACACTCTACATTTTAAAAACTCATTACAAATATTCCTTTTTAAATAAAATAAATTGTTTAATTGAAAATAATATTCTAAAAATTACTCTTAAATAAATAAATAAAATATAAATTTAAAAAGTTAATTTATTAGAAGATGTTTTATGATGATAGAAGTTTAAATGTTTGTTTTTGGGTTGCATATGTGTTTACTTCTTTGTTGTATTATGTATTTATTTGTTTGTTGTTTTGTGTGCTTGTTTGTTTGTCGTGTTATGTGATTGTTTGTTTGTTTTTGTTATGTGTATAATTTTACACATATAATATCATATGTAGGAATTATATTTCAAATGAGTTGAGTGTTGTATTTTAATTTATGATGATGTTTAATTTAATAAAATATATATATCTTTTTTGTAAGAACTAGTAATTGATATATGTAAAAATTATATTTCAAATTAGTGGCATGTTGTGTTTTAAATGTTTATATTTTTTGTATAATGTGTTTGTTAAGTGTATTTTATTTTTATCTTGTGTTTGTGCAATAATTTTATACACAATGTTATATGTTATATGAGATGTTATCTTTCAAATGAGTTTATTTTGAAAAATGTTTTATAATGATAGAAGTTTAAATGTTTGTTTTTGTTGCAAATGTGTTTATTTCTTTTGTTGTGTTGTGTTTATTTGTTTGTTGTAATATGTGTTTTCTTAAAAATCATTTTTATAATTATTTGTATTTTAATGTTAAGGTTTTAAATTTATAATGGATGTGCTAATTAAATGATATTTTAAGATAATGTTATAGTTCTTTTAACTAATACAATTATTTTATAAACTCTTTTAATCAATACCATTTACAATTTTCAGAAATATGAATAACTCATAATATCACAATACATTTCAAAAATACATATAACACTATGATAATAATCATAAATTCTTTACCACCCTCATCAAACACTACATTTTAAAAACTCATCACAAATATATATATATATATATATATAATAAATAATTTTAATTGAAAATAATATTTTAAAAATTACTCTTACATAAATTAAATAAATATACATTTAAAAGCTAATTTATTACAAGATGCTTTATGATGATAGAAATTTAAATGTTTGTTTTTGTGTTGCATATGCGTTTGTGTTTACTTTTTTGTTGTATTGTGTGCTTATTTGTTTGTTGTTTTATGTGCTTATTTGTTTGTTGTATTATGTGTTTATTTGCTTGTTTGTTTGTTTTTGTTGTGTATAATTTTACACAAATACAATATCATATGTAAGAATTATATTTCAACTCAGTTGAATGTTATATTTTAATTTATATTTATGTTCAAGCTAATAAAATAATACTTAAAAATTATATTTCAAATGAGTTGAATGTTGTGTTTTAAATGTTTGTATTTCTTGTATAATGTATTTGCCAAGTGTATTTTATTTTTATTTGTGTTTGCGTAATAATTTTATACATAATGTTATATGAGAATGTTACTTTTCAAATGAGTTTATTTTTGTATTTTAATTAATGCTTTGATTCAATTTTACAAATTTAATTAGTATATATATGCAAAATATAAATAGTCATAACAATATAAAGATACCTTTTTAAAATATAATCATTATGACATCATGACTATGAATGATAAACTTATTGAACATTTAAGCTTACAATGAGTAAAATGCTTAATTCTATTGATATTGATGTTCCATTTAACATTGTTTGTATTTTGATTTTGTATTATATGTTTGTAATGAATTCATTATTATGTGTTTGTATATTTGTAATAATTTTATGTAAGTTACATGTTGTATTTTCATTTATATTGATGTTTAATTTAATAAAATTGTTTTATGTAAAATTATTAATTTATTAATTATTATACTTGATTTATATTGATGTTTAATTTAATAAAATTATTTTCTGTAAAAATTATTAATTAATATACATTTCAAAAATACAAATGACTATGAAATTAAATGTTGTATTTTAATTTATATTTTGATTTAATTTAATAAATTTGATTTTTTTACAAGTACTATTAATAAATATATGTTTAAATTGATTTGAATGTTGTATTTAGTTGATATTAATGTTCAATTTAATAATATATATTTTTCCCTTAATATTATCAATGAATATACATTCAAATATCTTATGATATAATTCTAAATATTTGTATTTGTATTTTGTATTATAGGTTTGTTAATTTTATTTTTATTTTTATGTTTGTGTTTAAGTTTGTATTTGAATAGTAATTTTGTGCTTACATAATATCATATACAAGAAGTTGATTGTTGTATTTTAATTTGTAGTAATATTTAACTCAATATGTTTTTTTTGCAAGTACTACTAATTGATATGTAAAAAATATATTTCAAATGAGTGAAATGTTGTGTTTTAAATGTGTATATTTCTTGTATAATGTGTTTGTTAAGTGCATTTTATTTTTATCTGTGTTTGTGCAATAATTTTATACACAATGTTATATGAGAATGTTACCTTTCAAATGAGTTTATTTTTGTATTTTAATTTATACTTTGATTCAATTTTACAAATTTTAATTAGTATACATTGGGAAAATATTAATAGCCATAACAATATTATGATACATTTGAAAAATATAATCATTAAGACATCATTATTATGAATGATAAACATATGGAACATTTACACTTACAATGAGTTAAATGCTTAATTCCATTAATATTGGTGTTCCATTTAATAGTATTTGTATTTTGATTTTGTATTATATGTTTGTTATTAATTGTATTATTATGTGTCTGTATATTTGTAATAATTTTATGTATACATAAAATCATATGCAAAAAGTTACATGTTGTATTTTGATTTATATTGATGTTTAATTTAATAAAATTATTTTATGTAAGAATTATTAATTAATATAGATTTCAAAAATATAAATGAATATGAAATTAAATATTGTATTTTATTTTTTATTTTGATTTAATTTAATAAATTTGATTTTTTTACCAACACTATTAATAAATATATGTTTAAACTATGAAGTAATACACATTTGAAAATACAGAACTACTAAGTGAATTTTAATTTATATTTTAATTTAATTCAATAAATTCTATTTTTTTATTAATTAATATACATTTAAAATGATGAATGATGTATTGAATTGATATTGATGTTGAATTCAAAAATATAGATTTTTTCACAAGTATTATCAATCAATATACATTAATATATCATGATTTAATTCTAAATACTTGTATTTTATTTTGTATTATATGTTTTTTATTATGTCAGAATATGGAGCTTCTTTGATTCATGATTAAAGAAACTTTTCCTAATAAATCACATTAATGTCTTCAGATCCACGTAAAGATAATGAGATGCAACAAAATTCCAAAAATTAACAAATTAAATAATATTACAATAATTTTTTAATAAAATAAAAAGAAACATTTAGAAAAAGTTTCTATTATTATTAATTACAATTCACAAATACACATGACTATGAAGTTAAATGTTGAACTTTTATTTATATTTTGGTTTAATTCAATAAATTTGAATTTTTTATATTAATTAATATACATTTATAATGATTAATGGTGTACTTAATTGATATTGATTTTGAATTTAATAATTTAAGTTTTTTCCCACCTATTATCAATCATTATACATTTTAATATTTTGTAATATAAATCTAAATCCAGTGTTTTTTTTTTTTTTTAATATGTTTTTTTGGGTATATATTTTTGTATTTCTATATATGTAATAATTTTATACATAGATAATATTATATGCAATAAGTTGAAAATTGTATTTTAATTTATATTGATGTTTAATTTAACAAAATTATTGTTATCTAATTTATTAGGTAATATACATTCCAAAAATATAGATAACCTTTAAGTTAAATGTTGTAATTCATGTATTTTTTTTCTATATAATACTACCTAAGCACTCACGGGGAATTGAACCGGTGACCTATCGAAGGAGTGCCTTAACAGTGCACCCATTCACCGTCAATTCAAAGCCCCGTGGGCGTAATTCATGTATATTGATCAATTTAACATAATGATTTTTTTTTGTGTGGATCAACATTTCAATATCTTATGATATAATTCTAAATGTTATGTGTGTTTCCTATTATGTGTTTATAATTTTATACATTAATAATATTATATACAAAAGGTCCATTATTAATATGTTTTTTTGGGTATATATTTTGAACGTGTGCATTGTCTAAACAAATCTCCATAGCTAATTATACCTAGATTCCCATCAGAGGCATCATCAAAATTTTGTTTAATGAAGTCAATGTGAGGGGGAGACCAGTAGGTAGGGCTAGAGGAGGTGGTGGGGGGGGGGGGCGGTGGGGGGCGCAGGAGGCAGGGGGGTGTAAAGCTTATTTTGTAATAATTCCAACATTGAGAGAAGAGGGAATCAAGAATGCCTTGATCCCTATCCAGATCTATCAATGATGCACTTAGATTGGGGTCATGATTAGCCAGATGGTTAGCCAATTTAATTCCGTCTTGATGAACATGAGAGAGGAGGGTGGCACGAATTTGAATTAGGAGCTCTACTATGCTTGTTACTCGAGCTCCCAATCTCAAGTTATTGGTTTCTTGGGATGGGTTAGAACCACATTGGATTCTTTAAAATATGTTTATTATTGTTTTCAAATTTCCCTCCATGATGAACTTGGAGTAACACTTTCCTATGGCCGTGAAGAAGCCTTATCCAAGTGCTTAAATTTTTGAAACAATGTTGGTAGTTTGAACGATTGCTCCCACATATAAGTGAGTGATTTGAATGTGTGCATTGTCTAAGAAATCTCCATAGCTAATTAGACCTAGATTCCCATTAGAGGCATCATCACATTCACAAAAGATCATCAAATTCCAGATCTATCAATGAAGCACTTAGATTGGGGTCATGATTAGCTAGATGGTCAGCCAACTTATTTCCGTCCTCACAACATGAGAGAGGAGGGTGGCAGGAATTTGAATTAGGAGCTCTACTATGTTTGTTACTGGAGCTCCCAATCTCACGTTATTGGTTGCTTGGGATGGGTTAGAACCACATTGGATTCTTTAAAATATGTTTATTATTGTTTTCAAATTTTCCTCCATGATAAACTTGGAGTAACACTTTCCTATGGCCATGAAGAGGCCTTATTCAAGTGCTTAAATTTCTAAAACAATGTTGGTAGTGTGAATGATTGCTACCACATATATGTGAGTGATTTGAATGTGTGCATTGTCTAAGAAATCTCCATAGTTAATTAGACCTAGATTCCCATTAGAGGCATCATCAAAATTTTGTTTGATGAAGTCAATGTGAGGGGGAGACCAATAGGTAGGGGCTAGAGGGAGAGGAGGGAGGGTAAAGTTTATTTTGTCCTAATTCTAACATTGAGAGAGGAGGGAGTCAAGAATACGTTGATCCGTATCCAGATCTATCAATGAAGCACTTAGATTGGGGTCATGATTAGCCAGATGGTTAGTCAATTTATTTCCCTCCTGACGAACATGAGAGAGGAGGGTGGCACGAATTTGAATTAGGAGCTCTACTATGCTTGTTACTCGAGCTCCCAATCTCAAGTTATTGGTTTCTTGGGATGGGTTAGAACCACATTGGATTCTTTAAAATATGTTTATTATTGTTTTAAAATTTCCCTCCATGATGAACTTGGAGTAACACTTTCCTATGGCCATGAAGAGGCCTTATTCAAGTGCTTAAATTTCTAAAACAATGTTGGTAGTGTGAATGATTTCTTCCACATATATGTGAGTGATTTGAATGTGTGCATTGTCTAATAAATTTCCATATCTAATTATACCTAGATTCCCATTAGAGGCATGATCAAAATTTTGTTTAATGAAGTCAATGTGAGTGGGAGACCAGTAGGTAGGGCTAGAGGGAGGGGGGGGGGTAAAGCTTATTTTTTCCTAATTCAAACATTGAGAGAGTATGGAGTCAAGAATTCCTTGATCCCTATCCATCTATATCAATGAAGCACTTAGATTGGGGTCATGATTAGCGAGATGGTTAGCCAATTTATTTCCCTCTTAACGAACATGAGAGAGGAGGGTGGCAGGAATTTGAATTAGGAGCTCTATTGTGTTTGTTACTCGACCTCCCAATCTCAAGTTATTGGTTTCTTAGAATGGGTTAGAACCACATTGGATTCTTTGAAATATGGTTATTATTGTTTTCAAATTTCCCTCCGTGAAGAACTTGGAGTAACACTTTCCTATGGCCATGAAGAGGCCTTATTCAAGTGCTTAAATTTCTGAAACAATGTTGGTAGTGTGAACGATGCTCCCACTTGAATGTGTGCATTATCTAAGAAATCTCCATAGTGAATTAGACCTAGATTCCCATTAGAGGCATCATCAAAATTTTGTTTCATGAAGTCAATGTGAGGGGGAGACGAGTAGTTAGGGTTGGGGGGGTTAAAGCTTATTTTGTCCTAATTCTAACATTGAGAGAGGAGGGAGTCAAAAATTCCTTGATCCCTATCCAGATCTTTCAATAAAGCACCTAGATTTGGGTCATGATTAGCCATATGGTTAGCCAATTTATTTCCTTCCTAACGAACATGAGAGAGGAGGGTGGCATGAATTTGAATTAGGAGATCTAGTATGTTTGTAACTCGAGCTCCCAATATCAAGTTATTGGTTTCTTGGGATGGGTTAGAACCAGATTGGATTCTTTGAAACATGTTTATTATTGTTTTCAAATTTCCCTCCATGATGAACTTGGAGTAACACTTTCCTATGACCATGAAGAGGCCTTATTCAAGTGCTTAAATTTTTGAAACAATGTTGGTAGTGTGAACGATTGCTCCCACATATATGTGAGTGATTTAAATGTGTGCATTGTCTAAGAAATCTCCATAGCTAATTAGACCTAGATTCCCATTAGAGGCATCATCAAAATTTTGTTTCGGGAAGTCAATGTGAGGGGGAGATGAGTAGGTAGGGCTAGAGGGGGGGGGGCTAAAGCTTATTTTGTCCTAATTCTAACATTGAGAGAGGAGGGAGTCAAGAATTCCTTGATCCCTATCCACATCTATCAATGAAGCACTTAGATTTGTGTCATGATTAGCCATATGGTTAGCCAATTTATTTCCCTCCTAACGAACATGAGAGAGGAGGGTGGCATAAATTTGAATTAGCAGCTCTAGTATGTTTATTACTCAAGCTCCCAATATCAACTTATTGGTTGCTTGGGATGGGTTAGAACCACATTGGATTCTTTGAAATATGTTTATTATTGTTTTAAAATTTCCCTCCATGATGAACTTGGAGTAACACTTTCCTATGGGCATGAAGAGGCCTTATTCAGGTGCTTAAATTTCTGAAACAATGTTGGTAGTGTGAACGATTTCTCCCTCATATATGTGAGTGATTTTAATGTGTGCATTGTCTAAGAAATCCCCATAGCTAATTAGACCTAGATTCCCATTAGAGGCATCATCAAAATTTTGTTTGATGAAGTCAATGTGAGGGGGAGACGAGTAGGTAGGGCTAGAGGGAACGGAGGGAGGGTAAAGTTTATTTTGTCCTAATTTTAACATTGAGAGAGGAGGGAGTCAAGAATTCCTCGATCCCTATCCAGATCTATCAATGAAGCACTTATATTAGGGTCATGATTATCCATATGGTTAGCCAATTTATTTGCCTCCTAATGAACATGAGAGATGAGGGTGGCTGGAATTTGAATTAGGAGGTCTACTATGTTTGTTACTTGAGCTCCCAATCTCAATTTATTGGTTTCTTGGGATGGGTTAGAACCACATTGGATTCTTTGAAATATGTTTATTTTTGTTTTCAAATTTCTCTCCATGATGAATGTGGAGTGACACTTTCCTATGGCCATGAAGAGGCCTTATTCAAGTGCTTAAATTTCTGAAACAGTATTGGTAGTGTGAACGATTGCTCCCACATATATGTGAGTGATTTGAATGTGTGCATTGTCTAAGAAATATCCATAGCTAATTAGACTTAGATTCCCATTAGAGACATCATCAAAATTTTGTTTGATGAAGTCAATGTGAGGGGGATACCAGTAGGTAGGGCTAGAGGGAGAGCGGTGGTGGGGGGGGGGGGGGGGGGGGGTAAAGCTTACTTTTTCCTAATTCTAACATTGAGAGAGGAGGGAGTCAAGAATTCCTTGATCCCCATCCATATATATCAATGAAGCACTTAGATTGGGGTCATGATTAGCTAGATGATTAGCCAATTTATTTCCCTCCTCACGAACATGAGTGAGGAGGATGACAGGAATTTGAATTAGTAGATCTACTATTCTTGTTACTCGAGCTCCCAATATCAATTTAATGGTTTCTCGGGATGGGTTAGAAGCACATTGGATTCTTTAAAATATGTTTATTATTGTTTTCAAATTTCCCTCCATGATGAACTTGGAGTAACACTTCCTTATGGCCATGAAGAGGCTTTATTCAAGTGCTTAAATTTCTGAAACAATGTTGGTAGTGCGAACGATTGCTCACACATGTGTGAGTGATTTGAATGTGTGCATTGTCTAAGAAATCACCATAGCTAATTAGACCTATATTCCCATTAGAGGCATTATCAAAATTTTGTTTAATGAAGTCAATGTGAGGGGGAGACAAGTAGGTAGTGCTAGAGGGAGAGGAAAGGGGGGGTGAAGCTTATTTTTTCCTAATTCTAACATTGAGTGAGGAGGGAGTCAAGAACGCCTTGATCCTTATCTAGATCTATCAATGAAGCACTTAGATTGGGGTCATGATTAGCCAGATGGTTAGCCAATTTATTTCCCTCGTGATGAACATGAGAGAGGAGGGTGGCAGGAATTTGAATTAGGAGCTCTAATATGTTTGTTACTCAAGCTCCCAATTTCAATTTAATGGTTTCTTGGGATAGGTTAGAACCATATTGGATTCTTTGAAATATGTTTATTATTGTTTTCAAATTTCCCTCCATGATGAACTTGGAGTAACACTTTCATATGGCCATGAAGAGGCCTTATTCAAGTGATTAAACTTTTAAAACAATGTTGGTAGTGTGAATGATTTCTCCCACATATATGTGAGTGATTTGAATTTGTGCATTGTCTAAGAAATATCCATAGCTAATTAGACCTAGATTCCCATTAGAGGCATCATCAAAATTTTGTTTGATGAAGTCAATGTGATGCAAAGACGAGTAGGTAGGGCTAGAGGGAGAGGAGGGGGGATGTGAAAAGACCTAAGAGGAGAGATGAGGAGAGAATCCCAAGGAGGAGAGGATGAATATTTCGACATGATTAGAACCCATTCCTTATCAACCCAAGAAAGAAAAATAATTGATTTCCTTAGGTTGTTGAGAATAATTTGCTAGAGATTGTGAAAAGAGATAGTGTTGTTTTTGAAAACTATCTCTTTCAAAGTGTTCTAGAGAAGGAAACCTAGCACCTTGTTCCAAAATTTATTGTGATGGGATTTGTAAAGGAAGAGGCTAAACTTGAATGCAAAGTAGAGGTGATACTCGTAGGATTGTGACCAGATTGTTGGAATATGATGGAAATATTGTGTAAGAAGGAAGCAATGTAACTATTATTGTTGAAGAGGTGATTACTAGATTTAAAATTAGAGAGGCTAAGGGAGTAGGTTGAAGTTTCATAGAATCCATGATGTTGAATCTTGTCCCAAGTAAGAGTTTTGTTCCAAAAGAAAATATATAAGAAGAGGGTAGTTTTAGGTCAATCTCTGAGATACCATAGCTTTTCCCACATGGTACAATATTCATTATGATTATTAGGGGAAGGGAGGCTACAAGCTTATGAGAGGTTGAAATTTCCTTTATGTTAGCACACCCAACGAAGAATATCTACTCTTCCTTGAAAAATATTTTTCTGATCAACTAGAACAGGAACCCAACTCTAACGAATTTGTACAATCTATCCAGCTGCACCACTAAGAAGAATGAGAGGAGGAAGAGCCCTAATAGTAAAAAAATAGGTTAGTCCTTGGGCGAGAAGAGAGTATTTGATAGGACTGATATGATTTTTATAAGATAATTTTAGCCATTAGTGCCAAGAATCCTCTGAGAATAGCATGCTTTAACCATTTCTTACTTCCCAAAAGATACACTCCTTGATGAGATTTTGTGTTCCCACGAAAAATTCAAAATATGTGAGATTTTGATATTACCTATCAGTTAGAGTTATAATTCTTGAATGTTTGGGGTGTATTTGTGTCTCCAAATCTTACACCAGAGGGATTATGAATTATTGATATATCTCTACCGTTTTTTTTTTTTGTGTTGAGTGCTTTACTAAGAGTTTTTGGATATCTTGGTACAAATCCACCTTCAAGCTTTGGTTGGCAAAGTTTGTCCCAAGTAGTAAGAGCCCACATTTTTTCTCTCTTAGCACCCCCCAAGTGGATTTAAGAGAGCGGATGCGTTCATGTGCAAGGATTACACTATTCATTATTTTCTTTCCTTCCATGTTTCTTGTTTTCTCTAGGGAAATGAGAGAGAGGATGATGGGATTCAGTTTGTTGGAAATGGCATTGGAGATGATTTTGTATATGATGTCACAAAGGGAAATGGGATAATAGTGACAAGATTTGGCTCTTGATGATTTGGGGATGAGCATAATGAATGTGACATCTAAGATTGAGAGGATTGAGGAGGAGCACCTAGAGTCTTATACTATTTGCCATATATCCTGACACAATTGGTTAACAAGATTGGTAAAAAATTATAGTTAACCCATCGAGACGTGGAGAATTTCATATAGGCATGTCCACTACTACAATTTACACCTCTTTCATAGTCAAAATAGGTCATTATACCCTTTGGTGACAATTTTGGGTACGTTTCTAGTGATTTTTCTAGTGGTCAACCTTCTGTCAAGGGTGAGATCGATTAGGAGGGTTTGAAAATGGTTGAGCAACTCCTGAGTGGTTTCAACATGGTTTTTGGTTTTGAGGTTGGTGGTAGATTTGATGCTTGATATCTAATTTTTTTTGTTAGTGATTAATCATTGGTGTGTGGAAAAATTAAGTGTTCCTTTTCCTTTCTTGAAGCCATTGAACTCCTAATTTTTGTTTCAATAAAATTTCTTCTTGCTTTAAGCATTACTCCAATTTTAGAGAGGTGACTATATCTTGATGACTTAGGCTTCACTTAGCTCCTCTATCTTTCATACTAAATGAAAGTGTCATGTATGGTAGCCGTATCTTTTTGTAAATGTGTCTTGTATTTATGAATGTTTCCAAAGTTGGATAGATTCTAGTATTTGATTTTTTTTTTCTTGACGTATCGAGTTGTTGTTGAAAGTGAAGCATTATTGTTCCTAAGAAAATATTTGAATCTCTCCACCAAGTTTCGTGTTAGGGAGAAAGTCTAGATTCCTTAACAAGAAGTCTTCGAACTTCAAGGGTATGTTCCTCAGGTTTCCCAACCAATTCATTGATAGTTAGATAAGCCATGCGGGTTAGAACCATGAATTGGCAAGATTATGGCTTCAAAATTGGTGTTTGAAATCAATGGGGATTTTGTTATAACAATTTTGTTAATCCTGGAAGCAATTTGAGAACTTCCCCTCTTTTGTTGTTTTAGGTATGTATGCCATTTTGGGTGCTGAGATCGACTGTTTGGGAGTTGTTTATGAAGTCATTAAAAAAATGAAATTTCTTCATCTAGTTTGTGGATCCCTCCTTTTTTCTTTTAGATTTTTTTTCTCATATTGAAGTCTCCCCTTAGAATTTAAATGTTGGGAATTGGATAATCTAGTGCTCCTCATGTGTTTCATGACATGTGCTTAAACACCTTTGAAGGATCCATTAACTCTAGTGATGCATCTGTTTACTAACACCTATGGGTTTTTCTATAATGACAATCATGATTCCAATGATTGGTATCAGAGCGAAAGATCTCGAGTTTGAAATACCCTCGACTCATGTTAGGGGTGATATTGTTAGGCATTGGATAATCCAATGCCCCCTATGTGTTTCACAACATGTTCTTAACTGCCTCTCAAGTATTGGTTATGTGTCCATTTATTAACACCTGTGAGTTTTGGTGTAATGGAAATCATAATTGTCCTCTATGTTTTGATTCTCCCTTTCTATATTTTGAAGATTTTTTTCTAAGAGGAGAGCTTAGGCCATAGACAATGGATATTAAGACAATGGATATTAAGTGTTGGGTGGTAGGACTGATGGGTTGGATGTTAGAAGTGAGGATTTTTAGGAGAGATAGAATTTATCAGGGTTATAGTAGATGGGTTCCATATGATAGTGAGGCCTCCTCAGGTGCCTATGGAATCTTGGGCTATATCTTCATTGTTTCACCAAATTGTAGTAAGATAATTGTAAAGAGTATTTGCAAAGCATTTGGATTTCTAGATCATGAGGATGTTTCAATGTTATTGCTTAATTTAATGTTTTAAGAATATGTGCTTAGGTTTATCATTAATACCCATAATGTTCCAAGTGATGAATTTCATTGAGAATAGTGGGAGGAGGGTTGGAAAATAACATCCATGATTTTCACCCATCCAAAATTGACTAAGACATCACCTAAATCTTGTAGTAGTTGACTGTTTCTTTTTCTTTCTTTTTTCTCTTGGTTCCCTTGCATTATTTCTTTGGTCCCTAAGGAAATTTATTTGTTTTATGTGAGGGAATAAAGGGGGATGAAGGGAGGGAGTATCACCTAATTCTTGAGCTTGACTGATCAGGTGCTCAGTGTTTAGCTCAAAAATCAAAGTTCTCATAATGGCTCGAAACCTAAACAACCATGTATGTCTCATTGAAACGATCCCAACGCAATTCGTTTCATTGACAACTGAGTTTGTATGAGGAAGATAATGAGTTATGTCCACTTTGCCAAACATAAGAAATTTTTGAAAAAAATTGCACAGTCACTGCATAGTCAGTAGTCCATACTGCTGATGTGGTAGGTTTCTATGTAAGGTCAACAATGGTCAACGATCCAATCATAGTTCGCAAAGTGTCATGTTCTTATTGGATATCAGGTGCAGTGTGTTGGCAAGTTTTTATTGGTTTAGAATAGACCAATGAGGAGGGGACAAGTGGCAAGATCGGAGGCCACCATGTGTCCCTCCCCAAAGGTCAGCTCGGTACGCAATCTACCAAAACTTTATGGCATGCTAGGGGGTCGAACCCGGAACCTGCCCCCAACAAAATTTGTGCCATACCACTACACTATGCTATGTTTCTTAACCCATATAGCTCATCGCGCAAAGTGGTTAGGAGGGCCAACCTTCCCATGTGAACACACATTACGTAACCACTAGGGTTAGCCGTTCTCCGAGACGGTAGTGTAAACCTCTGACATTCAACTCGCCATGTGAACACCCCGGCGGTAACATCAAACCGTTATCCAAACGGTGGAAAACAAACACCATAAGTGGTGGCAACATAACCACTAACATTTAATACATCACATATGACCACTCATGGAAAAACCACAAGCTGATAGTTAACTAGTCGCGTGATTAGCACTAGGTAATTTGCATTAACTCTGAGTTAAACACACCTTATCCATAATTAAACTTGAGTTTAATTTGGCGGCACTTTTCGTGGAACCCACCAATTTCGGTGCTAACTCCAAAAATTGGGAGATTAACTCGAGTTCCTCCAGTTTTGGAGGAGGTTTTCTAGGAGAAAGCAGTTTGGGTCATAGCTTGAGCAAATTTCAACCAAATGGAGTTCAAGAAAAGGTGTTCCTTGCTGATTTCGACATTTAAAACACATTGAAATAGGTTTCAGGAGCAACAGATCTTTGTAAACAACAATTTTTCCATATTGAGCTAATAAATAGGTCCAAACCATGGAAGCTAGACCAAGGAGATGTAGCCCATGCAAGCTGGACCAAGGAGATATTTTGAAAAATGCATTGTCAAGATGCAAATTCGAGTTTCATAGAGGCAGGATCAGGGTAGAAGATAATTTATTTCTTGTTGAGGAGTGTTGAAAATGCAACAAGAAAATCCTAATTTAATTTTGTCCTTGAATTAATTTTGTATGAGTTAACTAAGTTAATTTGACTTTTTTTGACTTAGTTAATTCGAGTTGAGGGTCTAACTTGAGTCATGTAGAGTGTCTCCTATATTATAGGATCCCTGGTTAAGTTTATTTTGAGTTGAAATTAATTAATTCAGTTTAATTGAATTCAAGTTAGTTAAACTAGTTCCAAATGTTGGAGGAACTAGTGGGAGGCCTAGTAGTGTGGTGATGCCTAGAGTGATCAACTAGTAAACTGATGATTCACTCATAAATAAATCATACATGTCAGATCTGAGAGTTACCCAATTGATATTGGAGTTCATGGATAGTGTACTATCAATTGTATAGTCATTTGAATTGTACAGCTGGTGCATGTAGTCAGAGGAAGGACTACGAGGATTGCACAGTTCCAATTGAGTAATTTCCCTAATTAATAGGGGGATAATTACCAGGGAAATAATGCAAGAAAATAGGGAACCGGGCAAGCATAAATTGGTTAGGAATTGACATGGGCTTGTCTAGGAAGCAGTGAGACATATAGAGGTAGTGCAGAGGTTGCTTGGGCTTCAACAAAGCACTATGATCTTCTCATATTTTCTAACTAATGCAATATACAAATAGCAGGGGTTTTTAGCTGTGGTCTTCCTGAGAAAATTATTTTGTAATGTGTTGATTGAATTCTTTCTCTTGTATGCTTCATGATTTCGTGATCGTTTCATTGTTCTGCTCATGAGTAGAGTATATTCAAGTTTATTGTTTTAGCAAATTACAAGTAGCAGTTTGAATCTACAAGGAATTTCTACGCAATGTATAGATTTAAAAATTCAGATAAGAAAAAATAAACACACACGCATACAAAACATTCCTCACTATTAAAGACATGTATCACCAATAGCTATGCCCATGGTTTTGATGAGAGCTTTAGGGAAGGGAAAACCCCATCCCTAAAAAATAAATACTAATTTTATTAAGGTAGAATTTTGAGTTTTTCCTCATCATGATTTACAAGTAAATAAGTAAGATTATATATCATGAGATTACATATCCATCTATATACTACTAATTTAATATCAAAATCCATCTCCTGGTATTATGAATGAGGGTCATCCTTAATTTTCCTGCATATAACACAAAAAGGAAAATCATATTAATAATAAGGAATTTTAATAAACATATTATCTAAATTTTTATATTGTTAGAATTTGGAAAATCACATATCCATCTATCAACTACTAATTTAATATCCATCTCCTTGTATTATGAGTGAGTGTCATCCTTTATTTTCCTGCATAGAACACAGAAAAATAAAATTATATTAATAATTAAGGAATTTTAGTAAACAGATTATCTAAATTTTTATATTGTTAAAATTTGGAAAATCACCTATAATAGAATTGGAAATAAAATATAATAAACAAATAAGAATATATATAGATTTCATGATACTATTAAGCACATTGATTTAAATATAATCAATTTAAACTTAAAACGCTAATACCTATTCATAACTTTATTTGATTTTGGACTTTATTACTTATATATTTAATATTTAATATTTACACATAATACAAAATTACACTAACAGTAACACAAATGGTAAATTGCTCAACAATACCCATCTGGCTATATTAGGTAAGACCTATATATAGATTTCATGATACCATTAAACACATTGATTTAAATTTAGTCAATTTAAACTTAAAACGCTAATACCTATTCATAACTTTATCTGATTTTGCACTGTATTGCTTATCTATTTAATATTTACAGATAATCTAAACTTACACTAACAGTAACACAAATGGTAAATTGCTCAACAATACCCAACTATGGATTTCATGATACCATTAAGCACATTGATTTAAATTTAATCAATTTAAACTTAAAACGCTAATACCTATTCATAACTTTATTTGATTTTGGACTGTATTGCTTATCTATTTAATATTTATAGATAATCTAAACTTACACTAACAATAACACAAATGGTAAATTTCTCAACAATACCCATCTGCCTATATTAGGTAAGACCTATTGATTTTTTTTTTTTTACCCAATAGAGAAATAGTCCATTCGATTTTTTTTAAGTATAAGAACAAAAAAAATTCAGTGTTTGGTGGATCAAACCGAACCGTCCATAGAGATGACCTTTCAAAACAGTTTTACAACCTTGACCTTGACATATGAATTGTACGCTATATGAAGAAATTTATGGAAAAGGATAGAAGTTACGTAAGTTTAAATGGCTATAACTGAGGCTATCTATCCCAGAAAAAACATGAAAGACCAAAAACAATAATCTAAAAGTTGATGGTCGACTATTGTACAGTCCAAAGAGAAAATTATATCAGATTTAAGAGAGAAAATCCAGCTAAATCAGCTGTAGAGGGTAAGGCCTATTGATTTTATATGTAGTTTTTTTAGATAAGACCTATTGATTTTATATGGACTTTATTTGACGAATTACTCTTTAAAAAACTACTATATTACGATTTTCACTAGAGATTAAACAAGCCCTAAAAACTAAAAACTATTATTTTACGATTTCACTGGAAAATCTCTTCCTTTGGAAACCTATAGTTCCACCATTGGAACTCCATCTTAAGTGTAGGAATCATGTTGAAGACAACGAGCAGAACTCACATGAAAATAAGATGAAAAAAAGAAAGAAAAATAAATTGGAACTAGATCTGTTGCTTCAGTGGTTTGCCCTGCAGCAGGACAAGTAGTTCATGTACTTCACATGACAAGAAGTTGAAAAAAAAAAAACAAGAAACTGGAATCAGAGACAAGTTTTCCCTACAACAAGACAAGTTGTATATTTTATTGCTTTAGTGGTTTTCCCTACAACAAGACAATTTGTTGTATATTTTATTGCTTTAGTGGTTTTCCCTACAATAAGACAAGTTGTTCATGCAATTAACCCTTTCCTCTGATGAAGATTATGAGTTTCTTGATCTTTTCCCTGCAGTTAGACAAGTAGTTGATGCAATTAATCCAAACAAATACATACAGAGACATGCAATCCCAAAAACTAGTGGTGAAGATTATGAGTTTATTTCTCTGGTTAGTGATTAGGATTCATATGTTTGTGACTGGGATAGAGATTGAGAAGAATATCATGTTCCATAACCATACTTTTATTTCTTGGATGCCCTTAGACCTGGCGGTAAGACAAAGGAAGTTCTCATATGAAGTCTAGGAATATTGTTAAAGGTAAGGTGTTGAACTCACATGACAACAAGTTGAAAAAAATAGAAAGAAAAAGAAACTCGAACTAACATGTGTCCCAAGGAAGTGAAACCTCTCACCGGCCAAAGGTAATGATGATTTTTCAACAATAGTTAAATGAGGGAAATGAGATGTACTCTAATCTTCTAATAGGTCTTAGCTCATCAGATTTTACTTCATATAATTAATTTATTCGATTCTAGCTGATAAATTTAAATTTATTCTAAAATTTATTTATGTGATCAATATTTTAGTTAAAGCATGACAAGGGGCTCCGCAATAGAGAATCAAACCCATCGGTACTTCATCTAGGACTAGCCACTAAATAAGTTAAGGGGCTAGTCATGAAAGAAGCAAGTGTAGCTACTAGAGAAGCAACATCAATGGAATTTGTTGTATATTCTACTCTTTAGTGGTTTGCCCAACACTAGGAGTAGTTCATGCAAAAAAATACATACAAAGAAATGTAGTTTCAGAAACTCCTTATGTATAGAGCATAAGAAACATACCCTAAATAAAGGTCTATGTAACATAGAATCCACCCCATCGGTACTTCATTTAAGACTAGCTACAAAATAAGTGAAGGTAATACTAACGAAAGAAGCAATGGTAGCTACTAGAGAAGCAACATCAATGGAATTTGTTGTATATTCTATTGCTTCAATTCTTTTCCCAACATTCGGAGGAGTAGTTCATGCAAACAAATACATACAGAGAAATGCAGTTCCAAAAACGCTTTATGTAAAGAGCATAATAAACAAACCCTAAATAAGGGGAGCACTCTACATAGTCAATCAATTAAATCCAAATCACTACCTAAACAATGAAGGGTTCAACGAGATTGTCTGTGGAGCATGATAAGGGACTCCCCCTCGAGTGGGGGGCAGATTTCCCTCCTAGATAGCCCACATGTGCTAACTCTTGATGTATGATGTTCAAAGGCAATTGGCTATGAATAAAGAAAGCAAAATAATTGGGGTTGGATAATATTAATTTCCTAAATACTTAACAAAAACTAAGTAAGTAAAAAGTAAACAGAGGTTCATTTTAAAAGGCAAACCCATGAATTTTAAACTTTATCAATACTCTATAAATGTAAACTTAAGGCCAAATACTAACTTAAATCTAGTATACCTTGTTTAAAAACTAGATGTAGAAATTAAAAGCTTAAGTGCAACAACTAAATTTTGTTTAGGCTATTAAGATTAGGGTTGGGCTTACTAACATAAAAAAATCCTCCAGCCCAAAATCCGTGCCTCTGTGTTTTCTCCTCTAGCCCAAAAACTTTGCCTAGGATTCTCCTCCAGGCCCGAAACTTTACCCCAGAAATAAATTACCTTACACAATGATTACATAATACATACCCAAAATTGTCACAAAAGGGTAGAATGACCTATTTTGACCATGCAACAGGTGGAAATTGCAATATTGGGCATGCCTAAAGGAAATTTTCCACGTCTCGATGGGCTAACTATAATTTTTTACCATGCTTGTTAGCCATTTTTGTGTCAAGATATATGGAAAATAGTATAAGACTCTAAGTGCTCTCCCTCAATCCTCTCAACCTTAGATGTCACATTCATCATTGTCATCCCCAAATTATCAAGAGCCAACTCTCCTTATCACTATTGGCCCATTGCCCTTTGTGACATCATATACAAAATCATCTCCAAGGTCATTGCCAGCAAACTAAAGCCCATCATCCTCTCTATCATTTCCCTAGAGCAAACTAGATACGTGGAAGGAAGGAAAATAATGGATAGTGTAATCCTTGCACATGAACACATCCATTCTCTTAAATCCAACAAAACCCTTGGTATGCTCATCAAGCTTGACATGCCTAAAGCCTTTGAAAACCTCAGTTGGAAATTCATCTTTCATATACTCATAGCATTTGGATTCGAAGAAATATGGATTCATTAGATACTTTCCCTCATCGCCAAAGCCTTCTTCTCCATCTTAGTCAATGGAATTCCCTCCATCCCTTTTGTTCCTTGAAGAGACATTAGCAAAGGGGGTGTCATCTCTCCTTATATTTTCTCCCAATGGTTGAAGGCCTCGATTGCCCGATCTTTGTTTCCCTCCAAGATGGACTCTTAGAAGGTCTCCCTCTAGGATATTCAATCCATTCTTCCACTCATCATCAATTTGTGTATGACACTTTTCTAATGGGAACTCCCACTATCAAGGAAGTGCCAACCTTAAATCACATCCTTATTACATTCTCTAATGCATATAGAACTTCCATTAGCCTAGCCAAATCCTAAATATTTTTCTTTAACACTCCACTAGTTATTCAAACTCACATTTTCTGGCCTCTTGGTTTTCAAAAGAGCTCCCTTTTCGCCAAATATCTGGGTGCCTCTCTCACTACCAACTCTCTTAGGAAATTCACTTGGGATAATCTTCTTCAAAAATTTGAAGCTCATCTTTCCTGTTGGGCCTTTTTCTTATTAAATTTGATAGGTCACTTCACTCTCCTCAAATCAATCCTTCAACCCTTTTCTACTTATCTCCTATACACTTTTGTTTCTCTAAAGGCCATTCTCAACAAGATACAAAATATTTAGTGATGCTTCCTCTTAGGGGCTGCTAAGAGAGAAAAAATGTGGACTCTTATTGCTTGGGAGAAACGTTTCCAACCAAAGCTTAAAGGAGGATTTGTACCAAGAGATCCAAAAACTCTTAGTAAAGCACACAACAACAAAAAATTGGTAGAGATGGATATAAATCCAACATTCGTCTAGTGTAATATCTAGAGACACAAATACACCTGAAACATTTAGGAATTACAACTCTCACTGATAGGTAATATCAAAGGCTCACATATTTTGAATGTTTCATGGGAGCACAAAATCTCGTCAAGGATGGTAGTGTATCTTTTGAGAAGTAAGAAATGGTTAAAGCATGTTATTCTAGGAGGATTCTTGGCACTAATGGCCAAAACTATCTCATAAAAATCATCTCAATCCTATCAAATACTCTCTTCTTTCCCAAGGAATAACCTCTTTTGTTGAATATTGGGGCTCTCCCTCATCTCATTCTTCTTAGTAGTGCAACTAGATAGATTGTACCAATTAGTTATAGTTGAGTTCCTATTCTAGTTGATCAAAAATTCATATTCAAGGAGGATAATATTTTAATTTTCCACAACGCTAACCTCAAGGAAATTTCAACCTCTCATAAGCGTGTAGCCTCCTTTCCCCTAATAATCCTAATGAATATTGTAGCATGTGGTAAAAGTTATAGTATCTCACACATTGGCCTAAAACTAACCTCTTCTTGATTTTATATTGGAACAAAACTCTTACTTGGGACAAGACTCAATGTTATGGATTCTATGGACTTTCAACCTACTCCCTCATCCTCTCTAATTTTAAATCTAGTAATCACCTATTCAACAACAATAGTTACATTGCTCCCCTCTTAGGAAATCTTTCCATCCTATTTCATCAATATGATTGCAATACTACGAGTATCACCTCCACTTTGCATTGATGATGAGCACCCACCAAAATTTATGGGATCACCCTCGTATTAAGTCCCAACTAGACCTCACACCGTTTGGTGTGGGAGTCCCAACCGATATGATGGCCCGGATTCCATTGTCTTAAGGATTTGCCTCAACTCTTGCTTGTCAGCACAGGAGAGTGGTTCGCTTTGTCTTCAAGAAGTGATGTTTGAATGCCTAGTGAGTGTAAGTGTCACTTGTGTCAATGATTCTTTCATTGTCGAGGGAGAGGGTGAGAGTGAGAGTGAGTTCAAGGTTGATAGGGAGTAGTCCCAACACTACTAGGAACACATAACACAACATGACATGCACAACTTCTGGGGGAGAAATCCACACAAATGCAGTAGTCACAACATACAAGGTAAGATAACATGTACAACACTCACGGATCAGTCTGAACGAGTGCAACAGTTGTTACAACAAGCTTCATGTGAAAGGTTTGTCTAATGTATAGGAGAGCAATCTACACGAACGAGACAACGTTAACAACATATACAACACATTTCCATTAATAGATTATGCATTACAACAATGAAGCAGTTCAGATGTAGAACGCAAGTTAAAGCAACATGCGTTACAAGTGTTAAAGATTAGTCTTACAAAAAATACAATACATGTGTGAAAATGCGTTGGCCTATTAGCAGGCTTTTGAATTAAGCAAAAGTTCCAAGACACATCGTTACACCATACATCACTAACCCCGAGTGTGGGGCGTTGGAGCCACTATTTACTCCTCAAAGAAAATATTACAGTCTCTCTTGGCTATGTGGGAGGAGTTGAGGTGAAAAGTCCTTTGCATGTACAAATGAGGGGGTATTTATAGCCAAGGGTGAAACTGACCCTTGTGGTTGTTTGTCTACCCTCATGATCATTTGAATTCCATGACTTTTCGACTTACATGACTCTTTGTTCAATAAGTGGGTCTCTTGGAATTCCACGTTACATAACATTGATTGACAATAAGCTCATAAAGGAGATGTGGGCGACATGACTCATGACCTGACTCAAAATGACTTGACATGAAAATGCTAGTACATTCGTGTTGCTGTTGGAGTGTATGTTGAGCTATAGTGCTGCTGGGCGATGGATGTCTTCATGGTGTATCATAGCTTCAACTCCGCATGGTGAAGTGCGTGGAGTCTTCAATGGTCCTTGGTTCGCTTGATGAAGATTTAGTATGTTGTTCCTTGCTTGCATGTTGGAAGTCTTGACAGGCTCATCTGTTCGCAAAGGTGCATGTTCGTCGCGTCCGTCTGCTTCACATACTTCGTTTGTTCGTCTGTTGGTGAACCTGTCCTTCTGCATGTGCTCCCTTCGTTCATCCCATTCGTCATCTTGTCATGTTTATTGGTGTACCTGTACCTACAGTCACTCATGACAAGACGACATCAAATCCAAAACCTCCTAGTCTACCATGACATATGATCATTTCGGATGCAGGTGACCAGGAAAGGAAACAAGGTTGTGATGCAGGATAATGGTTCCGGGAACTATTGATGAAAATTGCACAAGAGTCACTGAGTGATGGAGATGGGCAATTTGATTCGACAGTGACTCTCTGCGAAGTCTAGCTCGACTAGGAGGCAAAATTGCTCAAATTTTGGGAGGAATGGTACTGGCTTTTGAAAGGCAAGGAAGGCATACTATGTGAATTTTTCAGAATGAATGAACAGCGGGGATGGACAGCCAGATTTGTGCAATTTTCCAAAGGAACGGGCCGAGTTGCATGAAGGTTCAGTAAGCAGGGATTGTACAGTTTGTCTGGGGAACTGCCCAAGACACTAGCAGACAAAACTGCGTAATTCCTAGAGGGCACTTCCAGTTGGCTGCTGGGGTCAGTGGCAGCCAAAACTGTGCAATTCCCAGAGGGAACTACCATTTGGTTTCTGGAGTCACTAGCAGCAGCAACTGTGCAATTCCTGGAGGGAATTGGTAGTCTGCTGCTAGGGCTGCTGGCAAGGAAAACTGCACTAAGGCCGGGAGGCCGGTCTGCTGATCATCCCTGCGCAATTTCTGAGCTAAGCTGACTGATGGGAAACGAAAGGTATGCACATAAACACTCTATAATTTCTGAGATGAACATTTGGTCGACTATCGGGATGACTGGAAGAAAAATTGCACAATTTTCTGAGGGAGACAGGGACGGGCACTTGGTGTCTGTCCAATGTGTCTACGCAATTTCCTCAGTCAGTTGAGCGGGTGAGGGTAGTGGCCTCTGCGCAATTTTTGAATGGAGTTAGTCGCGGGGTGATTTTCAAGTCAAACTATCCAGGTGGCCAACATGAGAGATGATTGCATTGCTTGCGGGCATCGCAGCTTGAAAAGACTAGCTTGGTGCTACGCTATTTTGGTTGACATCCGATCGAGTCAATGGTAGGGTGATGATCCGACTGTCAGAGGGGAGTCAGGTAATGAGAACCTTCAGTAAAAATGGCTAAGCGTGTGAACAATCGAAAGATTCATATGTGATCATACGAATACACGCTTGCATGACTTGACGACGAAATGACCAAACCATCCATACACACATTTTTAACAAGACTGAATGATGGTGTAAGTGACAAGCGTAACACTCATGATTGGTCGTTCATTGATCGAGACGATGCCTGCGCAACAATGAATGTGACTCTGTGTGTGAGTGCGATAGATGCTTTCATAGTGAACACAACAAGCATATACGAAGCGAAGACTTTGAGCATAACTAGAACATGGTCGCAAGAATGACTTAGACATCAACATGCAGAGACTTGAATGCGATGAACAAGCAAGGTGGATGTAAAGACTCACACAAGCTCAGGGAGTGAACCCGAGTGTGTGCAGTCATCAAGTGAAACTCTTCAAAGGAGGCTCCGAAATTGGTGCAGGCCAAAATTTTGGAGGGTGGTTGTAGCCACTACAACACTTGGCAACACACTAGTAGAACTCCAAATTCTCTGTTTCTGTTCATTTCTAGCACAAGGCCTTGATATTTCGGGGAGTATTGAATCGTTGTGTGGGTTACTTCATTTTCCCCAATTACCCCTTAGACATACGTGGTTCACCCTTTGCCAACTCAGTCAAACACAATCAAAAGTTCAGCTTGAATCTTAGTGTTTTGAATCTGGGAAGGGTAGTTTAGCTCGCGAATTGAAGATTTTCAGAGTATGAGTTTTCATCTCTAGTGTTGCTCCACTACCAGCAGGCCTAAACAGTACCTTGGTGGAGTCACACAAGAACACACACATTGCTCCATTGCCAACGAGCCTCGTCAGTACCCTAGTGGAGTTGCATGCTTCACCTCTCTACGTGGGAAGCCTTTCTCTTCTTTCACCTTCATATTTTTCAAGAGGACTGTGCATAGGCACTTATTTATTTTTGGGGCAGAAGACAGATCTAAACTTATTGAGAGAAGAAGAGGTTGTTCCTTCAAAGAAGCATATAAGACCTCTGACATAGGTTTTTTTGTTTAGATTTCCTCTTCTTCGTTTCTACTAGTTGGATGAGCTTGAACACACATAGCAGAAGGTTGAGTATAGGCATGGGGCTTGCCAATGTGGACATAGGTTCATAGTTGGACCAAAACTTTCCTTGCAAATAGTTCATATTTTACGTCAAGACTTCATCGGATGAAGGTTACAACCATGCATGGAGAAGGCAGACACAAGATTGGCCAAGTGCTGTAGTGTCATGAGTTTCCTCAAATTTCAGCCACATACTCTATTCAAAAGCCAAGACATAGTAGTTGGCAACACTTATTTCTGTAAACAAAAATAGTAATATATCAAACAAACAAAATGAACGTGAACAAAAATAGTAACCAAACAAACAAATCAAAAGCAAAGATAATAAGCAGAACAAACCAAATGAAACAACAAGTAGCAAGCAGACTATGTACATGGCATGGGCGCGACCCGACCTACTAAAAATAATTCTTGAGATCTTGGCCATTGACAGGAAGGTTGTCAATCCTCCTTCCCAGTGATTGCAAATGATACGTGTGCGGGCCAAGCTTCTCGTAGATCAGTGCAAGTCCATCGGACTATGCTACCGAAACCTAGTGGCATTCCAGACGACCTTCAAGTGAAGACAACAACATTGTTTCAGGCACTGTGTACAACATGGGCTCGAATGATGGCAGGAGGTAGTTGTTTTTATTCAGGGAAGGGTTCAAGTTTCCAAAGTCGATGCGTAAGCAGATTTTCCTAGATTTTTGTCGTGCGGGATTTAGATTAGAAAACCAAGTATGATGACGAACTTTGCAAGTAATCCAAACATTTAAATGATGGTCAATCTTTTCGGTGAAAGAGTGCAAACAACATGTATGTGTTACCCATTCTTTGTTGCAATGGCTTGTCTCCTGCTTTACCTGGAATCTCATGATGGATTGCTCACCTGTGGCATGTACTCAAGTCATCATTTACTCATGCAGACCCATCCCGATACTGTTCGATCAAGTGGTCAATGATTTGTGGTTGCTGTAGTGTGTATCTTGTACCGAGATTGGCCATCTTTGAATCGTGGTAGGTTCTTAGGTTGCTCTGTTTGTTCGTAGTGTTGTTCCTTTGTGTTTTCAGCATGAGTGCTTCATACTCGGCATTGTTTTTGGTGCCTTCGAACTTCAAAAATCTTGAAATCATGCATTTTCCATTGTTTTGGATGACTGAGCTACACTTGGTCCTTGAGCCATCATGTGTTCCCAATTTGTCAAGACTCATGGTCCACAACTTATATGTACATGTACCGTTTGGCATGCTAGTATTGCTACTACAACTACTATTATTAGAAAAACAAACTGCACAAGTTCCATTACCATCAGTTGGGCGAGGAAGGAGTCCCAACTGCTTGTCTGATGAGGTTGGAGCTGGCCATGGAGGATAACGCTCCAATGTATTTTCTAGGAGGCAGTTTCCAAACATGAGTTTTACGAAGGCCAATGATTCATTCTCACTATTAAGGGGAGTGACATTGTGTTTCATATACCTCTCAAATAAAACTTGGATTTGGTTGCATCTGACCTTGTACGGAAGCCACATGTGAGACCAGTCTGTAGCAAAATATCCATATGCTTCCAGTATGTCCACAACAACTATGTTGATGCATTGGTGGACTCGACCGTCATGGGATAGTCGAATGATCACGTCTCGAAGCTCACCAATGGCTGGTACTGAGGTTCTATCAAGTTGGATGATTCTCCTGGATGTTTCACTCCATCGTACATTGATCTTCTTAGCAATGGAGAGCGACATGACGTTGGCTGTCGCGCCAGAATCAACCAAGCAGTTGTGAAAATTGTAGTTGAAAACTTCGAATGAAAGCAAGAATGGGGGGCAACCTGAGTTTTCTTCTTCCATCCAAAGTGTATTGAGAATAGTAGATAGTGATTTGGGAGGTGTGCTTGCTCCCTTGCTGGTAGAAGTTGCGGTGTCCGTTGTTGTTTGTCCCAACACATGCAGCAGGATATCTCGCTGACTCCGGACTTTGGCTAACTCGAACAAACTAATGTTTACCCGAGTGTTCTTCATGTCATCAACTATGTTGTAGTCCAGAGGTGGTAGACTCACCAAGGTGTCAGGGGTGGAACAGATGTTCATGTTGTCCAACAGAGTGTTTTGAAACTTGTTGCTCATGGATGTACTCTTATTAACTGTTATCTTCCCAGACTTGCTTGGTGTTTGTTGCTTTGAGACAGCCGGTGGATCAACCTTCTTTATCAGTTGTCTCACTTTATCTTTCATTTCCCCAAGAGTAGGGGGAGCCCCTTTACTCCTAAGATTGTAACGATCATTTTTCTTTTGGGGTTGCTTCTCGGTGTTTGTCTTCGAGATTACTTGCAAGCACTGATACACGCTCACCACATGCCCAGAACTTGGTGTTTCATCAAGTGCAACCTCTTTGCTATCATCAGTGTCTTCTGGATACTCCTGTATATCACCTTCCGCATCGAGTGTATGACTACAGATAGAGGTAACGACTCACTTCCAATATGAACAAGAGTTATCGAGGTGGAACTCTTCATGGAAGGAAAAGAAATTAGGATCAACACATTGATCGAGTTGGAACACAAGCTTCTTTGCACATTTGGAAGCGAACCGGTTGTTGCTTGATGAGTTGGTTGATGAACTGCTTGCTTGTCTCTGACTGGGAGATGGCTACTTTCGAATGTGTCCATTTTTTGTTGTTTCATTGTCTCTACCCTTGCTCGTCATTGCTTGGGGATTTTTGCTCGCATCCTTGGAGTCTTTCGTTGATACATCATCCCTTGATGACTCCAATTGTGCGCATGTCTTTTTCAACAACAATAGCCTCTTTACTACTTTTTAAAAGAGTTGGCTTCGCAGCTCACTTGACAAACTGTGCAATGGTGGTCGACAATGCAGACGTGTAATACTCAGCATTGATGGAGTCATGAGGTTTAGTGTTTGTTACCAATTTGTTCAAAATATGCATAAACCTCTGATTGAAGTCTTTCACTTTCTCTTTCCCTCCATCCTTGAGCAGCATGGCTGGGATCTTGTCATCAACAAACTTTTTGAGGAACATACGTTTGAAAGAACCCCAGTTTTGTATGGAGTTTGAAGGATGGTTGTGATACCAAGTAGCTACGCAGTCGTCCAAGGTACATGGGAACAATCTACATGCTACGTCATCATAACATACCTCAAGGGTATACAACTATAGGCAAAAATTGTCTAGGTGGTCTTATGCCTTCACCACATTGTCAGGGTTGAACTTAATGTTCATTCTCTTTGCTCACTTTGACATCTTGTGCAGAACAGTTGGGAGAGTCAATGATCCCTCAGTCATCCATTCAAGATTTGGGTCAGCCATATCTTCATCTTCTTCATCCTCTTCCTCTCCTTCATAGTCTCATGGTTTCAGATCTCATTCTGTTGGTTTGTCTCCATCTCCACCTCCTTCATTTCCTTCCCCTCCACCTCCTATATCGGAGTTCGATCCCAAGATCACAAGAGTGGCTTGTTCGTCTTCAAGGAAGATTAGAGGTCCCTCTCCGTCTTCGATAGCTTCCTCTAGACCTTCAAGCGTGGCAAGGACTGCTTCTTCCACTGATGATACAACAACTCCTGTGGGAGTGGCTTTTGGCTTCCTAGATGTGTGTGGAAGATGTTGTACGCCTGGGATCAGTCCGACTGCTTTCACAAACTGGCAAGTGACGGGTTGGACGGAGCGAAGGTGTTTATATGAAATCTTGCATTCAATTCTAGGTGGTGAGGAGTAACCAACTGCATAGTCACATGAGAGGGAGTGCGAGTTACTACATTGACCAAATGATTGATGAGTGAGTGTGAGGGGAATTTCAGCCATGTACAACTGGTTGCCCTCCTATGTTGATGGTGTTAGAACCGCCATCATTCAGCGGATCACCCTAGTATGAAGTCCCAACTAGACCTCACACCATTTGATGTGGGAGTCCCATCCGATATGATGGCCTCGTTGCCATTGTCTTAAGGATTTGCCTCAACTGTTGCTTGTCAACACAGGAGAGTGGTTCACTTTATCTTCGAGAAGTGAGGTTCATGTGCTTGGTGATTGTAAGTGTCACTTGTGTCAATTGTCCTTTCACTGTCAAGGGAGAGGGTGAAAGTGAGTTCCAGGTTGATTGGGATCAGTCCCAACACTGTTAGGAACACAAAACACAACAGGACATGCACAACTTCTGGCGGAGCAATCCACATGGATGCGGCAGTCACAAAATACAAGTAAGATAACACCTACATCACTCACAGATTAATCCGAATGAGTGCAATGGTTGTTACAACAAGCTTCATGTGAAAGGTTTGTCTAATGTCCGAGAGATCAATCTACATGGGCGAGACAATATTAACATCATATACAACACATTTTCGTTAATAGATTATGCATTACAACAAATGAAGCAGTTCAGATGTAGAACACGGGTTAAAGCAACATGCATTACAAGTGTTAAAGATCAGTCTTACAACATATACAATACATGTGTGAAAATGTGTTGGCCTGTTAGCAAGTTTTTGAATTAAGTGAAAGTTCCAAGACACATCATTACACCATACATCACTAACCTCGAGTGCAGGGCGTTAGAGCCACTACTTACTCCTCAAAGAAAATATTACAGACTCTCTTGGCTATGTGGGAGGAGCTGAGGCGAAAAGTCCTTTGCATGTAAAAATGAGGGGGTATTTATAGCCAAGGGTGAAACTCACCCTTGTGGTTGTTCGACTACCCTCATGACCGTTTAACTTCCATGACTTTTTGACTTACATGACTCTTTGTTCAATAAGTGGGTCTCTTGGACTTCCACATTACATCACATTGATTGACAACAAGCCCATAGTGGAGATGTGGGCGACATGACTCATGACGTGACTTGATATGACTTGACATGACAATGTTGGTACATTCATGTTATTGGAGTGCATGTTGAAATATAGTATTGTTGGGTGATAGATGTCTTCATGGTGTATCATAGCTTCACCTCTGCATGGATAAGTGTGCAGAGCCTTCGATGGTCCTTGGTTCACTTGATGAAGCTTTAGCATGTTGTTCCTTGCTTGCATGCTGAAAGGCTTGACAGGCTCACATGTTTGCGAAAGTGCATGTTCGTCGCATTCATCTACTTTGCATACTTCGTTTGTTTGTTCGTTGGTGAATCTGTCCTTCTGCATGTGCTCTATTTGTTCATCCCATTCATCGTCTTTTCATGTTTGTTGGTGTACCTGTACCTACAGTCACTCATGATGAGATGATATCAAATCCAAAACCTCCTAATCTACCATGACACATTATCATTTCGGATGCAGGTGACCGGGAGAGGCAACAAGGCTGCAATGCGGGATAATGGCTCTGGGCACTGCTCATGAAAACTGCAAAAGATTCACTAAGAGATGGAGACGGGAAATCCGAGTCAACAGTGACTGCGTGCGAGGTTTGTCTTGGCTCGGAGGAAAAATTGCCCTAATTTTGGGAGGAACAATCTAGGCTGTTGGAAGGCAAGGCAAGCATGCTCTGTGCATTTTTCAGAACAAACGGGCAGCAGGGATGGACAACCAGATTTGGGAAATTTTCCAAGGGAACGGGCCAGGCTGCATGAAGGGTCAGCAGGTAGGGATTGCGCAATTTTTCTGGGGAACTGCCCAGGAGACTTGTAGACAAAATTGCGCAATTCCCAGAGGGAACTGCTAGTTGGCTGCTGGGGTCAGTGGCAGCCAAAACTGCGCAATTTCCAGAGGGAACTACCAATTGGTTGTTGGAGTCACTGGCAGCAGAAACTGTGCAATTCCTCGAGGGAATTGGCAATCTACTGCTAGGGGCTGCTGGAAAGGAAAACTGCACTAAGGCCAAGAGGCTGGTCTGGTGGCAAGGAAAACTGCACTAAGGCCGAGAGGTCGGTCTTCTGATCATCTCTACGCAATTTCTGCGCTGATTTGAGCTGATCGGCAGAGGAAGGGCTGCACATAAACACTGCGTAATTTCTGAGAGGAACAATTGGTCCACTGTCGAGATGACTAGCTAGGAAAACTATGCAATTTTTTGGGGGAGACAGGGATGGGAACTTGGTGTCTGTCCAGCCTGTCTATGCAATTTATTTGGTCAGTTGAGCGAGAGAGGTCAGTTGCCTTTGCGCAATTTTTGAGTGGAGTCAGCATCGGGGTGACTGTCGGGTCCAACTATCTAGGTGGCCAACATGATAGATGATTGAATTGCTTGTGGGAAATGCAGCTCGAAAAGATTAGCTTGGTGCTTATGCGCTGTTCCGGTTGATAGTTGATGGTATGGTGATGGTCTGTCTATCAGAGGGGAGTCAAGTCATCATAACCTTCAGTAAAAATGGCCAAGTGTGTGAACAATCGAAAGATGCATAGGTGATCATACGAACACACACTCGCATGACTTGACAATGAAATGACCAAACCATCCATACACACATGTTCAACAAGATTGACCAACGATGTAAGTGACAATCGCGACACTCATGATTGATTGTTCATTGATCAAGACAATGCTTGCGCGACTCTGAATGTGACTCCATGTGTGATTGCGACAAATACTTTCATAGCGAACACAACAAGCACGTACAAAGTGAATACTTTGAACATAGCCAAAACATGGTCGCAAGCATGACTTAGACATCAACATGAAGAGACATGAATGCAATTAACAAGCAAGGCGGATGTAAAGACTCACACGAGCTCACGGAGTGAACCCGAGTGTGTGCAGTCATCAAGTCAAACTCTTCAAGGGAGGCTCCGAAATTAGTGAAAACCAAAATTTTGGAGGGTGATTGTAGCCGCTATAACATAACCACATCACCAATTAAGCATGGAACAAGCTCCCTTGTTTCCTCCTCTAGAACACTTGGAAAGAGAAATAGTTTTTAAAAACAAAACACTCTTTGCACAATCTTTGGCAAATTATTCTCAACAACCTAAGGGAATCATTTCTCTTGCTTTCTTGGGTTGATAAGGATTGGGTTTGTAATCCTGTCAAAAAATTCATCCTCTCCTCCTTTGGATTCTCTTGTCATCTCTTCTCTTATGTCCCTTCACCTCCTCCCTCCTCTCCCTCTAGCCCTACCTACTCATCTCCCCTTCTCATTGGCTTCATCAAACAAAATTTTGATGATGTCTCCAAAGGGAATCTAGGTCTAACTAGATATGGAGATTTCCTTGACAACACAAATTCAAATCCCTCACATATATGCTGGAGAAATCAGTCACACTACCAACAATGTTTTAGAAATTTAGGCACTTGAACAAGTCCTCTTCATCACCATAGGAAAGTGTTACTCCATGTTCATCATGGAGGGAAATTTTAAAATAATAATAAATATATTTCAAAGAATCCAATGTGGTTCTAACGCATGCCAAGCAATCAAGATCTTGAGATTGGGAGATTGAGTAAAAAACATAGCAAAGCTCCTAATTCAAATTCCTTCCACCCTCCTCTCTCATGTTCTTCGAGAGGGAAATAAAATGGATAGCCATATGCCTAACCACGACCCCAAACTAAGTGCTTCATTGATAGATCTAGATAGGGATCAATGCATTCTTACCTCCCTCCTCTCTCAATGTTAGAATTGGGACAAAATAGACTTTACTCCACCACAATGGTTGCACTAATGCTAGCCCTCCCATCCCACTCTGATATAATGGATGCCCATCAAAATAGAAGCTCCGCTAAGAAAGTCATTTGGCAAGTGATTGGCATCTTTATTGCCTCAAAGGACCAATAGTCAGTCTAAGCTCTTAATATTAAAATATAATATTGAACCTCTTATATATAATATTATTAATGTATAACATTATAAACACATAATAGGAAACAAATATAAACGTTTAGAATTGTATGATAAAATATTGAAATGTTGATGGAAAACAATCGTTAAGTTAAATTGAACATCAATATAGATTAATCATGATATTTAACTTCAAGGTTATGTGAAATGTATATCACTTGATAATTTAAATAATAATAATAAATTTATTAAATTAAAGATCAATATAAATTAAAATTCAACTTTCAGCTTATCGCATATTATATTATGTATGCATACAATTATTTATTATATATAAACACAAACATATATACCAATAAAAAACACTTTATACAAAATAAAAATATGGGATATTTTGATTTATATCACAAAATGTTAAAATGTATAATGATAGATAATATGTGGGAAAAAAAGCTTATATTTTTTGAATCATTGACCGGAGAATCCACATTTTTATCATTTTTGTACCAATGTTTCGAATCCCAAATGGGATCCATCTTCAGGATATGAGAATGATGATGAGAGAAGAGCATCGGAGAAATAATAAATAGTGATGAGGATAAAACTTTTGTATTAACAAACTGTTGGGTGAAATAATTTTTAATTATTTTAATTAATTTTTATTTTTATATAATTTAATATTAATTTGTTTTTTAAAAATTTTAATTATATTAATTTGTTTTATTAATATTATATATATAATATTAATATGTTTATTAAAAAATTTTAATTTGTTTTAATATATAATATTAATATGTTTTAAAAATTAATTTGTTTTAATATATAATATTAATTCTAATATCGAATTAATTCCTAAATAATTTAATTAAATTATTAATATTAATTATATTAATTATATTATTAATATATTATTAATATTAATTATATTATTATTAATATATTAATTAATAATAATTATATTAATTATATATTAATATAATTAATATATAATTAATTTCCTATTAGTATTATTACTCCCTAGGTTAAAATCAATTTCATATTTGAATTAATATCTCCCTAAGTTTAATAATATTAATCTCATATTAGAATTAATATTATATATTAAAACATATTAATATTAGTAATATAATTAATAGAATTAATATTAATATTATAATAATTAATATTAACTAATACATTAATAATAATAATAATATTAATATAATTAATATTAATAATCTATTAATAATAATATAATTAATATATTGAGGAATAATAATATAATTAAAAATAATAATATAATTAAATAATTAATTAATAATAATAATTGATATAATGAATAGAATTAATATTATTAACATTAACTAATATATTAATAATAATATAATTAATATTAATAATATAATTAATATAATTAATATTAATAATTTAATTAAATTATTTAAGAATTAATTCCATATTAGTATTAATATTATATATTAAAACAAATTAATTTTTAAAACAAATTAATAATTAATATCAATAATAATATTAATTATTATTATTAATATATTATTAATATATTAATAATATATTAATAATAATAATTATATTAATTAATATGTAATTAATATAATTATTATTAATTAATATATTAATAATAATATAATTAATATTAATAATATATTAATAATATAATTAATATAATTAATATTAATAATATATTAATAATATAATTAATAGACATTGAAACCGGGAGGATGGAGTACGCGGAAGCTAGGGTTTGCAAGGAGTTCGGTTAGCGAGGGTTTCCGTTCACTGCAGCACAGAGGACCGTGCTGGAACCTGCCTACCCGCCTCCGTAACATCGCTGGTTTACTGTTTTACTTTCCTTTGCCGTTTTACTCCAGGTGACTTATTTGGTAACTTGAGCCGCTCACTGCTAACGGCGTTCTGCGACGGTTTCTTCACTGCTGCGAGGGGTTAGTCGGTGCGAGTCGTTTTCGCCGTTTCACTCCGTTCCGAGGTGTCTGCGGATCTGAGGTGCAGCTGGCAATGGATGAATTGGATGCCGTCGATTACACAGCGGACCCATTGGAAGGGGTATCCATATGGCGTACGCCCTTTGATGCTTCTGGAGGTTTGTACAGCTCGGATTTTACCGCCCCTATTCAGCCGGTCCCGTTCACAGACTCGCTCTCGCACCCCCCTGTCATACTGCCGGATGACCCGCCGTCTTGGCCGGCCCTCACCACCCCTCCTCATTCCCCGGCTACTCTCGGTTTCGTATCGGACTGCCTCATCTCCAATCCCTGTACTCACCCCCTGGTCACGGGATCCGCTCCCCCTCTGCTCCATGGCCTCTCTATCCCGGGTGCTTCGATTGGGATTCCGTTTACCTTAGGGTTTTCATCTGGCTGTTTCACAAGCGTCCCGCCCCTGTCCGGCTCTTCCACCTCATTTATTCCCTCCGGACCCTCACTCCCGGATCCCCCTCCCTTTACAAACCCTCATCCGTCGGTTCCCCCTCACAGTCATTCCCCTCCCCGGGGCCCTAAACGGCGGTATAAGTGCTTCAAATCCAGGGCAGAAGACGTTTTCCTTCGGTTAGAAGAAGATATTCGCTGGGGAGAGACCATGGATTTCGCGGATCGAGTCTTGGTCGGACGCATTCGAGGACGCAGTTATTCGGCAGCACGTTTGAAACAGTGGGCAGCTGAGGTCTGGGGTCACCATCTGGTTGACATCCCCTTTGTACAGACCTTCGTGCGGGGATGGTTCGCTCTCCGTTTCGCGCGTGCCGACCATACCAACTGGGTACTTTCTTCATTTTGGCATTTTGAACACGCGCCGGTCCTTCTGAAGAGATGGACTCCTCTTTTCGACCCGGAAACTGAACGCATTGGCACTGGACCGGTATGGATTAGGCTGCCTGGACTTCCGCTTCAATACTGGTCCGAGGATATCTTTAAGAGAATTGGTAATGCTATTGGTGTCTATATGGGCTATGATAAATCCTACCAACAGACTGGAATGATGGCTTACGCCAGGATCCTTATCAATCTGGATACGACTGGCGGACTGCTCGAGCATATCACGATTCAATGGAGGGACACGGAGCGCAAGCAGATTATTGACTACGAAGGCGTACCCTATAGATGCCGCCGATGCCACAAGGTTGGCCATCTCTATAGAGACTGCCCCCTCCTCAAGAAATCTGGTACTCATGGTGTCGAGGAAGTAGTACCCCCATCCCAGGTTCCCCAACCTGAGAATCAGCCGGCTCAAGATCCATTGGAACCTCCCCCTCCTGCTCATGTGACAACAGCAGAGGTAGCCGCATCAGATGACTTCGCTGGGACATCTGCGGGGATGCAGCCGAACCTGAAGGATGGGCAGCCGAACATTGCACCTGAGGATCTGGAGGGATCGGGTAAGTCTCCTCTCCATTCTCTGTCTGAACCTCATGCATGTGTGACTGTGGGCATATCTACTATTAGTGCATCTGCATCATCATTTACTTTTACTCCCTCAGTGGCACTCTCGTCCTCCCCCTGTTCTCCTCCCTCTCATCACTCACTTGCATGTTCCATCCCTCAGCCCGCCCCGTCGGCACCTCCATCTAGATTATCATCCTCGCTTGCCCCTCATGTTTCTGATCCTTCCCCTCCCGGCTACTTCCTCCGGTCTCGGCACAGAGATAGAGGACCGGATGCTGTCGGTCTCATTCTCTCACACTCTCCTCATCTCAAATCCTCCAGGGGCAGACCTTCTGGTATCTCCAAGGCCAGACTCACTGCCGATACTGAGATTGCCCTAGGACGGCAGCAAACGATTCTTCGGGCCCTTAGAGCAAGGAATGGCCCAGCCCTCGTTCCTCCATGAAATTTATCTCTTTTAACTGTCGGGGGTTTGCTAGCTCAGCCAAAAAACTAGCACTTAGGAGACTTCTCCTATCTTCTCAGATGGACTTCATTTTTCTTCAAGAAACTCTTTGCCCGGCTGTATCCCTTATCCGCACCCTGAATGGATGGCTACCTACTTGGACCTTTCTTGCCTTGGATGCATCTGGAAGGTCAGGGGGCTTAGCCATTGGTGTCAATAACAAAAGGGTGGAGATCAACAACTCATTTGGAGGTAGGGGATTTATTGGACTGGACATTTGCACTCATTCAGCACCGAACGACATCAGGATTATCAATGTGTATGGCCCTTGTTCTGATAGAGCCTCTTTCTGGAACAACCTCCTCGCATCAGATTTATTTCAAGGAGATAATGTTATTCTGGGAGGGGATCTTAACTTCTCCATTGGCTTCAGTGAATCATGGGGTCACTCAGCACAAATCGACCCTCTCACCGAACATATATCTAATTTACTGGAGGAGCATCTCTGGGTCGACATCCCATCCACAAAACTCCAGTACACCTGGACCAACAACAGAAGCGGGGAACAGAGCCTAGCTAGAAGATTGGACAGGTTCCTCATTAAGGAACCTCTGGTTAATAATCTCCCCAGAGTACGTCAATGGGTAGGCACAGGAGGCATCTCAGACCACCGCCCGATCTTCTTAGAAGTCGATGATTTTATTCATAAAATCAAGAGCCCTTTTAAATTCAATGCTGCATGGTTACAGGATCCTTCATTCACTCAACTAGTACACACCTATTGGCTATCCAATGCTATTGGGGAAAACGAGGATCACTCAGCTGGATTTGTAAGGAAACTCAGGGAACTAAAACAGATCACCAAGAACTGGGCTCATCAGAAACGCATCCGGGATAACCTTATACTACAGGAGGCAGAGAAGATCATTTCAGAATTTGAGGAATCTTCAGATGGGACATTTCCATCCTTGATAAGCAAAGAGCATTATCAGGCCCTGATTGCTAAACGCTCTCAAATCCTTAAAGAAAGGGAAGAAGGTTGGCGACTCCGAAGTCGAGCCATTTGGCTCACAGAGGGAGATGCTAACACCAAGTTCTACCACAAATTTGCTAATGGGCGAAAGAACATCAACACCATTTGGGAACTCAGGACAGCTCAAGGGGACACCGTCTCCTCCCAAAGGAATCTGTCCAGACTAGCTGTGGAGCATTTTAGGAGCATCTACAAGGCACCAGCACAAGCTAACATCCTGGAGATTATGCGGGTAGCTGAACTATTTCCTAGATTTATTGAACAAGATGATGCGGAGGAACTTCAGAAGGAAGTATCGATGGCAGAACTGGAAGCTACTTTGAAGTGGTTCAAGAAAGATAAAAGTCCTGGACCCGACGGTTGGACCATTGAATTCTATCTAGCCTTTTTTGAATTATTGGGCCAAGATCTTCTGAATGTTGTCGAAGATAGCAGGAGAAGAGGGCGCATCTCATCTGCAATTAAGTCCACCTTCATTGCTCTTATCCCAAAATCCAATGCCCCCTGCACCTTTGATGACTTCCGTCCGATTTCTCTCTGCAACTGCCTTTATAAGATCATTGCCAAGATCATCGCCAACCGTCTCAAGCCTATTCTATCACTGCATATATCAGCGGAACAATTTGCCTTCTTACATCAGCGCCAAATCCACGAGGCCATCGCCACTGCACAAGAACTAATGCATACTCTGCAAACCAAGAGACAAAAAGGTATGATTCTCAAGGTTGATCTTTCGAAGGCCTTTGACCGCACTTGCTGGTTATACCTTCGGTTGCTGCTCACACACTTGGGGTTTCCTTATGAGTTTATCAAATGGATCATGAGCTGCATATCGGATGTCTCTTACAGTGTTCTCCTCAATGGGGAAGCATCCTCTTTCTTCACTTCGGAAAGAGGACTACGTCAGGGGTGTCCCCTCTCACCTCTTTTGTTTTTGCTTATCATGGAAGGACTGAGTAGAATCTTAATTTCCGCACACAACAGACATCATCTATCTGGTATTAAGATCACAGATCATCTCATTCTTACTCACCTTCTATTCGTCGATGACATTCTCATTTTTCTTAATGGAAGTATTGGAGACTCCACTTCACTCCAAAACTCTTTCCTACTCTTTCAGCATGCTACGGGGATGTTGATAAATGTACAGAAATCCTCCATCACAGCCACTGGATGCTCGGAGTATGAAATTGCATTTGCAAATCAGCGTTTTCCTTATAGTAATTTATCGTTGGATGATGGCATCAAGTATCTCGGATTCCGTCTGAAGCCCCTTGGATACAGGATTGCCGACTGGATCTGGTTGATTACTAAGATTGAGAAAAGATTACAAGTATGGTATCATCGCTACCTTACCCGAGCAGGAAGACTAACCCTTATTAAGGCGGTGATCGAGGCCACCCCAGTTTATTGGATGGCTCTCACTTGGATCCCTAAGGGTATTCTCAACAGAATTTAGCATATCTGCAGCAGGTTCCTCTGGATGGGTCATCAACCTGGAAGAATCTTTGCATGGGTGAAATGGGATACACTTGCAAGGCCCAAGCGATGGGGGGGATGGGGTATCAAGAGACTTGACCTGTTCTCTAGAGCTCTGGCAGCTAAGCTCGGGTGGCACCTCCTCACCTCAGAAAGTCTCTGGACCAGGGTTGCATATGCTAAATATATTTGGCCTCTGAATATTATGGATTGGTTATGCAGGGAGCGGAGAACACAGAACCACATCTCATCCATTTGGAAGGCAGTCATCAGCACCATCCCATTAATCAGAGACAGCCTTACTTGGCGCATAAAGTCTGGCGACGCTGTTCGCATTGGCCTGGATCCCTGGGTTGGCTGTGGTAATTCACACAGACTCTCAGAAGGTATTATTCAACACCTTCATGGCAGGGGCATTACACATATCATGCATATTGGGGACCGAGACAACTCATCCTTTCTACATCAGGCATGGAGGAATGCACTAGCACTGGATATACCTGAACATTGGCATGATGAATGGTCCGCATACACGGATGCTCTCTCCCAGGCACATATTAGACTCACTGAAGGTCCAGATGAAATAATATGGGCATCATCCAAACATGGACTTTACGCTCCAAAACTTGGCTACTTAAAGCTCATGGAACCCCACTTGCCTCCTATTATTCATCCTACCTGGAGGACTCTTTGGAAACTCAAAGCTGCCCCACGCACAAGATTACTTATGTGGAATATTATCTTCGACAAGATCCCTACAGGTACTAATCTTATGAAGCGCTCATTCAATGGTCCATTCCGATGCCATTTGTGTCAACAGGCTGAAGAAAGCACAGCTCATTTATTTTTAACCTGCAATGTCTCTTCTCTATTCTGGAATGGCATCAAAACTCATCTCCCCCAGATAAACCAGTGGCACGGTCAAAATATACTGGAGGCCTGGGAGAATTGGCACACAGAGCATACGGGGAAAGCCCTTAATTTACCGCTTCTAGCCTGCTGGGCTATTTGGATAGCACGCAATCAGGCTATATTCAACCTAAGGGTACCCCACTGGCCGTCCATCACTCTACATATGTTAGCTGACTATAACCTGATACCTGATGAAGACCACACTGGACCTGCCCGTGTTCTCAGACAGCTGGACATAGATCATTCAAAACCGTGGGGATTCTTCGACGGCTCAGCACAGGAGGTGGGGTGTGGGGGAGGAGCCACACTACACCTCAATGACACACACAAATTCAAACTACAAATTCCCCTTGGTCGAGGAACCAATAATTTTGCTGAACTCAGTACAGCCATGCATCTCATCCAATTCGCCATTCATAAAAATTGTAGACATCTACAATTATTCGGTGATTCAAAAATCGTATGCAATTGGTTGTCGAATGCATCTCATTGTCATGCATTTACATTGAGACACATTCTTGAGGAGGCAAAGAGGCTAATTACTTCATTTGACTCATTTGCTTGTCAACACATTTACAGGGAGCAAAATACTGAAGCTGACCATCTCTCCAAAGCGGCTGCGCTCAGGCAAGGAGAAGATTGGATGATACAGGAGGAGAACGAAGGGTCTTTCTATCAGTATTACCACAGACCTTTCGATGATCAGATGTTTCTAGGGCGATAAGGCCCTTACAGTTTTTTATTTTTGTATATTCTGACTGTATATATTTTAGTTACTACACGGCTCTTGCTAGAGCAGACAGACACTAAATTTTGTAATGTTAACAGTATCATTTTTGACAGCTCCCTGCGTGGAGACTGAAGAGACACTAATTTTGGTTTTTCACAGTATTATGACTGAACTCGATAGGCATATCAGCCTCTACTTTGAATGCTTCGGCATATACAAAATGTAATTTCTTACTATTAATAGAAATTACGACTTTTTCCCAGGGGAAAAAAAAAAATATAATTAATATAATTAATATTAATAATTTAATTAAATTATTTAGGAATTAATTCCATATTAGAATTAATATTATATATTAAAACAAATTAATTTTTAAAACATATTAATACTATATATTAAAACAAATTAATATTTCAGCCGACAGTTTGTTAATCCAAAAGTTTTATCCTCATCACTATTTATTATTTCTCATATCCTGAAGATGGATCCCATTTGGGATTCCAAAAGTTGGTACAAAAATGATAAAACTGTGGATTCTCCCTCAATGATTCAAAAGACTCAAGCCACAGATCTCTGAAATCCATAAAGCTTATATTATTAAATTCAATATCAATATCAATATCAATTAAATACACCATTAATCATTTAAAATCAAATTTATTGAATTAACCAAAATATAAATTAAATTTCAACATTTAATACTTGAGTTCATAGTCATGTGTATTTGTCAATTGGACATTACAATTTCTAATTAATTAGTTTATCTATTATTTGATGATAATAATTAATAATAATATAATTTATTTTTTTTAATGTTTATTTTTATATTATTAAAATATTTTATAGTATTATCTAATTTGTTATCTGTTTGGAATTTAAGGTTGCATCTCATACTATAATTAGGTGATATGTTGATCTTATTATTCCTTTTTTTCTTAATTATGAATCTTAGTAGGGCTTTGAAACAGGTCCATCTTAAGACATTGATGTGATTTTTCAGGAAGAGTTTCTTTAATCATGAATCAAAGAAGCCTCCATTATGAGATAATAATAGACATATAATAAAAAATAAAATACAAGTATTCATAATTATATCATGCTATATTAATATATATTGATTAATTATACTTGGGTAAAAATCTATATTGTTGAATTCAACATCAATACCAATTCAATATATCATTCATCATTTTAAATGTATATTATTTAATAAAGAATTAGAATTTATTAAATTAAATCAAAATTAAAATTAAAATTCACTTTGTAGTTGTGTATTTTCAAATGTGTATTACTTCATAGTTTCTGAAAAAACATATTGAATTAAATATTAATACAAATTAAAAATACAACAATCAATTTCGTGCATATGATTTATGTAAGCACAAAATTACTGTGCAACTACAAATGCAAACACAAACATAAAAATGTAGTTAACAAACCTATAATACAAAAAAAATGCAAATATTTAGAATTATACCATAAGATATTGGAATGCATATTCATTGATAATATTTAGGAAAAAAATCTATATTATTAAATTGAACATTAATATCAATTAAATAGAACATTCAAATCAATTTAAACATATATTTATTAATAGTGTTGGTAAAAAAATCAAATTTATTAAATTAAATCAAAATTAAAATTAAAATACAATATTTAATTTTATAGTCATTTATATTTTTGAAATGTGTATTGATTAATAATACTTACATAAAATAATTTTATTAAATTAAGCATCAATATAAATCAAAATACAAGATGTAACTTTTTGCATATCATTTGATGTATACATAAAATTATTACAAACATACAAACACATAATAATACAATTAATAACAAACATATAATATAAAATCAAAATAAAAATACTATTAAATGGAACATCAATATTAATAGAATTAAGCATTTAACTCAATGTAATTGTAAATGTTCCATATGTTTATCATTCATAGTCATGATGTCGTAATGATTATATTTTTCAAATGTATCATCATATTGTTATGCCTATTTATATTTTCCCAATGTATACCAATTAAAATTTGTAAAATTGAATCAAAATATAAATTAAAATACAAAAATAAACTCATTTTAAAGGTAACATTCTCATATAACATTGTGTATAAAATTATTGCACAAACACACAAAAATAAGATAGTTAATTAATTTTTTTTTGTTGGTGTATTTGTCCTGGGACGTGACAACCTTATGGAAAAGGATAGAATTTTAAATACCTATAAGGGAGGCTATCTGTCCGAGAAAAAAACATGAAAGAGCAATAATCTGAAACAGAATGCTGATGGTCGACTTTTGTACACTCCAGAGAGTAAATCAAAATCCAGCTGAATCAACTGTAGAAGGTAAGACCTATTGATTTTATATGCAGTTTTTGTTTAAGATAAGACCTATTGATTTTATATGAGCTTTATTTAGCGAATTACGCTTTAAAAAAACTACTATATTATGAAATAAATTACACTTTTAAAAAAACATAATATATTATGATGTCACTAGCAAATCTCTAATAAGAAGCCCTAAAAAGATAATATATTATGATGTCATTCGCAAATCTCTTCGCTTCATCTAAAGCGCAGGAATAGTGTTGAAGGCAACAAGCTGAACACAACAAGCTGAAGAAAAAAAAAATGGAACCAGATCTGTTGCCTCAGTGGGCAGCGGGACAAGAAGTTCATGCAATTAACAAGACAACAAGTTGAAAAAACAGAAAGAACAAGAAACTAGAACCAGAGCTTGTTGTATATTCTGTTGCTTCAGTGGTTTACCCTGCAGTAGGACAAGTATTTCATGCAATTCACGTGACAACAAGTAAAAAAAAAACAGAAAGAATAAGAAACTGGAACCAGAGCTTGTTGTATATTCTGTTGGTTTTCCCTGCAGCAGGACAAGTAGTTCATGCAATTAATCCAAACAAATACATACAGAAAGACGCAGTTCCAAAATCTAGTGGTGAAGATTATGAGTTTCTTGATCTTTGCCCTGCAGCGGGACAAGTAGTTGATGCAATTAATCCAAACAAAAACATACAGAGAGACGCAATCCCAAAAACTGGTGATGAAGATTAGGATTCAGATGTTTGTGAGAGATTGAGAAGAATATCATGTCCCATAACCAGTTCTTTATTTCTTGGATGCCCTTAGACCTGGCAGTAAGTAAGAACAAGGAAGTTCGATATTGATGCAACTTCTTGAGATTCGATATTGGTGATGCAACTTCTTATGGTTCGTATCTGTCTCATCTAAAGTCTAGGAATAGTGTTGAAGTGCAACCTCTCACCGGCCAAAGGTAATGACGGTTGTACAACAATAGCTCTCATCACAGAGATTCTCACAACCAATCATTTGTTTATGGTTATATAGATAAAAAACTATGAGGGAAACTGAGACGTACTCTAATCTTCTTCGGCTTACATGAATTGATATATAGCATCACACAAAGTTTGTGGATGCTATGCATTGCTTCAGCAAAAGAATTTCTCCATGCGACACACTATGGATCTCGGTGATAAACCCTGACCCAATACACTTGCGAGCTCCGTGACCTTCTGATGACACAAAACCCGTTAAGGTCGGCCACGAATCTGGGTTTAAAATATTAACTAGGTGGCCACGGGCTCTCCTATTGCACCCAACTCTTTCAATTGGCCTCTAAATTATGCTTTAATGCTTAATGTCATATCGAGGGCCTTCAGTGCAACACCTACAGCCTCAGAAAGTAGGTTTTCTTATCCAATAACAAGAGCTACGAATTGAAGTGAAATGCAGGGTATAAAGGGAATCGGTATTGCCCCACTATAATCTCAACCCCAAATCGTTGCCAAGGTCTTCACCAGGAAAACCGGTCTTCTTAGTGAAAAGGTTATGCCCATATGTACTTAAGTGATCAATATGAAAACACTTGTGTACTGGTAGATTTATGTTTATGCTAAAATTCAATTAAGTGATCAATATTTTAGCTAAAGCAAGACAAGGGGCTCCGCAACATAGAATCAACCCCATGGACACTTCATCCAGGACCAGCCACAAAATAAGCTAAGGCCCCAGGAACAGAGAAGCAAGGGTAGGAACCAAAGAAGCAAGGGTAGCTAGTAAAGAAGCAACATCAATGGCAGTTGTATATTCTATTGCTTCACTGGTTTGCCCAACAGTAGGAGTAGTTCATGCAAACAAATACATACAGAGAAATGAGTTCCAAAAACTCCTTATGTACAGAGCATAAGAAATAAACCCTAAATAAGGGGAGCACTCCACATAATCAATCAGGTAAAGCCAAATCACTACTTAACAATGAAGGGTTCAACGGAATTGTCTGTAGAGCATGATAAGGGAATCCCCCTGCAGCTGGGAGTATATTTTCCTCCCCGATACCCCACCCCCGCTAAGGCCGGATGTATTATGTTCAAATGCAAATTGGTGGCAGGGGAGTATATTTTCCTCCCCGATACCCCACCCCCGCTAAGGCCGGATGTATTATGTTCAAATGCAAATTGGTGGCAATAGAGAAATTATGTTCAAATGCAATTGGGTAGCAATAGAGAAAGCAGAATAACCAGGGTTGGGAATATAATAATTTCCTAAATACTTAACAAAAACTAAGAAAGTAAAAAATAAACGAGGGTTCATTTTAAAATTGGTATACCCATGGATATTAATCTTTATCAGCACTGTATAAATGTAAACTTGAGATCAAATACTAACTTCAATCTAGTATACCTTGTTTACTTGCAACAGCGAAATTCTGTTTCCGCGGTTAAGATCAGGGCTAGGGTCACTAACAGAAAAATTTCCTCCGCCCCAAAAACCCCGCCTCCGTGTTTTCTCCTCTGGCCCTAAAACTCTGTCTCTGATTTTCCTCCAGGCCTGGAACTCTGCCCCTGGAATAAAATACCTTACACAATTATTACAGGGTACATACATTATTACAATTCAAACATAGATCAGGCCTGAAACTCTGCACACAATATTAATAAGTTAAGATCAGGGCTAGGGTTATTCACAGAAAAATTTCCTCCGCCCCAAAAACCCCGCCTCCGTGTTTCTTCCTCTGGCCCAAAAACTCTGCCTCTGATTCTCCTCCAGGCCCGGAACTCTGCCCCTGAAATAAAATACCTTACACAATTATTACAGGATACATACATTATTACCATTTAAATATAGATCAGGCCCTAAACTCTGCGGCTGGAATAAAATATCGTACACAATTATTACAGAATACATGCATGAGTAATGAAACATAGATTACTAATAAAAGAGTGAATACCTCATCTTTCAATCTGCTAATTTCATCATACTTCGTATCATAGCTTCATATCCTCCCGTCACATATCCAAACCCAAGAAAATATAAAATAACCCTGACTCTAAAAACCAAAGGAACCTTCATAAGAGCCAACAAAATTCAGAATCAAATGAAAAATAACACACAATAGCGAAAAAAATTCAGAACACAACAATTAGAAACAAACAATTCAGAACAAAACAACAGACATGGCCATGCCTAACACAACACACATTCTTTTCTTAAAATAAAAATATCATATAATAAAATAATACAAATACATATAATTTTTTTTTAGTAGGTAGGCACCCACGGGGGATGTGGTTAGTGTTTGGATGGTTTGGTGGCCTCGTCAGTGCTCCATTCCTCTAAAGCTAGTACAAATAGTGATGGGTTTGCAATCACGATAATGTAGGTGGAGAGAGGCATGGCAAGAAATAATTGTTGGGAGATGGGAGAAAGGAAATATTCTGCAATTTGGAATGATTACTCCCCTTGTATCTAGCTCTTAAGGCCAAACCAACTTTTTTTTGCGTTGAGGGAATGTTTGAGGTGATTTATTTGATGTGTTGCAAATTTAGGCTAAGAAATTGGCTTAGGAGGAAGTCTAGGATTAAGATAAGTAGCGTGGATTTTTTGATACAATTCTCTACTTCATTTCATCAAAGAGTTATTCATCTTTAATCAACATATCTCAGGGCATGGTGACAAACATTTCTTCAGGGGATTGGTTTCGATGTCTTCTTCTCCCTAGCTTTATTTATTTTATTTTTTTTCTTTGGAGCTCTAGCTCTGGTCCTTGTCTTGTTGCTTTATCTGTTTTTACAGTTATTATATTTGGGTCACCTCTAGGTGCATTGTTCTGCTTAAGTTTAGGTCCCTTACACTTCATTTAAAATGCAAGCCTTTCAATCTCGCTTCCTCTATTTTTCCTTGAGGTTGGTTGATGGTTTCCATTACTTATGTTTTCATCGAGGTGGTAAACTTAAAGACCCTTTAGGAAACTCCTTGGTGGTTCATTGTTTTCTTTGAGTATCCTAGTCCCATTAGTCATGGTAGGTTGGTTTTGCTTGCCTTATTCACTTTTAACCCTTGTTCCCTCTTTCTTTATCCCTTGTCCTATCTTAGTATTCCTTGAGTTCACCATCCTTCCATATGCAAGGGGTTCATTCCTCCCCTTGCTCGAGAGTGCAATATGAAACCTATTAGAAACCACTCTCATTTGATCTGTGTTGCCAACGTCCCCTTGGAAATTCACGGGGAGATACACCAAGAAGAGGGAGAGTGTAGGATGGAGAGAAGGTATATCTCATGATACAATGAAATTTAGGAACAACTAAGAAATCAAATCCCCAACACTAGAAACACTTGTATAAGAGAGATTCATTACATGAAAACCATTGGCCTATACTCTCAAGTCAAAACCATCATGGTGAAATTACTCGTGGAAAGGTCAAAAAAGATAGCAAGAAGTTCTCTTATGCATTGATGAAGTTCATTACAGGAAACTCTAGAAACTTGAAGACAAGGTATCTATGTCAATAAACAAGGATGTGGATTTGGATTTTCCAATTTAGAGGATGACGTGGAAGCACCTACCACCATTTAGGTAGACACCATATAACAAGTTGTGTCCTCTCATCCTGTTTTGAATCTTCGCACATCTATCATGGATATTGTCACACTCATCCCTCCGCGATGTTTTTCGCATGCCGAACCTCTCGACATCATGAGGGAGTTTTCTGATCTCTTGTCCAAATTCACGTATGATGGTGAAGGCGAAGTGGCCTAGACTACATACTTACAAGACTTATTTACGGTTCTTGAGAATGCAGATGAATGCTCTGATGAAGAGACCAACATGTTGCTTGCATACACACTTCACAAATCCCCACAACGGTGGTGTTGGAGTCTGCCACCCGATAGCATGCACTCACTTGAGTAGTTTTGTGATCTCATTGAATCTACTTTCCATCATTTTGATCCAGAACCTCTTGATCAAAAATTGTTAGAATAATGGAAGACCCTGCAACAATTGCCTATGAATTTTTGAGACCGCTTCAGTGTGTTGCAGTTTCAAGATTCGAAAAGTTAGATGGACTTCTAGTATCTCATGGATAGATTTGAAAATTTCCTTACCAAATCTATCAATCCTAAAAAGAATTTCAAGCTCAAGCCCCGCTCAACATACTTTGGTGATGGAGCTACGCAATCACAGACGGACACGGTCGTTGTCACAAGTGATTGTCCATCGTCCCCTCATCAAACAGCTCTACCACTGCAGACTAATATGGGAGAACATGCACACACATCTATTCAATTGTCACATCCTTTCAACATCACTTCTCTCAATTTTCGCGCAGATTTGGTTTCCAAGCCCATCGATTGTCATATGCATGTCTTACCTCAACCTCTGTCTTCGTGTTCTACTGATCCTCCAAATTGCATTGTCTTCTGTTCTTCCATTCCGGACTCTACACTTGTTGTGAACGAGGATCAAGTTATTGACATAGTTGGTGTTGCACAACCAACCTGCACTGTGATTCATGGAGAGTATGACTGGAAGCCAGAGCATCAACCCGCGACGAAGGATGATTCCCTTTTGTCCATGTCTCCTCCATTTTTCCCTGACACCTTTGGTGATTCTACCATCCCTGATTTCACATGTGTATCTCCATCTATGGATGCACCCATTGTTGATCATTCCCAGAACACACCGGATGCTAGTCCATCGTCCGACAACGAAAAGGAAAAATCATTCTTTGAAAATCCACTAGATTTTTCATCAACCTTTTCCCGAAACATCGAGGGTGAATGTGTTCGCTTCTCATCTACCCCTCTGTTTGATTCATCAGATCATGAGGATGCCAATGAAATAATTGATTTCTCTAATCGTATATTTCGTGATCTATTTACCCCTATATTTGATCACAATGATGGTTTTATTGTTATTGATTTTTCAAAGCCACGTGTTTATGATGATCTATCTGTCGACGAAGTTGAAACCCCTCAGGCTATCGAGGCACTTCAGCCTGAGCTGATGGTTATGTCAGGCCCTCGTTGTCCTGAGGTTGGTTTCACTTTCAATTAGGAAATTGTTGAAATGCCCAAGGCTCCTCATCACTCATCTGTATGCATTGAAGATCAATCTCACACACATATCATGCTTCCTCCACTTGAACTACACGATCCCATCGCTCATGCATTGGAGGAATCTTACATAGAAAAAACACGTGCACGACGCAAGTTGTCTTTGTTTCTTTCATTTGCTTGCATGTAGCAGTCAAGAGTATGCGTATGCTTAACAACTTCACACAGTGTCGCACAACATCATGATAAGTTGACGAACTACATGCCATGCACTTGCACTCACTTATGTTATGTGGACGAATTTAAACTCGGAGTGTGTCTATCTTCATTGCTATATCTTTCTTGTTTTCTGGTTCGCACAGCTGTGTTGTTCACGAACCATACCTTCACCAACATGGGTCGACTAATGCGTCAGTGGCTGCATTGGAAGTATCACTACACGTGAGCATACCCATGCACTGCTAGCTTGGGAGTAGGAGTAGTTTTTGCTTTTGGTTTGTTTGCTTGCATGCATGTTTGCTTTTTACTTTATTTGTTTGCTTGCTTTCCTACTTGTTTGCTTTCTCACTTTGCTTATGCATTTACTTCTGCTTTTTATTTTCTTTTTTTTTTGCTTGTTTACATCCGTAGGTTAGTTTCGCGTGAAACCGTATGGACTCTTGAAACTATCTAGGTAAAGTACAAGAGGACCTGTGCAGTTATCAATAATTGGTTATTTGTCATCTTGCCTTTGAATGAAGAACTTGTTATCTTCAATCCATGATATGTCAATGGAAAATATGTATTGTTCGAAGTGAACCTTGGTGAAAACACAACACTTGTGTGCTAACTAGTGTCACCTACTCTAGTCGGTTGTTTTTGAGTTAATCCTTGTCAGCTCAGTCAAGTAGAATAAGGTGAGGGGGAAACCCTTAACAAGCACGTCAGAGGTATACATAAACTACTTCTCTGAAAGAAAAACCTCTTCTACTCTCACTAAATCAGGATCCCTCTTCCGCCTATGAAATGAGTAAGTGTTATTCACAGTTACTAAAATGAAAATGAAAAAAATTAAAATGTGAAAAACTTCAAAAAATTGGAAAATGAATCAGGCGAAAGAAGAGAAAGGCTTCCTGCGCAGAGGGGTGATGCAAGTAACTCCGCCAGGGTACTGACCAGACTCGCTGGTAGCGGAGCGATGTTTGTGTTCCTGCGTGACTCCATCAGGGTATTGTACAGGCCTTCTAGCAGCAGAGCAACACCATAGATGAAATTAAAACTCTGACAACTGTTGGAAATACTAAGAGGGGGGGGGGGTGAATCAGTATTTCTTTTCAATTGTTACTTTTACCAGTTAGATAACTTATATTTAAAACACAAAATGAACAATAAGAATAAACTCTTTTATTAATTTATTTTTCACAATAAATCAAGTACAATGTATATAGGTCTCCAACCCTAGATGAAGACACCAATCTTCAATCTCCCAGGCTCCAATCTGTTGCCAACGCCAACTTGGACTTTTGTGAGGCTCCGACCTCTAGGGAACCAACCCTATCTTCTCAAGGCACCAACCTTGCATTTAGAGGTTCCAACCCCTAGGGCACCAACCCTTCAAGCTCCGGTCTAGTTTCTTGAGGACTCTGATCCTCTAGGGCTCCAACCCTATCTTATCCAAGGCACCAAACTTCAGTTTAGGAGCACCAACTCCAAGGAAACCAATCTTATATTTTCCAAGCACCAACCCCAAGGGCTTCAACCCTATAGCTTCACTTTGTCAAGGTATGTTTGGTTGTACTTCATGGATCCCAAGGTCTTCTTCACTAAGCCCTATCAATCTTCAGCTTCAATGTAGTATTCAAGCTACATCACCAATGACAATATTTTCATATAAAATGTGTCACCAGTTCTCTTCATCATACACAAGCAACTTCTCCAAGTCACCTCATGATGACTAATACATCATGGTATTCAACAATCTCCACAAATATTCAATGTGACTTCAATGAGCAACCCTTGTTTTTCACGTGCTCTAAGCCTCTTCAAAGGGATTTTTCAAGATCTTCTCACAAGGGCCCAACAAGGTATTTCTTCACAATCTTCAAGGTACTCCAAGATGTCTTCAAGATTCTTTACTATGATGCACCGGGTCTACTCCAAAACATATTCTTAAAGTGCTTCAATGTGCTCTAGGATGATACTCCAAGGTCTGCTCAAGACTATCCCAATACAACTCCAAGATGTATATCAAATTTGTGTCTGCTCAAGACTATCTCAAGACAACTCCAAGATGTATATCAAATTTTCTCCAAGATACTTCAAAAAGCTGCTCCAATTCCCTGTCCAAGTTTAGTCTTCCAACAAGTCTCAAATTATGCTTCAAGGTGCTGCAATATGCTCATGGAGATCTTCATGTGATGCTCACCTACAACTCTTCATGTTTGTTATATTCTACTCCAAATATGTCACTCTAGGTCTGCAATGATGTCTTCTCAAGTCTGCAGTCTAAGTCGAGTACTGCACTTAAATATGCCTACAAATTATGCATTGATTTAGCCTTCCAAGATCTTCAATTATTAGCAACAAGGCCTCCAACTTAGTCTTTAATTTTGTCATGCTTACTGCTCCACTTGTTCTTGGTACTTGTGCACTTTTCTGAGTTTATGACATACTTGGTTAGGGCACACATCAGCCCTATTTTATTGATGCAAACCTCTGTATTTACCCTTCAAAATAGTCCCAGATACTTTGCTGCTCCTCCCTATGTATGCGGCCTATACTGGGGTGCTTTCTAGGTTGTTTGGCCTCCACGAAAGAAAGATATGAACCCTGGAATCTCCACAGAGGATCTACAGCCTATAACAGAAGATAAACGTACCTTAGAACAACACCTAATCTACCCAGATTTCTTCCCTACAGCCTCGGCTTCAGTTCTCCTTCTTTCTTCTTCACTTTCCCTCTGAAAACTTCACCAAATTTCTTGCTAAAATGAGGTTTCCAAACTGATATTAATATTGGTTTGATGTTTAAGATGAATGGACGTGTCTTATGGAGGGAGGCCAACATGACAGGCCTAGCACAGGTCGGCTCAAGGACTAGATTAATATTCCTAACTTAAAAAATTAATATCTCCCAAACTGTTTTGAGTTTTGGGCCATGTAATAGCTCATTGGAAAGAGAAAAATATGCTTTAAATGATGGTGAAGGTCTCATAGATAAATTATGCTTCTAAGGTAGTAAAAAATATTTCTTAATGTGACTGGTCATTTATTGGTGCAAAATTTAAGGTACGGTCGTTAGGCTTCTTGTTAGGTTTCTTCATCATAGGCTTATAATGTCATCAAGATAGTGATATGCCATTAGTCATATGCAGCATTGACTTTTCCATGTCATCATAAATTCTTCCAACATCAAGATTATCCAAGGTAAGAACATCTAAGGTTATGGCTTCATCATCAAGATCATCAAAGGTACATGATTGGCACTTCTTCATTAGTGTCTTGATATCTTCATGAGTTATGACATCATTTGGTATCTCAAGAATATTTGTCATCCCGGTAAATACCATATTGACATCAATGACAACCTAGATTAACAACGACCATAAGGCTTGTGCACCAATATACCCCTCATTCCCAATCGAAGCAATTGTGTTGGCTTGGCTTGGAATGCGTGTTGACCGACCAAGATTTGGGCAGGTGCTACATCTTACAATCAAGAAAGTGTGGAAAACAAGACAAACAAAGAATTGAACAATACTTCTAGAGGTGTTATACTTGCTTTTCATGAACAAGGTACATTTAGAGAGTTGGAGTTGTACTAGTGTGTCGCCAAGTGTTGTAGCGACTACAACCACCCTCCAAAATTTTGCCTTAAGCTTCATTTTGGAGACTCCCTACCAACCATCCTAACAACTCCTTCTCTTGCTAACTCTATTTTTGAATCTACTCTTACATGTTATGCACTGCATATGAATTTTACATCTTCATCTCTTCCGGATTTCACTTCACTCTCCATCCCTTACCCCCTCATCTCACACCTTCCTGTTATCTCAACTACTCCTCCCTCCTTCCCTCCCTTAGATCATTCCTCTCCTGCTGCCCCATCGTCAATCCCTAAACCTCCGCACCCTTACAACCTTCGTCCCCATTTCCCTCACCCTCCTGTGTGCTCTGTTTCCTCCGGGTTGGGCCTGACCTCCCCCTCCTATGCTCCCAAATCCACCAGAGGGCGTAAATCCCATACGTCAAATGCCATTCTATTGGTTGGGGTAGAAGTGGCTTTGGGAAAACAATCATCTCTTGATCAGGTACTTAGAGCACAAAATACCTTTCCAAAGTCTCCCCCATGAAGTGGCTCTCCTTTAACTATCAGGGTCTGACTAGCTCTCCCAAAAATCTAGCCCTGAGACAACTCTTTGAATCTGAGCTTGTAGACATTATCTTTCTACAAGAAAACCTAGGGTTGGCTTGTTGGGGTTATGATGTATGTGTTGTACTTGATGGAAACCCACTTGTAGCAGAACAACTCACTTGTATATGGTAACTAGATGAATTTACAAAAGAGATATCAGATTTGACAGAATGTGATTAAATGTAAGGCAGCTTCAGATGTGATGAAATGCAGGGCAGCTTCAAGGAATCAGTTCAGAAGGCAACTCACTTAGATGAAAGATCACAGTATACCACGAAAACACCAAAGAATGACATATCAATCTTCACAGAATGAGGAAAGAGAGGTATACGCAGGGTCACCATTGACCAAGCCGCGTATACACACAAGTTAACAGAACAAAGGTGTGTATAATGTACACACGCACTTTAACAGAAAGGAAAGCGTGTATACCTTGGAAAACTAAGTTTTGTTCCGAAGTATTTGGTCCATGGTATTTTGATCCATGGTATTGGTCAATGGTATTTGATCCGAGGTATTGACCCTAGGTATTTGATCCAAGGTATTGGTCCTAAGTGGTTTTGGTCCATGGTATTGAGAAAGGCCTAAAACTATAAAAGGAGGAGAAGATCATTAGGCCAAGACACTCAAGTATTGAATATCTGATGAAGAGTGAGATCTAGTATGCAGGTTATTGGGTTATGGTGCATTGCTGGATCTGAACCAAGGAGGAACCTTAGAAGTTGATGGAGGATAAGATCTAATGATGGATCAAGATCTTAAGGCATAAAGTGAACTATCATTATGTGTTTTTGCTCATGAATATTCTAGATCTGAATACTTATGCATATATTATTCTGTAAATGATATGATCTGGGTATAACTGAAGTCTGGTATAACTGCATAATTATGAATTAATACTTGCAGATGTATACGCTTGTTGGCTTTAAGGAAAGTGAGTATACATGTGGGTTCAACACAAGAAAGTAGTGTATACCTTATAATCTATGTTTTAGTTACTGCTATTTGTTGTTGCAGTATTCTGGGTTCTGGCTTGGGTTCTGGTTACTGTATTCTCGTGACAGCATTCTGAAAGATCATATTGATGGGTTTTCAAAGTAATTGATTGACTTGGTTGTGGTTGGTTCAATAGAATATTGGTTGATACAGATATATTTGATGATTGAATGATGTTGTTGATGGATCCAGTCTGAAAATTTATGAAACGTGGTCCCTGGAAGAAAGGAGAAGGTTGTAGCCTTCTGTAGGCCGGTACCTACGTACTAGTAAACATATTAGCTAGTACAAGAGCTAGGGGGTTGTAGCTGCCTTCTAGTAGAAGCTAGAGAACGAGAGAAGGTTGTATCCTTCTGCAGGTAGAAGCCTGCGTACTAGTATAAGGCTACACCAGTACAAAAATCGTAAACAAAATTTTTCTTATTATTAAAAGAAGACAGAGACGATTTCAGCAGGTGGTTTTCACCCACATTGGGTTTCAACCTTATATCTTGGTGTTTATGTGTGTTGCTTATGTGTGATGCTTTATTCTGATCTTATTGCACTGTCTAATGAATTTGTTGATATACTGATTAAAGTTCACTACATGATAATTTGGGTAAATCAAAAGATCTCTGCATATACGTTGGTTTCATTAAGTATAGTTGCGTATACACGCTAGTTCACTGAGCTGAAGTAGCGTATACAAATCATTTTTCAAAATTAAGTTATTGATCTGATAATACTGATTCACCCCCCTTCTCAGTATTATTTCCAACAATTGGTATCAAAGCAGGTCCTTTAGAAGAAGCTTGATCACTTGAAGGCAGATCCATCATCATGAGTAATCAAGAAAGCGGGGATCCATCAGACCGCCAATCTTTGATGGGAGAAACTTCGTTTATTGGACGTTAAGAACCGCAAACTATCTTCAATCTCTTGGAACAGATGTCTAGGAAATTGTGGAAGGAGGATATACATTTCCATCAACAATTCCTACCGATATGGAAGGTAAAAAGAAATATGAAACCAATGCCAAGGCTGTCAATACATTACTAGGAAGTCTGTCACAATCAGAGTTTGTCAAATTTATGCAGCTCAAATCAGCCAAAGAAATATGGGACAAAATCATTCTAAGCTACGAAGGAGACTCTCAGGTAAAACATGTTAAACTACAAGCTCTCAAAATTTAATATGAAACTCTCAAGATGTACAATGATGAAAGTATAGCTAGTTACTTCTTGCGTATAGATGAGGTTGTTAATTGCATAAAGAATCTGGGTGAAGAGATAAAGGAAGTTACCTTAGTTTAAAAAGTCTTAAGATCCTTGTCTGCTAAATTTGAATCAAAAGTATCTGCCATAGAAGAAAATCAGGATCTACAGACTATTACTATGACACAGCTTCACGGAATCTTAACTGCCTTTGAGATGAGAAAAGGAGGTCCATCAGATATGAGAGAAGCCGCATTTAAAGCTTTAGCAAAAGGAAAAGAAGAACTCAATGACTATGGACATATATCAGAAGGAGAAGAACAAGCAAACTTTGTCAAGAACCTTCAACGGGGTTTCGGAAGATTCAGAGGTAAATTACCTTCCAATTTTTTTGCCTATGGTAGAGTAGGTCATTATGCTGCCAAATGTCCTCATAAAGATAAATATGATAAAGAGAAGGAATATGCAAAATGGAATAGAAAAAAAAGTGTAAGTAAATAGAGCTACTATACTCATGAATATAGCAATGGTTTATCAAATAGTGATGAAGATGAAAATAGTAATGACTATAGACTTCTGATGGCTTATGAAGATGATGATTTTTTGGATGCTTTAGATGAAGATGACCTTTATGAAGAAATATCTAAACTGAAAATATGTTTAGAAGAAAAGAATATGATTATAGATACCTTGACATACCAACTTGTTGAAAGAGAAAAACACAATGAAAATCTAGAATGTGAAATTGTGGGTCTAAGAAAGGATCTTGAGAAAACAAAAGCTCTCAATCTCAGATTTGCTAAGGGATCAGAAATCTTAAATGAAATTATCAAAGTGCAGCGTTCTCCTTTGATAAATATAGGTCTTGGATATACTGAAGAAGCATCTCAATCACAGAAGCCATCAACCTCCACTAAAAGCTATCTTGATGCAACAAGGAGCAGTGAACAGTTTGACAATCATCAGCAAAGGCATAAAGCAGATCACTAGGTAAACCAGGCTCAATTTACTTCAAGGATGAATATAAGCCACAACCAACCTCAGGTAAATCGTACTCGATTTGCTTGAAAGATGAATATCAGTAGAAACTACAATCACCAGGTCAGTAGATTCGATAATCGCAGGAAATTCTTTAATGGTCAATGTTTTTCATGTCATAATTTTGGACACAAAGTTGCTCAATGTGTTGCTTACAAAACCATAATGACTAGAGAAGCATGAAATCAAAGGAATGTGACAGGGATCAAGAAAAGTTCCTATAATAACTTTTCTCTACTTGAAAATGAAATAGAATGCTCAATCTCTAACAACTTTGGCCATGAAGAATCTGAATGCAGGAGAAAATTTCAGCAAATATCTCAAAAGGAGCAAACTCCATTGAATACCAAAATATGGAGAAAGAAAGAACCACAAACAGAAAGATGTGGTATAGCCTTATATGCAGACGGATAAGAAAACCAGCGGTACATCGACAGTGGATGCTCAAAACACATGGCAAGTGACAGAGAAAAACTACACTCATATAATGCCTTAGAAAAGGAAAAGAGTCTCTCATTTGGAAATGATACTCCTCCTGTCATAAAAGGTAAAGGCTCTGATTTCTTGAAAGAAAAAGTTAAAGCTCTAAATGTTATGTATGTTGATGGCTTAAAACATAACCTGTTGAGTGTGAGTCAAATGTGTGATCAAGGAAATGAAGTAGTGTTTCGATCAAATGGATGTGTTTTTCGTTAGCTTGATACAGGAGAAACAATGATTAAAGGTACAAGAACTCCAAAAAACCTATACATACTCAAGGGAGGAAAACAACAGTGTTATCTAAGCAAAAATGATGAAAAATAGCTATGGCACAAAAGATTGGGACATCTAAGATTTTCTCAAATAAGAAAAGCATGCAGATTCCAGGCTATTCGAGATCTTCCAGATATCAACAATCCTGAAAACACTATATGCAAATCATGTCAATTCGGTAAGCAAACCAGATCTCAATTCATCGAAAAGGAAGGATCAGCTAGTAAGCCGCTTGAACTTGTTCATACTGATTTATGTGGACCATCAAGGAAAAATTCACCTCGTGGAGAAGAATACTTTATATTGTTCATTGATGATTTTTCCAGAATATGTTGGATAGGTCTTCTAAAGCATAAAGATGAAGCATTTGAAACGTTCAAAGCCTTCAAATCTTTGGTTGAAAATGAATCAAATCGCAAAATAAAATGCCTTAGATCTGATCGAGGAGGGGAATTTACCTCAGATGAATTCTTTGACTTATGTGAACAACATGGAATAAAAAGGTAGTTCCCCACCACAAGGACTCCTCAGAAAAATGGAGTGGTAGAAAGGATGAACAGAACTATTCAACAAATGGCTCGTGCTATGCTACATGAATCTGGAACTCCTGCAACTTTCTGGGGTGAAGCTGCATTCACCATCGTCACTATTCTCAACCAAGAAAATGTTCAGGTAAAGAGCACTCAAACTCTGCATGAACTTTGGTATGGTAAAACTCTTATGGTAAAGTACTCCAAAGTTTTTGGAAGCAAGTGTTACATCAAAAGGACTGATGAAAAACTTGGTAAGTTTGAACCTAGAGCAGATGAAGGAATTCTTCTTAGCTACTCTTCCTGAAGTAAAGGATATAAATGTTATAAAAAAAGACTTGGGAAACTTATTGAAAGTATTGATGTTGTAGTTGATGAAACATGCAAAAATCCAAAACATATAAAAACCAAAGATCATGACAATGAAGAAGATGAGGATCATTTTGCCACATCAAATCACATTGATTCTGAAGAAGAAACCAATGAAGCACTAGAAGAAGAGATAACGATAGAAGAAAAGACTCCGTCCAAGTATGTTCAGAAAAATCATCCAAAAACTCAAAGTTTGGGGGAAAAAGGGGCAGGTGTGTAGACAAGAAGAACTATTGCCGAAACCTCAGGCTATCTAGCATTACTATCCTCCACTGAACCTAAAAATGTGAATGAAGCATGCAGAGATGAATGTTGGGTCAAGGCCATGAATGAAGAACTTGAGCAAATTGAAAAGAATAATACTTTGGAATTAGTTCCTAGACCTCATGATAAGAATATCATAGGAACTAAATGGATATTCAAAAACAAGTGGAACAAAAATGGAGAAGTTATTAGAAACAAGGCCAAACTTGTATGCAAAGGATATGCTCAACAAGAAGGTATAGATTTTGAAGAAACTTTTGCACTTGTTTCTAGATTTGAAGCCATAAGAATGTTTCTTGCTCTTTCTAGTTTTCAAAAATTCAAAGTATACCAAATGAATGTAAAATTTGCCTTTCTTAATGGAGACTTAGAAGAATAATTCTATATTGAAAAACTAGAAGGATTCATTCTTGGAAATGACGAAAAACTTGTATGCAAACTCAAAAAATCTCTCTATGGTCTAAAACTGGCTCCAAGAGCATGGTATTACTGTCTTGACAAATATCTCCACCAACAAGGTTTTTCAAAGGGGTCAGCAGATAGCAGTCTATATACAAAGATGGACACTGATAAATTGCTAATAATTGTTGTGTATGTTGATGATATCATTTTTGGTAGAAATGAAGAATCCATGAGTCAAAATTTTGCCTCAGTAATGCAGCAAGAATTTGAAATGTCCTTGCTTGGTGAGCTCACCTACTTTCTTGGTCTGCAAGTTCAGCAGAATAAAGATGGTATTTTCCTCTCACAAACCAAATATCTCAAACAGATCCTGAAAAAGTACGGCATGGAAGACTCTAAACCAGTATGTACCCCAATGGTAACAGGATGCAGTCTTAGCTCAAATGATGAATCAACAGTACTACATCAACCAACTTACAGATCCATGATTGGTAGTCTGCTTTATCTAACAGGTACCCGACCGGACATCATGCATGCAGTGGGAATAGTTGGAAGATTCCAAGCAAATCCTAAGGAAACACACCTTCAGGCAGTCAAAAGGATTTTCAAATATATTCAGCGAACACAGAACTTTGGTTTATAGTATCCTAGAGATACAGATCTTACACTTCAAGCATATACAGATGTAGATTGGGCAGGAAGTGTTGATGACAGAAAAAGAACTAGTGGTGGTGCATTCTGTATGGGTTCCAGGTTAGTGTCTTGGTTCAGCAAGAAACAAAGTTCAATTGCAAAATCTACAGTTGAAGCAGAATACATGGTTGTTGCATCTTGCTGCACACAACTACTTTGGATGATGCAAACCTTGCAAGACATTCAAATCACATGTACTCCACCCATATCCATTCTATGTGATAATACAAGTGCCATCAATATTTCAAAGAATCTAGTCATGCACTCCAAGGCCAAGCACATACCCATCAAATATCATTTTCTACGTGAAAAAAGTGCTTGAACAAAAGGTCAAATTGGAGTATGTTCCCTCCAAAGAACAGGTTGCTGATATATTCACTAAACCACTGCCTAGAGAGACATTTGAATATTTTAGACAAAAGTTGGGAGTAGGTGTTGCATCATCATGCTGTTAAATCCTGTCTTCTTAAGAGAAAAGTGGTTATACGCAAGTTTCATGAATCGTAGTCACGTATATATGTTGGTTTCTGTGGGTACAGACACATATATGCTGGTTTGAAGAAAAGCAGTGGGCTAGACTCAGGAGAAAGGGGTCTAATATGGTTCAATGAATTATCTTCTCTGCCTAATGATAGTTACAGTCTGTTGATGACATGTGGAAATATGTTGGCTCTCATAAGTTGTTGATAACTTGATATATATCTGATTGATGATGATGCCTTGATAATTCTTCTAATATATGAAATAATCATATCTGACAGTGAACATCTGACATAGGTTCAAGGGGAGCATATGCTTCTAATAATGCATTGTTGGCATTATCTTAGAAGATCTCGGTGCAGATTTTGTTTTAGGTGGAACATGTTCAGGGGGAGAACATGGTTGCTGATCTGGATGATGATTGATAGATGTTGTTGATAATAGTTTTTGATGACTATCATGGTCTTGTTTAAGATATTTGGTCTCTGTTATATATGTCATGTATATATTTTAATGTAACAGCCATGAAAAAGACCTAATTTGTAACCCCACTATGCATGGGATGGATGATGTAATGTTTCTTATTTTTGTCATGTATAAACAATTGATATATTCCCACTTTGTTATGCTCTTGACCTGCAAGAAGATACCAGAATACCAAATATGCGAAGAAATATACCCAGAACATAGAACAATAAGAAATAACAGCAAGTATTTTATTATTTAGAAAGGAAAGCAATGTTCACTTGCCTCTTCGAGGGGGCAACCTCCAATAGAGTTGGGCTCAACTACAAAATAAGACACGATGCTCCTCGAGGGAAGTCTCTATCCTTTATATAGGATTCATACATGCAATACCATGGGTCAATACCATGGTTGTTATTAATACCATCTATCTAATACCATGGCCCATTTGCAACTAACTGTGGTCCCTTCTTTAAATGCGGTCAACCACTTACAATTATTAATATGGGCTTTATTGACTCTTTAATTAAATATAACTATGAATCAATCCTATTACATAAATAAGGGGGTTAGGGTTGGACCCTAACATGCCCTCCCCCATAAGAATAACCTTGTCCTCAAGGCTGAAGCTGCAGAAACTGTTGAAGGACAATGGCTGGTTCCCAGGTCGCATCTTCCGGAGAGGTTTCTTTCCACTTGACAAGGACTTCCTTGATCATGTGGCCACGCAGGTGCCATTATTGTGTGTCAATAACCTGTTCAAGTTGGAGCCAGATTGACCCTTCTTCATCCAATTTAGGTAGACTAGTTTGAATTCGGCAATGGTTCCCAATCACTTTCTTGAGGCATGAGACATGGAAGACTGGATGGATTTTTGCAGTGGGTGGCAAGCTAGCTTGTAGGTGACTTCTCCAATGCGCTGAAGTACTTGATACGGTCCGTAGAATTTTGGAGATAATTTCTAAAAACCCTTATCTTTGAGTGATGTTTGCTTATATGGTTGCAGCCTCAAAAATACCTGGTCCCCTTCTTGAAATTGGTGTTCTGAATGATGTTGATATGCCTGTTGCTTCATGCGGTTTTGATTTTGATGGAGATTCTCTCTAAGGTGGGCCAAAATGGTTGTGTGGTTTTGTAGGAGTTGATCCACTGCTTGTACCTTCGAGCATCCCTTGATATAAGAAGTAGGTGAAGGATGGAGTTGACCACTGTAACCACTGTACCCACTGTACCCATAGATGTTTCTTTTCTGAAGTGAAACACCTAAGGTAGGTCTCCAAACATTTGTTGACTACTTCAGTTTGACCATCAGTTCGGGGATGATAGGAATTACTGAGTTGTAGTTGGGTACCTTGTAGCCTGAAGAGTTCATGCCAAAAGTTGCTGGTGAAGATCTGGTCATGATCAGACATAATGGAAGTGGGCATTCCATGCAATTTGAATATCTAATCCATGAAAGATTGAGCTACCAAAGTCGGTGTAAAATGGCGGGGTAGGGCGTAAAAATTAGCATACTTAGAAAGTCTGTCCAGAACCACCATGATGACTAACTTGTTGCCTGACTTCGGAAGACTCGTAATGAATTCCATAGAAACCTCCGTCCAGATTGAGGCCAGGATGGGAAATGGTTGTAATGTGCCTGTGGATTTGTCTGTTTCTCCTTTGTGGCACTGACATACGTCACACTCAACTACAAAAGTAAGAATGTCCTTTTTCATGCTTGTCCAAAAGAATGAATGTTGAGTGTGAGCATAAGTCTTCTGAAAGCCCAAATGGCCTGAAGTGGGAGATGAGTGTAACTCCGCCAAAATGCGACTTTTGAGAGTGGATGTTGGTGATATCATGACTCTGTCCTTGTAGCGAAGAATCTCATCCTGCCAATAGTAGCTCACTGTGGAATTTGGATTGGCCTGCAATTTATTAATGAGTTGGGAGAGCAAAGGGTGTGAAAACCATTCCTTGCGAGCCTCTTCAATCCATTCTGGAATGGGAAGGGAGATTGCAAGCAGGGTTCTTTCCTCCTCAAATTGGTGTGATAACGCATTTGCTATGACATTTTTGCGCCCTTTCTTATAAATTATCTCATAATCATATCCCAGCATTTTGGCGAGCCATTTATTTTGTTGTGGCGAGGATAGGTGTTGCTCCAAAATATATTTAAGGCTTTGATGGTCTGTGCGGATTTGGAAACGCCGCCCCAATAAGTATGGTCGCCTGGTATCTATTGCATGTAAGATGGCCATCATCTCCTTCTCATAGGTAGATTGTCCTAGATTTGTCCCACTTAGTTGTTGGCTAGTGAAGGCCAAGGGTGGACCTTCCTACATTAAGACCGCCCCAATACTCGTACCTGAAGCATCACACTTCATTTACCAGTGCAAGGGTAATAAATGAATGCCAACTCGATCAAAGAGAGAGCAAGGTTATCCCTCCCTTTAGTTAGGTTATCCCAACCCTTCTTCAATGCATTCAATCACAAAAGATTTGGTGAAGTCGGGTAGTGCTAATACAGGAGTGGAATGCATGGCATGTTTAAGAGCTATAAATGCTTGTTGCGCTTCATCATTCCAGAGAAATGAATTTTTCTTGAGGAGGTGAGTGAGGGGTCTCGCAATGCGACCATAATTGCGGACAAATTTGTGATAGTAGCCCGTGAGACCCAAAAATCCTCTCAAGCTCTTCAAGGTCTTTGGTTGAGGCCCATCCTACATTGCCTGGATCTTTTTGGGGTCCATCCTGACACCTTCACGCCTCACAATGTGGCCCAAATACTCAAGTTATTCCATGCCAAAAGAGAACTTGGACATCTTGATAAATAATTTATGCTTCTGGAGTAGTTGCAAGAGCACATCTACATGCTGAAGATGTGTGGCCTAGGTGTGGTTGTAGATGAGGATGTCATCAAAGAAAACAAGGACAAATTTTCTGAGATATGGTTTGAGCAAGTGGTTCATGAGGCTTTGAAAAGTGGATGGGGCATTACAAAGACCAAATGATATGACCAGGAACACATAATGGCCTTCATGAGTTCGAAAAGCAGTCTTTGGAATGTCTACTTCTTTCATGCGAATTGCGTGATATACCGAGCGAAGGTCGAGATTAGTAAAGAATTGAGCCCCATTTAGTTCGTCCAGCAAATCATCGACAACCGGGATGGGAAATTTATCTTTGACCGTCAACTTGTTGAGGGCGTTGAAGTCTGGACACATACGCCATTCCTCATCTTTCTTGAGCACCATGACCACACGCGATGAATAAGGACTAATGTTAGGACGAATGATGCCTACTTCCAAGAGTTCCTTGATGAATTTTTCAATTTAATTCTTTTGGGTGAACAGATATCTATATGGGCACACATTTGGTGGTTGGGCCCCTAGGACCAAAGTAATGTTATGATCATGTTCCCCTCTCAAGGGTGGAAGCTCATGAGGCTTGTCAAAAACTGGCAGATGGTTGTTTAAGATCTATTGCATCTCAGGATGAATACGAAGAGAAGTGGGTTCGAAGGCCTGGATGGCATTAAATTGGGTTATAACTCCATGGTGGCCCTTTTTTAACAATTTTTCCATCCTATGTGAGCTGATGATAGAGGGATCACTCGCCTGGAGTCCGCGGAGGGTATGTGTGTGGTTGTTCTACTTAAATCTCATATATAACTCCTGGAAATCCATTGTGATTGGGCTGAGTGTGCGAAGCCATTCAGCACCCAAGATAATGTCACACCCTCCCATGTGTATGGCAAACATGTGGGTCTTTAGCTGATAATCCCCCATTTGAAGTTTGACATTTTCACAACGGCCTTCACATTTCATTGTCCCCCAACAACAATTTGGACCTGGAAGTTAGAGATTGCTCTGAAAAAACAATGCACTACTTCCGCGACTATTTGATAGATAAAGTTATGCGTACTGCCACAATCAATGAAGACTACTATAGGCCGATGCTTAATAAAACCTCTAATTTTTAGAGTTTGGCGAGAAGAAATCCATGCCAAAGCATGAAGCAAGATAACTGGTTCTTCAGGTACATTGTCCAGCTGGTTGTCCTCGTCTTCCTCCTTTGGTTCTTCAAGTGGTGGGGCTTCCTCCAATGAATTGTGATCAATAACATCAATTTGAAAGAAATTGGACTCCTTGCATTTATGCCCAGGGGAGTATTTCTCATCAAAGTAGTAACAAAATCCTTGCTTTTTTCTTTCTGCCATTTCTGTTGGGGACACCTTTTGAACCTTGAGTGTTTGGGTAGTGCTTTGAGCCTAGGTGGGGCGACCCTTGGCTATGAAATTTGGGGGATTGCTTTAAACCGTAGAGGGATTTCTTTAATCTACAAACATATGTTTCCCTATAATGTTCCTAAAATCATTGTCATTGTTCCACGTACACCTCTTCCTTAGGTATGCCATGAATAAAGTTTGTCTTCACATCCACTGATGAAGACTCCAACCTCGATTAGCAGTAAGAGAAATGATGGACCAGATGGTAGTGTATTAGGAAACAGGTGCAAATATCTCATCATAATCTTCTCTCTCTTTTTGGGAGAATCCTTGGGCCATGAATCTCTCTTTGAACTTCTCAATGCTACCATCAACTACATGTTTAATTTTATATATTCACTGGGAAGTCACAACATATATCCCCTCAGGCCTCAAAACAACCTCCAATACATCATTTTTCATGATAGACTCATATTTTTCAGCCATGGCATCTCTGCAAACCTATTTCTTCATTATTTCTTCAAAGCTACAAGGTTCATATTGTATTGTGTTCCTAATCAAAGCAACATATCCCTAATTTTTGTGATGTTGCTTTCCCTCTTTTTTGAAGGTGCCTCTTGGGGTAGAATTTTTCTCTGCATCTTGTAAAGTATTGCAAAGCCACTTCCTTATGGGAGGATCACAAGGAGGAGGATCCAAAGGATCCATAGGTTCCATAGGCTCATTTGCAAGATCATTCTTGGGCATGGATGGCTCTACATCTACATTCATTAATCATCTCTTCCCTCAATCTTGGCAAGGATAGGAGATTCCCTTGCTTTTCCAAGGGTAGAATCCCTATCAAAAATCACATCCCTACTAAACTCAATGTTCCTTTGAGTTGGCACATATATCATGTAAGCTTTATAATTTTCATAGTAACCAACAAACATACCTTAAATAGTTCCAGAAGCCTCTATATTTGACCTATTCTCCTTCGACACATGAAATTAGATAGGACAACCAATGATTCTCTAGTGTCCAACTTTTGTTTCACATTTGTAAATACTTCTTTAGGAGTCGTGCTCCCAAGACTTGATGACAACACCTATATTGGACATACACTACAGTATTAGTAGCTTCTCCTCGTAGAAACATCAGAAGTTTTGATCACAAATCATGGTTGTGGATACTTCCAAGATAGACCTATTCTTTCTCTCAATAACTCCATTTTGTTGAGGGTTGTACGAAATAGTCACCTCCCTCTTAATATCGACATCTCTAAAAAATTATTTGAAATCATTTGAATTGTATTCACCTACATTATCAATCCTCGAGATCTTGATCTTCTTTCCTGTTTTATTTTTCAAAAGATCCTTGAATTCCCTAAACATGTTGAAAGCCTCATCCTTGGTATTTAAGTAGAAGATCCAAGTTTTATGGGAGAAGTCATCAACAAAGATAATATAATATAAGTATCCTCCAAGATATGTCACTGGCATGGTCCCACAAAGGTCCAAATGAATGAGTTGAATAATCTCCTTAGATTTGCTGTTACTAGAAGGGAATGGTGTTAAATAATCTAGGGCAATTAGATATAGTAGGATTATTCTAGACTTGATAACAATTTATTAAGCACTTTTACAATTTATCTTGTTAACCTAATCTTCTTCTCTTCTTATTAATGCATGTGTGTTTACTTCATCAAGCTGCTACTAAAACACATGAAACAAGAACACAATATGTTGGCTCTTTGCCAGGGAAAAACCTCTCTCTCTTAGAGAGGAAATCCCTTTCGAAATTTCTCTTCTTGAAGCTTCTATTGATCAACGACAAACCCTAGACCCTTGACAAGAATATCCTCCAAGAACAAGTCAAGTCCTTCCTCCTTCCTGCACTTTGTTTCCCTGTCACTTCGTCCTCCTTCTTCCGACACTTCGTTCCCCGTCACTTATTCCTTCTTTCAATTGTTTATAGCCCTTGGTATACTAGCTCTAGAAGAGACTCCAAAATTTGATCCTTGGTGAGATCCTTTACTAATGAAGACACTTTCCTTATCTTGACAAACTGAGCCTTTTCTTGATGTGAGGTTGTAGACTTGATGTGACAATATTGCAGCCCTAGTTTCTCGCACGTGTGAGAGGTTTCCTTGTGTACTTGATCCTTTTCTTCTTCACTTGAGAGAGAGTATTCTTCACTTAAGTATGAGGCATTGTAGGCCTAATTTTCTAGCCCAAACTGTGAGAGATGAGAAACTATGATGTGGTCGTTGTATCGACCGATAACAACCCTCCTTTCTTCACATGTGTGACTGCGATTCACCCTAAAAATAGTCCCTTCAACTTTGGTTATGTCTCCTCCTTCTTCGCTAAACTAGAGGCTCCTTATCTCGCTTTTCCGTCACTCTTTTCTCGACTCTTTTTCTCGCTAATTTAAGAGATGTGATGGCTTATAGTTGGAGGAGTGGGCAACCTCTATATATAGAGGATTATCCCTCCCTTATGCCGACTTGAGTTTTCTTCATTGTTTTGGCTCCTTTTGGTGATGTCGTTGCATGGAGAGGACTTGACTGTTCTTGGAGGAATATCTTTTGACTCTTATACAAATATATACATGGTGTAACATGCCCTTAAGGGTCTTCAACATTTTCTTTTGACTCTTTGACTTACCGATAATACTTTGAAATGTGTTAGACCTACTTCAATGAGAAAGAAACTCATTGATAAATATAACAAAAATAATATTTCTTTTCTTGAATAAATAAAAATATCAAAGGTACATTTATGAAGACCGAACCTAGTTACACTTTCTTCAACACACCCTCTTAACTAGGGAGGTATTCATAGATCATTACAAGGTGTTTGGCTATTTTTAAATCTTAAAGAATTCACATAAGAAAAACCAGATTGGCAATCCATTTGTCATAGCATCATAGTAACAAACATTTTTCATAGAAAGGCCTTGACTAACAGCTCTACCTCTCATAAGATCAGAGCAAAATGTTGGCGAAACCAATGACTTATAGACACCTTATTCCTTGTCTCTCAAGGTACATACCCACCCGAGTGTTCACTGAGTATGACCTTCTAGGACTATTCTTGTCTTGGGTTCCTAGCCCTCTAAGAATATTGGTCCTCTTGCCTACTCTTGTCTTGGATGTACTACACCTCCTCAAAGAGCATCGGATGCTAGATGAGTACCCAATCATCCTATTATTTCTTCCCAAGAGAAGGCAAGAATGTTGTGTCTATCTCTTCCTCTTAATTGAGGAAGACATGCCCAAGTTTCCTCTGACAAGGAACTTGCCCAAGCTCCTTTGTAGTTGGGAACTTGTTAGAACTACCTCTTAGTTAGGGACTTATTCATTCATCAACAACTTCTTCTTCATGGGTCCTTCAGTTTCTTGATATCCTTCTTTCCTTCGATGTCATGAAGCCTTTGTTTTAACTTCTTCTTGGTAGGGCACTGACCATCGATCACTTTCCTTCCTGATTTGTCATGTCATTGCTCCCTTCGTGGAATGTGGCCTTCTTGATATATATCAGGTCCTCTTGTCATCTGGCTACTCCTTTGTCATATTTTCTATGTTTCAGAATACTTTTCACATGGATGCTTAGTTGTACTTTATTGTTCCCATAATTTGATTTAATAGCCCTCATGACTTCCTCCTGATATTGCTTCAACATCAAATGGTGCTTTTGCTAGATGGCTTCTTCATCATGACATCTTTGTAGAGTTGAATCAGTTATTTTCACCTTACTATCTCTAAGGCCTTTATAGGTGTCAAGGGTCCTTTGATATTTTTCTTCCTTTGTCAGTGTTTTCATGCCTTCTTTCGAGAGATGTCTTTAATGGATATTGTCAGATAGGGATTCTTTCTGACCATGGTGTTCTTCATATGCATGATCTATTTCTTAGAATCTTAATTATCTTCTTCTCATATAATTATTCAACCACCTTACACTCCTTATGGGAGAAATTCTTTATGTTGACCTTCGTTGCATTATAGTACATGCCTTCGAGCATGTCATTGGCAAAAGAGATACTTTTACACTTGATCATTTCATAGAACTATTCCCATGACCCAATATATATATATATATATATATATATATATATATATATATATATATATATATGACATGACTTAATATTTGATGCATACATACCTCATCTTGATTTTCCTTTGATCATATCGACTTCATTTGACGGTTCTCCTTGATTGGTGTAGCCTTTCTTGCTTCATCTTTTCTTGCCTATATCATCCTTTATTGAATCACATGAATGGGACTCTCAATGAGACATATACTCTTATTTATGAACCTTCTTTTGAAGATTCTATTAGAGGATCTTGAAGACCCTTATCCTGCAAATGTTTCTTCCTTTTGATGATAGAGGCCTTCTAAGATTTTTAATCACGATCAATTATTATTTCATTGTGGATGAGGTCCTATAATATGTATGCTCCTTCTACATGAATATCTTGAGCTATATCTACACCATGCTCCTATATTCTAGAAGATATCTTTAACCATGCATTATATTCTATTTCTAGATGCTCCTATACTACTCAAAATTTTGAAAGAAAACTTAAAGTAAAGAGGTTGGCTTAGTCATAGTAGAGATCTTGAGGATCTTCCTTGTTCTGCTTCTTGTCTTCTTCTTTCACTTATTGAGTTACATGAGCTTCTTTCCTTTTTCTCTTGGTGTTGTTGTCCTTCTGAAGTTTAGGACAATACATTTTGTAGTGTCCATATTCTTGGCATCCAAATCATTGGACTTTGGACATATCTCTATTGCTTGATCTTAGCGGACCAAATCTTCCCTTTATCTTGGTCATGGTAGCAAATGCTTGCTCCTTTTATCCTACATCATCTTTTTCTTTGAGTCTAGTTTCTTCTATCTTGCATAGAGACCATAGTTCACTTAGTGGGGTGACTTCCTTCCTAGCCCTTGAAGTTGATCCCTCAGGTCAAATATCTTCATGAAGTAGGGATCTATTCCTTCCTTTGATATCTTCTTCTTGTACAAATCATTCTGTATATATATTACTTCTCCAGTTGTGGTTACCAAGAATAGCTCTATTAGCTTGTCATATGTTTCTTTTGATGTTTCAAATTTGGATACATAAGGAATGAGAGAGTGTTATAGACATTTTTGTGCCTTACAGCTCTAAGCATGAAATGTCCATAAACCAAGGGATCCTAAGTCCCTAAAAGTGTTTTTCCGACCCCTAAAGGAGCAAGGTCAACAAATTACAGCTTCTCCCAGAAGTTCTCCACCAGAAACTGTTCAGAATCAGTCAAATCAGGATCATTTCAGCTGCTCCACTGGCTAGCTGCGTTGCATAGCACCCAAATACACTGGCTAGGTGCGTTGCAACGCACCTAAATGCACTATCAGGGTGCGTTGAGCAGGAAATGACAAATGGCAGTGCCATTCCGCGAGGTGGAAAGACAATGGAAGCTTCCAGAATCTTCCCCAATGACACTTGCCTCACTGAATTCGACCAAGGATGAGTAAGAGGCTCTCAGTCTCCAAGTGGAAGCAAGAACTGACAGAGAGAAGACACTAGTCAAATCATAAGCTGACTCATCTTCCTTGCATACATCTATATATGGATCCTTCATCCCAGAGATCCAGAGGCTGGAATTTTGTACATTGCAGAGAATTGTTGTTGGTTTTGGGATAGATATCAGAGTATTGGGTGATTTATGCTTAGTTGGAGGTGAAGAGGGGCTTCTTTGCTGGGAGGTTGATGCTGGATCAGGAATCATCGGTTGTAACTCCTCCTGGATCTTCTTGTTATATCAATAAAACTATTTGAGTTTCTCCTACATGCTTGTGTATCATTGATGTTTGTTACATTTGTATGTTTAGCTTAAATCTGATCCTAAGCTATTTATGAATATAAATCCATGTCTTTGTATAGTTTTCTTCTTCTGTGATCTTACAGGAACTTGGTGAAGCTAGGCAAGTAAGGGAGCAGGTAGCTGGAAGCTGTCAAAGAGGAGAGAGATTGGATCAAAGGACTAGCGCAAGACACAGGTTGGTTCATCCTATTCCTCTTCGTTTATAGTTCATAAAGAAGAATACAAAAGTAGTTTTCTCTGTTTGTTTCTAAGGTCACTGTCACACCATAGTGGGATAGGGTCATTCTGAATAGACACTTTTCCCGTAAACAAAATGGTGACTCCACTGGGGAGTTCGCAAAAGAAGGTGGCACCTAATCCTGTACTCAGCCTTGTGGTACGCCGAATCTGGCAATTACATGATTGAAAAAGAAGAGGGCAGATGTTTCACCAGTATTATCTAATGTAGGCATCGCCTCGGCCCATTTGGTAAAATAGTCAACTGCGACTATGATATACGAACGCCACCCCGGTCGAGGTGGGGTTACATGTCATGAAATCGATGCCCCATTTGGCGAACGGCCCAACAACAACTATTGGCTGTAGAGGTGCGGGTGGTCTTCTGGTTTGACAAGCATGGCAACTTCTGACTGCGGTTATGCAATCTTTGAACATTGTTGGCCAGAAATATCCTGCTCGTAAGATTTTTTGTTCTGTAGCATATCCAGATTGATGCCCCCCACATGCGCCTGAATGACACTCATTCAGGGCTTTTTCGGCCTCCTCATGGGTGAGGCACCTCCTCAGAACTGTATCGATACCACGACGGTAAAGTGTATCACCGACAAAGGAATTCTCCAAGCTATGGTAATTGAAGGAGCACCATGGAATGATTCCCACCATCGTTCCCTTCTTCCGGATTGTGAAGAAGATACTCGAAATGACATTTATCATCCTTCAGTAGTTGATTTTCTGTCAAATACTGTAAATACGGTGGATTCCGAGCGAAACTTGTCCAACATTGAAGAGACTATAGCCATAAATATCTCGACCAAAATAGATGTTGTAGAGAATATTTATGTCGGCAAATGTTGTTCTCCTTCAGAACTGGAAATATATAACGCTCTTTTTCGCGAATTCAGAGATGTCTTTGCTTGGTCATACAATGAAATGCCAGGCATTGACTCGAGTATCGTTGAACACGAAATTAATATGTATCCAGATGTCAAACCAGTACGACAACGGCTAAGGCAGGTGCACCCCAAGAAAGCCGCTGCCATTAAGGCAGAAGTTGAAAAACTTCTCCATGTTGGTTTCATCTACCCGGTTCCTCTAACCGATTGGGTATCGAACATTGTCCCTGTTATGAAAAAACAAGGAAAAATTAGAGTGTGCGTCGATTATAGGGATGTAAATCAAGCTTGTCCAAAAGACAACTACCCTACACCCTTCATCGACCAGATAATTGATGAATGCGCTGGATGGGAAATCTTTTCATTCATGGATGGATTCTCCGGGTATAATCAAATAAATATCCGCCCACAGGACCAGTCAAAGATTGCATTCATTTGTCCGTGGGGCACATTCACATATCGAAAATTACCCTTTGGTTTAAAGAACACAGGGGCGACGTTTCAGAGGGAAATGAACTATGTCTTCCATGACATCAAAAACATCATTCAACCATACCTCGACGACCTTCCAGCTCATTCGCGAAAGCGGACCGATCATCCACGGCATTTAAGAGCGATATTTCTATGTTGCCGACACTACAAGATACGACTCAATCCGCACAAATGTGTATTTTGTGTCAGTTCTGGTCGTTTACTTGGCTTTGTAGTCTCCAAGGATGGGATTCGTCTCGACCCATGTAAGGTCCAGGCAATCATAAATTTTCCTCCACCTTCAAATTTGCTTCAGATTCAGAAACTCCAAGGGAAAGCAAACTTTGTGAGGAGGTTCATTCCAAATTACGCCGAACTTGCTAAAGGTTATACACGTCTTTTGAAAAAGGAGGTACCCTTTGTCTGGGATCAAGTTGCGCAAGCTTCCTTTGATGCTTTAAAAGATTCCCTAATAAAAGCATCATTAATGTACGCCCCCGATTATCAAAGAGATTTTAACCTGTATCTGGCTGCAGCAGATACGACCATCGTAATGGTTTTAGTTCAAGAAGTCGATGGAATTGAACATCCTATATATTATTTAAGTAAGAACTTAAATGATACAGAAAGCAAATACTCTTATGTTGAAAAACTAGTGCTTGCAGGTGTTCAAGCGATACAAAGATTTTGACACTATGTCCTCTTTCGGAAAACTACCATTCTGTCAGATTGCAACCCCATGACTTATATATTATCGCGACAGTTGCTGGGGGGCAAATATTCAAAATGGATAGCAATCCTTCAAGAGTTTGATCTGGAATTTGTAAAATCCAAGTCAAAGAAAGCTCTAGTTTTTGCAGAATTATTATGCGATCTCCCATCGTCGTCCAACGATGAAACATCCAAAGAATCAATCGTGGATGAAAGTTTGTTTCTGATATCTACAAGCAATGAGTGGTGTGGAGATATAATCATTTATCTCCAAACCCAAAAATTTAGGCCAAACACCTCCCACTCTGAACAAAAACGTATTCGATACCAAGCAAAAGACTACATGATCGTCGGTGATACACTTTACCGTCGTGGTATCGATATAGTTCTGAGGAGGTGCCTCACCCATGAGGAGGCCGAAAACGCCCTGAATGAGTGTCATTCAGGCGCATGTGGGGGGCATCAATCTGGATATTCTACAGCATAGAAAATCTTACGAGCAGGATACTTCTGGCCAACAATGTTCAAAGATTTCATAACCGCAGTCAGAAGTTGCCATGCTTGTCAAATTTTTGATAGCAAAACCAGAAGACCACCCGCACCTCTACAGCCAATAGTTGCTGTTGGGCCGTTCGCCAAATGGGGCATCGATTTCATGACATGTAACCCCACCTCGACCGGGGGGCATGGGTATATCATAGTCACAGTTGACTATTTTACCAAATGGGCCGAGGCAATGCCTACATTAGATAATACTGGTGAAACAGCTGCCCTCTTCTTTTTCAATCATGTAGTCGCCAGATTCGGCGTACCGCAGGCTATAGTCCCAGATCATGGATCGCATTTTCGCAATCACATGATGGTCGAATTAGCTGCCAAACTAGGGTTGTCTCACGATAGCTCTACTCCGTATTATCCGCAAGCCACGGACAAGTTGAAGCGATCAACAAGGTCCTGAAGCGCATGTTGCAAAGGATGATCAGAGTTCACAAAAGAAGGTGGCACCTAATCCTGTACTTAGCCTTGTGGGCTTACCGAACATCAGTAAGGAATGCAACCGGGTTCACACCCTTCCAACTGGTATATGGCTTGGAAGCAGTCTTACCAGTCCAGTGTGAAATCTCGTCTCTCAAACTCGCAATTGATCTCCTCCCCGGAACTTCAGAAGAAGAGGCTCGTTTCTTGGAATTAATCCAATTGGATGAAACCCGTCGTGGCGCCGCTTTGGCTAATGAATCCCATAAGAAACGAGTCAAGGTGCAGTTCGACAAAAATGTCAAATCTCGTGTCTTCTCGGAAGGTGACTTGGTCTTGCTTTACGACCAAGAATCCGATAAATTGGGAGCAGGTAAATTTAAGTCTTTATGGATGGGCCCCTATATTGTTAAATGAGTGTTAGCGAAAGGAGCCTACGAGTTAATGGATTATGACGGAATTCCACTGGCGCAACCTCGTAATGGGTTGTACCTCAAGCGTTACTATGCATAAAGTAACCAATATGCTTTTTTTATATTTTTGTTTTCGCTAAAGGGTTTGTTTTGGTCGAGTAATCCACTTTTTACACTTACTGCAGATGTCAAACCTATTGGAGCCATGTGTTGGATATGCCGACGGAGCAAGTCGTAGTTCGCGGAATCTATCCTCCGCAGCCTGGGCCATTTTTTATCCAAGTGGCGAGTTAGTAAGTTTCAGAGGTGTATGTATTGGTCAATCAACGAATAACATCGCTGAGTATAGCGCGTTGATAGAACTTCTCTCTAATGCCATCACTCATGGTATACGCCGACTAATTGTCAGGCTAGAATCACAACTCGTAATACTACAACTCAATGGTATATATTACGTCCGAAACCCAGCTATTTATCGCATGTTCCTAAGGGTTAAGATTTTGGAAAGACAATTTGATCTTATTCAATACCAACATATTTCCAGAAACTTAAACACATTAACCGACTCATTAGCAAACTATGTGTTAGATAGACATTTGCAACATTTATAAAAAGAAACACATCATCAATGTTTTACATGTGGATCATATAGCTCAACCAAAATAAAACCCCGAAAATCAAAAATATATACATTTGTTTATGGTTTACACATAATGTTTTGTAACCAAGACAAAATCGGTCACACGACCCAAAAACTCAAAATGCTAGGGGGCACCCTAGCCTAATGATGCTCTTGATAGCAAGTCACAGCCTGTGCGATCATGCGTAGGAGACGAGTCCATCGTCTGGGCACACCAGTAGTATGCTGTTGTAACCGGAAAGGTAGCTCGTCAGTCCTCACATCTGGTATGCCGAGAGTGAGGCCCGCAACCTACTCCTGTAAAGCTGAGAGAGTCTCAGCCACATCGAGGTCGCGAAGAATAGCCCTTCCGGCGACCTCTCCTACTGGGGCAATAGCTGGTACTCTCAGGCGAACTACTAGACGAACAGGACCAACATCTGCATGTACACATGAGTTTGATTAAAGTCTTGATAGAGGAAAACACAAGGACATTATAAACAAAAGCAGTAAACAGCAATATGGTCAGAGATTTTACCAATAGCACCCCACTGCTCACCATCCAGCAGTACTAAATCTGGATCACCCCGGAAGTCCATGCCAGCATATGGATACTCGGCATAAACCATCTCCTGACGATCAAAGCACCTGAAGAAGGTATCAGAAAATGAAATCTAAGACTGGCCAGCATGCCTAGACATATGGTCAACCCATCTCTGCATACGTGGTTCAGTAGGAGAAGGTAAATCGAGTGTAATGTACTGCGGCTGCATCAGTGGTATATTCTCCAAGGCAAAGGCGGTCAAAATAGAACCATACCCAAAGTTCTTCAACTTCCCATTCTTTATCTTGGTCAACTGTTCTTTCATCACAAGAAGTACTGTGTCGCACCAGTTGAACACCTTCAGTTGGAGGCATTCCAAGGCATGCTGCATATAGGATCTATTGGCTACATGAAGAGACGCACTACCGGCCATCCTACCAAAAGTAAACAGGATAGTCCTAAGGGACCTGTTAGTGACATCACGGATGATGATCTTGCCGTCTTTACTCGGCTGAGATCCTTCTCTGCAATACCGGCGGACATAATCTCTCACAGAATCGCCTCCTCGGGCCGAACCTGACAAAGAGATGGGGGCACCCCGCCTCGACAAGCTGGTCAAGCAATAGATGTCTACTAGAGTCAAGGGGATAGATTTGCCCCTAATCTGGAAAACTTGATTGATAGGATCCCAAGCATCGAGAAAATACTGCAGTAAGTTGATCTGCTATCTCATGCTAGAAATGCGGAAGAACTTCAGCAAGCCACAATTCCGCAGCACGTTGACTGTAACTGGATCATGTAGGGCAATCATGTCCTCCTCTTCATGCTCATGTTCTCACCATGTAAGGGTCATCTTGCTCCCAAATCTCTGAAAAAAACAAACAAGAGAGGAGTTAGATCCTGATTTTGGTGAGAAACAGGCAAAATTTTCATCAAAAATTGTGCAACAAATTCCCTTTTTGCGCCCAACGCACCTGCAACAGTGTTCTAGGTGCGTTGAATGTCAAACTGCCTTCATACAAGCCAGCATTCAACACAGGTTTCGATACACTGGGGGTGCGTTGATGGCAGAACGAATCCCTCAAACCCCAGGGGCTCAAAAAAGTAGGGAATCAGGGTCAAAAAGCAAAATGGAAACCATGAAATGAAAGAGCTCAGGTTTAGCTCCTACCTGGTCCAGACGGCACCGAGAATCGTCCACAGGATCTCCCGAAATCAACTGATGAAAATCGAGGGGGAAAAGCACCTCCAAAGCTCCAACAAACCAAGTTCAAATGAAATGGTAAAATGAGAGGTAAAAAAACTTTTTGATTACTTTTACGTAGTTCAAAGTAAAATATTAGCGTTTTAATCTCGTTTTCAAGCAAATATTGTTCATTTCTGACTAGTTTGATGAAGCAGTTGAAAATACAGTACGATCTTTGGAAGGACAAAGCTATTTATGGTAAAAAATCAAAACAAGACCATCTGATCGAGCAGTTTTAGCACATAGTTCAAGCACGTTAAAAAATAAACATAAGACATGAGCAAATGTTTCCACACGCGTTTAAGCTCGTTAAAATATGAACTATTCCCCGGTAAATAACCACCGTGAATGTAGCATTTCAGCCATTAAAGCCTTGGTCGTGTTTGCACCGTCACCTCCACTTTTCCATTGGTCGATCATTCACCACCATTTGATTGTTTACCCATTTTGAGGAACAGCTGCGAAGAGTGATTTCACTAGCCATCCTTGTGACACTGCCGTGATTGGAAAATTCCAAACCTTACCTGGAATCAGCTGCTACCCATTTTATCACTCGTTCCTCAAAAGACGAGTCTTCTTTAAGCTCTTTTCAACTGACTCGTAAAATATGAAAAGATTGCCGAGTTTTGGCCTTCCAGCTCATTAAAGTGACGGGAAGTGTTATCCCTCCTCTAGATTTTAACCTTTTTGGACCTGAGGGATTATTGCACAAAAATATCGAGCGCTTGTTTTGTTCGGCTCGTTAAAACTATCGAAAATCCATCCCTTCTGTATTGTTTTATACTTTTTCAGACTTAAGGGATTAGATGACGAAAAAGGAATTTTGGAGTTACCTTTACGTACCTTTTCAGACTCTCTAAAAATGAAAAGGACCGAGTTATCTTTTTCGTTAAACTCGTTAAAAAGATTAATAGCGACAAACTTGTCTTTAGACGAGAACGAGTTTCACTATCGCTAGGCTCGTTAAAACATAGCGATGGGTTTGCGCGAAGGGCAAATTATAGAACAAGCATATGTTATCCTCCTCAAGCTTGACAAAAATAAAGAGGTACTGTTCAGCAATGACTAGGGAAAAATTGGGAAGAAAACTCAAAGAATCTTTATTGGTAGCAATTCGCTCTTGAACATGACACTTCCACTCCGTGTCCGAGTCGGGTTGGGTTGTTTCATTCACCGATCACATCACCATGGTCATGCCATACCATCCACATTTGGGGTAAATGCTACCAATCCATCACATAAGTGTCGCCAACATGTTCAAGAGAAGTCATCCAAAGAAGTCACATGTGTCCCATCCACTACCATACATTATACTTCATTCTTTCATGACCGCCATCCTGAACCGTATATCATCAGATTGTTTTCACCTCCATCAAAATCATTTGCTCCGTTCTGTGTCATTGATGTGGGATTCATTAAGGCCCTCCTTTGACGGATCACTTCTTGTCGACATCAGCTAATTATCCAAGAAGTTGATCTAGGAACACCCCATTCAGTACTTTGAAGCTTGCATGCCTCAATGGCAAGTTTCTCACGTCCGGCGACAGGTATACATTAATGACCTTCGGCTGAAAGATTTTGCGTGGTGTTCGACGCCAATTCCTTTATTCACACAATGTGAATTGTACTGCAGTACCTTGAGGGTCATCATCATTATCGGTGATTCCTCTCGCGCTTGTTAACATTTTACATCATTGACTGGTAATCAAGCGATGTCTTTCCATGTTCGACTTCAAAACATTTCTCACATGGATCGACTTGTACTTCGAGTGAAGATCGGACGAGATTGAAGACCCCGGATCTAGTTTCATCCATCCGGGCTGCGATATATATTCAGGAAAATAAAGACATTTAATGTACAACATTGCAGCACAGATAATCATCCTACCAAAAGGATGATGGCTCTATCAAAATCATCAGTCTACCATCAGACGATTGTCTGTCCTATGTACATGAAAATGAATTTATAAAGCTGAGCATGGGAATGCCCGCCTCAGCTAGATCATGAAAATAGTATGAAGATAATGTATTGTATTGTATCTTATTACAGTTCTCCTCCCAGCATTGAAAGAACTTCGGATCCTCCTAATAAAGCATTTCACCCGATAAACGACCTCATACTTTAGGGGGCAACTGTTATAGACATTTTTGTGCCTTAAAACTCTAAGCATGAAATGTCCATAAACCAAGGGATCCTAAGTCCCTAAAAGTGTTGTTCCGACCCCTAAAGGAACAAGGTCAACAAATTACAGCTTCTCCCAGAAGTTCTCCACCAGAAACTGCTCAGAATCAGTCAAATCAGGATCATTTCAGCTGCTCCACTGGCTAGCTGCGTTGCATAGCACCCAAATACACTGGCTAGGTGTGTTGCAACGCACCTAAATGCACTATCAGGGTGCATTGAGTGGGAAATGACAAATGGCAGTGCCATTCCGCGAGGTGGAAAGACAATGGAAGCTTCCAGAATCTTCCCCATTGAAACTTGCCTCACTGAATTCGACCAAGGATGAGTAAGAGGCTCTCAGTCTCCAAGTGGAAGCAAGAACTAACAGAGAGAAGACACTAGTCAAATCATAAGCTGACTCATCTTCCTTGCATACATCTATATATGGATCCCTCATCCCAGAGATCCAGAGGCTGGAATTTTGTACATTGCAGAGAATTACTGTTGGTTTTGGGATAGATATCAGAGTATTGGGTGATTTATGATTTGTTGGAGGTGAAGAGGGGCTTCTTTGCTGGGAGGTTGATGCTGGATCAGGAATCATCGGTTTTAACTCCTCCTGGATCTTCTTGTTATATCAATAAAACTATTTGAGTTTCTCCTACATGCTTGTGTATCATTGATGTTTGTTACATTTGTATGTTTAGCTTAAATCTGATCCTAAGCTATTTATGAATATAAATCCATGTCTTTGTATAGTTTTCTTCTTCTGTGATCTTACAGGAACTTGGTGAAGCTGGGAAAGTAAGGGAGCAGGTCGTTGGAAGCTGTCAAAGAGGAGAGAGATTGGATCAAAGGACTAGCGCAAGACACAGGTTGGTTCATCCTATTCCTCTTCGTTTATAGTTCATAAAGAAGAATACAAAAGTAGTTTTCTCTGTTTGTTTCTAAGGTCACTGTCACACCTTAGTGGGATAGGGTCGTTCTGAATAGACACTTTTCCCATAAACAAAGAGTCCTTGATAGATTCTATTAGAAACCTTTGAAACATCATCAACTATCTCAATCACTTCAAAATTAGCTAGAGCACTTGCACCTTCAATATCTACCGTTACCGCATATAGACGCCTCATAGGAATAATCTTTTGTTGGTTCGCCATTCATAGCTAGATCGGAGGCCACTACAGCGCGAGTCGCCCAATTCTCTCCCAAGTTTGATTCAGCATAACGTTCACATCACACCCCAAATCAAGAATTACCCGATCCATCTTGTATTCTCCAATTTATGCAGCAGTCTCATCTCACGACTGGTTCGCTTCTTGCTTTTGCCCACCTTGCATATTGCACGCTGTTTAGGTAGGGGTTTATTTTTGCCATTACAATTATCTAACAGTTTCTGTAGCCCCTCTACCGCCTTTCTGTTATCACTCAGGTTGTCCTTAAGCTCTGGAAAGGATACGACCGAGGTAACCACATACCAACTTTGGACTGCAGGTTCTAGCCAACCTGCAATCAGAGAGGGCTCTCTCTTTTAGATTTAACTTTGTTTGAAAAGGATTTTAGGCTAGGTCTCGAGTTCAGAGGGTTTTTGTTTTGTTTTTGGTGGGAAAATTGATGTTTTCAGACAGAGAGGCAAGGCATAGTCTGGAAGTTTCAAACCATTGGGCATGGAGTCAAGGATAAAAACTGTTGGTGCTTTTCCTTAATAACAGTGAGGGAAAATGGAGCAAGATAGATGAGCATGAAGCAATGTTCCAGGTTTAAGGGATGGAGAGAAATGCTAAGTAATGAGAGGCAGTTAAGAATCTCCCAATTATGCTTAACAAGGGAAAATGACAAGGCACTACCTAGGGGCAATTAAGAATCCCTAGATAATTGGCAAACACAGGTGAATTGGGGTAAACATGAGCCAGAAGGAATTCATATTCATAACCAATTCAATCAGAGGAAAACATAAAGAAACAACAGAAATTGAGCATAGAGAGTATTTAAACTAATTCTAGGCTATTCTTTCTTTCTGCGATTTAGATAGTGATAACAATAAACAGAGGTAAGATGCACTTATCGCTTCAGGCTGCAGCACAAGAATTCCATCTTCATATCTCCAAAACTTTCATTTACAACAGACAGTCTGTTATCCAAGCGTTCTGCAATCTTTGATTATAGAAACAATGAGGTATACAGTGGGAGTCTCTAGTGAAAATTCTCAATCGACCAACCCTTAAAACTATGCGGAGGGTGGTATATATAGGGCGAAACTATCTACAGAGTTATTTATTACATTTTGACCTAATCAGGTCATAAAGCATAATTAATTTACCTACTCCTATATGAAATAAATGCATGAAAATATCTCAGGCTGCGCTGGGGCGGCCGTATCATAACTGAATAACTTATGTAGTCCTTGGTGGCTTGGTGCAGGTGCTTCTGAAATAAATGGGCATGGGTTTCTGCTTCTTTGCTGTCCTGTGGCTTTGAATGCCTTAATTGTGATTTGAAGGTAAGGATGGGCTGATGATGCCTGATTTGAGTTTCTGGGGGCTTCATTAATGTACAGGTGCTTTGAGCCACTAAACAAAATCTTTGCTGTAGGTCTTATTCACAAATTAATGGCCGTTGTTCGGCCTCTATTTCTTTCAAAACTGTTTTCTGCTCCTTTCGGTATGCTCTGCGAAGAAAACGGGTAATTTTTGTGCTTTTCGGGCTTCCTGGGGGCTACTTAATGAAAAGATTCCCCAGAGATTCTCCATTTCGGCCTAAAAAATCCTACTAGGCGCAAATCGCTCATCAAAAACTGCCTCAGAATTGGATTTCGAGGCTCCGAAGTGCGACTTTTTCTCCTTCGCGCCAAAAAGTGCTGATGACGTCAGGATGACATCAGCATGATGAGACGTTGTACGGCGGGTGACGTCAGCATGATGACATGGCGGGATGACATCAGCATGACGTCATCATGTACGAACGATGACGTGGCATGACACGTGGCAAGGGGGCCATGCAGGCAGATGACTCGGTGACACGGTGGCAGGAGGCCATGCAGGTGGTTGACGTATCGCGGTGACTGGGCAAGGGGTGACGTAACTGGGCAGGCGGGTGACGCGGGCAGGGGTGGTTTATGGTTTCGGGCGCACCGCCTTTGGGGGAGAGCGATTTTGGGGGAGGGGGCTCCGCCACAGCCCAGGAGCTGACGCGTGGCGGGAGTACGGCGGTAATACCGCCCATCTCCCGGACGCTAAAGCTCGGGTGGCTCGGGGATGGGACGGCCCGCCAGCCGTTGATCTGCGGGGCGGGGAAACGGACGGCTGGCGGTGATGGCGAGGTGATGGCGGGTTAGGGCATGGAATATTTGCAGGAATATTCCCTTTTTAATATGCGCGCGGGTGGGTTTAAACTATGGGAAATGGGTTTAGGAGGTTAATAAGCGGCGTGGTTAATATTTAGTGCCAAAACTTTGGGTTGGGGGTAAAACATGGGTTTTGAGCGTGGGTTTTAGCAATTTGCGCCCGAAAACTTAGTATATGGGAAAAAAGTGGGTTTTTGAGGGTTTTAGGGCTAGGAGGTTATTAATCTAGCCAGGTGTCAGATTAATCCCTTTATGACTCGGATGGGCTAAAAACAGCCCTTGATGGACTATTTTTTCCCCAGACTTAAAAAAATATGGCTATATTGCCAGGGAGGGGATATTTACATAGGGGAGTTATATGTACCTAGCTTTAGTAAGGGAATGTGAAAACTGATAGGGAGTTATATAATACTATTAGTGGTTAATATGAAGGTGACCAGCAAGCGCTAAGGTCAGGGACCTTAGGCTAAATTTTGGGGAAAAGAATTTGCAAAGAGATGAAGTCCTTGAGTGAAGAAGATATTCACCAAGGTGACTGATATGGATGATGATGAAACTAAGAGGAATCAAGCAGATCTTGACCTCTTTGGGGAGTTTAGTAAGTGACTTGGGAATTAGAAGAAGGGGAAGTTAGTAATGTCCAGTTCTGAGCTCTTCTGAATAACACTGCCTGCACTGATCTGAAAAGATAAAACAGTTTGAAACACAAAATTGATCATGTATCAGCTTTATGCAACCACAGCTACCTACCCATCCTACTTTCCTAACATTTTTTCTTCTTTTCTAATTTGGGTGCACCTAGACTTGCAGACCCAGAATTAAAATTTTTTCTTTTGAATTTTTTCTATCTAAATCTACACTTATTTCTGCCAGGGCCTAGATTAAACAGTTGGGTCCCTTTGATTCTCTACCTATCTACAAAATCTGCCAAGGTTAAACTGTTTGGACAAATGCATTCTCTATATTCTACAACAGGAAATTGAAATCTAGGGAGACCAGGATTAGACTGTTTGGACCTCCCTTAAATGAAAATTCTTCAAAACTGGAACAACTCATCAAAATGGAATCTCAGCAGTGGCCTTTGGACTAGCACACTCTCATGGTATCTTCTGGAAATATGGAACACTGCAACTTGCCAAGTATGACATATTTGGCATGTAAAAATGTCAATCATGAAAGATGATACTTGTTGCAACAAGAGGCTAACAGTTTCTATCCCTTAGAAGCTTCATGCAATTATTTAAAAATGATGCTAATAATGAAGGTTCTATGTCCTGTGCAGTATTGCTTCCTCTAGTATTTTCTTGGCTTCCCGATATAGAAGCTCCTGTGAAGATATTTTTAGCCTCCATAGAGGTTTCCTTTGCTTTACTTAAATCAAACCCAACTTCCTTATTAGAAGCTCTACATACACATCCATCTGCTTCTGGTTGCTTCCCCTTATCTTCATTGGTAGTTATACCACTTCACATAACGATATTGACACTAGGCTCATCTTCGCGAGGCTCTGACCTCATCATTTGGATGTTCTACATAGGTGGATGGGTCTGAGTCTTATTTTCTTGCATCTTCACTATAAGTATTGGGAAATCTTCTATGACATGGTCAAACTGCCTACAATACTGAGATGAGGGGTGTGTTGGATTCTAACAATCACATACAAAATGACATGCTTCCCCACAGTTGTAAGAGATGATCTATCCACGACCCCTTCCAACACCCCCTCCTCGCCCTCTTCCTCGACCTTAGAATCATTTGCACGCTGCAGTTGTGCCTTGATCTTGAGGTTGATTCTCTGCCTGCATTCTATACGTAGGAATCCTTTCCATCATCAGTTCATAACTTTGATAGTTGCGCTCGTCATGACCTACAAATTTGTAGAAAGTGAAAAACAACTGTTGTGGGGTTTGTACAAACCTCTGCACAAGATGACAATTATATGTCCTGTGCTTTCTAGAAATTTGACAAATAGCGGACCATAGTGCTACTCTTGCGCCTGGCCCAATGGTATTTTATGGCTTCAGGGGGACAGGACCTCTCCCAATAAGATAATTCTAATAAACCGGGCAATGGTCCTTATCGTGACCATGACCTTAGCATTTCAAGCACCAAACTTTTGTGCGAACCTAGGTCTAGACTTCCTTTCCCTTTTTTAGGAATTGTAACTCCATATGCAAGATGGCCAACTGTGATTGAATCTGTTTCACTCCCAAATTTGTATCCTGAATGGGTGAAGCTTCGATCTTATAGCAATCTCTAAAGCTTTAGCTTGCATCCCTATTTTCTGTTGTGACAATGGAAATCTCATATGAAGCAATAGCAAAGAAATGTACCAATCTCTATGTTGATCAACCTTGATCCACATATTAGCCTATTGGATCAGAGAATTCAACCTCTAATCAAATTCCCATGCAGAATCATTTACCTTCTGTTGAATCTCTTTAAACTCTGTCACTGACTAGGCTTGCAATTTAGGCTTCTTAAACTCGTTGTTCAACACTTCTTGTGCTTCCTACATAGTCGCATTTGGTTTATTCGAACAAAACTTGATATACTAACTCAATGCTCTGTCCTGTAGCATTATAACCAGCTACGCTTTCTTCATGTCATCATCTATAATCTGTTGTGCCTTCCATACAACATCTGCTACAAACCAAAATTGTTCAGGGTCTTCAGTCCTTAGGCTCTTAAACACAGGCATCTTCATTGTGTTTTCCATGTTGAATAGTGGAGGTGGGGGTGGAGGCGGAGGTGTGGGTGTGTGAGGCGGAGGTGGAGTAAATGGATGTGGTATTCCTGTGATACCCTGGCATACGGTCTATAGCGCACCTCACGGTGTCTTCAGAATACTACCTTTGTCGTCACTATAAAACGATCCCAATAGAGGACTGTATTCAACACCCAAATCTAGGTTCCTTCTGAACACTCTTCCACTTCGCGTAGTCCCAAACATCAATTCAAGGGCATAATCCAAGTCTTCAAGGATTTCCAATACTTACCTCTAGGTCCTTTAAAAAACCTACGCTTAGCATCGTTATCGTTAGTGGATGTATCATTCACAAACTCAGTAATGAATCCTCCCATAATACTACCGATCCAGTAATCGACATCCCGCAAAATCTTATTTTCTGAAGCCTCCAGGCGCTTCACCAGTTCTTGGGTCCACACAATAAATTTGTCTAGCTTCTACATACCTTGACTATCTGCCAATTTAGACAACCACTCATGTAATTCACACAGAAAATAACAGAAGAATATCTCATGCTAATCTATGAATAGGTATCTATGCATCCATTCTTCCTTTGTTAGGCGTGGATTCCTATTTTCTTGGGTTTCAAACTCATGGAGTTTCCAATCTATTCACTTTTCGATCTCCTTCTTAGTTGGAAACCACTTATTCGATATCACACATCCCTCAAATATATCCCAGTCCCGGCAATAGAACCATTTGTTGTCTTGAGGGGTCCTGACCTAGGTTCAGAGTTAGCGGCACCAACCAACAAAACCCTAAACTACTCACCCTTTTGGCAACAACCCGCGTAGCGCAGGTTGCAGTATCACTCGAAGTAGTATTGGGGGATGAAAGAACCATGTTTCTACATCCAGAGGTCAGTGTGATGGGTTTTTGTGATTTCTAAGTTTATTCCCGACCTTCACGGACCCTAACCCTTAAAATACAGATAATTGTAGTAACTTACAGAAAAAAGAATCTAACCCTTTGTAAGGTTCTTTAAACATTCCTAATATCAAGTCAATGAACAGATCTACTACTTTCGCGCATCAATTAAACATTTCTTTATATAGATTCAGATAACAAAGTGAATATATATAAATTGCATAAGTAAATACAAACACACAGATACAAAATTATGGCTCCAAAACAATTTTTATTAGATGTAATTCCTTCTATTACAGACTCTTACTTGTGGACATAGCTGTAGGGGCCCGTGCACTTAGCCTGTAGACTTACCAAGGTCTCTGCGCACTCGGTAGTAGGAGCCTTCCCCTTCACCTAAGTATAGGAAACAAACTTTACTATCTTAGACTACTTGCCCATACAATGATCTTCAATTATCAAGTTACTTCCTAGACTCTCTATGACTCCTTTATATATAGATTTCTCTTTTACAATACCATTCTTTGCGAACCAGGGATAGGCCACAAAACATCGTATCTTCTAACAAACTAAGGGACTAAAGCCCCTTTTGACTCCTATGACCTTCATGCTCCGGTCCCTCAAAATGAAGAGACTTTACAAGCATAACAAAATTAATTACAAAATTTAACCCCAGGGGACCCTGTCCCAGCAATAACTGAGCAGCTAGCTAGTTCACAGTATTAGAATAAACTAAACCAATAACGCCATTTGAGTGTGGTCTTGGCATGGGTCATTGTGGATAAGTTGAAGGGAAAGGAGTATTGGTCATGATCTCGTATAAGGTGCCTGACTAAGAATAAATCAAATCAAGGTATTAAGCATGTAATATTGAGTGCTCCTCTATAGCTTCCCCAACTGTAGCAACATCCTTGACTATAGGTTGCAATAGGGATATGGTGAACTAGTCTTGAAGAACTTTGTCAGGGAGTTTGGTTCATCCTAACCTCTCGTGTCTTCTCACTAATGGATATGATCATAGATGTGAGTAGATTTATCTTGTCTCGAATTAGACAAAAGGTTAGCTCCAAGATCTTTCCTAGTAGGCAGTTGGAAATGATTCAAGAAAGTACAAACCAAGGAAGAAAAGTCACTAGAAGATGCCATATCTAATTTGATATACTATCTCCAATTAAGGTTAATTGGAAAATTATTAACTTCACATAATCATCTACCAAAGAGTTAGAGGATCACCAAAGATTTTAGGTGGTGATGTGTGTGGAGGGATTCTAAAATAGCTTCCCTTTGAACTTAGGAATATTAGAGGGGACTTTGGTTGGCATAGGTGGCCACCTAGGGTCATGACATATGGGTTAATTTTCTAGCTTATCCAAATTCAATAAATCAAGAGGAGCTAGAAATGAAATTTATGATTGGTTAAATGGATCATGAAGAAAATAATTCCTCCTTGACAAACCATATGGTCCCCCCATATCATAGTTAATGGAAGATGAATGTGGACCAATGTTCTATTTCATCACAATATATTGAGGTCCTGGGCCAATAGATGAGGTGTAAGGATATTGTCCCCCTTGGTAAGTTCCCCCAGAAAACAAAGGACATCCAAAAGCATGACTTCTCATGGGGTTGTACCCAATAATATAGGAAAAAACTCCCTATGCAAAAGCACCACCGTAAGAATTAAAGCCTGTAGGAAAAGTTGTAGTAATGGGATTAGTGACCCTAGTTAAACTAGCCCCTCCTATGGAATAAGAACCTATATTGAAATGCATCCTACCTACCAAAGAACTATTCCAAGGTTGATAAGCATGCCAAACACATAACTACCCTTGAATTGGCTAGAGGAAATCTTTGATCCCCCTATGTGTTCTGCAAAGAAGGTATGCCAATGTTAGATAGAGTGACCATAGCTATAGATGAAATAAGAGTAAAAATCCTAACTCCCATAATCTAACTAGGGTTTTCTCCTATTTTGAACACAAAGGTGGATGAAGGAATAGACACAGACAATGATGGAAAACTTGCATAAGTAAAAAAAGAGACTTATAGAATTCCCCAAGAAGATGGTAGAGATGTTGTAGTAGGGATGGATCCCACCACACTAAGTGGTGGAAAAGATGGCATGACAATAGAAATTGTTAACGAAGAGGGTAAATAGGGACCCATCTACCCCATAGTCGAAGTAGTACTCTCACCAAAAATATGGTAAGGAAAGAATGAAAAGGGTTTAGTACCATAAGGTCATAGTTGCACTATAGTAGGTCCAATAGGGTCAATAAAAGGTGGATTTACATGTGAAATTGGACTCTCGTCATTCAATTCAATAGTAATAAAATATTCTATTATAGTACCAAGGTTATCCTCTTCAATCTAAGTATCGTCTAAACCCTTCGTTATTGGAGTTATCCAACGTCTACGAGGTGGTGGACCTTTCTCTTTAGGGGAAATGCCTAAAAGTCTATGAGAACATTAGAGACTTTGTTCAGCAACTGTGAATATATGATTTTAACAAATTAAATTAGTTAAGGAACCAAACTATGACTCACATCAAATAACACACACTAAAAAATCTAGAAGCCAAGCATGCACAAACCAAAGAGAGAAAGAAGGAATTGTTATGCTACCAGAGCTTGGTTGATGAGGGCCCAGGTTGACAGTAAAGATGTGGTTGGAATAGTTGCATTGGAAACTTACTTAAAGGCCCTTTTAGACCCAGTACAAGCACCCTTATGAACCATGGGTGCCCCCTAGGAGGTCTAAGTGAGTTTGACCAATGTTTGCTCTAGGTACAACAAGGACATCCCCTTGCCATCACCTATAACAACCCGACCTAGGGGACAATATTAAGATGGATTCCCACACAAGGGTAGGGAAAATATGCTAAGAAACCCCTATGATCCAGGTGGATATTAGTGGTTTCCAACCTATTCCACCTAGACCGCTATTTAGTTTCATCAGTTTCCTTTATTATAGAAACATTTATTATTTTTAGTAGTTTTTTGGGTCTTAAACTTTTGGAGTTGTTTTTACCCCCTAAATGGTGTGTTTTTAGGTTTGCAGTAGGGTAGGATTGCACAAATCATGTAGTACACGGAGAGACCTTTCTAATGAGGTATTGTACATACCAAACAAAGATCATATGACCAATTTACAACCTTGGGAAGTTCGCTTCCCAACTAACCCCAACGAGGCCCACAAACTCTTGGTGTTCCATCTCCTAGAGTTAGGGTTTTGGTTGTTTAGGGTTTCCCTTTTTTTAATAATAAAAATGCCCTTGCGCCTCATTGAAACACATTTCAGAGGCATGTAGCCACCACATCTCTTCTCAGAGATAAGTTACCATCACCTGAGCTAGTTTATTTCCATTCTATATGTAAACACCGTTTAGTTCTTTGATATTAATGAAATGAATATTTATTTCTGTTGCATCTCTTTGTTTATGTTTATATCTATATTTTGTTGTATTCTTGCTTAAGCCTGTATTAGTGGTATCAAAGAAGTTTTCTCTTTATCTTTTTTTCTTTGCATGTACCCAACAAGGTCAGGGTATAAGGAGTTAGGGATCAAACTAGTTGAACCTTTGCAAGACTAGCCTTGCAAACCATGACAACCTCCCATGGAGGAATAAAATAAAGGCAAGGGAGCAGGAGATCCCTTCAAAGTATTGCTCAAAGAAGCTCTCAAGTGACAAAGGAACATGGTGATGGATAACTTTGCCTAGATCCTTCGAAAAAATCCCACAGACAATGCATCTTCATCTGACAGCCACTCTGGAGGTGCCACTCCCTTCAAGGTACAATTCAACTTTGACATTCCCATATTTGAAGGCTAGAGAGATGAAAATGTCATAGATAAATGGTTAAATTTGTTGGAAGGACATTTTTTGGTTCATGATTTTTCCAATAGGGAAAATATTACTTTTTAACTCCTCAAAACCGCCCCCCATGTCAAGGATTGGTGGGAAACTTATTGTGCATAGAGATATGAGGGAGAACCCTCAATGTTTTCCGCTGCTCCCACATGGAATTATTTTTGAGACACCATTAAGGAACAATATTACCATATGGGGAGCTATGAAGATAAGTACATACAATGGACTATGTTGCGGCAATAAATGGATCAAGATGTGCACGAGTTGACAAACATTTTCCATGCCTTGCACACAAAGTTGGGTATCAAATATTTTGAGAAACATCTGGTGCTCAAGAACCGCAATTGTTTGCACAAATACATTAAGGAGGAAATGGATTTCCTAGACATCTCCTTGCTTGGTGCATCATATCGATATGCTTTCAAGATTATGCAGAAATTCAAGCAGAAGAAGCAAGACTTTGGATTTGCGAACCCAAATCAGAACAAAGGTGCCCCCAAGCCACATAGAAAAGGGAAAAGTAAGGCCCCATCCCCCCAGGACATCTTCTCAAAGTTGTAAGCCAAGAATAATGGGAAGGTAAAGAAAGACATCGATAAGTGGTGTGAGTTCCATAAAACTCCCACTCACAACACAAATGAGTGTTGCGCGAAGTAGGCATTGGTGGCTAAGATGACAGACTCAAAGACGGATGCATGCTATGAATCTGAGTCGAAACTTGATAAACGAACTAACAAGGGAAAACATATCATTGAGGATGAACCCATTGCGATGATAGCCACTACCAAGATCCAAAAGGTGGAACTTGAGGATTGAGAGGAGGGGGGGCGCCTCTTCCACTCACAAATGTGGGCAAAGGTTTTTCGATGCAATTCATCGTTGACAGCGGAAACTAGAAGAACCTGATCCCAGTTGTGTCACACGGAATCAGCCAAGAGTGCGGACACAACCGACCTTCCTAGAAGTCTAAGACATTCTAATGACAAACAAAACAAACTGGAGCTATCCTTCTCTAAACATGCATTATGATATGAGAAATCAAGTGTTTTGTTCTTACCTTTGTCCAAACGCTGTTGTAGAAGTCCAAGCTTTGTTGATCTGGATGAGCTCCTCCTTTTCTCCAAAACCTGCAATCACCAACAGTCAAACAATTAAATAGCACCTGATTATAACATAAAACAAAGCATATTCAACATATAGACCAAGGAGTACATGAAATAACCCATAAACAACAAGTTATTGAGAAGAATGGACCAATTTGCATTAAAGGTAATCAAAAGGAACCATTACAACCTGAGCCTTGGTGTTGTGCAAGCTCCTTCCAGGGTCCACAAGAGTCTTCCTCTACTTTGACAAAGCTCACCCACTTCCAAATAGAACAAGCAAAGATGGCAATCTCTCCTCACAAGCTTCTAAATGGGAGTCCTAATTCCTGCAGCATTTACCCTTAGAAATGTATAGCTTTCAACCTTTCTCCTTCTGGCCCAATGCCTGTATTTATAGTGCTCAAGAGGAAGTTAATCAGGTCCACCATCAATGGGATAGTCCCCTCTTTGGATGGGATCACTCCCTTATTGATGGGATAAGTTCCTCTTTGATAGGAGTGCATGAACCATCTGGAGGCGCTCAATACACGTCAAACAACCTTCTAGAATGCTCTAGAAATGACCACAAGTAAGTTTTTGAAGATAAAACTTGCGCATTTTAACCTTTTCAGAGGGACGCACCTGCCCCTTTAGATACAGAGCGTCCTTGGACGCAGACCTTATGAACAATAGGTGCGTACCCGCAGGCAAGGTTTGAGAGAACCTGCATACCCAGAGATAAACATATTTATAAAGACTTTCTCTCTTTCTTGGAGTTTGACATGAATAGCAGAGGCATAAGACTTGCTTAAGAGGGTAGTATGACTGTTGATAGAGCCATACCAACTGTAAATAGCCATGGTGACATTTTTTAGTGTAACAGATTGCCCCCTAAAGTGCGAAGCCTGGAATAGATTAGGGTTTTGTATTATCTAGGAAGGGTGAAGCGCTTTATCATTTCGAGGATTATCTCGTGGAGAACCTGGTAAGAACCTGCAATTTTCAACACAAAATACATGTATAAGATTATATCATCACTGAGGTAGGCATTCCCATACTCAGATTAAAACTTTAACTAACTGACTAACTACTCTGATACAGAAATGATTTTGCAGTACATCATAATCATAGACTTTTGTAGACACAGTATGGGCGCAGCCATCTGTTTATGGTTAGTCTACTTAGATAATGAATACAAAACTCCTCGCAGCCTGGATGGTAAAGATTCGATCCAGGGTCTTCATTTCTACTTCTCGAATTGGTACGATTCTAGCCATGCGAATAAATGAGTCGATGTCGAACATGGTAGAAACCACTTGATTACCAGTCGATGATGTGAACTGTTAACAAGCGTGAGAGAGACCACCAGTAATGTCAATGGTTCTCAAAGTACCCAGTACAATCCATGAGATGTGAATGAATGAGTTGGTGTCGAACATTTCACGGAATCCTTCGATCGAAAGTCAATGATGTAAACTGACGTCAAAGGCGAGAAACCTGCCGTTGATGCATGCAGACTTCAAGGCACTGACGATTTCTAAGTCATCTCTCTAGATAATGTGTTGATGTCGATAGAAAGTGACCCGTTGCAGGCAAGCCCACAACACGAAATCATTGTTCAAGTTGAAGAAATGTTGCTGTAAGGACTGACTCAGGGATGGTCAAATGGATGACAAGTATTTTGCAGATGAAAGTTTTGTTTGCAGACCTCTTGAACACATAACGACACGACATATGGTTTGGTGCTAAATAACTCAAAGTTAATCCCCGGAACCCGGTTGAAGACTTTCAAAAGTGGTTTGATCAACTGTGAGGTAAAAGATTTCCCAACCCAGGTGAATGAAAAGTGTCGTGTCCAAGAGTGGTAATAAAGTTTCTTCTGAGACAAAAGGTAACAAATAGGCTCATTCTTCTCTCTTTTCCCCCACCATTTCTGGCAAGTACCTCTTTATTTTTAACAAGCTTGAGGAGGATAACATATGCTTGATTATAAGCTCATCCTTCGGATGAGTCCAACCCAGTTTTGATTCGAACCCTAGGAAGGAGTGGTTCGTTCCTGTTTGTAATTGAACAGGTCCTTTACTGTGAAATGTTTAACGAGCCTAGTATAGGAGAAACTCGGTGTTTTTCAATTTTAGAGAGTCTGAAAAACTTAAGAAGACTCCAAGTTGAACTTTTTCGTAAATTTGTGTCCCTCAAGCCCAAAAAAATATAAAATAATACCTGGGGGAACCGCTTGATCTTGCGACCAAGGAGTACTTTCATAATTAGTGCCACTGACCTGAAAAGTAAAAAGCAATCAAGGACACGTCGTTTTATTTCCATATCGAGTTTGAAACGACAAAAACCCGGCAATCTTTTCCTGATTTTACGGTCAGAAAAGAGCTATAAGGGGACCGTCTTTTAATTCCATTTTAACGAGTGTAAAAGAAATGCTCGGCAATCTTTTCATGTTTTAGGAGTCAGAAAAGGGCTTAAAAGATGACTCTGAGGTTTCACTTTTTCGTAAGTTTTAATGAGTTCGAAAAAATGATAAAAATGTACTCATATGGCCGACTTTCAATTTAATTTACGAGCAGGAAAAGACGGAAAGAACTCGGCATTTTCATTTGTTTTACGAGAATGAAAGATAGCAAAATAATCTCGGGATTTTCATGAGTTTAACGAGTCTTGAAAATAACTGAAATTGACTCGAAATAGGTTTCATTTTTACAAAAGCTTGAAACAGGGAAAAACTATGCTTCAAAGTAGTTTCATTTTTTCACAAGCTTGAAACAGAGATAAAACTGTGCTTGATGCCCCCTAAGCATAACTGTTAGAGCGCATGCCCCCCCAGCCTCATTTCATTCAACCAGTTGGATGAAATGAAGGTTGAGTTACGAGATCACTTGAAAGACTCGACCTACAACTATAAGAAAATTACGCAAAACTAAAATAACTAACCTAAATACTTAACATTTACGAGATCGAGTCAAACTCTCGACTCAGGTAGAGGAGGATTTGTTTCATTTTTTAACGAGTTTGACACAGGAAAAGAACTATGCTCGGATTCGGTTTCATGTTTATGCAAGCTTGAAACGAAAAACTATGCTTGTTACAGTTCACATGCCCCCAGCATAATGACGCAAAACGAGGTACATGCCCCCCAAGCTTCATTGCATTCAATGAGGTGGATGGAATGAAGCTTTACTTTCAAGATCTTGGAAAGACTCATGGGAGTTGTTTCATTTTTTAGTGAGGTTGACACAGGAAAAGAACTATCCTCAAAACCCTTGTTTCATTTTTTGAACGAGCTTGACACAAGATAAGGAACTATGCTCATAACTACTCTCTACAATCTACCTACTTAACCTACCCTTGTTTCATTTTTTGATGAGCTTGACACAAGACAAGGAACTATGCTAAAAAATTTCACATGCCCCCAGCATAACGATGCAAAGCGAGGTACATGCCCCCCAGGCTTCATTGCTTTCAACCAGATGGATGAAAGGAATGAAGGTTGAAAAGGGGGTTATTTCAATTTTTAACGAGGTTGACACAAGAAAAGAACTATCCTCATACCTGATTCATTTTTTAACGAGGTTGGCTCAGTAACAGGAACTATCCTCCAAACCCTACTTTCTACAATTTACCTACTTAACCTAAAATCTACCTGATTCATTTTTTAATGAGGTTGACTCAGTAAAAGAACTATCCTCATGCTAGCCTGTTTCATTTTTTAACGAGGTTGAGATAGGAACAAACTATCCTCGTACACACTGATTCATTTTTAACGAGGTTGACACAGTAAAAGGAACTTTCCTCGTTACATCCAGTTTCATTTTTTAACGAGGTTGAGAGAGGAACAAACTATCCTCGTCTCCACTAATCATGGCTTCCAACTGGATGATCCGGATTTAAACAGGAACGCAAAAAATTACAGAGATAACCATATACACAAAGATGCAGCGGAAATAATACTTCATTTCATTAATGGAAAATACTGAAATATGCTTACAAACAAAAATGGCAATAAACTAGCTAGGGCGATGGTAGCTTATCTCTGAGAAGAGATGTGATGGCTACATGCCTCTGAACCATGTTACAATGAGGCTCGAAGGCCTATTTATTGTTGAGAAACAATGGACAACCCTTAACATTCCAAAACCTAACCCTAGGAGATGAAACGCCAAACTGTGGGCCCCGTTTGGGTAAATTGGTACATCAACTTACCGGGGTCGTAACTTTGGCATACGATCTCCGTTTGACGCGTACAATAGCTCGTTAGAAAGATCTATCCGAGCACTACCACTTTCGGAAGGGCAACATCGGTCCATGGACCCATGTTGCCCCCAGATTTCCCAAAAAACGTCGTTTAGGGCCTCAAAACGGCTCCGGAAGTTCAGGACCCGAAAAACTGCTAAAAATAGTAAGTTGTGCTACAATTAAGGAAACTGAAAATGCTGAGAAAGACAATGGTGGGGGTCCAGGTGGACTTGGCAGGTGGCCACCAATATCCACCTGGATCATTCCTCCCCCCTTAGGAAGCAATGGTCCCCATTGCGTTGAGCTCCTCCATGAGATGAGGAAACTTCTGCTGAACTTGTTCCCTGGTGAGCCATTTGCCCTGCTGAAGGAGTTGGCCCGCTTTGACAACTCGATACAGTTGGATATTCTGTTGGCGAGTGTTCTTGATCTGTGTGTCCATGATCCGATCAGTTGCAGCTTGTTCCATGCAATCTGGATTTAATTCTGTGGGTTTGAGCTGTTCTGCAATGTCGGATGTGTCTAGCAATGGTGGAAAGTATGGCCGAAGGCGGTCCACATTAAATTCTGGGTGCAGGCCAAGGAATGGGGGAATGCTGAGCTCAAATGCATTGTCTCCCATAGCCTTAGTAATGGTGTAAGGACCATATCGGAGTGGTCTCAATTTCCAATAGGCTCCAGTAAGGCGTTCCTTTTGAAAATGAAACCAGACTTTGTCGCCCACCTGAAACGTGTGTGGCACCCGATGTTGATCATGTCGCTACTTGTACTTGGCATTTGATTTCTCAAGAATGTCATGGACCTGCTGGCGAATATGTTGGATTCGCTCAATGAAGCTGGTGGCCTTATCTGTTTCGGACTGGACATGAGCTGAATTCATGTGAGTAGCTGCAAGTGGCATGGCCACATCAATGGGGCATAGTGGCTGGAATCCCAAACCCACCTGAAAAGGGCTATGGCCAGTGGAGCTGTGAAGAGCTCGGTTGTAGCTGTGCTGAACGTAGGGGAGGCTCTCGTCCCATGTGCGTGGATGCTTTGAGTTATACATGCGCAGAATGTGCACAATCATCCTATTGACAACCTCCGTCTGGCCATCAGTTTGAGGATGGAAGGCTGTGGACTTCGTGAGTTTGGTGTCCAGCATTGACCAGAGACTGGAGCAAAAGGTGCTGAGAAACCGACTGTCCCGATCTGAGATGATAGACTGTGGGATCCCAAAGTGCACCCATACTCGTTCAAAGAAGAGTTTAGCAGTGGCTTCTGCTGTGATATTCTTCTTGCAGGCCATCATAATGGCCATCTTTGAGAACCTGTCGACGACCACAAAAACACAGTCATTTCCATGCTTAGTGGAAGGAAGGCCTGACATGTAATCCATGGAGATGGATTCCCAAGGTCGACTAGGGGTAGGCAACGGGGTATAGAGGCCTTGCTTCTTAATGGTCGGTTTGGCAATGGCACAGGCAGTACATGATCAGATGTACTTCCCAACATCTTGTCGAAGATTTGGCCAATAGAAATAGTTTTGCAGTACTACCACTGTTTTCTCGACCCCGAAATGCCCAGCAGCCCGACTGTAGTGTGCTTCCCAAATCATCTTGGCACGCTCGCTTGAAGGAACACAGAGGTGACCGAGGTGGCATAATAGGGCATCCTGGAGGTGAAAATCTACAACCTGCCGACCCTCCAAGAGTGTCTGGTATGTGTGGCCGAATTCTGGGTCGCATTTGTAGAGAAGTGGCCAATCAGAAGTCTCATGCCCGCAAGAGTTGAGCACGGTGGTTAGCGCCATGATCGGTGGTCGACTGAGGCAATCTGCAACATTATTGGTGCTGCCCTTTTTATACTTGATATTCAAGTGAAACTGTTGCAGGTATGTAGACCACTTCTGATGGCGATCGTTCTGCAATTTCCCTTGGGTCTGTATGAACTGCAGAGGTCGGTGGTCTGTGTGGATGACCGTTTCCTTCCCCAAAATGTAATGCTTCCATTGTCGGCAGGCCTGTACAATGGAATACATCTCTTTATCATAAGTGGGGTACTTCCGGACTGTGTCTGAAAGTGTTTCACTGTGATATGCCACTGGATGTCCATGTTGAGTAAGGACTGCCCCAATAGCATAGTCAGAGGCATCTGTCTCGACCTCAAATGGTTGTTGTAAATCTGGTAACGCGAGCACTGGTGCCGTGCAGAGGCGATCCTTCAACTCCCTGAATGACTTCTGTTGAGATTCATACCAAAAGAATTTTGCTTTCGCCCCGCCCTTGGTGACTTGACTCAAGGGCCAAGAAATATGAGAAAATCCCAACACAAACCTGCGGTAGAAGTTGGCAAGACCTAGAAAGCTGCGGAGCTCTGTTAGAGTGGTTGGAGAGGGCCAATCCCGAATGACTTGGACCTTGGCTGGATCGACATGCACCCCCTGTTCATCAATGATGTATCCCAGATACTGAACCTCGGTCATGCCAAAAGTGCATTTCTCCAAATTGGCACATAGCTTGTGTTGCCGCAGTGTTTGGAGAACCTGTCGGATGTGGTGGAGGTGCTCTTCCCAACTCTGGCTGAAGATCAGAATGTCATCCAAGTATACTACTACAAAGGAGTTGGTGAATGGCCGCAAGATGTCATCCATTAGCCTCATAAAGGTTGCAGGAGCATTCGTCAATCCGAAAGGCATGACCAACCATTCGAAGAGGCCCTCCTTGGATTTGAAGGCAGTCTTCCACACATCTGAGGGTTCAATTGGTACCTGGTGATATCCTGACTTCAGATTGATCTTGCTGAAATATTTCGCCCCCTTTAGTTGGTCTAGGAGGTCATCAATCCGCGGGATCGGGTACCTATTACGGACAGTGATCTTGTTCAGCGCCCGATAGTCAATACAGAGTCTCCACGTCCCATCCTTCTTCTGTACCAACACTATCGGGCTCCCACAGGGCGAAGAACTCGGACGGATGTGACCTTTCTGCAGGAGCTCCTGAATCTGTCTCTTGATTTCATTGTTCTCCAGAACAGAGCGCCGATAAATTGGTCCATTGGGTAGCGGCGCACCTGGGATCAGATCGATGGAGTGCTTGACTTGACAGTGCAGAGGAACCCCTGCCGGGGAGGTGAAGATGTCTTCGTATTCCTTCACAATCTTGTCCATCTGTAGCTGCCGTGCAGAGGAGCCCCGTTTGGAGGCCGCGGCCACTGTCTTCTTCTTCCCTTGAGGGCGTATCATCAGGAAAACAAATTTCCTGGTTTTGGAAATGATCTTACTGCATTGTTTTGCAGTAATCAAAGAGATGGCGGCAGGTGGTGCTACCTCTGGTATCCTGAACAACTTATTTCCCAATGTAATAATAACAGCACGGGGCCTTGATTCATACACAGCATGTCGCTTCCACAAGTATGGTTGTCCTAGTAATACATCACAAACTTCAAGGGGAGCAATGTCACACAATACCTCATCCGTGAAGGGCTTGATGTTGTATGGAAGGCGACACTGCTGGCTCACGCGAAGATCTCGCCCTTGGTGAAGCCACCCAATGGTGTATGGTTGTGGATGTGCTGTGGTCGGTAAGCCCAACCGCTTCACGACCTCTGCCGAAATGAGGTTCTTTTGACTCCCGCTATCAACAATGAACTGTATCGGGGAGCCCTTTACCCACATCTGGGAGTGGAAGAGACGCTCCTCCTCCTCTGGATCTTCGGGTTCATTTTTCTGGATCTTTGCGGTAGCAACAGTGGCGCTGGGATCCGCATCAATGATCTGCTTCCCTTTTTCATACCCCTTATCGGGTTCTGACTCAGAGTCGGAACATGCATCTGATTCTGAAACCTTTAGCTCAGCCACCAGTGACTGCTTGGCCCGACACTCACTTGTGTTGTGAGTGGAGCTCTTATGGAACTCGCACCATTTTCCAGTGTCCTTTCTCGGCTTCGCGTCGTTGCTCTTTGCTTGCAGCTTCGGCTGGTTGTCTTGGGCTGTCCCGCCTTGGCTTTGTCCTTTGTTCTGTGGTTTAGGGGCACCTTTCCCCTGCTTTGGATTCGCAGATCCAAAGTCTCGCTTCTTTTGTTTAAACTTCTGCTCGACCTTGACAGCATACCGGTATGCTGCGCCGAGCGAGGGGATGTTTAAGAACTGTATTTCTTCCTGGATGTACTTGTGCAGGCAGCCACGGTATTTGAGTATCAAATGTTGCTCCGAATCCTTGATACCCAACTTTGTGCGAAGGGTATGGAAAATATTGGTGAACTCCGGCACGTCTTGGTCCCTTCCCTGCCGCAGCGTGGTCCACTTTATGTATTCATCCTCATAGCTTCCGACAGGGTAGTACTGCTCCTTGATGGCATCCCGGAACGAATCCCAGGTGGGTGCGGCTGAAAATAGTGAGCCAGTACTTTCATCCTTCTGCTCGCAGTAGGTTTCCCACCAGTCCTTGATGTGGGGGGCTGCTTTGAGAAGAGCAAAAACAATCTTTTCCCGACTCGAAAATTCATGAACAGAAAAATAACCCTCTAGCAGATTTAACCATTTATCTACGGCATCGGCGTCTATCTGACCCTCGAATATGGGGATTTCAAAATTAACTTGTACCTTAAAGGGTGTGGCGTTTCCATAGGAGCTACTGGAATCCGATGCGCCGCTTCTGGGTAGCCGCTGAAGGATCTGCGCAAAGCTGTCCATCATCGCGTTCCGTTGTCGCTCGAGCGCTTCTTCGAGCAAGATTTTGATGGGATCTCCTGCCCCCTCGTCTTTCTTCTCGTCCGCCATGGGAGGCCGTCGGGATTTGCGAGGCTGGTCTTGCAAAGGTTCAACCAGTTCAAGCCATAACTCCTTATATCCCGACCTTGTTGGGGACATGCAAAGAAAAACAGAGAAAAAGCAGACCGCCATGATACCACTGATCCGGATTTAAACAGGAACGCAACAAATTACAGAGATAACCATATACACAAAGATGCAGCGGAAATAATACTTCATTTCATTAATGGAAAATACTGAAATATGCTTACAAACAAAAATGGCAATAAACTAGCTAGGGCGATGGTAGCTTATCTCTGAGAAGAGATGTGATGGCTACATGCCTCTGAACCCTGTTACAATGAGGCTCGAAGGCCTATTTATTGTTGAGAAACAATGGACAACCCTTAACATTCCAAAACCTAACCCTAGGAGATGAAACGCCAAACTGTGGGCCCCGTTTGGGTAAATTGGTACATCAACTTCCCGGGGTCGTAACTTTGGCATACGATCTCCGTTTGACGCGTACAATAGCTCGTTAGAAAGATCTATCCGAGCACTACCACTTTCGGAAGGGCAACATCGGTCCATGGACCCATGTTGCCCCCAGATTTCCCAAAAAACGTCGTTTAGGGCCTCAAAACGGCTCCGGAAGTTCAGGACCCGAAAAACTGCTAAAAATAGTAAGTTGTGCTACAATTAAGGAAACTGAAAATGCTGAGAAAGACAATGGTGGGGGTCCAGGTGGACTTGGCAGGTGGCCACCAATATCCACCTGGATCACTAGAAGAAAAACATGTCAATGGACACACCTTGATCACGGCTTCCAAGAGGTCTTCATCAGAAGGAAGAATAGTTCTCTGGAAGGAACACACGTCAAGGGACTCAAAAGGGATAAGAACATCGTGTTCAAGTAATCCCATAGAGTTTTCCATGTCAATTACCAGATCTAAATCAACAGTGAGAGGCTCACTTACATCGGTAACTGAAAACATGGGACCAGTTGCCACATAATTAACCCGTGGCAGGGTAGATACCACTTTAGCATCAGGAACATTTAGGGGTGTCATATTATTGGTAGTTGAGACAAGACTAGGGAACGAAAGCTGGTCTACAGTCACAATACTGCCATTGTGAGGGAAAGACATCACGCGAAAGAGTGTCGATACGACAGCTTTCATTGCATAAACATAGTCTCGCCCAAGGAGTAAATTGAAATCCAAGGGACCTCGAACTACCATAAGATCAATACAGACAATTTTACCTTCCAAGGTAATGGAAAACTTAGGAAGGATCCCTAAAGGTTCACTAATGGTTCTGTTAAAAGCTTTCAGATTCTGCGTAATAGGCGCAAGCTGAGGGGAACCCAAAGCTTTCCAAACAGATGAGGATAAAATACTGACAGAAGCACCTTCATCTACCTGAGTATGATGTATGTCCCTACCACCAGCCTTAACAATGATTTGGAAAGGGATGGAGGAAGGAAGACGAGGTTCTGTCAGTCTAGTCCAATCAAAGGAAAAGACCTCAGTGCTTGGAGGGGGTTCTGTAGAAACAGGTGAAATGCCCCCCGGCATAGAAGAATCTGATGTAACAAGAAGAACCTGAGCGGTATGAAGTTCACTCTCTAAAGAGAAAGTGGGATCGACCGAATGTGAAATTGAATCGACCACTTGATCAACTAATGGATCATCAACCTGAGTGACATGAGTTTCACTCTCCAATGGAAGAGTGTGATCGATTGTACTTGAATTTAGATCAATTACTCCGTCAGTTGACGGTAGGTTAGGAGAAAGTTTACGGTAACCAGTTGGAAATTTTTGCTGTGGAACAGTAAGCTTTTCCAACAATGTTGAGGCTTCATCCATGTGAGGGAAAACGTGAGTTTGATGACTCCCTTTGCATAACTTACAAGGAAACCTAACTTTACCCTTTTTCCCAGGAACCTGACTATCACTGGTTGATGGATCAACGGAAAGTTGATGAGATTTTCCTAACCAGACTTCCAAGACCTTTGGAATACCAGGACAATTGACAAGGAAGTGGTCACCCTTACAAAGCCTACAAGGGTATTTGGGTTTACGATGCATGTCGGAATTTTCCTCAACACAACCAACACTTACAGCCATGGTTGGTTGGTTGACTTCTTTCTTATCTTGCTTCTTCTTCTTCTTCTTCTTCTTCTTCTTCCCTTTCTTCTTCTTCTTAGCCTCCTGGTTACTAGCATCAAGGCTTTTACCAGGCGAAGAGGAAGAAATGGAGGAAGAAAAATTAGGCGAAGAAGGTAAAGAGTCAACAGAAGGTTGGTGATGTTGAGATGGTGAGCTCTGTTGAGGTGAAGCATCCGGTTGAGATGGAACAATTGGAGTATTTTGGCCCAACGAAGTTGAAAATAACCATATCGGTAATCCTATTGTAAATCCAGGTAATGACAAAGTAGCCATATAAGGAGGACCAACATTTCCAAAGTAAGGAAAAGTACTAGGATTCTCATTAGGAGGGGTTCCTAGGTTGGTAAATTCCGGAACATTTGCCATTATATTCAACTTCAGTGAATTTTATTAACAATCTTAAAACTAAAATTAACAATTCACAATTCACACCTATGGTCTCTAAAAGTAAAAACAAACAAATTAACACGCGCTATCAAATCTAGGAGTCAAACCACACACAAACAGTAAGCTCTCCGGACCGAAAACACTAGTTGGTGATTAAGCCCAACCTCGCAGAATCTAGTACAGAAATAGTGGGTGGAACAGTTACCCCGACAACCTGCTTAATGAGTAGACTGGACCAAGTTCCTCCACTTTAACCGTCTCGAGTGAAGTGAACCCCCCAGAAAATCCAAGTGAGTATAGCCGACGTCTGCTCCAGGTACAATGGGATCTTCCCTCCACCGTCACCTTGGGTAGAATCCTAAAGATTATGGTCACTAAGGTTACCAACGGCAACAAGTACACCTGGGGGAACAGTCTAAACTCTGACAACACGCAAGGGCAGAGTAGCAAGCTCAATCCCCTTACCGGCTCCTTGACAGTAATCCAAGGTTTACCGATAAGTGACCCCTGGCTCCTCGACAATGGTTAATCCGAGGTTTACCGTTTGTAATACATACTGTCTGGCGTCGTTCCCAACGAGGGAGGATGGATCCCCTCACTGGTTCGGACACGAGCTCGTGCTTCTCCTTTAAGAGGAGCTTTCCCATAGCGTAAATGTAACAATTGCATTTGATTCTATCACAAGATCAGCTACTTGTTTGGTTTTACTGTCTTGGAGAGTTAAGTACTCACCTACTCCAAGACACTAGCCTAAGCTATGTTGGTGCTTCACAGCCCAAGAAATGTAAAAATTACTAGATGAATTTTAATTAAGTGTTGTGTTATTAAGGCTGTTATTACTCAAATGGGTAAATGGATATGAAACCAATGGTGTTATGACCCGACTCAACTGAATGCAATCGAATATGATAATGCAATCCTTTCAATTCGATGAATCCTAACTAGAGTAAGGAGAGAGTTTCCATTCACTTCCAACAATGCAAAAAATTGATCACTAAGAGAAAATATAACAAATTCTCTAATGCACTAATTTCATCAAGAAAAACTAATGCAAATCAATTCCAAACCATTTTTTTTGTGTAAATTCAAATCAAAGAAAGCTGATCTAAATCTACGATTGATTTTTCAGAATGTAAACTATGCAATGGTAATCTAAGCACAATTCACTTGAAAAGTATGCAAATGTAATCTATGCACATTTTTCATTCATATTCTGAAGATGAGAATTCTAATTATGCAAATGTGATCTATGCAAGAGAATTCTCAAACACAAGATGATTCTAATTCAATCTAAGAACCAATCAAGTGCAAGTCGAGAAAATTGGGTGAGAGTTCCAAAGATCAAAAAATAAAAACACTCAGAGGCGATTAACACTCATACACAATTTAGGCCCCCCCGCGAATGAGGGGGAATTTTTTTTTGCAAAAGTAGAAGCAAAAAGATGCAAAATTGTGAAAGGACTGAGACAAACCTCCAAGTAATGACCAAAGGAAATCAAATTAACAATTTCTCAAAAAAGAGACTCAAAACACCCAATTGATGAAAGCCTAAAGTAGGAATGCTAATGAAACAAGCTTAGGTGAAGATCTTTGACAGGAGACTAATGGATCTGGGCAGTAAAAACTAAGAAAAAGCAAAAACTAAGAGAAAAAATGCAAAAAATGGAATTTTTTCAAATTTTAGCAGGGGACGTAGGCAACCCGTTAGAACAGGTGTGGGCCTGCACTGTGCAATACTCAGAGGGTGCGTCCTACTGGAAAATTCAAGAAAAACCAAAATGAATCTAACCCTAAGCTAACCCACCCAAAGACAAAGTCACAGAGCCAAAACCAGAAAAATAAACCAATTTTCTCAAAGCAAAGTTCACAGAAAAGAAAAGACTCTTCTCATCAATGGAATCTATCCCCAGTGGAGTCGCCAATTTGTCACACGGAATCAGTCAAGAGTGCGGACACAACCGACCTTCCTAGAAGTCTAAGACATTCTAATGACAAACAAAACAAACTGGAGCTATCCTTCTCTAAACATGCATTATGATATGAGAAATCAAGTGTTTTGTTCTTACCTTTGTCCAAACACTGTTGTAGAAGTCCAAGCTTTGTTGATCTGGATGAGCTCCTCCTTTTCTCCAAAACCTGCAATCACCAACAGTCAAACAATTAAATAGCACCTGATTATAACATAAAACAAAGCATATTCAACATATAGACCAAGGAGTACATGAAATAACCCATAAACAACAAGTTATTGAGAAGAATGGACCAATTTGCATTAAAGGTAATCAAAAGGAACCATTACAACCTGAGCCTTGGTGTTGTGCAAGCTCCTTCCAGGGTCCACAAGAGTCTTCCTCTACTTTGACAAAGCTCACCCACTTCCAAATAGAACAAGCAAAGATGGCAATCTCTCCTCACAAGCTTCTAAATGGGAGTCCTAATTCCTGCAGCATTTACCCTTAGAAATGTATAGCTTTCAACCTTTCTCCTTCTGGCCCAATGCCTGTATTTATAGTGCTCAAGAGGAAGTTAATCAGGTCCACCATCAATGGGATAGTCCCCTCTTTGGATGGGATCACTCCCTTATTGATGGGATAAGTTCCTCTTTGATAGGAGTGCATGAACCATCTGGAGGCGCTCAATACACGTCAAACAACCTTCTAGAATGCTCTAGAAATGACCACAAGTAAGTTTTTGAAGATAAAACTTGCGCATTTTAACCTTTTCAGAGGGACGCACCTGCCCCTTTAGATACAGAGCGTCCTTGGACGCAGACCTTATGAACAATAGGTGCGTACCCGCAGGCAAGGTTTGAGAGAACCTGCGTACCCAGAGATAAACATATTTATAAAGACTTTCTCTCTTTCTTGGAGTTTGACATGAATAGCAGAGGCATAAGACATGCTTAAGAGGGTAGTATGACTGTTGATAGAGCCATACCAACTGTAAATAGCCATGGTGACATTTTTTAGTGTAACAAGTTGTGGTCGTTAAGAGATTGAAGTTGCCAACAACATCACACCCAAATTCATATAACATTGGATGGCTTCACCAAGGGTGAGATCTTCATATCAGCCAACAATGTCACCTACATTATAGCAGCAAGCCCTTTGCAGATGAGGTATTTTGTGATGTTTCCCCTCTGTAATTCCGTGATGTTTTATTAGGTCAGCCATGCCTATGGAAGCATCATGATTTATATGAATCTAGACCTCGTTACGTTATTATTACTTTGGATCATAAATTGTATAGGATACCATAGGTAGCATCGCCTACCACTATTTCTTTGATCTCTAGTAAAAAATGTAGTAAGATCATTTCCGAGACCGAGAAATTTATCTTCCTTATGATTCGCCCTCAGAACAAGAGGAAGATTGTGGCCACATTCACAACCTCTAGATAGGGCTCCTCCACATGACAACGACAGATGGACAAGGTCACGGAGGAGTGCAACGACATCTTCACCTCACCCACAAGGATAACACTACACTATCAGGTCAAGCACTCCATCAATATAATCCTCGGTGCCAAGGAAAATTTTAAGGATGGAAAATTTTCTTGAAGTTTAAAAACATTAGCGAATCTCACTAATCCTTAATATGCAAACTGTAAAATGTTTATTGATACCTTTGTAAAATTATTAAAATTTATAATGATTTTATATATAGTCTCTATATAATGTTGGCAATTTTGAAGGTAAAATAATTTTATATTCTCAAATTTGGGCGAATCATCCTTTATAAAAACTAGAAATTGGCGAATCTTTTTTGTGGAAAAATCATGGAAAATTAGCCCATTGGGCGAACATTAGCCCCTAAAATTTTCCATGCTCGGACCATGCCCATCCCTAATGTACCAATTTATTGATGCTCGATTCTAGAAAATGATGAGATCAAGTGGCAGATTCAGGAGCTATTGCAAAAAGGGCACATTACGCCAAGTTCATCACCCTGTGGGAGCCCGATCAGTTGGTATAAAATAAGGACGAAGCTTGGAGGCTCTGTATTGACTATCTGACGCTGAATACGATCACTGTCCGGAATAGGTATCCAATCCCACAGATTGATGACCTTGTGGACCAACTCAAGGGGGCTAAATATTTCAGCAAGTTTGACTTGAAGTTCAGTTATCACCATGTACTGATTGAACCCTCTGATGTGTGGAATATTGCCTTCAAATCCAAGGAGGGCCTTTTCGAATGGTTGGTCATGCCTTTCGGGTTAACGAATGTCCCCGCAACCTTCATGTGGTTGATGGACGACATCTTTTGCCCCTTCACGAACTCGTTTATGGTAGTGTACCTGGATGACATCTTGATCTTTAACCGGAGTTGGGAAGAGCACATACACCATATTCGACAAGTCATCCAAACCCCGCGACAACACAAATTGTGTTCCAATTTGGAGAAATGAACTTTTGGTATGACCCAGGTTCAATATTTGGGGTGAATCATTGATGAGAAGGGTGTGCATGTGGACCCAACAAAGGTACAAGTTATTCGAGATTGGTCAGCCCCAACCACTTTAAAAAATATCCACAGCTTTCTGGGCATTGCCAATTTCTATTGTAGGTTCGTGTTGGGATTCTCTCATATCACTTGGCCTTTGAGTCAAGTCACCAAGGGTGGAGAGAAAGTGAATTTATTTTGGTGTGAATCCCACTAGAAGGAATTTTCTAAGTTTAACCATCACCTCTGCTCTGCACCAATGCTCACATTACTAAAACTACAACAACCATTTAAAATTGAGATAGATGCCTCCGACTATGTTGTTGGTGTAGTTCTTACCCAGTAGGGGCATCCGATGGCATATCATAGTGAGACAATTTTAGATATAGTTTGAAAGTATCCCACCTATGATAAGGAGATGTATTCCATTTTGCAGGCTTGCTGAAAATGGAAGCGTTACATTTTGGGGAAGGAAATGGTCATCCACACAGAATGATTGCCATCATATATGGTCCACATATCTGCAACAGTTCCATTCAAACATTAAGTACAAGAACAGAAAAACCAATAATGTTGCAGAATTCCTCAGCCAACCACCGGTTATGGTGCTGACTACTGTGCTTGACTCTTAAGGACATGAGACTTCGGGATGGTCACATCTTTACAAGAGTGATCTAGAATTCGACACCACATAGCAGATGCTCCTAAAAGGTAAGCAAGTTCCAGACTTTCACCTCCAGGACACACTATTATGCCACTTAGGACACCTATGTGTTGCATCAAGCAAGCATGCGAAGATGATTTGGGAGGCGTACTACTAAGTGAACTATTAAAAAATCATGAGAAATTAGTCAATTACGACTACATCTCATGGAAATGGTCATACGTGAATGACTTACTTAACGCAGTTGAATCCCAAAATGATATTTAATATAATGCAATGCATAAACCCCCATACTTAAATTCATAAAGAGTGAAGGGATTTCTACTTGAATGGTTCATGAGGCACAACACTCGCTAAGGTTTTGCAAATGGGGTAGCAAGCTAAGTGGGCTTGATTGTGGGGATAACTCCATAGTTAAGCGCGCTTGAGCCAGAGCCAATTTAGGATGGGTGACCTCCTGGGAAGTCCTGGTTACTGGGTGCAAGCCCCGGAAGTGATGATTGACGCTATGTGATTCATTTCACTAGTTTCAATCCCACTTCTTCACCCCTGTGAGCATCACCCGATGCAATGAGTGCTAAGTGAACTATTCAAAAATCATGAGAAATTAGTCAGTTATGACTACATCTCATGGAAATGGTCATACGTGAATGACTTACTTAACGCAGTTGAATCCCAAAATGATATTTAATATAATTCAATGTGTAAACCCCCATACTTAAATTCAAAAAGAGTGAAGGGATCTATACTTGAATGGTTCATGAGGCACAACACTTGCTAAGGTTTTGCAAATGGGGTAGCAAGCTAAGTGGGCTTGATTTTGGGGAAAACTCCACAGTTAAGCGCACTTGAGCCAGAGGCGATCTAGGATGGGTGACCTCCTGGGAAGTCCTGGTTATCAGGTGCAAGCCTCGAAAGTGATGATTGACATTATGTGATTCATTTCACTAGTTTCAATCCCACTTCTTCACCCCTGTGAGCATCACCCGATGCAATGAGTGCTAAGTGAACTATTCAAAAATCATGAGAAATTAGTTAGTTACGACTACATCTCATGGAAATGGTCATACATGAATGACTTACTTAACACAGTTGAATCCCAAAATGATATTTAATATAATGCGATGCGTAAACCCCCATACTTAAATTCAAAAAGAGTAAAGGGATCTCTAATTGAATGGTTCATGAGGCACAACACTTGCTAAGGTTTTGCAAATGGGGTAGCAAGCTAAGTGGGCTTGATTGTGGGAAAAACTCCACAGTTAAGCATGCTTGAGCCAGAGGCGATCTGGGATGGGTGGCTTCTTGGGAAGTCCTGGTTACCGGGTGCAAGCACCGGAAGTGATGATTGATGCTATGTGATTCATTTCACTAGTTTCAATCCCACTTCTTCACCCCTGTGAGCATCACCCGATGCAATGAGTGCTAAGTGACCTATTCAAAAATCATGAGAAATTAGTTAGTTACAACTACATCTCATGGAAATGGTCATACGTGAATGACTTACTTAACACAGTTGAATCCCAAAATGATATTTAGTATAATTCAATGCATAAACCCCCATACTTAAATTCAAAAAGAGTGAAGATATCTCTACTTGAATGGTTCATGAGGCACAACACTTGCTAAGGTTTTGAAAATGGGGTAGCAAGCTAAGTGGGCTTGATTGTGGGGAAAACTCCACAGCTAAGCGCGCTTGAGCCAGAGGCGATCTAGGATGGGTGACCTCCTTGGAAGTCATGGTTACCGGGTGCAAGCCCTAGAAGTGATGATTGACGCTATGTAATTCATTTCACTAGTTTCAATCCCACTTCTTCACCCCTGTGAGCATCACCCGATGCAATGAGTGCTAAGTGAACTATTCAAAAATCATGAGAAATTAGTCAGTTATGACTACATCTCATGGAAATGGTCAAATGTGAATGACTTACTTAACACAGTTGAATCCCAAAATGATATTTAGGTGTACTACGGTCAGGTCCCTAGACATTTTGTGAAAGAAAATACAGTGTAAGTGCTACAAAAGTATTTTTATTGGCTGAACCTTCCGTGGGATGTTGGGAAGTACATTAGGTCCTGCACTTCCTACACCATTTATAAAACCTACAATCGCGAAGCAAGGCCTGTATACTCCCCTACTGACTCCTAACTGGCCCTGGGAATACATCTCCATGGATTGCATGTCGAGCATCCTTTCTACCAAGCATGGAAACGACTATGTTTTTGTGGTCATCGATAGATTCTCTAAGATGGCCATTATGGCGGCTTGCAAAAAGAGTATCACAACAGAAGCCACCGCCAAACTCTTCTTTGAATGAGTATGGGTAAACTTTGGAATCCCACAGTCTATTATCTTAGATTAGGACAACTAGTTCCTAAGCGCATTCTGGTCAAGCCTTTGATGGTTATTGGACACCAAGCTCACTAAGTCCATGACCTTCCTATGCATGTACAACTCGAATCACCCACTCACATGGGATGAGAGCCTCCCCTATGTCCAACACAACTACAGTAGGGCTCTCCACAACTCAACTAGCCACAACCCCTTTTAGGTAGGATTGGGATTCCAACCATAAGGTCATATTAGTTGCACTAAAGTAGGGTAAGGAGGGTCGGTAAAGGGTGGGTTTACATGTGAAAGTGGACTCTTATCATTCACTTCAATAGTAAAAAAGCCCTTTGTTCTCGTACCAAGGTTATCCCCCTCAACCCGAGTATGGTCTAAATCCTTTGTTACTAAAGTTATCCTATGTCTACAAGGTGGTGGACTTTCCTCTTTAGGAGATAGGCCTAAAATTATACGATAATATTGGAGGCTTTGTTCATCCATGGTGAATACATGTTTTTAACAAAATAAATTAATTAAGAAACCCCTGTGGCTAAACTATGACTTGGACCAAATAACACACACAAAAAATTCTAGGAGCCAAGCACACACAAACCAGAGAGAGAGAAGGGATTTTCCACTATCAGAGCCTAGTTGATGAGGGCCTAGGTTGACAATAAAGATGTGGTTTGAATAGTTACATCGGTGACTTACTTAAAGGTCCTTTTAGAAACAATATAAGTACCTTTATTATCCATGGGGTACCCCCTAGGAGGTTTAAGTGAGTTTGGCCAATTTCTACTCCAGGTACAACAAGAACGGCACCCTTTCCATCACCTATGTTACTACCTAATATTATGGCCACTAGAGCTACAACCTACAACAACCTGACCTCAGGTGGTAGTCTTAAGTTGGATTCACACATAAGGGTAGAGAAAATATACTCAAAATCTCATGAGAGATTGCTCAAAGTGATCCATACTCCTCTCAAGTGAGTCCCCAGTTATATGTGTAAACGACACCACTAAGACAAATAAAGTGGCGTAAATCACTCCATCGGCCCTAATGTGACCTTTTGATTGACCCTAAAAATGTATTCTTATGCAATGTGCCATTGCGAATTGATTTTGTGTCCATATTGCAAGATGCTACTTCTATTTTTGCAGTCTTGGAGAAGTTTACCTCACTCCCCTATTCCAAGACCTTAGCCTAAGCTAATGTCGGTGTGCTACCTATGAATCTTTTTTTGGAGTTGATTTTATTACATTTTATTTTTCTAGTTTTTATTTACTCAAAGGGAATTAGTTTGCAACTAATATGGTGTGAAAACACTCAAGTCACAACCCAAACGAAAGCTATATGGAAATGCAAGATTTCCCTTTTTCCATTCAATGAACTTCAGGAACATGAGGGAAGAGATCCTTTTTTATTTTAAAATGAAAGAATGAACCTCACACACTCTCAATTACCACTCTATGAAATTCACTAATTTTAGAGCAAAATTGACGTAGAAAACAACTCAAGAAAATCACTCAAAAAAACCTCAAAACAAAATCCAAGAACACCAAGCACTGAAAAACTCAAACTTGGATTGACAGACCAATTTTTTCCCATAAAAAATCAATCAAAGGATAGTAAACAATAAGAGTAAGTGCAAAGAAAGCCTCGGGGTTGTAATTCAGTGAAAGCAACAAAGTCGCACAAAAACAATGATCTACAATGGTAAAAAAATAAAACCCTAATCCAAAGCAATGGCTAGAAAGGAATGAAAAACAAACAGAATTCTTTGAACCTAACAAAGTAAACATATCCAAAACACATAACTCGAACTCTTAGGTCCATATTTTTACAACCACAATATAATAAAAACAAAAATGCCACTGAGAGCAAGAAAAACTACTTCAATGGAAAGACCAAGAAAGGAAAAGTGACTAGATCCAATTCAAAACAAATGTTATGATGCAAATATGAAATATATATGTATTGTAAAATATAGTAGAAACATGAATTTGAATGATATTAGTGAGACTTGAGGGAGAAGCCTTCAAACACCAAGAAAAACAATTTCAAAAGAAAACCTAAAATTAGAAAGAAAGAAGATCAAATAAAAAGAAAGAATTCTAAATAAGATATGCGATAGATCTAAACTACAACACATAGTATAAAAATAGAGTTGAAACAAAAATCATGATCTGATGGAAAAACCCTAAAAAGGACTCAATTTATATGCATCAACGCAGGTCCACAAGTAGGTAATTTGGGTCAATGATGCAACTTACCAGTGGGAAATCTATGTTAATCTTGTTTGATGCTTTGTAATGAGCTTATAACCCATTTCAAACAAAAAATAGAACTTTAACGAACAAAATCAAGCAATATCTAATGAAATTCATAGCCAAAAAAGCTGAAACAATCCCATATCAAGTCATATAACAAGAAATAAAACTCAAAAAGTGACAAAGAACCAAAATAGAAAGAAACCAAGGAGATTTCGAACACTAGGGTAGACTTCCCATTGGAGTCACCAATTCCATTGTGATTGAAATCACATAAGCACATGAATTTATTGCTCCGTGAGCCTTACTCAGGGTTCATGAGATAGATGTGTGTGATGGAGTGATAAAAAAAAATCAATGATAACCCTCTATGTTCATCAAATCCATTCATAACATCTCAAGATAACAAGTTGAGAAAGAACACCTGAACCCTCGCAGGTTGTGATGGGTGTTGAAAATGATGTCGTGTATGAAGATCCTACTTCTTCTAAAGACCCCACACCTATCAATCTCGATCCACAAACACAAACACAACAAGACACAACCAAACAAGACAAACGTTACTTCCACAAAGGGAAGATTAGCATGAATAGAATGAAAACATCAACATAATAACCATAACATCATAGGGACAAAAAATGTATGGAAGGGAATTCCTGTGCTTGCATTAGCAATCAAATGTCATATAAATGAAATAGTATACCTCATGGAATAATAAAAATATTTCCTTCATCTTGCAACCTGGTCTCCACCTCCTAGAAGGATGGCCTCACAAAACAATAAAGCTATTGCACTATAGTATACTCACTAGATCTAGATTTCCCCTTATCATGAATAGTATATATAGGCCTTTTGGCCTCCCTAGGATAATGTATTTAGATGTTAGGGGAAAGAGAAGTTAGGAAAATTTTACAATAATTCACCCCTAGCCAACTCATAAAGCTAATCAATTGAGTTTACCTCCTCAAGAATGAGCAAGTCTACAAGGCACAAGTTGGATGTTGGATTGAAAGGGCTAATCTAAATTTATGAGTCTAGTTATACACTAAGAGTCAAAGTTACTACACATGATATCTATGGCTATTTAATGTTCAAGTTGTAAAAATCTCAAAATCAAGGGTACATGCTATGCATGAAGGTCAACAAGTCAAGGGCTTTTGCAACTAGCTCAATGTGGGTAAAATAGGTTGATAATAGTAGGGGTGGTGGCTAGGGGGAATTCACTAAAAAATAATTTACTACATATTTATATAGGTACGATATTCACATCAAAAGACGGTTCCTTATACACCTCTACAAAAATGTGTAGTTGAAAAGAAAACTAGAAGTTTGGTTAAAATGGCTAGATGTATGCTTTATTGTAAAGGATCAAATAAATGGTTTTGGGATGAATCCATTCATTTTTCTAACTATATTTTAAATAGAGTTCCTACTAAGGAAGTTTTGTAGGCCACTCCTAAAGAAAAATGGAATGAAAGTAAATGCAACATAACTTTAAGCTATTTGATAGGCAATTTCATTTGATATTCTTAATGAAAAATGGAAATAATCAGAGCCCAAGTCTGACAAATGTGTTTCATTATTTATAGTGAGTATTCTTAAGTTTATAGGTTATTTGATCCATCCACCCATGGTGTAATAATTTAGTCTTTTTATCATCTTAAGTAGACACCTAGAGCTTGGTATGAGAAAATTCATAATTATTTCTTGAAAAATGGTTTCAAAAATGTATATATAATCTAAATCCTTATGTAAAGTAATTTAGTGATGATGGCCTCATTGTTGTATTATATACAAATGATCCTATAATTTTTAGTAGTCATATCACCTATATATAGCAATTGAATAATAAATTTAAAATGACAGATTTAGGCATCTTGCACTATTTTCTAGGTCTTCAAATTTGGAATATATATTTGTTTCACAACCTAAGTATTTGATAGATTTACTTGATTAGTTCCATATGAGTGATTATAAGCCTTCAAAATGCCATTTCAATCTCACGTGAATTTAAATATTGATTTTACTACTCTTTGTGATGCTACTCTTTCTTGTAAGCTTGTGGGTACTTTGAAATATTTGACACACAACTAGCCTGAAATCTCTTTTGTTGTTAATATGGTCTTGAGGTTTATGGAGAAGCATCATGAAATCCATTGGAAGGAAGCAAATAGCATTCTCAGATATTTATAGGGGACAATGAATTTGTGTGTTTTCTATTCAAGGAGGGGTACAATCTCTCTTCTTTGCTATATAGACTTTAATTGGGTAGGTGAAATTTTAGATACATATACTATTGCAAGTTGCATCTTTCATCTTAGTTCAAGTCCGGTTTCATGGTGCAATAAGAAGTTGATAACTCTTTCTCTTTTTTCATGTGAAGCAAAGTACAAGGTTGCTAAGGAATATACTAAAGAAGTAGTTTGGTTGTGATGTGTCCTTACTGAGCTTGGACTAGTTCAGAAATCAAATACATAACTAATATGTGATAATCAAAGCGCAATCAAGATTGCATATGTTATTTTCCCATCACCTGGAAAACATAATTGGTAGCATAGAAAGATTGCTTTTGACCATTCTATTTGATTATATGATATATCATCCTCAAAATTGATAAAATGTCTAATAGTGCATAAAATGATATCAAAAACTTGAATCCTATCTATCCTTTTAGTGGTGACCTTGTTGCTTCTAAAACAAAAGTAAAGACAAAAAAGATAAACCTTTAACTTGATGGTGCATCCACCTAAATGGTGGGAGGTGCTTACATGTCATCCTATAAATTGGAAAATCCAAATCCGCATTCTTGTTTATTGACATAGATACCGTGTCTTCAAGTTTGTAGAGTTGCCTATAATGAACTTCATCACTTATTGCTATGTTTTTTTGACCTTTCCACGAGTAATTTTGCCATGAAGGTTTTGACTTGAGAGTATAGGCCAATGGTTTGCATGTAATGACTCTCTCTTATACAACTGTTTCTAGTGTTGGGGATTCAATTTCTTAGTTGTTCCCAAATTTCATTATATCATGAGATAGACCTTCTCTCCATCCTACACTCTCCCTCTTCTTGGTGTATCTCCTCTTGAATTTCCAAGGGGACATTAGCAATATAGATTGAACGAGAGCGCTTTCTAATAGGTTGCATATTGCACTGTCGAGAAAGGGGAGGAATGAACCCCCCGCTGTGACCCTTGTATATGAAAGGATGGTGAACTCAAGGAATACTAAGATAGGACAAGGGATAAAGAAAGAGGGAACAAGGGTTAAAAGTGAATAAGGCAAGAAAAACCAACCTACCATGACTAATGGGACTAGGATACTCAAAGAAAACAATGAACCACCAAGGAGTTTCCTAAAGGGTCTTTAAGTTGACCACCTCGATGAAAACATAAGTAATGGAAACCATCAACCAACCTCAAGGAAAAATAGAGGAAGTGAGATTGAAAGGCTTGCATTTTAAATGAAGTGTAAGTGACCTAAACTTAAGCAGAACAATGCACCTAGAGTTGACCCAAACATAGTAGCCATAAAAACAAACAAAACAATGAGACAGGGACCAGAGCTAGAGCTCCAAAGAAAGCAAAATCAACAAAAATAAAGCTAGGGAGAAGAAAACATCGAAACCAATCCCCTGAAGAAATCTTTGTCACCGTGACCTAAGATATGTTGATTAAAGATGAATAACTCTTTGATGAAATGAAGTAGAGAATTATATCCAAAAATCCATGCTACTTATCTTAATCCTAGACTTCCTCCCAAGCCAATTTCTTAGCCTAAATTTGCAACACATCAAATAAGTCACCTCAAACATTCCCTCAATGCAAACAAAAAGTTGGTTTGGCCTTAAGAGCTAGATACAAGGGGAATAATCATTCCAAATTGCAGAATATTTCCTTTCTGCCATCTCCCAACAATTATTACTTGCCATGCCTCTCTCCACCTTCATTATCGTGATTGCAAATCCATCACTGTTTGTACTAGCTTTAAAGGAATGGAGCACTCACGAGGCCACCAAACCATCCAAACACCAACCACATTGGATTCAGTCATTAATATGTTTGGATGAATTAACATCTAGATCGTTTTCACGTGTGTGGGTGGTTATGGCCATGATCTCCACTCACTATCACATCTTTAAACATTATCATGGCTATATGTCACCCCTATAGGAAAATGTTTTATAAAATTGTTTAATATTGATGAATTCATTATTTAAATTAATATCTTTTCATTTGATTGATCTAAAATGTACTAATAAGTAAAGAATATATATAATCCTTTAATGATTAAATTGTATATGTATTTGTATTATTTTGTTATATGATATTTGTATTTTATGAAAAGAATGTATGTTTTGTTAATGTCATTTTATATTGATATTGATATGAAAAAATTCACTTTTAATGTATATATGTTATTACATTTCAATTTCGTTTTATTTTTAATTATATATATTTTATTATGTTAATAATGCTTATCTTGAATTTGAATAAGATAAATGATCTTTATTATAAAATAAAATATATCCATTTTTATTATATTTGTTTATAATTCTTTTTTCGAAAAAAAATTGTAAAATTAATTTAAAAAATAATTAAAACTAATTTTAAAATAATAAATTATGTAAAAACTTGAAATTAGATTTAAATATTAAAAATAACATGATAATTTTTTTTATTATTTTATAAAATTAACTAGTTACACAATGAATAACTATCCATTTCAAAAAAATTCAAAACTACAATCATCACCCTCCCTCCTAAATTCAAAACTACAATCATCACCCTCGCTCCTTTGCTTAACGGTTCTTACGCCAGCCTGTCACCGACGGATTTAAAAGTTTTAGGAAAACTGCATATAATATCTGCCATTAAATTCAAATGTATGTTAGAGAGGTCGCCTCTGCCATTAAATTCAAATGTATGTTAGAGAGGTCGCCTCTGCCATTAAATTCAAATGTATATTAGAGTGCCAATTAAGGAAGTTTTGTAGGCTACTCCTAAAGAAAAATGTAATGGAAGAAAATACAACATAACCTTAAGATATTTGATAGGGAATGTTCGTTTGATATTCTTGATGAAAAATGGAAAAGATTAGAGCCCAAGTTTGACAAATGTGTTTCATTATTTATAGTGAGTATTCTAAAGTTTATAGGTTATTTGATCCATCCACCCAAGGTGTAATAATTTAGTCTCTATATCATCTTAAGTAGACACCTAGAGCTTGGTATGAGAAAATTCATAATTATTTCTTGAAAAATGGTTTCAAAAATGTATATATAATCTAAATCCTTATGTAAAGTAATTTAGTGATGATGGCCTCATTGTTGTATTATATACGAATGATCCTATAATTTTTAGTAGTCATATCACCTATATATAACAATTGAATAATAAATTTAAAATGACATATTTAGGCATCTTGCACTATTTTCTAGGTCTTCAAATTTGGAATATATATTTATTTCACAACCTAAGTATTTGATAGATTTACTTGATTAGTTCCATATGAGTGATTATAAGCCTTCAAAATGCCATTTCAATCTCAGGTGAATTTAAATATTGATTTTACTACTCCTCTTTGTGATGCTACTCTTTCTTGTAAGCTTGTGGGTACATTGAAATATTTGACACACAACTAGCCTGATATCTCTTTTGTTGTTAATATGGTCTCGAGGTTTATGCAGAAGCATCATGAAATCCATTGGAAGGAAGCAAATAGCATTCTCAGATATTTATAGGGGACAATGAATTAGTGTGTTTTCTATTCAAGGAGGGGTACAATTTCTCTTCTTTGTTATATAGACTTTAATTGGGTAGGTGAAATTTTAGATACATATTCTATTGCAAGTTGCATCTTTCATCTTAGTTCAAGTCCGGTTTCATGGTGCAATAAGAAGTTGATAACTCTTTCTCTTTTTTCATGTGAAGCAAAGTAAAAGGTTGCTAAGGAATATACTAAAGAAGCAGTTTGGTTGTGATGTGTCCATACTGAGCTTGGACTAGTTCAGAAATCAAATACATAACTAATATGTGATAATCAAAGCGCAATCAAGATTGCATATGTTATTGTCCCATCACGTGGAAAACATAATTGGTAGCATAGAAAGATTGCTTTTGACCATTCTATTTGATTATATGATATATCATCCTCAAAATTGATAAAATGTCTAATAGTGCATAAAATGATATCAAAAACTTGAATCCTATCTATCCTTTTAGTGGTGACCTTGTTGCTTCTAAAACAAAAGTAAAGACAAAAAAGATAAACCTTTAACTTGATGGTGGGTCCACCTAAATGGTGGGAGGTGCTTACATGTCATCCTATAAATTGGAAAATCCAAATCCGCATTCTTGTTTATTGACATAGATATCGTGTCTTCAAGTTTGTAGAGTTGCCTATAATGAACTTCATCACTTATTGCTATGTTTTTTTGACCTTTCCACGAGTAATTTCCCCATGAAGGTTTTGACTTGAGAGTATAGGCCAATGGTTTGCATGTAATGACTCTCTCTTATACAACTGTTTCTAGTGTTGGGGATTCAATTTCTTAGTTGTTCCCAAATTTCATTATATCATGAGATAGACCTTCTCTCCATCCTACACTCTCCCTCTTCTTGGTGTATCTCCTCGTGAATTTCCAAGGGGACATTAGCAACATAGATTGAATGAGAGCGCTTTCTAATAGGTTGCATATTGCACTGTCGAGAAAGGGGAGGAATGAACCCCACGCTGTGACCCTTGTATCTGAAAGGATGGTGAACTCAAGGAATACTAAGATAGGACAAGGGACAAAGAAAGAGGGAACAAGGGTTAAAAGTGAATAAGGAAAGAAAAACCAACCTACCATGACTAATGGGACTAGGATACTCAAAGAAAACAATGAACCACCAAGGAGTTTCCTAAAGGGTCTTTAAGTTGACCACCTCGATGAAAACATAAGTAATGGAAACCATCAACCAACCTCAAGGAAAAATAGAGGAAGTGAGATTGAAAGGCTTGCATTTTAAATGAAGTGTAAGTGACCTAAACTTAAGCAGAACAATGCACCTAGAGTTGACCCAAATATAGTAGCCATAAAAACAGACAAAACAATGAGACAGGGACCAGAGCTAGAGCTCCAAAGAAAGCAAAATCAACAAAAATAAAGCTAGGGAGAAGAAGACATCGAAACCAATCCCCTGAAGAAATATTTGTCACCGTGACCTGAGATATGTTGATTAAAGATGAATAACTCTTTGATGAAATGAAGTAGAGAATTATATCCAAAAATCCATGCTACTTATCTTAATCCTAGACTTCCTCCCAAGCCAACTTCTTAGCCTAAATTTGCAACACATCAAATAAGTCACCTCAAACATTCCCTCAATGCAATCAAAAAGTTGGTTTGGCCTTAAGAGCTAGATACAAGGGGAATAATCATTCCAAATTGCAGAATATTTCCTTTCTCCCATCTCCCAACAATTATTACTTGCCATGCCTCTCTCCACCTTCATTACCGTGATTGCAAATCCATCACTGTTTGTACTAGCTTTAAAGGAATGGAGCACTGACGAGGCCACCAAACCATCCAAACACCAACCACATTGGATTCAATCATTAATATGTTTGGATGAATTAACATCTAGATCGTTTTCACGTGTGTGGGTGGTTATGGCCATGATCTCCACTCACTATCACATCTTTAAACATTATCATGGCTATATGTCACCCCTATAGGAAAATGTTTTATAAAATTGTTTAATATTGATGAATTCATTATTTAAATTAATATCTTTTCATTTGATTGATCTAAAATGTACTAATAAGTAAAGAATATATATAATCCTATATATGTATTTGTATTATTTTGTTATATGATATTTGTATTTTATGAAAAGAATGTATGTTTTGTGAATATCATTTTCATATTGATATTGATGTGAAAAAAATCACTTTTAATGTATATATGTTATTACATTTCAATTTCGTTTTATTTTTAATTATATATATTTTATTATGTTAATAATGCTTATCTTGAATTTAAATAAGATAAATGATCTTTATTATAAATTAAAATATATCCATTTTTATTATATTTGTTTATAATTCTTTTTTCGAAAAAAAATTGTAAAATTAATTTTAAAAATAATTAAAACTAATTTTAAAATAATAAATTATGTAAAAACTTGAAATTAAATTTAAATTTGTTTATAATTCTTTTTTCTAAAAAAAATTGTAAAATTAATTTAAAAAATAATTAAAACTAATTTTAAAATAATAAATTATGTAAAAACTTGAAATTAAATTTAAAACTTGAAATTAAATTTAAATAAATAACATGATAATTTTTTTTTTTTTTTTTTTTATAAAATTAACTAGTTACACAATGAATAACTATCCATTTCAAAAAAATTCAAAACTACAATCATCACCCTCCCTCCTAAATTCAAAACTACAATCATCACCCTCGCTCCTTTGGTTAACGGCTCTTACGCCAGCCTGTCACCCACGGATTTAAAAGTTTTAGGAAAACTGCATATAATATCTGCCATTAAATTCAAATGTATGTTAGAGAGGCCGCCTTTGCCATTAAATTCAAATGTATATTAGAGAAGCGGCCTTTGTTAAAAGAGGAGGGAGCAGCATTGCGCAGTGTGTTGTGTTAGGCATGGCCATGTCTGTTGTTTTGTTCTGAATTGTTTGTTTCTAATTGCTGTGTTCTGATTTTTTTCACTGTTGTGTGTTATTTTTCATTTGATTCTATGATACGAAGTATGATGAAATTAGCAGATTGAAAGATGAGGTATTCACTCTTTTATTAGTAATCTATGTTTCATTACTCATGCATGTATTCTGTAATAATTTTGTACGATATTTTATTCCAGCCGCAGAGTTCCGGGCCTGATCTATATTTAAATTGTAATAATGTATGTATCTTGTAATAATTGTGTAAGGTATTTTATTCCAGGGGCAGAGTTCCGGGCCTGGAGGAGAATCTGAGGCAGAGTTTTTGGGCCAGAGGAAAAAACACCGAGGCGGGGTTTTTGGGGCGGAGGAAATTTTTCTGTGAGTGACCCTAGCCCTGATCTTAACTTATTAATAATGTGTGCAGAGTTTCAGGCCTGATGTATGTTTGAATTGTAATAATGTATGTATCCTGTAATAATTTTGTAAGGTATTTTATTCCAGGGGCAGAGTTCCAGGCCTGGAGGAAAATCAGAGGCAGAGTTTTCGGGCCAGAGGAGAAAACACGGAGGCCGGGTTTCTGGGGCGGAGGAAACTTTTCTGTTAGTGACCCTAGCCCTGATCTTAACCGCGCAAACAGAATTTAGCTGTTGCAGGTAAGCTTTTCATTTTTACACCTAGTTTTTAAACAAGGTATACTTGTATTTGACCTCAAGTTTACATTTATAGAGCGCTGATAAAGATTAATATCCATGGGTATACCAATTTTAAAATGAACCTTTGTTTATTTTTTATTTTCTTAGTTTTTGTTAGTATTTAGGAAATTATTATATTCCCTAACCCTGGTTGTTCTGCTTTCTCTATTGCTACCCAATTGCATTTGAACATAATTTCTCTATTGCTACCCATTTTCATTTGAACATAATACGTCAGGCGTTAGCAGGGGTGGGTATCGGGGAGGGAAATCCACTGCCAGCTGTAAGGGGAGTCCCTTATCATGCTCTACAGACAATTCCGTTGAACCCTTCGTTGTTCAGGTAGTGATTTGGCTTTACCTGATTGATTATGTTGGAGTGCTCCCCTTATTAAGGGTTTATTAACCCTTCGTTGTTCAGGTTCCTGATTGATTATGTGGAGTGCTCCCCTTATTTAGGGTTTATTAAAGCTTCATTGTTCAGGTAGTGATTTGGCTTTACCTGATTGATTATGTGGAGTGCTCCCCTTATTTAGGGTTTATTTCTTATACTCTGTACATAAGGAGTTCTATGTATGTATTTGTTTGCATGAACTACTCCTACTGTTGGGCAAACCAGTGAAGCAATAGAATATACAACAACTGCCATTGACATTGCTTCTCTACTAGCTACCTTTGCTTCTTTCGTTCCTACCCTTGCTTCTCTTATTTTGTGGCTGGTCCTGGATGAAGTGCCCGTGGGGTTGATTCTATGTTGCGTAGCCCCTTGTCATGCTTCAGCTAAAATATTGATCACTTAAGTGAATTTTAGCATAAATTTAAATCTATCAGTACATAAGTGTTTTCATATTGATCACTTAATTACATATGGGCATAACCTTTTCACTAAGAAGACCGGTTTTCCTGGTGAAGACCTTGGCAACGATTTGGGGTTGAGATTATAGTCGGGCAATACCGATCCCCCTTATACCCTGCATTTCACTTCAATAGTGGACAACTCTGTTCGCAGCTCTTGTTATTGGATAAGAAAACCCACTTTCTGAGGCTGTAGGTGTTGCACTGAAGGCCCTCGATATGACATTAGGCATTAAAGCATAATTTAGAGGCCAATTGAAAGAGTTGGGTGCAATATGAGAGCTTGTGACGACCGAGGAAACATTTTAAACGGGCTTTGTGTCATGAGAAGGCGACGGAGCTCGCAAGTGTATTGGGTCAGGGTTTATCACCGAGATCCACAGTGTGTCGCATGGAGAAATTCTTTTTTCTGAAGCAATGCACAGCATCCACAAACTTTTGCGTGATGCTATACATCAATTCATGTAAGCCGAAGAAGATTAGTGTACGTCTCATTTTCCCTCGTAGTTTTTTATCTATATAACCATAAACAACTGATTGGTTGTGAGAATCTTTGTGATGAGACCTGTTGTTGTACAACCGTCATTACCTTTGGCCGGCTAGAGGTTGCACTTCAACACTATTCCTACACTTTAGATGAGACATAGATACGAATCATAAGAAGTTGCATCACCAATATTGAACCTCAAGAAGTTGCATCACCAATATCGAACTTTCTTTGTCTTACTTACTGCCAGGTCTAAGGGCATCCAAGAAATAAAAAACTGGTTATGGGACATGATATTCTTCTCAATCTCTATCCCAGTCACAAACATATGAATCCTAATCTTCATCACCAGTTTTTGGGATTGCGTCTCTCTGTATGTTTTTGTTTGGATTAATTACATCAACTACTTGTCCCGCTGCAGGGCGAAGGTCAAGAAACTCATTTTGGAACTGGGTCTTTTTGAATGTGTTTGTTTGGATTAATTGCATGAACTACTTGTCCTGCTGCAGGAAAACCAACAGAATATACAACAAGCTCTGGTTCCAGTTTCTTGTTCTTTCTGTTTTTTTTACTTGTTGTCATGTGAATTGCATGAACTACTTGTCCTACTGTAGGGTAAACCACTGAAGCAACAGAATATACAAGCAGCTTTGGTTCCAATTTCTTGTTCTTTCTGTTTTTTCAACTTGTTTTCTGGTTAATTGCATGAACTACTTGTCCCGCTGCAGGGCAAACCACTGAAGCAACAGATCTGGTTCCAGTTTTTTTTTCTTCAGGTTGTTGTGTTCAGCTCGTTGCCTTCAACACGATTCCTGCACTTTAGATGAAGTGTCAATGGAAGAGGTCTTCGAATGAAATTTCAATATAGTATTTTTAAGTTTATAGGGCTTCTTACTAGAGATTTGGTAGTGAAATCATATTATATATATATATATATATTAAAAAGTAATTTATTTCATAATATAGCAGTTTTTTTAAAGAGCAATTTGCTAAACAAAGTGCATATAAAATCAATAGGTCTTATATTAAACAAAGAGCAAATCAATAGGTCTTACCCTCTATAGCTGGATTTTGATTTACTCTGTGGACTGTACAAAAGTCGACCATCAGCTTTCTGTTTCAGATTATTGCTCTTTCATGTTCTTTTATGGGAGAGATAGCTTCGGTTATAGGTATTTAAACTTCTGTCCTTTTCCATAAGTTTATTTAAACTTCTGTCCTTTTCCATAAGTTTCTTTATATAGCAGACAGATAGTTCATATGTGAAGGTCAAGGTTGTAAAACTGTTTTGAAAGCTCATCCCTCTGGACATTTCGGTTTGATCCACCGACACTGAATACAATATCATATGTAAGAATTATATTTCAACTCAGTTGAATGTTATATTTTAATTTATATTTATGTTCAATTTAATAAAATAATACTTAAAAATTATATTTCAAATGAGTTGAATGTTGTGTTTTAAATGTTTGTATTTCTTGTATAATGTATTTTCCAAGTGTATTTTATTTTTATTTGTGTTTGCGTAATAATTTTATGCATAATGTTATATGAGAATGTTATTTTTCAAATGAGTTTATTTTTGTATTTTAATTAATACTTTGATTCAATTTTACAAATTTAATTAGTATATATATGGAAAATATAAATAGCCATAACAATATAAAGATACCTTTTTAAAATATAATCATTATGACATCATGACTATGAATGATAAACTTATTGAACATTTAAGCTTACAATGAGTAAAATGCTTAATTCTATTGATATTGATGTTCCATTTAACAGTGTTTGTATTTTGATTTTGTATTATATGTTTGTAATGAATTCATTATTATGTGTTTGTATATTTGTAATAATTTTATGTAAGTTACATGTTGTATTTTCATTTATATTGATGTTTAATTTAATAAAATTGTTTTATGTAAAATTATTAATTTATTAATTATTATACTTCATTTATATTGATGTTTAATTTAATAAAATTATTTTATGTAAAAATTATTAATTAATATACATTTCAAAAATACAAATGACTATGAAATTAAATGTTGTATTTTAATTTATATTTTGATTTAATTTAATAAATTTGATTTTTTTACAAGTACTATTAATAAATATATGTTTAAAGATTTGAATGTTGTATTTAGTTGATATTAATGTTCAATTTAATAATATAGATTTTTTCCTTAATATTATCAATGAATATATATTCAAATATCTTATGATATAATTCTAAATATTTGTATTTGTATTTTGTATTATAGGTTTGCTAATTTTATTTTTATTTTTATGTTTGTGTTTAAGTTTGTATTTGAACAGTAATTTTGTGCTTACATAATATCATATACAAGAAGTTGATTGTTGTATTTTAATTTGTAGTAATATTTAGCTCAATATGTTTTTTTTGCAAGTACTACTAATTGATATGTAAAAAATATATTTCAAATGAGTGAAATGTTGTGTTTTAAATGTGTATATTTCTTGTATAATGTGTTTGTTAAGTGCATTTTATTTTTATGTGTGTTTGTGCAATAATTTTATACACAATGTTATATGAGAATGTTACCTTTCAAATGAGTTTATTTTTGTATTTTAATTTATACTTTGATTCAATTTTACAAATTTTAATTGGTATACATTGGGAAAATATAAATAGCCATAACAATATTATGATACATTTGAAAAATATAATCATTAAGACATCATTATTATGAATGATAAACATATGGAACATTTACACTTACAATGAGTTAAATGCTTAATTCCATTAATATTGGTGTTCCATTTAATAGTATTTGTATTTTGATTTTGTATTATATGTTTGTTATTAATTGTATTATTATGTGTCTATATATTTGTAATAATTTTATGTATACATAAAATCATATGCAAAAAGTTACATGTTGTATTTTGATTTATATTGATGTTTAATTTAATAAAATTATTTTATGTAAGAATTATTAATTAATATACATTTCAAAAATATAAATGGATATGAAATTAAATATTGTATTTTATTTTTTATTTTGATTTAATTTAATAAATTTGATCTTTTTACCAACACTATTAATAAATATATGTTTAAACTATGAAGTAATACACATTTGAAAATACACAACTACTAAGTGAATTTTAATTTATATTTTAATTTAATTCAATAAATTGTGTTTTTTTATTAATTAATATACATTTAAAATGATGAATGATGTATTGAATTGATATTAATGTTGAATTCAAAAATATAGATTTTTTCACAAGTATTATCAATCAATATATCATGATTTAATTCTAAATACTTGTATTTTATTTTGTATTATATGTTTTTTATTATGTCAGAATATGGAGGTTCTTTGATTCATGATTAAAGAAACTTTTCCTAATAAATCACATTAATGTCTCAAGATCCACTTAAAGATAATGAGATGCAAGAAAATTCCAAAAATTAACAAATTAAATAATATTACAATAATTTTTTAATAAAATATTAAGAAACATCTACAAAAAAGTTTCTATTATTATTAATTACAATTCACAGATACACATGACTATGAAGTTAAATGTTGAACTTTTATTTATATTTTGGTTTAATTCAATAAATTTGAATTTTTTTATTAATTAATATACATTTATAATGATTAATGGTGTATTTAATTGATATTGATTTTGAATTTAATAATTTAAGTTTTTTCCCACCTATTATCAATCATTATACATTTTAATATTTTGTAATATAAATCTAAATCCAGTTTTTTTTTTTCAATATGTTTTTTTGGTATATATTTTTGTATTTCTATAAATGTTGTAATTCATGTATTTTTTTTCTATATAATACTACCTAAGCACCCACACTGGATTTGAACCGGTGACCTATCGAAGGAGTGTCTTAACATTGCACCCATTCACCGTCAATTCAAAGCCCCGTGGGCGTAATTCATGTATATTGATCAATTTAACATAATGATTTTTTTTGTGTGGATCAACATTTCAATATCTTATGATATAATTCTAAATGTTATGTGTGTTTCCTATTATGTGTTTATAATTTTATACATTAATAATATTATATACAAAAGGTTCATTATTGTATTTTGATTTTAAGAGCTTAGATTGCCTATTGGTTTGATCTTTTCACATGATAAAGAGGCCAATCACCTGCAAAATGACTTGCTTATTGGAGCTTTTATTTTGACAGCGTCCATTATATCACAGTGGGAGGGGAGGTGCAAAGGTTGTGTTGGGGGGGTGGTGTTAAAGTTTATTTTGTCCTAATTCTAACATTGAGAGAGGAGGGAGTCAAGAATGCATTGATCCCTATCCAGATCTATCAATGAAGCACTTAGATTGGGGTCATGATTAGCCAGATGGTTAGCCAATTTATTTCCCTCCTCACAACATGAGAGAGGAGGGTGGTAGGAATTTGAATTAGGAGCTCTACTATGTTTGTTACTGGAGCTCCCAATCTCACGTTATTGGTTTCTTGGGATGGGTTAGAACCACATAGGATTCTTTGAAATATGTTTATTATTGTTTTCAAATTTCCCTCCATGATGAACTTGGAGTAACACTTTCCTATGTCCATGAAGAGGCCCTATTCAAGTGCTTAAATTTCGAAAACAATGTTGGTAGTGTGAACGATTTCTCCCACATATATGTGAGAGATTTGAACGTGTGCATTGTCTAAGAAATCTCCATAGCTAATTAGACCTAGATTCCCATGAGAGGCATCATCAAAATTTTGTTTAATGAAGTCAATGTGAGGGGGAGACCAGTAGGTAGGGCTAGAGGAGGTGGTGGGGGGGAGGGGGGTGTAAAGCTTATTTTGTAATAATTCCAACATTGAGAGAAGAGAGAATCAAGAATGCCTTGATCCCTATCCAGATCTATCAATGATGCACTTAGATTGGGGTCATGATTAGCCAGATGGTTAGCCAATTTAATTCCCTCTTGACGAACATGAGAGAGGAGGGTGGCACAAATTTGAATTAGGAGCTCTACTGTGCTTGTTACTCGAGCTCCCAATCTCAAGTTATTGGTTCCTTGGGATGGGTTAGAACCACATTGGATTCTTTAAAATATGTTTATTATTGTTTTCAAATTTCCCTCCATGATGAACTTAGAGTAACACTTTCCTATGGCTGTGAAGAAGCCTTATTCAAGTTCTTAAATTTATGAAACAATGTTGGTAGTTTGAACGATTTCTCCCACATATAAGTGAGTGATTTGAATGTGTGCATTGTCTAAGAAATCTCCATAGCTAATTAGACCTAGGTTCCCATTAGAGGCATCATCACATTCCAGATCTATCAATCAAGCACTTAGATTGGGGTCATGATTAGCCAGATGGTCAACCAACTTATTTCTGTCCTCACAACATGAGAGAGGAGGGCGGCAAGAATTTGAATTAGGAGCTCTACTATGTTTGTTACTGGAGCTCCCAATCTCACGTTATTGGTTGCTTGGGATGGGTTAGAACCACAATGGATTCTTTAAAATATGTTTATTATTGTTTTCAAATTTTCCTCCATTATAAACTTGGAGTAACACTTTCCTATGGCCATGAAGAGGCCTTATTCAAGTGCTTAAATTTCTAAAACAATGTTGGTAGTGTGAATGATTGCTCCCACATATATGTGAGTGATTTGAATGTGTGAATTGTCTAAGTAATCTCCATAGTTAATTAGACCTAGATTCCCATAAGAGGCATCATCAAAATTTTGTTTGATGAAGTCAATGTGAGGGTGAGACCAGTAGGTAGGGCTAGAGGGAGAGGAGGGAGGGTAAAGTTTATTTTTTCCTAATTCTAACATTGAGAGAGGAGGGAGGGTAAAGTTTATTTTGTCCTAATTCTAACATTGAGAGAGGAGGGAGTCAAGAATACGTTGATCCCTATCCAGATCTATCAATGAAACACTTATATTGGGGTCATGATTAGCCAGATGGATAGTCAATTTATTTCCCTCCTCACGAACATGAGAGAGGAGGGTGGCACGAATTTGAATTAGGAGCTCCACTATGCTTGTTACTTGAGCTCCCAATCTCAAGTTATTGGTTTCTTGGGATGGGTTAGAACCACATTGGATTCTTTAAAATATGTTTATCATTGTTTTAAAATTTCCCTCCATGATGAACTTGGAGTAACACTTTCCTATGGCCATGAAGAGGCCTTATTCAAGTGCTTAAATTTCTAAAACAATGTTGGTAGTGTGAATGATTTCTCCCACATATATGTGAGTGATTTGAATGTGTGCATTGTCTAATAAATTTCCATAGCTAATTAGACCTAGATTCCCATTAGAGGCATCATCAAAATTTTGTTTAATGAAGTCAATGTGAGTGGGAGACCAGTAGGTAGGGCTAGAGGGAGGGGGGGGGTGTAAAGCTTATTTTGTCCTAATTCAAACATTGAGAGAGGATGGAGTCAAGAATTCCCTGATCCCTATCCATATCTATCAATGAAGCACTTAGATTGGGGTCATGATTAGCCAGATGGTTAGCTAATTTATTTCCCTCTTAACGAACATGAGAGAGGAGGGTGGCGGGACTTTGAATTAGGAGCTCTTAGAATGGGTTAGAACCACATTGGATTCTTTGAAATATGGTTATTATTGTTTTCAAATTTCCCTCCATGAAGAACTTGGAGTAACACTTTCCTATGGCCATGAAGAGGCCTTATTCAAGTCCTTAAATTTCTGAAACAATGTTGGTAGTGTGAACGATGCTCCCACTTGAATGTGTGCATTATCTAAGAAATCTCCATAGCAAATTAGACCTAGATTCCCATTAGAGGTATCATCAAAATTTTGTTTCATGAAGTCAATGTGAGGGGGAGACGAGTAGTTAGGGCTGTGGTGGGGGCGGGTTAAAGCTTATTTTGTCCTAATTCTAACATTGAGAGAGGAGGGAGTCAAAAATTCCTTGATCCCTATCCAGATCTTTCAATAAAGCACCTAGATTTGGGTCATGATTAGCCATATGGTTAGCCAATTTATTTCCTTCCTAACGAACATCAGAGAGGAGGGTGGCATGAATTTGAATTCGGAGATCTAGTATGTTTGTAACTCGATCTCCCAATATCAAGTTATTGGTTTCTTGGGATGGGTTAGAACGAGATTGGATTCTTTGAAATATGTTTATTATTGTTTTCAAATTTCCCTCCATGATGAACTTGGAGTAACACTTTCCTATGACCATGAAGAGGCCTTATTCAAGTGCTTAAATTTATGAAACAATGTTGGTAGTGTGAACGATTGCTCCCACATATATGTGAGTGATTTAAATGTGTGCATTGTCTAAGAAATCTCCATAGCTAATTAGACCTAGATTCCCATTAGAGGCAGCATCAAAATTTTCTTCCGCGAAGTCAATGTGAGGGGGAGACGAGTAGGTAGGGCTAGAGGGGGGGGGGGGGGGGGGGTAAAGCTTATTTTGTCCTAATTCTAACATTGAGAGAGGAGGGAGTCAAGAATTCCTTGATCCCTATCCAGATCTATCAATGAAGCACTTAGATTTGTGTCATGATTAGCCATATGGTTAGCCAATTTATTTCCCTCCTAACGAACATGAGAGAGGAGGGTGGCAGGAATTTGAATTAGGAGCTCTAGTATGTTTGTTACTCAAGCTCCCAATATCAAGTTATTGGTTGTTTGGGATGGGTTAGAACCACATTGGATTCTTTGAAATATGTTTATTATTGTTTTAAAATTTCCCTCCATGATGAACTTGGTGTAACACTTTCCTATGGCCATGAAGAGGCCTTATTCAGGTGCTTAAATTTCTAAAACAATGTTGGTAGTGTGAACGATTTCTCCCACATATATGTGAGTGATTTTAATGTGTGCATTGCCTAAGAAATACCCATAGCTAATTAGACCTAGATTCTCATTAGAGGCATCATCAAAATTTTGTTTGATGAAGTCAATGTGAGGGGCAGACGAGTAGGTAGGGCTAGTGGGAGAGGAGGGAGGGTAAAGTTTATTTTGTCCTAATTTTAACATTGAGAGAGGAGGGAGTCAAGAATTCCTCGATCCCTATCCAGATCTATCAATGAAGCACTTATATTAGGGTCATGATTATCCATATCATTAGCCAATTTATTTCCATCCTAACGAACATGAGAGAGGAGGGTGGCAGGAATTTGAATTAGGAGGTCTACTATGTTTGTTACTTGAGCTCCCAATCTCAATTTATTGGTTTCTTGGGATGGGTTAGAACCACATTGGATTCTTTGAAATATGTTTATTTTTGTTTTCAAATTTCTCTCCATGATGAATGTGGAGTGACACTTTCCTATGGCCATGAAGAGGCCTTATTCAAGTGCTTAAATTTCTGAAACAATATTGGTAGTGTGAACGATTTCTCCCACATATATGTGAGTGATTTGAATGTGTGCATTGTCTAAGAAATATCCATTGCTAATTAGACTTAGATTCCCATTAGAGACATCATCAAAATTTTGTTTGATGAAGTCAATGTGAGGGGGAAACGATTAGGTAGGGCTAGAGGGAGAGCGGTGGGGGGGGTAAAGCTTACTTTTTCCTAATTCTAACATTGAGAGAGGAGGGAGTCAAGAATGCCTTGATCCCCATCCATATATATCAATGAAGCACTTAGATTGGGGTCATGATTAGCTAGATGATTAGCCAATTTATTTCCCTCCTCACGAACATGAGAGACGAGGATGACAGGAATTTGAATTAGTAGATCTACTATGTTTGTTACTTGAGCTCCCAATATCAATTTAATGGTTTCTCGGGATGGGTTAGAACCACATTGAATTCTTTGAAATATGTTTATTATTGTTTTCAAATTTCCCTTCATGATGAACTTGGAGTAACACTTCCCTATGGCCATGAAGAGGCTTTATTCAAGTGCTTAAATTTGTGAAACAATGTTGGTAGTGCGAACGATTGCTCACACATGTGCGAGTGATTTGAATGTGTGCATTGTCTAAGAAATCACCATAGCTAATTAGACCTATATTCCCATTAGAGGCATTATCAAAATTTTGTTTAATGAAGTCAATGTGAGGGGGAGACAAGTAGGTAGTGCTAGAGGGAGAGGAGAGGGGGGGTGAAGCTTATTTTTTCCTAATTCTAACATTGAGTGAGGAGGTAGTCAAGAATGCCTTGATCCTTATCTAGATCTATCAATGAAGCACTTAGATTGGGGTCATGATTAGCGAGATGGTTAGCCAATTTATTTCCCTCTTGACGAACATGAGAGAGGAGGGTGGCAGGAATTTGAATTAGGAGCTCTAATATGTTTGTTACTCAAGCTCCCAATCTCAATTTAATGGTTTCTTGGGATAGGTTAGAACCATATTGGATTCTTTGAAATATTGTTTATTATTGTTTTCAAATTTCCCTCCATGATGAACTTGGAGTAACACTTTCATATGGCCATGAAGAGGCCTTATTCAAGTGCTTAAATTTTTAAAACAATGTTGGTAGTGTGAATTATTTCTCCCACATATATTTGAGTGATTTGAATTTGTGCATTTTCTAAGAAATCTCCATAGCTAATTAGACCTAGATTCCCATTAGAGGCATCATCAAAATTATGTTTGATGAAGTCAATGTGATGCGAAGACCAGTAGGTAGGGCTAGAGGGAGAGGAGGGGGGAGGTGAAAAGACATAACAGGAGAGATGAGGAGAGAATCCCAAGGAGGAGAGGATGAATATTTCGACATGATTAGAACCCATTCCTTATCAACCCAAGAAAGAAAAATAATTTATTTCCTTAGGTTGTTGAGAATAATTTTCTAGAGATTGTGAAAAGAGATAGTGTTGTTTTTGAAAACTATTTCTCTTTCAAAGTGTTCTAGAGAAGGAAACCTAGCAGCTTGTTCCAAAATTTACTGTGATGGGATTTGTAAAGAAAGAGGCTAAACTTGAATGCAAAGTAGAGGTGATACTCGTAGGATTGTGACCAGATTGATGGAATAGGATGGAAATATTGTGTAAGAGGGAAGCAATGTAACTATTGTTGTTGAAGAGGTGATTACTAGATTTAAAATTAGAGAGGCTAAGGGAGTAGGTTGAAGTTTCATAGAATCCATGATGTTGAATCTTGTCCCAAGTAAGAGTTTTGTTCCAAAAGAAAATCTATAAGAAGAGGGTAGTTTTAGGTCAATCTCTGAGATACCATAGCTTTTCCCACATGGTACAATATTCATTATGATTATTAGGGGAAGGGAGGCTACAAGCTTATGAGAGGCTGAAGTTTCCTTTATGTTAGCACACCCAAAGAAGAATATCTACTCTTCCTTGAAAAATATTTTTCTCATCAACTAGAACAGGAACCCAACTCTAACCAATTGGTACAATCTATCCAGCTGCACCACTAAGAAGAATGAGAGGAGGAAGAGCCCTAATAGTAAGAAAATAGGTTAGTCCTTGGGCGAGAAGAGAGTATTTGATAGGACTCATATGATTTTTATAAGATAATTTTGGCCATTAGTGCCAAGAATCCTCTGAGAATAGCATGCTTTAACCATTTCTTACTTCCCAAAAGATACACTCCTTGATGAGATTTTGTGTTCCCACGAAAAATTCAAAATACGTGAGCTTTTGATATTACCTATCAGTTAGAGTTATAATTCTTGAATGTTTGGGGTGTATTTGTGTCTCCACATCTTACACCAGAGGGATTATGAATTATTGATATTTCTCTACCATTTTTTTTTTGTGTTGAGTGCTTTACTAAGTGTTTTTGGATATCTTGGTACAAATCCACCTTCAAGCTTTGGTTGGCAAAGTTTGTCCCAAGTAGTAAGAGCCCACATTTTTTCTCTCTTAGCACCCCCAAGTGGATTTAAGAGAGCGGATGTGTTCATGTGCAAGGATTACACTATTCATTATTTTCTTTCCTTCCATCTATCTTGTTTTCTCTAGGGAAATGAGAGAGAGGATGATGGGATTCAGTTTGTTGGCAATGACATTGGAGATGATTTTGTATATGATGTCACAAAGGGAAATGGGATAATAGTGACAAGATTTGGCTCTTGATGATTTGGGGATGAGCATAATGAATGTGACATCTAAGGTTGAGAGGATTGAGGAGGAGCACCTAGAGTCTTATACTATTTGCCATATATCCTAACACAATTGGTTAACAAGATTGGTAAAAAATTATAGTTAACCCATCGAGACGTGAAGAATTTCATTTAGGCATGTCCACTACTACAATTTACACCTCTTTCATAGTCAAAATAGGTCATTATACCCTTTGGTGACAATTTTGGGTACGTTTCTAGTGATTTTTCTAGTGGTCAATCTTCTGTCAAGGGTGAGATCGATTAGGAGGGTTTGAAAATGGTTGAGCAACTCGTGAGTGATTTCAACATCGTTTTTGGTTTTGAGGTTGGTGGTAGATTTGATGCTTGATATCTAACTTTTTTTGTTAGTGATTAATCATTGGTGTGTGGAAAAATTAAGTGTTCCTTTTCCTTTCTTGAAGCCATTGAACTCCTGATTTTTGTTTCAATAAAATTTCTTCTTGCTTTAAGCATTACTCCAATTTTAGAGAGGTGACTATATCTTGATGACTTAACTCCTCTATCTTTCATACTAAATGAAAGTGTCATGTATGGTAGCCATATCGTTTTGTAAATGTGTCTTGTATTTATGAATGTTTCCAAAGTTGGATAGATTCTAGTATTTTTTTTTTTTTTTCTTGACGTATTCGAGTTGTTGTTGAAAGTGAAGCATTATTGTTCCTAAGAAAATATTTGAATCTCTCCACCAAGTTTTCGTGTTAGGGAGAAAGTCTAGATTCCTTAACAAGAAGTCTTCGAACTTCAAGGGTATGTTCCTGAGGTTTCCCAACCAATTCATTGATAGTTAGATAAGCCATGCGGGTTAGAACCATGAATTGGCAAGATTATGGCTTCAAAATTGGTGTTTGAAATCAATGGGGATTTTGTTATAACAATTTTGTTAATCCTGGAAGCAATTTGAGAACTTCCCCTCTTTTGTTGTTTTAGGTATGTATGCCATTTTGGGTGCTGAGATCGACTTTTTGGGAGTTGTTTATGAAGTCATTAAAAAAATGAAATTTCTTCATCTAGTTTGTGGATCCCTCCTTTTTTTCTTTTAGATTTTTTTTCTCATATTGAAGTCTCCCCTTAGAATTTAAATGTTGGGAATTGGATATTCTATCGCTCCTCATGTGTTTCATGACATGTGCTTAAACACCTTTGAAGGATCCATTAACTCTAGTGATGCATCTCTTTACTAACACTTATGGGTTTTTCTATAATGACAATCATGATTCCAATGATTGGTATCAGAGCGAAAGATCTCGAGTTTGAAATACCCTCGACTCATATTGGGGGTGATATTGTTGGGCATTGGATAATCCAATGCCCCCTATGTGTTTCACAACATGTTCTTAACTGCCTCTCAAGTATTGGTTATGTGTCCATTTATTAACACCTGTAAGTTTTGGTGTAATGGAAATCATGATTGTCCTCTATGTTTTGATTCTCCCTTTCTATATTTTGAAGATTTTTTTTTAAGAGGAGAGCTTAGGCCATAGACAATGTATATTAAGACAATGGATATTAAGTGTTGGGTGGTAGGACTGATGGGTTGGATGTTAGAAGTGAGGATTTTTAGGAGAGATAGAATTTATCAGGGTTATAGTATATGGGTTCCATATGATAGTGAGGCCTCCTCAGGTGCCTGTGGAATCTTGGGCTATATCTTCATTGTTTCACCAAATTGTAGTAAGATAATTGTAAAGAGTATTTGCAAAGCATTTGGATTTCTAGATCATGAGGATGTTTCAATGTTATTGCTTAATTTAACGTTTTAAGAATATGTGCTTAGGTTTATCATTAATACCCATAATGTTCCAAGTGATGACTTTCATTGAGAATAGTGGGAGGAGGGTTGGAAAATAACATCCATGACTTTCACCCATCCAAAATTGACTAAGACATCACCTAAATCTTGTAGTAGTTGACTGTTTCTTTTTCTTCTTTTTTTTCTCTTGGTTCCCTTGCATTATTTCTTTGGTCCCTAAGGAAATTTATTTGTTTTATGTGAGGGAATAAAGGGGGATGAAGGGAGGGAGTATCACCTAATTCTTGAGCTTGACTGATCAGGTGCTCAATGTTTAGCTCAAAAATCAAAGTTCTCAGAATGGCTCGAAACCTAAACGACCGTGTATGTCTCAATGAAACGATCCCAATGCAATTTGTTTCATTGAAAACTGAGTTTGTATGAGGAAGATAATGAGTTATGTCCACTTTGCCAAACATAAGAAATTTTTGAAAAAAATTGCACAGTCACTACATAGTCAGTAGTCCATACTGCTGATGTGGTAGGTGACTATGCAAGGTCAACAATGGTCAACGATCCAATCATAGTTTTCAAAGTGTCATGTTCTTATTGGATATCAGATGTAGTGCGTTGGCAAGTTTTTATTGGTTTAGAATAAACCAATGAGGAGGGGACAAGTGGCAAGCCCAGAGGCCACCATGTGTCCCTCCCCAAAGGTCAGCTCGGTACGCAGTCTACCAAAAATTTATGGCATGCCAGGGGGTCGAACCCGGGACCTGCCCCCAACAAACTTTGTGTCATACCACTACACTATGCTATGTTTCTTAACCCATATAGCTCACCGCGCAAAGTGTTTAGGAGGGCCAACCCTCCCATGTGAACACACATTACGTAACCACTAGGGTTAGTTGTTCTCCGAGACGGTAGTGTAAACCTCTGACATTCAACTCGCCATGTGAACACCCCGGCAGTAACATCAAACCGTTATCCAAACGGTGGACAACAAACACCATAAGTGGTGGCAACATAACCACTAACATTTAATACATCACATGTGACCACTCATCGAAAAACCACAAGCTGATAGTTAACTAGCCGCGTGATTAGCACTAGGTAATCTGGATTAACTCTGAGTTAAACACACCTTATCCATAATTAAACTTGAGTTTAATTCGGCGGCACTTTTGGTGGAACCCACCAATTTCAGCGCTAACTCCAAAATTTGGGAGATTAACTAGAGTTCCTCTAGTTTTGGAGGAGGTTTTCTAGGAGAAAGCAGCTTTGGTCATAACTTGAGCAAATTTCAACCAAATGGAGTTCAAGAAAAGGTGTTCCTTGCTGATTTCGACATTTAAAACACATTGAAATAGGTTTCAGGAGCAACAAATCTTTGTAAACAACAATTTTTCCATATTGAGCTAATAAAGAGGTCCAAGCCATGGAAGCTGGACCAAGGAGATGTAGCCCATGCAAGCTGGACCAAGGAGATATTTTGAAAAATGAATTGTCAAGATGCAAATTCGAGTTTCATAGAGGCAGGATCAGAGTAGAAGATAATTTATTTCTTGTTGAGGAGTGTTGAAAATGCAACAAGAAAATCCTAATTTAATTTTGTCCTTGAATTAATTTTGTATGAGTTAACTAAGTTAATTTGACTTTTTTGGCTTAGCTAATTCGAGTTGAGGGTCTAACTTGAGTCATGTAGAGCGTCTCCTATATTATAGGATCCCTCGTTAAGTTTATTTTGAGTTGCAATTAATTAATTCAGTTTAATTGAATTCAAGTTAGTTAAACTAGTTCCAAATGTTGGAGGAACTAGTGGGAGGCCTAGTAGTGTGGTGCTGCCTACAGTGATCAACTAGTAAACTGATGACTCACTCATAAATAAATCATGCATGTGAGATCTCAGAGTTACCCAATTGATATTGGAGTTCATGGATAGTGTACTATTACCCAATTGATATTGGAGTTCATGGATAGTGTACTATCAATTGTATAGTCATTTGAATTGTACAGTTGGTGCATGTAGTGAGAGGAAGGCCTACGAGGATTGCACAGTTCCAATTGAGTAATTTCCCTAATTAATAGGGGGATAATTACCAAGGAAATAATGCAAGAAAATAGGGAACCGGGCAAGCATAAATTGGTTAGGCATTGGCATGGGCTTTTCTAGGAAGCAGTGAGACATATAGAGGTAGTGCAGAGGTTGCTTGGGCTTCAACAAAGCATTATGGTCTTCTCACATTTTCTAACTAATGCAATATACAAATAGCAGGGGTTTTTAGCTGTGGTCATGCTGAGAAAATTATTTTGTAATGTGTTGATTGAATTCTTTCTCTTGTATGCTTCATGATTTCGTGATCGTTTCATTGTTCTGCTCATGAGTAGAGTATATTCAAGTTTATTGTTTTAGGAAATTACAATTAGCAGTTTGAATCTACAAGGAATTTCTAAGCAATGTATAGATTTAAAAATTCAGATAAGAAAAAATAAACACACACACATACAAAACATTCCTCACTATTAAAAACATGTATCACCAATAGCTATGCCCATGGTTTTGATGAGAGCTTTAGGGAAGGGAAAACCCCATCCCTAAAAAATAAATACTAATTTTATTAAGGTAGAATTTTGAATTTTTCCTCATCATGATTTACAAGTAAATAAGTAAGATTATATATCATGAGATTACATATCCATCTATATACTACTAATTAATATCAAAATCCATCTCCTGGTATTATGAATTAGGATCATCCTTAATTTTCCTGCATAGAACACAAAAAGGAAAATCATATTAATAATAAGGAATTTTAATAAACATATTATCTAAATTTTTATATTGTTAGAATTTGGAAAATCACATATCCATCTATCAACTACTAATTTAATATCACATTCCATCTCCTTGTATTATGAGTGAGTGTCATCCTTTATTTATAATTAAGGAATTTTAGTAAACATATTATCTAAATTTTTATATTGTTAAAATTTGGAAAATCACCTATAATAGAATTGGAAATAAAATATAATAAACAAATAAGAATATATATAGATTTCATGATACTATTAAGCACATTGATTTAAATTTAATCAATTTAAACTTAAAACACTAATACCTATTCATAACTTTATTTGATTTTGGACTTTATTACTTATATATTTAATATTTAATATTTAATATTTACAGATAATATAAACTTACACTAACAGTAACACAAATGGTAAATTGCTCAACAATACCCATCTGGCTATATCTGGCTATATTAGGTAAGACCTATATATAGATTTCATGATACCATTAAGCACATTGATTTAAATTTAATCAATTTAAACTTAAAACGCTAATACCTATTCATAACTTTATCTGATTTTGCACTGTATTGCTTATCTATTTAATATTTACAGATAATCTAAACTTACAATAACAGTAACACAAATGGTAAATTGCTCAACAATACCGAACTATGGATTTCATGATACCATCAAGCACATTGATTTAAATTTAATCAATTTAAACTTAAAACCCTAATACCTATTCATAACTTTATTTGATTTTGGACTGTATTGCTTATCTATTTAATATTTACAGATAATCTAAACTTACACTAACAATAACACAAATGGTAAATTTCTCAACAATACCCATCTGGCTATATTAGGTAAGACCTATTTATTTTTTTTACCAAATAGAGAAATCGTCCATTCGATTTTTTTTAAGTATAACAACAAAAAAATTCAGTGTCTGGTGGATCAAACTAAACTGTCCATAGAGATGACCTTTCAAAGTAGTTTTACAACCTTGACCTTGACATATGAATTGTACGCTATATGAAGAAATTTATGGAAAAGGATAGAAGTTACGTAAGTTTAAATGGCTATAAATGAGGCTATCTATCCCAGAAAAAACATGAAAGACCAAAAACAATAATCTAAAAGTTGATGGTCGACTATTGTACAGTCCAAAGAGAAAATTATCTCTTTAAGAGAGAAAATCCAGCTAAATCCAGCTAAATCAGCTGTAGAGGGTAAGGCGTATTGATTTTATATGTAGTTTTTTTAGATAAGACCTATTGATTTTATATGCACTTTATTTGACGAATTACTCTTTAAAAAAACTACTATATTACGGTTTTCACTAGAAAATCTCTAGTAAACAAGCCCTAAAAACTAAAAACTATTATTTTACGATTTCACTGGAAAATCTCTTCCTTTGGAAACCTATAGTTCCACCATTGGAACTTCATCTTAAGCGTAGGAATCATGTTGAAGACAACGATCGAAACTCACATGAAAATAAGATGAAAAAAAGAAAGAAAAATAAATTGGAACTAGATCTGTTGCTTTAGTGGTTTGCCCTGCAGCAGGTCAAGTAGTTCATGTACTTCACATGACAAGAAGTTGAAAAAATAAAATGAACAAGAAACTGGAATTAGAGACAAGTTTTCCCTACAACAAGACAAGTTGTATATTTTATTGCTTTAGTTGTTTTCCCTACAATAAGACAAGTTGTTCATGCAATTAACCCTTTCCTCTGAAGAAGATTATGAGTTTCTTGATCTTTTCCCTGCAGTTAGACAAGTAGTTGATGCAATTAATCCAAACAAATACATACAGAGACATGCAATCCCAAAAGCTAGTGGTGAAGATTATGAGTTTATTTCCCTGGTTAGTGATTAGGATTCAGATGTTTGTGACTGGGATAGAGATTGAGAAGAATATCATGTTCTATAACCATACTTTTATTTCTTGGATGCCCTTAGACCTGGCGGTAAGACAAAGGAAGTTCTCATATGAAGTCTAGGAATATTGTTAAAGGTAAGGTGTTGAACTCACATGACAACAAGTTGAAAAAAATAGAAAGAGAAAGAAACTCGAACTAACATGTGTTCCAAGGAAGTGAAACCTCTCACCGGCCAAAGGTAATGATGATTTTTCAACAATAGTTAAATGAGGGAAACTGAGATGTACTCTAATCTTCTAATAGGTCCTAGCTGATTCAGGTTCATCAGATTTTACTTCATATAATTAATTTATTCGATTCTAGCTGATAAATTTAAATTTATTCTAAAATTTATTTATGTGATCAATATTTTAGTTAAAGCATGACAAGGGGCTCCGCAACAGAGAATCAAACCCATCGATACTTCATCTAGGACTAGCAACGAAATAAGTTAAGGCGCCAGTCATGAAAGAAGCAAGTGTAGCTAGAAGAGAAGCAACATCAATGGAATTTGTTGTATATTCTATTGTTTAGTGGTTTGCCCAACACTAGGAGTAGTTCATGCAAAAAAATACATACAAAGAAATGTAGTTTTAGAAACTCCTTATGTATAGAGCATAAGAAACATACCCTAAATAAAGGACTATGTAACATAGAATCGACCCCATAGGTACTTCATCTAGGACTAGTTACAAAATAAGGGAAGGTGATAGTAACGAAAGAAGCAAGGGTAGCTACTAGAGAAGCAACATCAATGGAATTTGTTGTATATTCTATTGCTTCAATTCTTTTCCCAACATTCAGAGGAGTAGTTCATGCAAACAAATACATACAGAGAAATGCAGTTCCAAAAACTCTTTATGTAAAGAGCATAAGAAACAAACCCTAAATAAGGGGAGCACTCTACATAGTCAATCAATTAAATCCAAATCACTACCTAAACAATGAAGGGTTCAACGAGATTGTCTGTGGAGCATGATAAGGGACTCCCCCTCGAGTGGGGGGCAGATTTGCCTCCTAGATAGCCCACCTGTGTGCTAACGCTTGATGTATGATGTTCAAATGCAATTGGCTATGAATAAAGAAAGCAAAATAATTGGGGTTGGATAATATTAATTTCCTAAATACTTAACAAAAACTAAGTAAGTAAAAAGTAAACAGAGGTTCATTTTAAAAGGCAAACCCATGAATTTTAAACTTTATCAATACTCTATAAATGTAAACTTAAGGCCAAATACTAACTTAAATCTAGTATACCTTGTTTAAAAACTAGATGTAGAAATTAAAAGCTTACGTGCAACAACTAAATTTTGTTTAGGCTATTAAGATTGGGGTTGGGCTTACTAACATAAAAAAAATCCTCCAGCCCAAAATCCTTGCGTCTGTGTTTTCTCCTCTAGCCCAAAAACTTTGCCTAGGATTCTCCTCCACGCCCGAAACTCTACCCCAGAAATAAATTACCTTACACAATGATTACATAATACATACCCAAAATTGTCACAAAAGGGTAGAATGACCTATTTTGACCATGCAACAGGTGGAAATTGCAATATTGGGCATGCCTAAAGGAAATTCTCCAAGTCTCGATGGGCTAAGTATAATTTTTTACCATGCTTGTTAGCCATTTTTGTGTCAAGATATATGGAAAATAGTATAAGACTCTAAGTGCTCTCCCTCAATCCTCTCAACCTTAGATGTCACATTCATCATTGTCATCCCCAAATTATCAAGAGCCAACTCTCCTTATCACTATTGCCCCATTGCCCTTTGTGACGTCATATACAAAATCATCTCCAAGGTCATTGCCAACAAACTAAAGCCCATCATCCTCTCTCTCATTTCCCTAGAGCAAACTAGATACGTGGAAGGAAGGAAAATAATGGATAGTGTAATACTTGCACATGAACACATCCATTCTCTTAAATCCAACAAAACCCTTAGTATGCTCATCAAGCTTGACATGCCTAAAGCCTTTGAAAACCTCAGTTGGAAATTCATCTTTCATATCTCATAGCATTTGGATTCGAAGAAATATGGATTCATTAGATACTTTCCCTCATCACCAAAGCCTTCTTCTCCATCTTAGTCAATGGAATTCCCTCCATTCCTTTTGTTCCTTAAAGAGACATTAGCAAAGGGGGTGTCATCTCTCCTTATATTTTCTCCCAATGGTTGAAGGCCTCGATTTCCAGATCTTTGTTTCCCTCCAAGATGGACTCTTAGAAGGTCTCCCTCTAGGATATTCAATCCATTCTTCCACTCATCATCAATTTGTGTATGACACTTTTCTAATGGGAACTCCCACTATCAAGGAAGTGCCAACCTTAAATCACATCCTTATTACATTCTCTAATGCATATAGAACTTCCATTAGCCTAGCCAAATCCTAAATATTTTTCTTTAACACTCCACTAGTTATTCAAACTCACATTTTCTGGCCTCTTGGTTTTCAAAAGAGCTCCCTTTTTGCCAAATATCTGGGTGCCTCTCTCACTACCAACTCTCTTAGGAAATTCACTTGGGATAATCTTCTTCAAAAATTTGAAGCTCATCTTTCGTGTTGGGCCTTTTTCTTATTAAATTTGATAGGTCACTTCACTCTCCTCAAATCAATCCTTCAATCCTTTTCTACTTATCTCCTATCCACTTTTGCTTCTCTAAAGGCCATTCTCAACAAGATACAAAATATTTAGTGATGCTTCCTCTTAGGGGCTGCTAAGAGAGAAAAAATGTGGACTCTTATTGCTTGGGAGAAACGTTTCCAACCAAAGCTTAAAGGAGGATTTGTACCAAGAGATCCAAAAACTCTTAGTAAAGCACACAACAACAAAAAATTGGTAGAGATGGATATAAATCCAAAATTCCTCTAGTGTAATATCTAGAGACACAAATACACCTGAAACATTTAGGAATTACAACTCTGACTGATAGGTAATATCAAAGGCTCACATATTTTGAATGTTTCATGGGAGCACAAAATCTCATCGAGGATGGTAGTGTATCTTTTGAGAAGTAAGAAATGGTTAAAGCATGTTATTCTAGGAGGATTCTTGGCACTAATGGCCAAAACTATCTCATAAAAATCATCTCAATCCTATCAAATACTCTCTTCTTTCCCAAGGACTAACCCCTTTTGTTGAATATTGGGGCTCTCCCTCATCTCATTCTTCTTAGTGGTGCAACTAGATAGATTGTACCAATTAGTTAGAGTTTAGTTCCTATTCTAGTTGATCAAAAATTCATATTCAAGGAGGATAATATTTTATTTTTCCACAATGCTAACCTCAAGGAAATTTCAACCTCTCATAAGCGTGTAGCCTCCTTTCCCCTAATAATCCTAATGAATATTGTAGCATGTGGTAAAAGTTATAGTATCTCAGACATTGGCCTAAAACTAACCTCTTCTTGATTTTATTTTGGAACAAAACTCTTACTTGGGACAAGACTCAATGTTATGGATTCTATGGACTTTCAACCTACTCCCTCATCCTCTCTAATTTTAAATCTAGTAATCACCTATTCAACAACAGTATTTACATTGCTCCCCTCTTAGGAAATCTTTACATCCTATTTCATCAATATGATCGCAATACTACAAGTATCACCTCCACTTTGCATTGATGATGAGCACCTACCTTTATAAACCTGTTGATGGTGTTGGATCCACCAAAATTTAGGGGATCACCTTGGTATTAAGTCCCAACTAGACCTCACACCGTTTGGTGTGGGAGTCCCAACCGGTATGATGGCCCAGATTCCATTGTCTTAAGGATTTGCCTCAACTCTTGCTTGTCAGCACAGGAGAGTGGTTTGATTTGTCTTCAAGAAGTGATGTTTGCATGCCTAGTGAGTGTAAGTGTCACTTGTGTCAATGATTCTTTCATTGTCGAGGGAGAGGGTGAGAGTGAGAGTGAGTTCAAGGTCGATAGGGAGTAGTCCCAACACTACTAGGAACACATAACACAACATGACATGCACAGCTTCTGGGGGAGCAATCCACACAAATGCAGTAGTCACAACATACAAGGTAAGATAACATGTACAACACTCATGGATCACTCTGAACGAGTGCAACAATTGTTACAACAAGCTTCATGTGAAAGGTTTTGTTGAGGGCCCCAAGGTCGGGTCAACAACAAGGGGGATACCCACCCGGTCCGGAACCTGGTTGGCGGCTCCTTGCCCGTTTGGAGTAGCGGGTCCGACTGGGGGTAATGGGACCAGTTTCCCAATGTGATGGGTGTGTGTGTGTGTGCGTAGAGTCTGATGGTATTAATCTAAGGAAGGGGGGGGGGGAATTCTTCTAATCTAGTTTTAATTCTAACTGCTAAATTAACTCTATGCTAATGTAATCTAATGAAGAAAAATACATCTAATCTATGCTAACCCGGGGTGTTTTTATTTTGTTATGTGATCTAGAAAGATTTCTAACAGCAGCCGGTAATAAAGATCATTCAACTGATATCAGAATATAAATCAATAAAGATAAACCATTCTGCATAAGAAGTTAGGCAGAGTAGTTGTGAACAACATATCGCATAATCAGTTTTCTATATGTTAAACATAAATAAATGACCCCACCGTACAGAAGTGCCAAATGGTAATACAGACATTCATGCAATAACATACAAAGAACTCAGCCACATATCACTTTAGGAATACTAGCAGAATCTAGCCAAGAGATAAAAGTACCATTTATGACTAAGTTCACTAATAAACTTCAAGTAACAATGATTTATTTCTACTTGTTCTAACATCTGCTAAGAGTACAGAAGTGCAACATCAGTAACAGATATTAAAATGCAAACATAAATAAATCTCGATCCATCCATTCATCGAAAACCTCCTCTGAGGGTGTAGAAGTGCATGTTCTGAGGATAAGTTTTTTGATAGATTTCCGGACCCTTCTCCAAAAACCATGAGAAGGGTTAAATACTACTAACTAATCAATCTTAATTACATGAAATTAGGGAATCGGCCTCAAATGACCGCCCTTTTACTAAAATCAACTTTATTTCTAAACTTAAAATCTAATTTCTTACCGTTTCTGTATATTCTCTTTAGTGCTGTCAACAGTGTAATGCTTTCCTGGGAAGAGTCGGCTATCCGCCTTCTTGTTTCGGTCGGGAGATAAAAGTGGAAATAGCAGGAGCTGGCACTTCCTTCCGGCAGACCAGAAGATATTTTCGAAAACCTTTCTCTAGCTGGGTGTATTCGTCGCGTGTATACTTAGCGTGTCCCAGTTTCTTCTCGAACTGATTTTGCTGTTGCCGTTTTCGGTTTCCGGTCGTGCGAATGACTGAGTGGGTTAAGAGTCGTGCTGCATGGGCAACTCCCTGTGTCGAGAATTTCTTCCGTTCTTTGTTCCAGGTTTCCCTGAAGCGTCCTCCTTCTCATGTGCTTCTTTCTCTGCTTCACTAAGTCTTAGCTTCAGGATCTTTTCTGAATGCGCTGCTTTTGTGCGCCTTTGACTCTGAGTCCTGGATAGTCTAATTTCATCAGTGCCGGTTGGCTGATAGCCTGGAATCCGCGGTTCTGCTGCATGCGGCATCCATTTTGCGAAAGCATTCTCTCTTTGCTGATTGGCGCTTTCCTCTTTCCTTCAGATGTTTCCTGCATATAAACTTATATCAGTTGCGTTTCTTGCAGTTTACGCAAAGGAGAAGTGAAATGAGAAGACTTGATGTGAAAGCATTAATCTCTAATGAACACATAATTCTGACATCCATCATCACTTGACTCTTCGATAAATATAACGCAATCATTCCTAGATATTTAAGCATGCGGTCATTAAATTCTTTCAAGGCGCGCGCTTAATGCATGGGTCTATCCTATGGTAAGTCTTTTCAGATCGCAGGTCGCAGATCGCAGATCGCCGCCATCGCAGATCGCAAATCGCAAATCACAAATATCGCAAGTTCTCGTTTAATGGTTACGTCGTATAGCGTAATGCTTGCGATTTGCGATATCGCATATCGGTGATCGCATTGCTCGAAGATTTTTCTTTTAAGGGGCGCGTGTGAAGTATGCGATGCGATGAACTTTGCATCGCAATTTCGCAGTATTTGTTTTTTGCGCTCGAGTTATGCTTCGGCCTTTCTTTGCGATGCGATTTGAGCCTTAGGGAGAGAAATACAAAAACTTTAGAAAAAGTATTTTTTTGGGATTTTCGTTCAGGGTCCCCTCTTCGCTTGACGTTATTGCTAATGTCAAATGAAGAAAGGGGTGTTGTTGGTGACCACAACAATGGCGATTCACTGTGAAGAACCAGTTATCTCTGCTTGTTCTATTGCATTTTCACTTCCAAAACAGAAAAGTTTTCTTATGCCTAAATTTTGTTATGGACAGATAGAGTATTACCTTTTATCCTGTCAATGATGTTTCGTCACAACTTCTTATTTGATTCTGATTGTTTGTTTCCCCTGGGTTATTTTTTGTATTCATACCTAGTCATTACTCAGTCTCCTCAAAGACAAAATAAGGTCTTCTCTGCGTACTGGCTTTGTAAAGTATGCTCATTTGTCGCAGGTAGAGCCTCTGCTGCCCGCAAGCGTCCATAGCCTCGACAGGGTTACCATGTTATCCAGCAATGATCCTTTTTCCTGCTTGAGGTTATTTACAACATTCCAGAGAAAAATCCTTTTGACACTTTTTCTTTCTTTTTTGATTTTTTTTTTTTTTTTTTTTTTCTCTAAAGAACAATGTCTTGGTTTGGTGGCCAAATTATGACACAGTCATTCACTTGATTTATACTTTTTGCTGAACAAGCTGGCTCGTGATGAGACCCCTTGTCTTTCGATTGCACAATCTTGAGTCGTTGCCCTGTTTTGGTAGACAGTAGTGGCAAAGTCAGCAAGTTATAATATCTGTGATCATGATAAGCTGGCTCGTGATGAGACCTCTTATTCTTTGAGATATAATGTTTTCTTGGATTGTCTCTCTGGATGCTGCGATTTTCCTTAGCAGGGAGGAAGTCATTGTTTTTCCTTAAGAAAGCTCTGGACGACAATAATAGAGTTTTAAGAACAACAGTTTTGCAGAGAATACCTATTTTGTTATCGTTGATACCTTTCATAGCATTGGCATAAAACAATTTTTGCCAAAAGTTACTCTCATCCCAGGTTTCTTTGTGAAGTTTGAAACTAACATCATATTCAGGTTAAAGTCAACTCTATTTGTCAATAATAAAAGTCAGATTTTTCGAAAAGTTTTGCTATTTATACAAGTGAAATCAAAATTTGATACAGAAATGGTATGTTTCTTCATGAGTACTATTTATGATCATTCACAACCATCCCTATTTATGAAAAAATGAAAACTAACATGAAAATTTAAAACTATCCTACAAAAACAGAAGGATGACCTTCTATGGGAAATACATTTTGAGGATTTGTCTGTTTACAGGCAGAGAATCTCTTCTGCCTGTCAAGTCCTGCAACACAAAAGTCGACGGGCCTATGACTTCTATGATTTGAAAAGGACCAAGCCATAGCTTCTGGAATTTCGTGTGTTTGCCCTTTTCTTCGTGAACCTTATCCCACTTCAAAACTAGATCACCCATCTGGAAGTTTTTTATGGTCTTTATGTTCGAGTCAAAAGAGGATTTTATCAGCGCTTAGTGGTGAGCATGGGTTTTCTTGGCCTGTTCTCGTCGTTCTTCTAACTTGATTACCTCCATTTGCCTTAGTTGTAAGGGAGAAGTAGGTACTTCATCAATGTATTGTACTAAGGACAAAGAGGGAATGAGTAAGTGAGTAGGAAGAACTGCTTCTCTCCCGTAAACCAAATTAAAGGGAGAAGTCCCGATAGAGGCTTTCTTGGTAATTCTATCTGCCCATAAGGCATTTACCAGCGCTTTGTGCCAATTCTTTTGGTTTTGGTCAACTGTCTTTTTGATAATCCTGATTAGGTTCTTGTTCGTTGATTCAGCCAACCCATTACCTTGTGGATAGTAGTTGGCAGAATACTTCAGTTTGAACCCTCTTTTGAGTGCGAACTCAGTCATGGTATTTCCAGAAAAATATGAAGCGTTATCAAATATTAAGGCCGTTGGCAATCCAAACCTAGTAATGATAAACTGATCTATGAATTCAACAATGTTTTCAGAATTAGCTGTCTTGAGCGGAACTGCCTCTACCCATTTAGTAAAATAGTCAGTTGCAGTGAGGATATACCTATGCTGTTTAGAGGAGTGAGGAACGATCTCACCTATTATGTCCAGGCCCCATTGGCTGAATGGTTGTTCGATGTTAACCGGCTGCAGTGGCATGGATGACTTCTTTTGTTTTCCTGCAGCAGTTTGGCAGACTTGGCATTTTCTCACGTGATTGTACAAGTCTTTGAACAGCGTGGGCCAGTAGTATCCTGCACGTAAGATCTTGTGTGCGGTGGCTTCTCCAGCATAGTGTCCACCTGCTGGTCCATCGTGGAGTTCCTGCAAAACCTTTTCGGCTTCAGTTTTCTCAAGACATCTAAGAAGCACAGAATCATAGTTTCTTTTAAATAAGACATCATTTACGAGCTGGTATTTTTTAGCTTTTAACCTCAGGGCTCTCTTTTTTATGTGATCCAGGTGAAATGGAGCATATCCGTTCTTTAGGAAATAAATGATGTCGGCATAAAATGATTCTGCGTCGTTTAGGCTTACCTCATACGCGTTTACCTCTTCAGGTGACTCTTCGGGGATTTGCGATGCTCCAGCTAACATCTTGCAGAAGCCTTGGCCTCTTACGATGTGTGCCGGCTTGATTTCCAGGTCGTATTCTTGCAAGGTGGTGATCCAATTCGCTCTCTTTTCGCCCACGTCTTTCTGAATCAGGAGGTTTCTTACCGCCGAGAATGGTACTATGACCTTGGTATGGGCCTTTAGCAAGAAGGGTCTGAAATATTTGACTGCTTTAAAGACGGCATATGCCTGTTTTTCTACGTCCGAATATTTCAGCTCAGCACCTTGTAAGTTTGAGCTAAAGAATACGATTCGGGCTTCTACCTTTTCTTTGTTTGCCTGGGTCAAGATCGCAGCATAAGAATGCTCTGAGGCAAACGTGTATAAGACAAATGGTTCTGAAAAATTTGGGGTTGCTAGGGATGGAGCGTCGATGATGGCTTCTTTGATTAAGTTAAACGCTTCGTGCTCGTCTAGACCCCATTTAAAGTTTGAATTCTTTTTTATCATTTTTTGTAAAGGAGAAATAATACGTGAAAAATCTGGGACAAATCTTTTCACAAAATTGATCTGTCCTAGGAAAGATTGCATGGTATTTTTGTTATGGGGCATGGATATCTCGGAAATTTCTTTGATTCTGGCAGATTCGATGTGAATGCCCGATTTGGACACTATGAATCCTAGCAATTTTCCTTCACTCAACGCGAAAAAAGATTTCTTCGGGTTAAGCGAGATTCCATACCTTAAACATCTTTGAAAGATTTGCTTCAAATATTTGAGATGGTCGCTTCGTTTTTTGGAGTACACAGTTATATCATCCAGGTAAATCACTACTGATTTATTGATTAACCCTTTGAACGCAATATCCATAGCTCTTTGAAAAGTAGCGCCGGCGTTGATCAGACCGAACGACATCTTTCGATACGCGTAGGTACCCCATTTAGTTCGGAAGGTGGTTTTTAGCTGATCGTCTGGGTGTACCAGCACTTGATTATATCCTGAAAATCCATCCAGGAAAGACATCAATTCTGAGCCTGCTACAGCCTGTAATATTTGCTCCATAGGTGGGAGGGGAAAATTGTCCTTCTGACAGGATTTGTTGAGATTCCGGAAGTCGATGCAGATTCTAATATCTCCGTTTTTCTTCCTAACATGCACCATATTGGATACCCATTTGGAATGTCTGACCGGGAAAATTATTCTGGCTCTCAACAACTTATTCAGCTCAGTTTTTATCTGATTTTCCAGGTTGGGGTGAATTTTTCTGAGCTTCTGTTGGACGGGTTTCTCGTTATCGATCATAGGGATAGTGTGCTGAATGATAGAAGTGTTATAAGTTTTCAGCTCATTGTAGTTCCAGGAAAAGACGTTTTTGTACTGTCGCAGAAGACGGATGTATGTTGATTTTTCTTCAGGAGCTAGGCCTTGGCCTAGATTGACGTTTTGGGGTTTCTCGTCGGTTCCTAAGTTCACTGATTCGTAGTTCAGAGTTGAACTGTAAAGTTTGGCGTTAGCTGACCTTTTGAACCGACTTTTTAAGTCATACAAATCTTCTAATTTGACCACTGATTTGGGTATAGCGTTATCAGTGCCACTTTGTTGTATTTGGTGGTCATGACAATCCTCGTCGATTATCTGGTTTGAGTAGGATCCTTCGGACGTAAGGAAACTTACGATGTCTGGGTCGTCGTTGAATACTCTCCAGTTGGTGATGTTGTCAGGAATAGACGGTTTAAAAATTAATTCTATCGAAAACCTATCTGGACTAAAGTCTTTGGAGGGAATGAGTCTGGAGGCTACGTTTGCTAGCAGGTCTGCGCTTGCATTGTGAAGTCTTGGGATTGATGAAATATTGAATGCTGTAAAATGCGCAGTGAGATCTTGCACTAAAGATTGGTAGTGCTTTAAATGACTAGACAGGCAGTGTATGGTGTTACGTACCTGTTTGACGATGATCTCGGAATCTCCAAAGACTTGAAGATATTTGACGTTGGAGCCGATTGCTTTGTATAGGCCTTGCACCAAGGCTTCGTATTCAGCTGTGTTGTTCGTGCAATCGAACTCCAGTCTGCATGTGAGCATGGTCTTATTTCCGTCTGGGCTAATTAAGACGCATCCTGCTCCTGCTCCCTCGTTGGACTTAGAGCCATCAAAATATAATTTCCAAAATAAAGAAGTATTTACAGGGTTATCTAAGAAACTAACACATTTTGAATCATGAGTCTGGGAAAAGTTTTCTACTTGGGACACGACTGAATTTTCTAAATATGGTGATATGTGAGCATTGAAATTTCCAAGGAAAGAGTCTACCGAATAGTTGCCTATGATACTGCTGTTGTATGCTATGGCTTCGTTCTCTCCCTCCAGGTCCGTCACTATGTACTTTTGGTGCAGTTCTCGTTCAACCTTTATTTGATTTGGCTTCCCGTTGAAGGGTAACCACATGTGCGACCAGTCAGTCGAAAAATATCCGTGGAGCTTCTTGGACCAATCCCTGCTAAGAATTACACCATAAAATTCAGGGATGTCAGCAACTAGAATATCGATGACCTGGCACACCTTGGGGTTGGACGATAGTCTTATGTTCACTTGATTTAGTTCGCCTATCACTTCGACTTGTGATCGATCAAGTTGAACTATGCGCACTGCGGATTTTTGCGGTTGAACATTAAGTTTGGCACATATTGACTTGGGTAGAATATTGGTTGAAGCACCAGAATCAACCAAGCAGTTATGCACGTTTCTGTTAAAGATCTCGTAAGTGAGGAGGAAAGGGGGAGTGTGAGATCTAGACCTCCCTCCAATCAAGGCGATGTCATTTGGATCGATTTTATTGATCGCGTTGATTGGGGGTCTTCCTATATTATGGGAAGTTATAGCTGTAGGTAGAGGCGCAGTAGGTACGACGTGTAACTCTTTCATCATGATCTTCTGTTGGTGTTTCAATTTGCTCAGCTCGTACAGGGTGATATTAGCCCTAGTCTTCTTCATGTCGTCGATGATGTTATACTCCATTTCATCCGACACTATTAGTGTCTTTGATGGAGGCGATTGCTCTGATTGGACTGGGCTAAATGAGGTCGCTTTAGGGGTTGTCTTCTTTGTTGCGGCCTTTTCTTTTGCTGGAGGGCTTGCGCCCTTCTGTTTTGGGGTAGTTTGGGGAGGATCAAGTTGATTTCTGCTTCTCGTGCTAACCGGAAGTGCTTCTTGATCTTCCTCTTGTGGGAGGATGAAATCCCACATTCCTTGCAGTTCCACCACTTCTTCATCGTCGGTATGCGTTTCAGCGGTGTTCTCTTCTTCTTCTTCTTCAGATTCCACGTTAGAGACCACGCTAGGTGGCTTCGTCTCCATAGGAGGATTTCTCTTAAAACTCCTAAAAGGCTTTCTTGGGGACGATTCTGCTACTTGTTTCCTGATATCAATCATCTCATTTGACATGGCCTTTAATACCTTTTGTAATCCTTCCATGTCGAAAGGATCCTTCGTTTGCTTCTTCTTGGTTTCTTCTTTGAAAGAGATTTTCTTAGATTTACGCTCTTCGATTGTAGATCTCTTTTCTAAGGCTACTACGCGTCTTTCGACTGCTAATGCCTCAGCCAAATTTTCGACTAAGGTTGTCTTGCTTGCCCTATCTACAAAGATGGCCAAGTTTGAAGGTAAGGCCGTGATGTACCATTCGCATATTACTTCCTCGCTGGGTTGGGAAGCAGCGGGGATTTTATTGAGGATCTTGTTGAACCGTAAGTTAAAATCTTTAATGGGTTCCCGAGCCTCAGCTTTAAGATTGGACAGATCGTTGATCAGTGTCGCTGTCGATCTATCATCACCGAATTTAGTGAGAAATTGATTTTGAAAAATATCCCAGCTGGTGATAGATCCGGAGGGTAGCGAGAAGTACCATGACCCGGCCGTCCCTTGCATCGTATAGGGGAAGAGTCGGACCACGGCGTCTTCATTGGTAACTCCGTTGAGATTAACAGAAAGCATGAAATTATTGATATGTTCTTCAGCTAGCATTCCAGTTTCTGGATTGAACTTTGGTAACCACTTCTCGGGATGGGCAGGTATTGGACTCAGGGGTGGAGGCATTAAAACCGCCCCAGGGTTGTTCCGTGGAGATTGTGCCATCGCTGAGTTATTGGTTAGTAAAAGTGTAGAAGATGATCTTTGAGGTTGAGAAGATAGAGATGTTATGATCTTTGACGATTGTGGAGGAAGGGTTGCGGAAGATGGATGAGTGATTTGAGGTGGAGATGTGGGTGGTCGACTTCGCGGAGAGGGAGTTGAAATGGATGAGGTGGATGAAAGAGTCTCTCTGTCAGACTCTTGAAATGTTTTCCTTGCTCTTTTCCTAGTGGGGAGAGGGATTTCAATTGGCTGAATGCCAAACTTTTCACTCTTCAATCGGGTCAGGGGATGAGCAGGGTTGTATTGCAAAGTCAAGCTGCTTTTAGATTTATCAGATTTCTGGTTAAAAATAGAGAATCCCTGGAGTTTACGGATCAAAGTTTGAACTTCAGGGGGATCGACAATAAGTTTTTCTGATGTATCGGGATGTATAGCAGCGGTGGATGTCTGAGCGACTTCCAGTTCTGAGTTTAGTCGTATTGGGGAAGTCGGGGAAGTTGGTGAGGGTGATTTGCTCTTAGAATGGTATTTGGATTTTGAATTATGTGCCATTCATAGCTGTGGCCCTCCTTCTAGCGCCAGAAATGTTGAGGGCCCCGAGGTCGGGTCAACAACAAGGGGGATACCCACCCGGTCCGGAACCTGGTTGGCGGCTCCTTGCCCGTTTGGAGTAGCGGGTCCGACTGGGGGTAATGGGACCAGTTTCCCAATGTGATGGGTGTGTGTGTGTGTGCGTAGAGTCTGATGGTATTAATCTAAGGAAGGGGGGGGGGGAATTCTTCTAATCTAGTTTTAATTCTAACTGCTAAATTAACTCTATGCTAATGTAATCTAATGAAGAAAAATACATCTAATCTACGCTAACCCGGGGTGTTTTTCTTTTGTTATGCGATCTAGAAAGATTTCTAACAGCAGCCGATAATAAAGATCATTCAACTGATATCAGAATATAAATCAATAAAGATAAACCATTCTGCATAAGAAGTTAGGCAGAGTAGTTGTGAACAACATATCACATAATCAGTTTTCTATATGTTAAACATAAATAAATGACCCCACCGTACAGAAGTGCCAAATGGTAATACAGACATTCATGCAATAACATACGAAGAACTCAGCCACATATCACTTTAGGAATACTAGCAGAATCTAGCCAAGAGATAAAAGTACCATTTATGACTAAGTTCACTAATAAACTTCAAGTAACAATGATTTATTTCTACTTGTTCTAACATATGCTAAGAGTACAGAAGTGCAACATCAGTAACAGATATTAAAATGCAAACATAAATAAATCTCGATCCATCCATTCATCGAAAACCTCCTCTGAGGGTGCAGAAGTGCATGTTCTGAGGATAAGTTTTTTGACAGATTTCCGGACCCTTCTCCAAAAACCATGAGAAGGGTTAAATACTACTAACTAATCAATCTTAATTACATGAAATTAGGGAATCGGCCTCAAATGACCGCCCTTTTACTAAAATCAACTTTATTTCTAAACTTAAAATCTAATTTCTTACCATTTCTGTATATTCTCTTTAGTGCTGTCAACAGTGTAATGCTTTCCTGGGAAGAGTCGGCTAGCCGCCTTCTTGTTTCGGTCGGGAGATAAAAGTGGAAATAGCAGGAGCTGGCACTTCCTTCCGGCAGACCAGAAGATATTTTCGAAAACCTTTCTCTAGCTGGGTGTATTCGTCGCGTGTATACTTAGCGTGTCCTAGTTTCTTCTCGAACTGATTTTGTTGTTGCCGTTTTCGGTTTCCGGTCGTGCGAATGACTGAGTGGGTTAAGAGTCGTGCTGCATGGGCAACTCCCTGTGTCGAGAATTTCTTCCGTTCTTTGTTCCAGGTTTCCCTGAAGCGTCCTCCTTCTCATGCGCTTCTTTCTCTGCTTCACTAAGTCTTAGCTTCAGGATCTTTTCTGAATGCGCTGCTTTTGTGCGCCTTTGACTCTGAGTCCTGGATAGTCTAATTTCATCAGTGCTGGTTGGCTGATAGCCTGGAATCCGCGGTTCTGCTGCATGCGGCATCCATTTTGCGAAAGCATTCTCTCTTTGCTGATTGGCGCTTTCCTCTTTCCTTCAGATGTTTCCTGCATATAAACTTATATCAGTTGCGTGTCTTGCAGTTTACGCAAAGGAGAAGTGAAATGAGAAGACTTGACGTGAAAGCATTAATCTCTAATGAACGCATAATTCTGACATCCATCATCACTCGACTCTTCGATAAATGTAACGCAATCATTCCTAGATATTTAAGCATGCGGCCATTAAATTCTTTCAAGGCGCGCGCTTAATGCATGGGTCTATCGTGTGGTAAGTCTTTTCAGATCGCAGGTCGCAGATCGCAGATCGCCGCCATCGCAGATCGCAAATCGCAAATCGCAAATATCGCAAGTTCTCGTTTAATGGTTACGTCGTATAGCGTAATGCTTGCGATTTGCGATATCACATATCGGCGATCGCATTGCTCGAAGGTTTTTCTTTTAAGGGGCGCGTGTGAAGTATGCGATGCGATGAACTTTGCATCGCAATTTCGCAGTATTTGTTTTTTGCGCTCGAGTTATGCTTCGACCTTTCTTTGCGATGCGATTTGAGCCTTAGGGAGAGAAATACAAAAACTTTAGAAAAAGTACTTTTTTGGGATTTTCGTTCAGGGTCCCCTCTTCGCTTGACGTTATTGCTAATGTCAAATGAAGAAAGGGGGGTTGTTGGTGACCACAACAGGTTTGTCTGATGTCTAGGAGAGCAGTCTACACGAGCGAGACAACCTTAACAACATATACAACACATTTCCATTAATAGATTATGCATTACAACAATGAAGTAGTTCAGATGTAGAACGCAAGTTAAAGCAACATGTGTTACAAGTGTTAAAGATCAGTCTTACAACAAATACAATACATGTGTGAAAATGCGTTGGCCTATTAGTAGGCTTTTGAATTATGCAAAAGTTCCAAGACACATCGTTACACCATACATCACTAACCCCGTGTGTGGGGCGTTGGAGCCACTATTTACTCCTCAAAGAAATTATTACAGTCTCTCTTGGCTATGTGGGAGGAGTTGAGGTGAAAAGTCCTTTGCATGTACAAATGAGGGGGTATTTATAGCCAAGGGTGAAACTAACCCTTGTAGTTGTTTGTCTACCCTCATGATCATTTGAATTCCATGACTTTTCGACTTACATGACTCTTTGTTCAAAAAGTGGGTCTCTTGGACTTCCACGTTACATAACATTGATTGACAATAAGCTCATAATGGAGATGTGGGCGACATGACTCATGACGTGACTCAAAATGACTTGACATGAAAATGCTAGTACATTCGTGTTGCTGTTGGAGTGCATGTCGAGCTATAGTGTTGCTGGGCGATCGATGTCTTCATGGTGTATCATAGCTTCAAATCCACATGGTGAAGTGCGTGGAGTCTTCAATGGTCCTTGGTCCTCTTGATGAAGATTTAGTATGTTGTTCCTTGCTTGCATGTTGGAAGTCTTGACAGGCTCATCTGTTGGCAAAGGTGCATGTTCGTCGCGTCTGTCTGCTTCACATACTTCGTTTGTTCATCCGTTGGTGAACCTATCCTTCTGCATGTGCTCCCTTCGTTCATCCCATTCGTCATCTTGTCATGTTTGTTGGTGTACCTGTACCTACAGTCACTCATGACGAGACGAAATCAAATCCAAAACCTCCTAGTCTACCATGACATATGATCATTTCGGATGCAGGTGACCAGGAAAGGAAACAAGGCTGTGATGCAGGATAATGGCTCCGGGAAATGTTGATGAAAATTGCACAAGAGTCACTGAGTGATGGAGATGGGCAATTTGAGTCGACAGTGACTCTCTGCGAAGTCTAGCTCGACTAGGAGGCAAAATTGCTCAAATTTTGGGAGGAACAGTACTGGCTGTTGAAAGGCAAGGAAGACATACTTTGTGCATTTTTCAGAATGAATGAGCAGCGGGGATGGACAGCCAGATTTGTGCAATTTTCCAAAGGAACGGGCCGAGTTGCATGAAGGTTCAGTAAGCAGGGATTGCACAGTTTGTCTAGGGAACTGCCAAAGAGACTGGCAGACAAAACTGCGCAATTCCCAGAGGGCACTGCCAGTTGGCTGCTGTGGTCAGTGGCAGCCAAAACTGTGCAATTCCCAGAGGGAACTACCATTTGGTTTCTGGAGTCACTGGCAGCAGAAACTGTGCAATTCCTGGAGGGAATTGGCAGCGTGCTGCTGGCAAGGAAAACTGCACTAAGGCCGGGAGGCCGGTCTGCTAATCATCCCTGCACAATTTTTGAGCTAAGCTGACTGATGGGCAACGAAAGGTATGCACATAAACACTCTATAATTTCTAAGATGAACAATTGGTCGACTATCGGGATGACTGGAAGAAAAATTGCGCAATTTTCTGAGGGAGACAGGGACGGGCACTTGTTGTCTGTCGAGTGTGTCTACGCAATTTCCTCAGTCAGTTGAGCGGATGAGGGTAGTGGCCTCTGTGCAATTTTTGAATGGAGTTAGTCTCGGGGTGATTGTCAAGTCCAACTATCCAGGTGGCCAACATGAGAGATGATTGCATTGCTTGCGGGCATCGCAGCTTGAAAAGACTAGCTTAGTGCTATGCTATTTTGGTTGACAGTCGATCGAGTCAATGGTAGGGTGATGATCCGACTGTCAGAGGGGAATCAGGTAATGAGAACCTTCAGCAAAAATGGCTAAGTGTGTGAACAATCGAAAGATGCATAGGTGATCATACGAATACACGCTTGCATGACTTGACGACGAAATGACCAAACCATCCATACACACATTTTCAACAAGACTGAATGATGGTGTAAGTGACAAGCGCAACACTCATGATTGGTCGTTCATTGATCGAGACGATGCCTGCGCAAGAATGAATGTGACTCTGTGTGTGAGTGTGACAGATGATTTCATAGTGAACACAACAAGCATATACGAAGCGAAGACTTTGAGCATAACTAGAACATGGTCGCAAGAATTACTTAGACATCAACATGCAGTGTGTGCAGTCACACGAGCTCACGGAGTGAACCCGAGTGTGTGCAGTCATCAAGTGAAACTCTTGAAGGGAGGCTCCGAAATTGGTGCAGGCCAAAATTTTGGAGGGTGGTTGTAGCCACTACAACACTTGGCAACACACTGATAGAACTCCAAATTCTCTGTTTCTGTTCATTTCTAGCACAAGGCCTTGATATTTTGGGGAGTATTGAATCGTTGTGTGGGTTACTTCATTTTCCCCAATTACCCCTTAGACATACGTGGTTCACCCTTTGCCAACTCATTCAAACACAATCAAAAGTTCAGCTTGAATCTTAGTGTTTCGAATCCGGGAAGGGTAGTTTAGCTCGCGAATTGAAGATTTTCAGAGTATGAGTTTTCATCTCTAGTGTTGCTCCACTACCAGCGGGCCTAGACAGTACCTTGGTGGAGTCACACAAGAACACACACATTTCTCCACTGCCAATGAGCCTGGTCAGTAACCTAGTGGAGTTGCATGCTTCACCTCTCTACGTGGGAAGCCTTTCTCTTCTTTCACCTTTATATTTTTCAAGAGGACTGTGCATAGGCACTTATTTATTTTTGGGGCGGAAGACAGATCTAAACTTATTGAGAGAAGAAGAGGTTGTTCCTTCAAAGAAGCATATAAGACCTCTGACATAGGTTTTTTTGTTTAGATTTCCTCTTCTTTGTTTCTACTAGTTGGATGAGCTTGAACACACATGGCAGAAGGTTGAGTATAGGCATGGGGCTTCCCAGTGTGGACATAGGTTCATGGTTGGACCAAAACTTTCCTTGCAAACAGTTCATATTTTCCATCAAGACTTCATCGGATGAAGGTTACAACCAAGCATGGAGAAGGCAGACACAAGATTGGCCAAGTGCTGCAGTGTCACGAGTTTCCTCAAATTTCAGCCACATACTCTATTCAAAAGCCAAGACATAGTAGTTGGCAGCACTTATTTCCGTAAACAAAAATAGTAATATATCAAACAAACAAAATGAACGTGAACAAAAATAGTAACCAAAATCAAACAAATCAGAAGCAAAGATAATAAGCAAAACAAACCAAATGAAACAATAAGCAGCAAACAGACTATGTACATGGCATGGGCGCGATCCGACCTACTAAAAATAATTCTTGAGATCTTGGCCATTGATAGGAAGGTTGTCAATCCTCCTTCCTAGTGATTGCAAATGATACGTGTGCGGGTCAAGCTTCTCGTAGATCAGTGCAAGTCCATCGGACTATGCTACCGAAACCTAGTGGCATTCTAGACGACCTTCAAGTGAAGACAACAACATTTTTTCAGGCACTGTGTACAACATGGGCTCGAATGATGGCACGAGGTAGTTGTTTTTATTTAGAGAAGGGTTCAAGTTTCCAAAGTCGATGCGTAATCAGATTTTCCTAGATTTTTTTCGTGTGGGATTTAGATTAGAAAACCAAGTATGATGACGAAATTTGCAAGTAATCCAAACATTTAAATGTTGGTCAATCTTTTCGGTTAAAGGAGTGTAAACAACATGTATGTGTTACCGATTCTTTGTTGCAATGGTTTGTCTCCTGCTTTACCTGGAATCTCATGATGGATTGCTCACCTGTGGCATGTACTCAAGTCATCATTTACTCATGCAGACCCATCCCGATATTGTTCGATCAAGTGGTAAATGATTTGTGGTTGTTGTAGTATGTATCTTGTACCGAGATTGGCCATCTTCGAATCATGGTAGGTTCCTAGGTTGCTTTGTTTGTTCGTAGTGTTGTTCCTTTATGTTTTCAGCATGAGTGCTTCATACTCGGCATTGTTTTTTGTGCCTTTGAACTTCAAAAATCTTAAAATCATGCATTGTCCATTGTTTTGGATGACTGAGTTACACTTGGTCCTTGAGCCATCATGTGTTCCCAATTTGTCAAGACTCATGGTCCACAACTTATATGTACATGGACCGTTTGGCGGCTAGTATTGCTACTACAACTGCTATTATTAGAAAAACAAACTTCACAAGTTCCATTACCATCAGTTGGGCGAGGAAGGAGTCCCAACTGCTTGTCTGATGAGGTTGGAGCTGGCCATGGAGGATAACGCTCCAATGTATTTTCTAGGAGGCAGTTTCCAAACATGAGTTTTACGAAGGCCAATGATTCATTCTCACTATTAAGGGGAGTGACATTGTGTTTCATATACCTCTTGGATAAAACCTGGATTTGGTTGCATCTGACCTTGTACGGAAGCCACATGTGAGACCAGTCTGTAGCAAAATATCCATCTAACTTGTTGGACCAGTCTCTGCTGAGTAGCAGGCCATATGCTTCTAGTATGTCCACAACAACTATGTTGATGCATTGGTGGACTCGACCATCATGGGATAGTCGAATGATGACGTCTCGAAGCTCACCAATGGCTGGTACTAAGGTTCTATCAAGTTGGATGATTCTCGTGGATGTTTCACTCCATCGTACATTGATCTTCTTAGCAATGGAGAGCGAGATGACGTTGGCTGCCGTGCCAGAATCAACCAAGCAGTTGTGAACATTATAGTTGAAAACTTCAAATGAAAGCAAGAATGGGGGGCAACCTAAGTTTTCTTCTTCCATCCAAAGTGTATTGAGAATAGTAGATAGTGATTCGGGAGGTGTGCTTGCTCCCTTGTTGGTAGAGGTTGCAGTGTTTGTTGTTGTTTGTCCCAACACATGCAGCAGGATATCTCGCTGACTCTGGACTTTGGCTAACTCGAACAAACTAATGTTTACCCGAGTTTTCTTCATGTCATCAACTATGTTGTAGTCCAGAGGTGGTAGACTCACCAAGGTGTCAGGGGTGGAACAGATGTTCATGTTGTCCAATAGAGTGTTTTGAAACTTGTTGCTCATGGATGTACTCTTATTAGCTGTTATCTTCCGAGACTTGCTTGGTGTTTGTTGCTTTGAGACAGCCGGTGGATCAACCTTCTTTATCAGTTGTCTCACTTTATCTTTCATTTCCCCAAGTGTAGGGGGAGCCCCTTTACTCATAAGATTGTAACGATCATTTTGCTTTTGGGGTTGCTTCTCGGTGTTTGTCTTCGAGATTACTTGCAAGCACTGATACACGTTCACCACATGCCGAGAACTTAGTGTTTCATCAAGTGCAACCTCTTCGCTATCATCAATGTCTTCTGGCTACTCCTGTATATCGCCTTCCGCATCGAGTGTATGACTACAGATAGAGGTAACAACTCACTTCCAATATGAACAAGAGTTCTCAGGGTGGAACTCTTCGTGGAAGGAAAAGAAATTAGGATCAAAACACTGATCGAGTTGGAACACAAGCTTCTTTGCACATTTGGAAGCAAACCGGTTGTTGCTTGATGAGCTGGTTGATGAACTGCTTGCTTGTCTCTGACTGGGAGATGGCTACTTTCGAATGTGTCCATTTTCTGTTGTTTCCTTGCCTCTACCCTTGCTCGTCATTGCTTGGGGATTTTTGCTCGCATCCTTGGAGTCTTTCGTTGATACATCATCCCTTGATGACTCCAATTGTGCGCATGTCTTTTTCAACAACAATAGTCTCTTTACTACTTTCTAAAAGAGTTGGCTTCGCAGCTCACTTGACAAACTACACAATGGTGGTCGACAATGCAGACGTGTAATAGTCAGCATTGATGGAGTCATGAGGTTTAGTGTTTGTTACAAATTTGTTCAAAATATGCATAAACCTCTGATTGAAGTCTTTCACTTTCTCTTTTCCCTCCATCCTAAGGCTTCCCAATTCCTTGAGCAGAATGGCTAGGATCTTGTCATCAACAAACTTTTCGAGGAACATACGTTTGAAAGAACTCCAGTTTTGTATGGAGTTAGAAGGATGGTTGTGATACCAAGTAGCTACGCAGTCGTCCAAGGTACATGGGAACAATCTACATGCTACGTCATCATAACATACCTCAAGGGTCTACAACTATAGGCAAAAATTGTCTAGGTGGTCTTATGCCTTCACCACATTGTCAGGGTTGAACTTAATGTTCATTCTCTTTGCTCACTTCGGCATCTTATGTAGAACAGTTGGGAGAGTCAGTGATCCCTAAGTCATCCATTCAAGATTTGGGTTAGCCATATCTTCATCTTCTTCATCCTCTTCCTCTCCTTCATAGTCTGATGGTTTCGGATCTCATTCTGTTGGTTTGTCTCCATCTCCACCTCCTTCATTTCCTTCCCCTCCACCTCCTATATCGGAGTTCGATCCCAAGATCACAAGAGTGGCTTGTTCGTCTTCAAGGAAGATTGGAGGTCCCTCTCCGTCTTCAATAGCTTCCTCTAGACCTTCAAGCATGGCAAGGACTGCTTCTTCCACTGATGATACAACAACTCCTGTGGGAGTGGCTTTTGGCTTCCTGGATGTGTGTGGAAGATGTTGTACGCCTGGGATCAGTCCGACTGCTTTCACAAACTGGTAAGTGACGGGTTGGACAGAGCGAAGTGTTGATATGAAATCTTGTGTTCAATTCTGGGTGGTGAGGAGTAACCAACTGCATAGTCACATGAGAGGGAGTGCGAGTTACTACGTTGACCAAATGATTGATGAGTGAGTGTGAGGGGAATTTTAGTCATGTACAACTGGTTGCCCTCCTATGTAGATGGTGCTAGACCCACCAACATTCAGGGGATCACCCTGGCATGAAGTCCCAACTAGACCTCACACCATTTGATGTGGGAGTCCCATCGTATATGATGGCCTAGTTGCCATTGTCTTAAGGATTTGCCTCAACTGTTGCTTGTCAACACAGGAGAGTGGTTCGCTTTATCTTCGAGAAGTGAGGTTCGTGTGCCTGGTGATTGTAAGTGTCACTTGTTTCAATGGTCCTTTCACTGTCGAGGGAGAGGGTGAAAGTGAGTTCCACGTTGATTGGGAGCAGTCCCAACACTGTTAGGAACACAAAACACAACAGGACATGCACAACTTCTGGCGGAGCAATCCACATGGATGCGACAGTCACAAAATACAAGTAAGATAACACGTACATCACTCACAGATCAATCCGAATAAGTGCAATAGTTGTTACAACAAGCTTCATGTGAAAGGTTTGTCTAATGTCCGAGAGATCAATCTACATGGGCGAGACAATATGAACATCATATACAACACATTTCCATTAATAGATTATGCATTATAACAAATGAAGCAATTCAGATGTAGAACACAGGTTAAAGCAACATGCATTACAAGTGTTAAAGATCAGTCTTACAACATATACAATACATGTGTGAAAATGTGTTGGCCTGTTAGCAAGCTTTTGAATTAAGTGAAAGTTCCAAGACACATCGTTACACCATACATCACTAACCTCGAGTGCAGGGCGTTGGAGCCACTACTTACTCCTCAAAGAAAAGATTACAGACTCTCTTGGCTATGTGGGAGGAGCTGAGGTGAAAAGTCCTTTGCATGTAAAAATGAGGGGGTATTTATAGCCAAGGGTGAAACTGACCCTTGTGGTTGTTCGACTACCCTCATGACCGTTTGACTTCCATGACTTTTTGACTTACATGACTCTTTGTTCAATAAGTGGGTCTCTTGGACTTCCACGTTACATCACATTGATTGAAAACAAGCCCATAGTGGAGATGTGGGCGACATGACTCATGAAGTGACTTGATATGACTTGACATGACAATGCTGGTACATTCATTTTATTGGAGTGCATGTTGAAATATAGTATTGTTGGGTGATTGATGTCTTCATGGTGTATCATAGCTTCACCTCCGCATGGATAAGTGTGCAGAGCCTTCAATGGTCCTTGGTTCACTTGATGAAGCTTTAGCATGTTGTTCCTTGCTTGCATGCTGAAAGGCTTGACAGGCTCACATGTTTGCGAAAGTGCATGTTCGTCGCATTCATCTACTTTGCATACTTCGTTTGTTTGTTCCTTGGTGAATCTGTCCGTCTGCATGTGCTCTATTTGTTCATCCCATTCATCGTCTTTTCATGTTTGTTGGTGTACCTGTACCTGCAGTCACTCATGATGAGATGATATCAAATCCAAAACCTCCTAATCTACCATGACACATTATCATTTCGGATGCAGGTGACCGGGAGAGGCAACAAGGCTGCAATGCGGGATAATGGCTCTGGGCAGTGCTGATGAAAACTGCACAAGATTCACTGAGAGATGGAGACGGGCAATCTAAGTCAACAGTGACTGCTTGCGAGGTCTGGATTGGCTCGGAGGAAAAATTGCGCAAATTTTGGGAGGAATAGTCTAGGATGTTGAAAGGCAAGGCAAGCATGCTCTGTGCCTTTTTCAGAACGAACGGCAGCAGGGATGGACAACCAGATTTGAGAAATTTTCCAAGGGAACGGGCCAGGCTGCATGAAGGGTCAGCAGGTAGGGATTGCGCAATTTTTCTGGGGAACTGCCGAGGAGACTTGTAGACAAAATTGCACAATTCCCAGAGGGAACTGCTAGTTGGCTGCTGGGGTCAGTGGCAGCCAAAACTGCACAATTCCCAGAGGGAACTACCAATTTGTTGTTGGAGTCACTAGCAGCAGAAACTGCGCAATTCCTGGAGGGAATTGGCAATCTACTGCTAGGGGCTGCTGGAAAGGAAAATTGCACTAAGGCCAAGAGGCTGGTCTGCTGGCAAGGAAAACTGCACTAAGGCTGAGAGGTCGGTCTGCTGATCATCTCTGCGCAATTTCTGAGCTTCGTTGAGCTGATGGGCAGCGGAAGGGCTGCACATAAACACTGTGTAATTTCTGAGAGGAACAATTGGTCCACTGTCGAGATGACTCGCTAGGAAAAATATGCAATTTTCTGAGGGAGACAGGGATGGGCACTTGGTGTCTGTCCGGTCTGTCTACGCAATTTATTTGGTCAGTTGAGCGAGAGAGGTCAGTGGCCTTTGCGTAATTTTTGAGTGGAGTCAGCATCGGGGTGACTGTCAGGTCCAACTATCTAGGTGACCAACATGATAGATGATTGAATTTCTTGTGGGAAATGCAGCTCGAAAAGATTAGCTTGGTGCTTCTGCGCTGTTCTGGTTGATAGTTGATGGTAGGGTGATGGTCTGGCTATCAGAGGGGATTCAAGTCATCATAACCTTCAGTAAAAATGGCCAACTGTGTGAACAATCGAAAGATGCATAGGTGATCATACGAACACACACTCGCATGACTTGACGATGAAATGACCAAACCATCCATACACACATGTTCAACAAGACTGACCAACGATGTAAGTGACAATCACGACACTCATGATTGATTGTTCATTGATCAAGACAATGCTTGCGCGACTCTGAATGTGACTCCTTGTGTGATTGCGACAAATACTTTCATAGCAAACACAACAAGCACGTACGAAGTGAATACTTTGAACATAGCCAAAACATGGTTGCAAGCATGACTTAGACATCAACATGCAGAGACATGAATGCAATTAACAAGCAAGGCGGATGTAAAGACTCACACGAGCTCACGGAGTGAACTCGAGTGTGTGCAGTCATCAAGTGAAACTCTTCAAGGGAGGCTCCGAAATTGGTGCAAACCAAAATTTTGGAGGGTGATTGTAGCCGCTACAACATAACCACATTACCAATTAAGCATGGAACAAGCTCCCTTGTGTCCTCCTCTAGAACACTTGGAAAGAGAAATAGTTTTTAAAAACAAAACACTCTTTGCACAATCTTTGGCAAATTATTCTCAACAACCTAAGGGAATCATTTCTCTTGCTTTCTTGGGTTGATAAGGATTGGGTTTGTAATCCTGTCAAAAAATTCATCCTCTCCTCCTTTGGATTCTCTTGTCATCCCTTCTCTTATGTCCCTTCACCTCCTCCCTCCTCTCCCTCTAGCCCTACCTACTCATCTCCCCTTCTCATTGACTTCATCAAACAAAATTTTGATGATGTCTCCAAAGGGAATCTAGGTCTAACTAGATATGGAGATTTCTTTGACAATACACATTCAAATCCCTCACATATATGCTGGAGAAATCAGTCACACTACCAACAATGTTTTAGAAATTTAGGCACTTGAGCAAGTCCTCTTCATCACCATAGGAAAGTGTTACTCCAAGTTCATCATGGAGGGAAATTTGAAAATAATAATAAATATATTTCAAAGAATCCAATGTGGTTCTAACGCATGCCAAGCAATCAAGAGCTTGAGATTGGGATATTGAGTAACAAACATAGCAAAGCTCCTAATCCAAATTCCTTCCACCCTCCTCTCTCATGTTCTTCGAGAGGGAAATAAAATGGATAACCATATGCCTAACCACGACCCCAAACTAAGTGCTTCATTGATAGATCTAGATAGGGATCAATGCATTCCTACCTCCCTCCTCTCTCAATGTTAGAATTGGAAAAAAATAGACTTTACTCCACCACAATGGTTGCACTAATGCTAGCCCTCCCATCCCACTCTGATATAATGGATGCCCATCAAAATAGAAGCTCCACTAAGAAAGTCATTTGGCAAAGTGATTGGCATCTTTATTGCCTCAAATGACCAATAGTCAATCTAAGCTCTTAATATTAAAATATAATATTGAACCTCTTATATATAATATTATTAATGTATAACATTATAAACACAAAATAGGAAACAAATATAAACGTTTAGAATTGTATGATAAAATATTGAAATGTTGATGGAAAACAATCGCTAAGTTAAATTGAACATCAATATAGATTAATCATGATATTTAACTTCAAGGTTATGTGAAATGTATATCACTTGATAATTTAAATAATAATAATAAATTTATTAAATTAAAGATCAATATAAATTAAAATACAACTTTCAACTTATCGCATATTATATTATGTATGCATAAAATTATTTATTATATATAAACACAAACATATATACCAATAAAAAACATTTTATACAAAATAAAAATATGCGATATTTTGATTTATATCACAAAATGTTAAAATGTATAATGATAGATAATATGTGGGAAAAAAATCTTATATTATTAAATTCAATATCAATATCAATTAAATACACCATTAATCATTTTAAATCAAATTTATTGAATTAAAGCAAAATATAAATTAAATTTCAACATTTAATACTTGACTTCATAGTCATGTGTATTTGTCAATTGGACATTACAATTTCTAATTAATTAGTTTATCTATTATTTGATGATAATAATTAATAATAATATAAACTTTTTTTTATGTTTATTTTTATATGATTAAAATATTTTATAGTATTATCTAATTTGTTATCTGTTTGGAATTTAAGGTTGCATCTCATACTATAATTAGGTGATATGTTGATCTTATTATTCATCTTTTTCTTAATTATGAATCTTAGTAGGGCTTTGAAACAAGTCCATCTTAAGACATTGATGTGATTTTTCAGGAAGAGTTTCTTTAATCATGAATCAAAGAAGCCTCCATTATGAGATAATAATAAACATATAATAAAAAATAAAATACAAGTATTCAAATTATATCATGATATATTAATATATATTGATTGATAATACTTGTGTAAAAATCTATATTGTTGAATTCAACATCAATACCAATTCAATATATCATTCATCATTTTAAATGTATACTATTTAATAAAGAATTAGAATTTATTAAATTAAATCAAAATTAAAATTAAAATTCACTTTGTAGTTGTGTATTTTCAAATGTGTATTACTTCATAGTTTCTGAAAAAACATATTGAATTAAATATTAATACAAATTAAAATACAACAATCAATTTCTTGAATATGATATTATGTAACCACAAAATTACTGTGCAACTACAAATGCAAACACAAACATAAAAATGTAGTTAACAAACCTATAATACAAAAAAAATGCAAATATTTAGAATTATACCATAAGATATTGGAATGTATATTCATTGATAATATTTAGGGAAAAAATCTATATTATTAAATTGAACATTAATATCAATTAAATAGAACATTCAAATTAATTTAAACATATATTTATTAATAGTGCTGGTAAAAAAATCAAATTTATTAAATTAAATCAAAATTAAAATTAAAATACAATATTTAATTTTATAGTCATTTATATTTTTGAAATGTGTATTGATTAATAATACTTACATAAAATAATTTTATTAAATTAAGCATCAATATAAATCAAAATACAAGATGTAACTTTCTGCATATCATTTTATGTATACATAAAATTATTACAAATATACAAACACATAATAATACAATTAATAACAAACATATAATACAAAATCAAAATACAAATACTATTAAATGGAACATCAATATTAATAGAATTAAGCATTTAACTCAATGTAATTGTAAATGTTCCATATGTTTATTATTCATAGTCATGATATCGTAATGATTATATTTTTCAAATGTATCATCATATTGTTATGACTATATATAATTTTCCAATGTATACCAATTAAAATTTGTAAAATTGAATCAAAATATAAATTAAAATACAAAAACAAACTCATTTGAAAGGTAACATTCTCATATAACATTGTGTATAAAATTATTGCACAAACACACAAAAATAAAATACACTTAACGACACATTATACAAGAAATATACACATTTAAAACACAACATTTCACTCATTTGAAATATAATTTTTACATATCAATTAGTGGTACATGCAAAAAAGATGTATATATTTTATTAAATTGAACATCAACATAAATTAAAATACAACACTCAACTCATTTGAAATATAATTCCAATATATGATATTATGTGTGTAAAATTATACACATAACAAAAACAAACAAACAATCACATAACACAACAAACAAACAAGCACACAAAACAACTAACAAATAAATACATAATACAATAAAGAAGTAAACACATATGCAACCCAAAAACAAACATTTAAACTTCTATCATCCTAAAACATCTTCTAATAAATTAACTTTTTAAATTTATATTTAATTTATTTATTTAAGAGTAATTTTTAAAATATTATTTTCAATTAAACAAATTTATTTTATTTAAAAAGGAATATTTGTAATGAGTTTTTAAATTGTAGTGTTGATGAGGGTTGTAAATAATTTATCATTATTGTTGTAGTGTGATGTATTTTTTAAATATATTGTGACATTGTGAGTTAAAATTGTAAATTGTATTGATTAAAAGAGTTTACAAAATGATTGTATTATTTAAAAGAACCATAACAATATTTTAAAATATCATTTAATTAACACATCCATTATAAATTTAAAACCTTAACATTAAAATACAAATAATTATAAAATTGATTTTCAAGAAAACACATAATACAACAAACAAATAAACACACAATAAGTAAACACATACTTAACACAAAAATAGAGATCTAAACTTATATCATCATAAAACATCTAATAAATTAACATTTTAAATTTATATTTAATTTATTTATTTAAGAGTAAATTTTAAAATATTATTTTCAATTAAATATATTTATTTGATTTAAAAAGGAATATTTGTGATGAGTTTTGAAAATGTAGTGTTTGATATGGGTTGTAAAGAATTCATAATTATTGTTATGTACTTTTTAGATGTATTGGGATATTAGGAGCCATTTAAATTTTTGAAAATTGTAAATTGTATTGAATGAAAGAGTTTATAAAATAATCATATTATTTAAAAGAATTATAACATTATCATTAAATATCAATTAATTAGCACATATATTATAAATTTAAAACCATATTGTTAAAATACAAGTAATTATAAAATTGATTTTCAAGACAAGATAAAAATATATAATAAATTCACAATTAAATTTTAAGATAATATAATTGAAATTTCAACCAAATTTTATCAACATATTTAAACAAGATATTATTATTGTTTTCCATTATTACTACAACCATTATAGAAATAAAAATTAAATAAAAAAAAATAAAAATCTAAACACACACACACAAAACATTCCTCACCAATAAAGACAATCCTCACCAATAACCATGGCCATGGTTTTGATGAGGGCTTTAGGGAAGGGAATACCCCCTCCCTCAAAAATAAATACTAATTTTATTAAGGTAGATTTTTGAGTTTTTCCTCAACATAATTTACAAGTAAATAAGTAAAATTATATATCATGTGATTACATATCTATCTATCTACTACTAATTTAATATCACATTCCATCTCCTTGTATTATGATCTCACATCATCATTTATTTTCCTGCATAGAACACAAAAAAGGAAAATCATATTAACAATAAGCAATTTTAATAAACATATTATCTAAATTTATATATTGTTAAAATTTGAAAAATCACCTATCCATCTTTCTACTACTAATTTAATGTCACATTCCATCTCCTTATATTAGGAGTGAGTCCAGATCATCCTTTATTCTCTTGCATAAGACCCAAAAAAACATATTAATAATAAGGAATTTTAATAAATTTATTATCTAAATTTTTACATGGTTAAAATTTGCAAAATAGCCTGAATGGAAAATAAAAAATAATAAACAAATAAAAACATATATAGATTTCAGGATACCATTAAACACATTGATTTAAATTTTAGCAATTTAAACCAAAAATGACAATGCCTATTCATATCTTTATTTTACTTAAATACAGATAACCCAGGCTATCTGTCCGAGAAAAAAACATGAAAGAGCAATAATCTGAAACAGAAAGCTGATGGTCGACTTTTGTACACTCCAGAGAGTAAATCAAAATCCAGCTGAATCAACTGTAGAAGGTAAGACCTATTTATATGCAGTTTTTGTTTAAGATGAGACCTATTGATTTTATATGAGCTTTATTTAGCGAATTACACTTTAAAAAACTACTATATTATGAAATAAATTACTCTCTTAAAAAAAATAATATATTATGATGTCACTAGCAAATCTCTAATAAGAAGCCCTAAAAAGATAATATATTATGATGTCATTCCCAAATCTCTTCGCTTCATCTAAAGTGCAGGAATAGTGTTGAAGGCAACGAGATGAGCACAACAAGCTGAAGAAAAAAAAAAATTGGAACCAGATCTGTTGCCTCAGTGGGCAGCGGGACAAGAAGTTCATGCAATTAACAAGACAACAAGTTGAAAAAACAGAAAGAACAAGAAACTAGAACCAGAGCTTGTTGTATATTCTGTTGCTTCAGTGGTTTACCCTACAGTAGGGCAAGTATTTCATGCAATTCACGTGACAACAAGTATAAAAAAACAGAAAGAATAAGAAACTGGAACCAGAGCTTGTTGTATATTCTGTTGGTTTTCCCTGCAGCAGGACAAGTAGTTCATGCAATTAATCCAAACAAATACATACAGAAAGAAGCAGTTCCAAAATCTAGTGGTGAAGATTATGAGCTCCTTGATCTTTGCCCTGCAGCTGGACAAGTAGTTGATGTAATTAATCCAAACAAAAACATACAGAGACACGCAATCCCAAAAACTGGTGATGAAGATTACGATTCAGATGTTTGTGACTGGGATAGAGATTGAGAAGAATATCATGTCCCATAACCAGTTCTTTATTTCTTGGATGCCCTTAGACCTGGCAGTAAGTAAGAACAAGGAAGTTCGATATTGATGCAACTTCTTGAGATTCGATATTGGTGATGCAACTTCTTATGGTTCGTATCTGTCTCATCTAAAGTCTAGGAATAGTGTTGAAGTGCAACCTCTCACCGGCCAAAGGTAATGACGGTTGTACAACAATAGCTCTCATCACAGAGATTCTCACAACCAATCATTTGTTTATGGTTATATAGATAAAAAACTATGAGGGAAACTGAGACGTACTCTAATCTTCTTCGGCTTACATGAATTGATATATAGCATCACACAAAAGTTTGTGGATGCTATGCATTGCTTCAGCAAAAGAATTTCTCCATGCGACACACTATGGATCTCGGTGATAAACCCTGACCCAATACACTTGCGAGCTCCGTGACCTTCTGATGACACAAAACCCATTAAGGTCGGCCACGAATCTGGGTTTAAAATATTTCCTAGGTGGCCACGGGCTCTCCTATTGCACCCAACTCTTTCAATTGGCCTCTAAATTATGCTTTAATGCCTAATGTCATATCGAGGGCCTTCAGTGCAACACCTACAGCCTCAGAAAGTAGGTTTTCTTATCCAATAACAAGAGCTACGAATTGAAGTGAAATGCAGGGTATAAAGGGAATCGGTATTGCCCCACTATAATCTCAACCCCAAATCGTTGCCAAGGTCTTCACCAGGAAAACCGGTCTTCTTAGTGAAAAGGTTATGCCCATATGTACTTAAGTGATCAATATGAAAACACTTGTGTACTGGTAGATTTATGTTTATGCTAAAATTCAATTAAGTGATCAATATTTTAGCTAAAGCAAGACAAAGGGCTCCGCAGCATAGAATCAACCCCATGGACACTTCATCCAGGACCAGCCACAAAATAAGCTAAGGCCCCAGGAACGAGAGAAGCAAGGGTAGGAACGAAAGAAGCAAGGGTAGCTAGTAAAGAAGCAACATCAATGGCAGTTGTATATTCTATTGCTTCACTGGTTTGCCCAACATTAGGAGTAGTTCATGCAAACAAATACATACAGAGAAATGAGTTCCAAAAACTCCTTATGTACAGAGCATAATAAATAAACCCTAAATAAGGGGAGCACTCCACATAATCAATCAGGTAAAGCCAAATCACTACTTAACAATGAAGGGTTCAATGGAATTGTCTGTAGAGCATGATAAGGGACTCCCCCTACAGCTGGGAGTATATTTTCCTCCCCGATACCCTACCCCTGCTAACGCCTGATGTATTATGTTCAAATGCAAATGGGTAGCAATAGAGAAATTATGTTCAAATGCAATTGGGTAGCAATAGAGAAAGCAGAATAACCAGGGTGGGGAATATAATAATTTCCTAAATACTTAACAAAAATTAAGAAAGTAAAAAATAAACGAGGGTTCATTTTAAAATTGGTATACCCATGGATATTAATCTTTATCAGCACTCTATAAATGTAAACTTGAGATCAAATACTAACTTCAATCTAGTATACCTTGTTTACCTGCAACAGCGGTAAGATCAGGGCTAGGGTCACTAACAGAAAAATTTCCTCCGCCCCAAAAACCCGGCCTCCGTGTTTTCTCCTCTGGCCCGAAAACTCTGCCTCTGATTTTTCTCGAGGCCTGGAACTCTGCCCCTGGAATAAAATACATTACACAATTATTACAGGATACATACATTATTACAACTCAAACATAGATCAGGCCTGAAACTCTGCACACATCATTAATAAGTTAAGATCAGGGCTAGGGTCACTCACAGAAAAATTTCCCCCGGCCTCCGTGTTTTTTCCTCTGGCCCAAAAACTCTGCCTCTGATTCTCCTCCAGGCCCGGAACTCTGCCCCTGGAATAAAATACCTTACACAATTATTACAGGACACATACATTATCACAATTTAAATATAGATCAGGCCCGAAACTCTGCGGCTGGAATAAAATATCGTACACAATTATTACAAAATACATGCATGAGTAATGAAACATAGATTACTAATAAAAGAGTGAATACCTCATCTTTCAATCTGCTAATTTCATCATACTTCGTAGCATAGCTTCATATCCTCCTGTCACATATCCAAACCCAAGAAAATATAAAATAACCCTGACTCTAAAAACCAAAAGAACCTTCATACGAGCCAACAAAATTCAGAATCAAGTGAAAAAAAACACACAACAGTGAAAAAAATCAGAACACAGCAATTAGAAACAAACAATTCAGAACAAAACAACAGACATGGCCATGCCTAACACGACACACTAAAGGAAAACAACTTCAATGCTGCTCAATGCTGCTCCCTCCTCGTTTAACAAAGGCCGCTTCTCTAATATACATTTGAATTTAATGGCAAAGGCTGCCTCTCTAACATACATTTGAATTTAATGGCAGATATTATATGCAGTTTTCCAAAAACTTTTAAATCCGTCGGTGACAGGCTGGCGTAAGAACCGTTAAGCAAAGGAGCGAGGGTGATGATTGTAGTTTTGAATTTAGGAGGGAGGGTGATGATTGTAGTTTTGAACTTTTTTGAAATGGATAGTTATTCAGTGTGTAACTAGTTAATTTTATAAAGTAATACAAATATTTATTATGTTATTTTTTGAAATTTACAGTTGAATAACTAGTTAATTTTATAAAATAATAAAAAAATTTATTATGTTATTTTTTGAAATGGACAGTTATTCACTTTGTAACTAGTTAATTTTATTAAAAAAAATAAAAATTATTATGTAATTTTTAATATTTAAATTTTATTTTATTAATAATTTAATTTCAAGTTTTTACCTAATTTATTACTTTAAAATTATTTTTAATAATTTATAAAATTAATTTTACAATTCTTTTTGAAAAAAAATTATAAACAAATATAATAAAAATATATATATTTTATTTTATAATAAAGATCATCTATCTTATTCAAATTCAAAATAAGCATTATTAACATAATAAAATATATATAATTAAAATAAAACAAAATTGAAATGTAATAACATATATGCATTAAAATTGAAAAGTTTCATATCAATATTAATATGAAAGTGACATTAACATAATATACATATTTTTTTTTTAAATACGAATATTATATAATAGAATAATACAAATACATATAAAATTTAACATAATAAAATATATATAATTAAAATAAAACAAAATTGAAATGTAATAACATATATACATTAAAATTGAAAATTTTCACATCAATATCAATATGAAAATGACATTAACAAACATACATTCTTTTCTTAAAATACAAATATCATATAATAAAATAATACAAATACATATAATTTTTTGTTTTTTTAGTAGGGGGATTTGAACCAGTGACTCTCACCCATTCACCATCAATCCAAAGCCCCATGGGCAACAAATACATATAAAATTTAATCATTAAAGGATTATATATATATATATATATATATATATATATATATATATATATATATATATATATATATATATATATATATATATATATATATATATATACTTATTAGTACATTTTAGATAAATCAAATGAAAAGATATTAATTTAAATAATGAATTCATCAATATTAAATAATTTTATAATAGATTTTCCTATATGGGTGACATATAGCCATGATAATGTTTAAAGATGTGATAGTGAGTGGAGATCATGGCCATAACCACCCACACACTTGGAAAACAATCTAGACGTTAATTCATCCAAACATATTAATGATTGGATCCAATGTGGTTAGTGTTTGGATGGTTTGGTGGCCGTGTGAGTGCTCCATTCCTCTAAAGCTAGTACAAATAGTGATGGATTTGCAATCACGGTAATGAAGGTGGAGAGAGGCACAACAAGTAATAATTGTTGGGAAATGAGAGAAAGGAAATATTCTGCAATTTAGAATGATTACTCCCCTTGTATCTAGCTCTTAAGACCAAACCAACTTTTTGTTTTCATTGAGGGAATGTTTGAGGTGATTTATTTGATGTGTTGCAAATTTAGGCTAAGAAATTGGCTTGGGAGGAAGTCTAGGATTAAGATAAGCATTGTGGATTTTTGGATAGGATTCTCTACTTCATTTCATCAAAGAGTTATTCATCTTTAATCAACATATCTCAGGTCACGGTGACAAATATTTCTCTAGGGGATTGGTTTCGATGTCTTCTTCTCCCTAGCTTTATTTTTGTTGATTTTGTTTTCTTTGGAGCTCTAGCTCTGGTCCTTGTCTCGTTGTTTTGTTTGTTTTTACAATTATTATATTTGGGTCACCTCTAGGTGCATTGTTCTGCTTAATTTTAGGTCCCTTACACTTCATTTAAAATGCGAGCCTTTCAATCTCCCTTCCTCTATCTTTCCTTGAGGTTGGTTGATGGTTTCCATTACTTATGTTTTCATCGAGGTGGTCAACATAAAGACCCTTTAGGAAACTCCTTGGTGGTTCATTGTTTTCCTTGAGTATCCTAGTCCCATTAGTCATGGTAGGTTGGTTTTTCTTGCCTTATTCACTTTTAACCCTTGTTCCCTATTTCTTTATCCCTTGTCCTCTCTTAGTATTCCTTGAGTTCACCATCCTTTGAGATGTAAGGTTCACTGAGTAGGGTTCATTCCTCCCTTGCTCGAGAGTGCAGTATGCAACCTATTAAAAAGCACTCTCGTTCGATCTATGTTGCCAATGTCTGCTTGGAAATTCACGGGGAGATACACCAAGAAGAGGGAGAGTGTAGGATGGAGAGAAGGTCTATCTCATGATACAATGAAATTTGGGAACAACTAAGAAATCAAATCCCCAACACTAGAAACACTTGTATAAGAGAGATTCATTACATGCAAACCATTGGCCTATACTCTCAAGTCAAAACCATCATGGGGAAATTACTCGTGGAAAGGTCAAAAAGCATAGCAAGAAGTTCTCTTATGCATTGATGAAGTTCATTATAGGAAACTCTACAAACTTGAAGACAAGGTATCTATGTCAATAAACAAGGATGTGGATTTGGATTTTCCAATTTAAAGGATGACGTGGAAGAACCTACTACCATTTAGGTGGACACTAGATGACAAGTTGTGTCCTCTCATCCTGTTTTGAATCTTCGTACATCTATCATGGATACTGTCACATTCATCCCTCCGCGATGTTTTTCGCATGCCGAACCTCTCGACATCACGAGGGAGTTTTCTGATCTCTTGTCCGAATTCACGTATGATGGTGAAGGCGAAGTGGCCTGGCCTGCATACTTACAATACTTATTTGCAATTCTTGATAATGCAGATGAATGCTCTGATGAAGAGGCTAGCCTGCTGCTTGCATACACACTTCACAAATCCCCAAAACAGTGGTGCTACAGTCTACGACCCTGCAGCGTGCACTCACTTGAGTAGTTTTATGATCTCAATGAATTTACTTTCCATCATTTTGATCCATAACCTCTTAACCAAAAACTGTTAGAATAACAGAAGACCCCACAAGAATCACCTATGTACTTTTGGGATCGCTTCCGTGTGTTGCAGTTTCAAGCTCTGAAAAGTTAGATGATATTCCACTATCCCATGGATAGATTTGAATATTTCCTTACCAAATATTTCAATCCTAAAAAGAAGTTCAAGCTCAAGCCCCACTCAGCATACTTCGGTGATGGAGTTGTGCAATCACAGAGGGACACGATCGCTGTCACAAGTGACTGTCCGTCATCCCCTCATCAAACAGCGCCACCACTGTAGAGTGATGTGGGAGAACATGCACAAACATCCTTTCAAGTGTCACATCCTCCCAACATCACTTCTCTCAATTTTTGCGTAGATTTGGTTGCCAAGCCCATGGGTTGTCACATGCATGTCTTACCTCAACCTTCATCTTCGTGTTCTATGGATCCTTCAGATTGCACTGTCTTGTGTTCTTCCATTCCAGAGTCTACACTTGTTGTGAATGAGGATCAATCTATCGATGGAGTTGGTATTGCACAACCAACCTGCGTTGTCATTCATGGAGAGTATGATCGCGAGCCTAAACATTAACCCGCAGCAAAGGATGATTCCCTTCTGTCCACGCCTCCTCCATTTTTCCCTGACATATTTGGTGATTCTGCCATCCCTGATTTCACATGTGTATCTCTATCTATGGATGCACCCATTGTTGATCATTTCCAGAATGCATCGGATTTCAATCCATCATCTGACAACGGAGAGGAAAAATCATTCTTTGAAAATCCATTAGATTTTTCATCTACCTTTTCTAGAAACATAGAGGGTGAATTTTTCCACTTCTCATATACCCCTCTGTTTGATTCATCAGATCAAAGGATGTCGATGAAATCATTGATTTCTCTAATTGTAGCTGTTGTGATCTACTTACCCCTATATTCAATGATGATGATGATGATTTTATCACTATTGATTTTTCAAATCCACCTATTTATGATGATCTATGTGTCGACGAAGTCGAAACCCCTCAGGCTATCGAGGCACTTTAGCCCAAGCTCATGGTTATATCAAGCCCGAGTTGTCCTGAGGTTCGTTTCACTTCTAATCAGGAAATTGTTAAAATGCCCAAGTCTCTTCATCACTCATCTGTATGCATTGAAGATCAATCTCACACACATATCATGCTTCCTCCACTCGAACTACACAATCCCATCACTCATGCATTGGAGGAATCTTACATAGTAAACACACATGCACGACACAAGTTGTCTTTGTTTCTTTCATTTTCTTGCATGTAATAGTCAAGAGTATGCGTATGCTTAACAACTACACGTAGTGTTGCACAAAATCATGGTAAGTCGACGGACTACATGCAATGCACTTGCACTCACTTATGTTCTGTGGACGCATTTAAACTCGGAGTGTGTCTGTCTTCATTGCTATATCTTTCTTGTTTGCTGGTTCGCACAGCTATGTTTTTCATGAACCATACCTTCACCAACATGGGTCGAGCAATGCGTTGGTGGCTGCATTGGAAGTATCACTTCAAGTGAGCAGACTCATGCATCGTTAGCTTAGGAGTAGGAGTAGTGTTTTCTTTTGGTTTGTTTGCTTGCATGCATGTTTGATTTTTTACTTTATTCATTTGCTTGTTTGCCTGCTTGTTTGCTTTCTCACTTCATTATGCATTTACTTCTGCTTTTGTTTTTTGTTTTTGTTTTTTGTTTGCTTGTTTACATCCGTAGGTTAGTTTTGCATGAAATTGTATGGACTCTTGAAACTAGCTAGGTAAAGTACAAGAGGACATGTGCAGTTATCAATACTTGGTTATCTGCTGTCTTGCCTCTAAATGAAGAACTTGTTATCTTCAGTCCATGATACGTCAATGGAAAATATGTATTGTTCAAATTGAATCTTGGTGAAAACACAACGCTTGCACGCAAACTAGTGTCACCTACTATAGTCGGTTGTTTTTGGGTTAATCCTTGTCATCTCAGTGAAGTAGAGTAAGGTGAGGGGGAAACCTTAACAAGCACATCAAAGGTATACATAAACTACTTCTCTGAAGGAACAACCTCTTTTTCTCTCAATAAATCAAGATCCTTCTTCCGCCTCTGAAAATAATAAGTGTTATTCACAGTTACGAAAATGAAAATGAAAAAACGAAAATGTGAAAAACTTCAAAAAAATGAAAAATGAATAAGGCGAAAGAAGAGAAAGGTTTCTTGCGTGGAGAGGTGATGCAAGTAACTCCATCGGGGTACTGACCAGGCTCACTGATAGCAGAGCGATGCTTGTGTTCCTGTGTGACTTCATCGGGGTACTATCTAGGCTTGCTGGCAGTAGAGCAACACCAGAGATGAAAATAAAACTCTAACAACCATATGCACCAATATACCCCTCATGCCCAATCAAAACAACTGTGTTTTCTTGGCTTGGAATGTGTGTCGACCGACCAAGAGTTTGGCAGATGCTACATCTTACAATTAAGCAATTGTGGAAACCAAGACGAATAGAGAACTAAATAATACTTCTGGAGGTGTTAGACTTGCTTTTCACAAACAAGGTCCATTCAGAGAGTTGGAGTTGTATCAGTGTGTCACCAAGTGTTGTAGCGGCTACAACCACCCTCCAAAATTTTGCCTTAGCTTCGTTTTGGAGCCTCCCTACCAACCATCCTAGCAACTCCTCCTCTCCCTAAATCTGCTTTTGAATCTACTCTTACATGTTCTACACTACATATGCATTATGCATCTGCATATCTTCCAGATTTCACTTCACTCTCCATCCCTTGACCCCTTTTCTCACACCTTCTTGTTATCTCGACTACTCCTCCCTCCTTCCCTCCCTCGGATCATTCCTCTCCTACTGCCCCATCATCCATCCCGGAACCCCTGCACCCTTACAACCTTTCTCCCCATTTCCCTCACCCTCCTATGTGCTCTGTTTCCTCCGGTTTGGGACTAACCTCCCCCTCCTATGCTCTCAAATCCACCAAAGGGTGTAAATCCCATATGTCAAAGATTATTCTATTGGCCGAGGTAGAAGTGGCTTCAGGAAAACAATCATCTCTTGATTGGGTACTTAGAGCACTGAATATCTTTCCAAACTCTCCCCCATGAAGTGGCTCTCCTTTAACTTTCGAGGTCTAGCTAGCTCTCCCAAAACTCTAGCCCTCAGAGAACTCTTTGAATCTGAGCCTGTAGACATTATCTTTCTACAAGCAACCCTGGGGTTGGCTAACCATATTTCTCGTGTGCTTCAATCTCTGAATCCAAGATGGAACTCCCAGTCTCTCGATGTCATGGGTCGATCGGGTGGATTGGCCCTAGGATTTAACCCTCGCACTATTCATCTCAAGGTCTCCTGGGGTCGTGCTGGATTCATCGACATGGATAATTTTTCCTCGAACTTGGGTATGGATATCTGGATTGTCAATAAATACGGTCCTTGTCACCACAAAGAGGTTTTATGGAACCATCTCCTAAATCTCTCCATTACCAATTCGGATAATATTATTTTGGGTGGTGATCTGAACTTCTCCATTGGATTTGGGGAATCTTGGGGGAAAAATTCTCAGGTGGATCCTCTTTCGGATGTAATGGAGCAGCTACTAGAACAACATCATTTGACGGGCATTCTGATGGTTAAGCCTCATCCCACATGGTGCAACCGCAAAATTAGGGAGGCTGCCTTGGCCAGGCGCATGAACTGTTTCCTCATCAAGGATACCCTGCTGCACATACTATCCCTATACAGACAATGGGTTCTGGTAGTATATCAGACCACTCCCCCATTTTCATGGAGATTGTTGGCCCCTCTCAGAAACCAAGGCTCTACTTGGATATCAAACCCCTCATATATTCAATTGGCCATTGGATTTTGGTTATCAAACCCACCAATCTCGGGGAGAACCTTGGCAGAAGGCTTTTGTGCCAATCTCATTGAGATTAAGAGACTATCTATTTTATGGGCTAAGGAAAAAAAATACCGGGACGAACAATCCCTCACCATTTTTTTTCTCCATAAAACTACTCTAGGGTATTATATTATATACATGAATAAATTACAAGCAGAGAAACAAGTTTTCCATGGCCAACTATGGCTCTGTGGTAAGCAGCTGAGAAATTCATGCTCTGAGCATTTGCTGCCCCAAAACTACCTCAAAAACAGAGTTTAACTTTGACAGTGCCCACGCAGGGGCTGAGACTGATGCATAACACCCATGCAGGGGCCGAGACTGATGCAGAACACCCACGCAGGGGTGACATTGAGAATTGGCGAACTCCCAGACACAACTGAAAAACTTAGTGACAAACAGAGCATGTCCTGTATAAAGATTACTAGACCCACGCTCAAGACTCGAACCAGACAGAGAATTATAGGTCATGACCATATGACCGAGACCCAAAATCATCAAAATGAACCTGGCATGTGAATGACTGGAGAAATTAGTCTGCTGTTCCGTTCCGTTTCTTCCGCTCCATCTCCACAATCGGGTATCCCCAGCCCACCAGCTCCTCTTCCGAGTCCTCTCCAGCTTTAGACGTCGACGCATCCTGTGCTTTTGCTTGAATTGGCTCCTTTCCCTTTGCTTCCCCCGGTTGTTCCCCTGCCAAATTCTCCATATTTGCAGAAGTAGGAACTCTGATGTCATCGTGTTCCTCTTCTGCTCTGCTAATAAAGAGAATTGAAAAGTGGACATTGAGATTGCCCAGCCTGAAGATGGCTGATCCATAAGCCGGAAGCACCAGCGGCCTTGGCAATTGCTCAGGCGGGGCATCAGAGTCCAGGAACGAAAATGCCTGCAGATGGGGAATTCCGGCTCTGCGGAAACAGTATTGACAACAACAATGGTGATGCGCTTCTGCAGCTGCAGGAGGGCGACCTGGTGCTCCACGACCCCTTCCTCTTCGGCATGGTTGCCTCTCTCTGGTTCTGGCCATGAGGATGTAGAAAACCAGAGTTTCCGCAGCCCCAAGCCAATTCCTAAACTCCAAAATCGCCAGAGGCCAGTGAGTGTTCCTACACTTCGCTTGCTGCGAATGTCGCTCCCCATACCAGTCCGCCTCCTTAAGTTCCATGGCTTGCTCTTGAACCCCGAGCGCCATGAATGCTCCTTACAGTCACCGCCTACTCGCATTAATGCGAATGAACTCCGACGTGAAGGCTTCAGTATTAAACTCGCCAACCTGCCAGACCTCCTCCCGCGTTCGGTTGACTCGTGGCAGCTAGCGATGGCCATGTGGCCTCCTCGTGCTAGCTGTACCCTCCGGCTGTTCGGATTAGACACCCGCATCCGGGGGAACAATCCCTCACCATTATTGAACATACTTTGGCTAATTTACTGGATGAACAGGGTTGGGGTTTCACTTCAGTAGAGGCTAAGTCCCACCTCATTGAGTTGGAAGAACAATGGATAAAAATAATGAGGGAGAGGGAAGAAACTTGGCGCCTCCGGAGTCAGGTTGTATGGTTAAAAGAAAGAGATGAGAACAAAAAATTATTTCAAAATTTTGCTAAGGGAAAAAAAGTTAGCAATACTATTTGGAATATGCCTATGGAGGATGAGGGTATCGAAACCTCCTTTAATCAATTGTCTCATCTTGGAAACAATCACTTTCAAAAACTCTTAAAGGGCCCTCCTAGTGCCTCTCTAGCTAAAATCATTTGGATTACAAGACACTTTCCCAGGTTTTTTGACCCGGATGAGGCTGAGGAACTCATCTCCCCTGTCTCTCAAGGGGAACTGGAAATCACTTTAAAATGGTTTAAAAAAGACAAAATTCCAGGGCCTGATGGTTGGACTATTGAATTTTACCTCACCTTTTATGAGACCATTGGATGGGACCTGCTCAAGGTGGTGGAGGAATGCATGAAATCCGGGCGTATGTATGAGGCCATCAATGCCACTTTCATCGCACTTATCCCCAAATCCAACTCCCCCTCATCTTTCAATTATTTCCAGCCCATTTCTCTCTATAACTGCCTCTACAAGATCATAGCCAATCGCCTCAAGCCCATTCTTTCTAGTCACATATCCCCTAAGCACTTCACTTTCCTCGAGAACAGAAAAATCCATGAGGCTATTGCCCTTGCGCAAGAAGCCCTTCACTCCCTGAAAACGAAAAATATAAAAGGGGCCATCCTTAAGATTGACCTTGCTAAAGCTTTCGACTGGGTCATGAACCAATTCTACATTAAAATGATTCTTACACACCTGGGCTTTCTCCTCCTTTCATCGATTGCATAATGTGTTGCATCACCACATCCTCTTTCAACGTACTCATAAATGGCTCAGCAACACACTTATTTCATACTTAATGAGGTCTTTGACAAGGATGCCCACTCTCTCTGCTCCTCTTTATCATTGTCATGGAAGGCCTCAATAGACTCATTGCATTTTCCAAGCAGGATGGGTGACTACAAGGTCTCAAAATATCTGACCAATTCTTCCTCACTCATCTGCTCTTCATAGACGATGTGCTCATTTTCCTCAATGGAAGCATAAGGGACACCTCTACCTTCTATGAACTACTCACACTCTTTGCCAAGGCAAATGGTATGGAAGCAAACCACACAAAATCTACCATTACTCTCTCTCATGCATCTCTTCATGAAGCAAGGTATTCTCATCAAAAATTTCCTTTTTAGAGCCATCATCTGGAGGATGGCCTCAAATATATGGGGTTCTGGATTAAACCTCATTGCTACATGATTGTTGACTGGATCTGGCTCGTGGTTAACGTTGAAAAACATTTACACAATTGGAACCACATGTTCCTCTCCACAGATGGTCGATTAGTCCTCATAAAATCTGTCTTGGAGGCTACACTAGTTTACTGGATGTCGCTGGCTTGGATTCCTAAAGGAATCTTATCCCGAATACAAAAGATTTGTTGCAGATTCCTTTGGAATGAATATAAGGAGGGAAAAGCATTTACCTAGGTGGGCTGGAAGCATATTGCTCTACCCAAGAAATGGGGTGGATGGGGATTGAAGGAATTTGCGATGCACGAAAGTGTTCCCTCTACAAACAGAGGCAACCCCTCTAGCCCTAGAGTGGGTCTAGTCACAGTAAGGACAAAAAAACAATTAATTCCCTTCAATAGTCATCGTTGGAGGCCTACCTCAAACCGACGGTTGATGGAGTTCCGTTGCGCTGCTCCAGGTTTCGTTTCCTTTTCCTTAATGAGCAATCAATCTGAAACACCACAAAGAAACAACAAAACACGTAACTAAGAAACAACAATAATATATTTACTCATAAAGTCAAGAAGTCATGAGCCATCAAGTAAATTAGATACAAGACATAGGAAATCATCATTGATTGTATTAATAATGAATCAAGAGTAAAGCTTACAACCAAGTCTTGACGTTGCAAGCCTTATCAGAGGGTCCAACCAGTGTGTTTCTTCAAGCATTCACTCTCAAAGATGGGTCTCCCAAATAGCAATATCTCTCTCTCTCTCTCTCTCATTCACAAGCTTTACACAGGGTTAAGGGAACTCCACACCTTCTTGGAAACTACAAATAAATCCCACACTTGTCACACTCACACCAACTATCTATCAAACTCAAAAGCAATAGCAACACTGTACAACCAAAAGAACTAGCAGATGATAGCAATGGTGAGTGATTTTGTAGGAGAGGAATCTCCATGAAATGAGGGAGAGGGAGCTCATCCTCAAGGCAAGCAACCCAAAAGACGGAACTATCGTGCCAGAGGGAGAAGGGTGACCCAAACTGACCCAACAACTAGGTCCAGAGACATCCATAAGGCCGATTGTTGGAACAAATTTGCCCAATCTGGATCATCACGAGTTCATAACTAAGCTCTAGCGCTCACATCGCTAGTAGGCAATGTATTCATTCAGACCGTCACTGAAGATAGCAAGTAGCCTCGCGCCGGAGCATGAAATCCGACCGTCACAGGAATCAGATGTACTCCTGCAATGGAGCCGCAACTGGACTGTTTATGTCTGCTGTCTGTCGCGTATATTTAGCGAATTATCGCGACAATGCAGAAAACTTAGGAAAAGTGGGTCAATTGGCAACATAAGAGAGCATTTGTTCAGTATGAGCATGTTCTACTGGACACATGACACAATAGAAGGACTCGGGTGAATGCAGTGACAAATTACTGTGTAACAGATGCCCCCTAAAGTATGAAGCCTAAGAGAGTGGGAGGGATGAAATGCTTTATGAAACTGTTTGAGCTGGAACACTATCTGGAAGAACCTGCAGGCGCAAGTACAACTAATATCTCTGATAGTGAAATACATGTAGTCTAGGCATGGGCACAACCATCTAGCTAGTAATACCATGATAATGATAAAGGTATGGTCGCAGCCATCCATGAAGACTCAGGTATGGTCGCAACCATCCATCAACGAGTCATGTAATCACAAACCAATCCACACAGCCCAAACATGTGTGATCTGAGTTCGGGGTCTTGAAACCCAACCGATGATAGTACAAATTCTAGCATGCGAACAGATGTGTTGAAGTCGAGCATGATAGAAAGTCACTTGATTACTGGTCAATGAGGAAAACCGTTAACAAGCGCGAGAGAAACCACCAATAATTCCAATGGTTCTCCAGGTACTGTCCAGTACAATCCACGAAGTGTGAAGAATGAGTTGAAGTCAAACACTCGTGGAATCACCCAATCAATGACTAATGATGAAAGTCGACCATCGGGCGCGAAGAACTTGCCATTGAGGCATGCAAGCTCCAAGGTACCAAAGGGGATCTCTAGATCAGTCTCTTGGATAATGAGCTGATGTCGACAAGAGATGATCCGTCGCAGGAGGGCCATAATGTTTCCCCCATCAACAACACGAGATAGGGAACAAGTGGTAGTTGGTGAAATAGAGGATCAGAGGAGGAGGTAAGGATGTGAACTGCAGAAGGATTATACTCTTGAACATGTGGGTGACACGACTCCGGAGGGTGGCAATATTTAGGTACCAAGGGATCAGAGGCTTAATGGAAACAGCATGGATCAGATGGAATGAGGCTAAATGGCAACCCAAGCCCCGGAAGGCCAAATGATGATGTATGGATATCCCAACCCGACAAGAAGCAAAAGTGTCGATGTTTAAGAGTGACTAGCTGCTGCAGGTAACCAATGACAACTTCCAAATTTCCCCCACCATTGATGGCAAGTACCCCAATTATTTTTGAAAACAAGATTGAAGGGGATAACATGTGCTTGTAATATAAGTTCGACCTTCAGTCGAATCCAACCTAGTAATAGTTTAACAAGCCCTAGGGAGGAGAAGCTCGAGTCTCATCATGGTGACGAGTCCAATGCCATCAGGGTTTAACAAGTCCGACATAGGTAAAACTTGGAGTCTTTTTCATATTTAGAGAGTTTGAAAAGACACAGAAAAGAAAACTCCAAGGGGGTCCTTTTTCATAGATTTGTGTCTCTCGAGCTCGAAAAAGTATAAAACAATACTTGAGAGAACCGCTTGACCATTACGATCAAGGAGTACTTTTCATGATTAGTGACCTTCATCCGAAAGAGTAAAAGGCAATCGAAACCACGTCATTTTGTAACCAATAACAAACCCGAAACGACAAAAGCTCGACAATCTTTTCCCTTTATACGGTCGGAAAAGAGCTTAAAGCAGACCACCTCTTATTTCGTTTAACGAGTCAAAAGGAATAAATCGGCTATCTTTTCGTTTTTTAAGTTGGAAAAGAGCGTTAAATAAGACTTTATGGATCAAGTGCATACAAAGTACCACATAACCTCACCACCTGTAGCTCTGCACAAAACACATCAAACCTAAAACCCATTCGACATAAATGATTAATATATGTGAAAATACAGTTAAAAACCCAAAAACCCTAATTAACGATGCAATAAAAATGAGAAAACCCACATCCTAAAGTATAATTTTTGAATTTTTCAAAAATTACTATAAAAAGGGTGGGGTAATTCATTTTTTTTTACCCCTTGCATTGCACATTTTACCTTGGAGCATTTGGAGCACCAACCTGAGGAAATTTCTCAAGCTGATTCTGGCTTCATCCATCCATGGTTCGTCCTGAAACCTTCGCCAAGTAAGTACATTCCTCCTTGCGCTACATTTTAGTAGTTTTTTCATGCAATTTAGTGTTAGGTAGGTGGGTTTAGGTGGATTTTCAAATCCGAGTCCGCCTCTCAGTCATCACGGAAAAGTCGCTCGAGTCCGCGATGACCGAGCATGATTACACGCACCACCTCCATGATCATTGCAAGAAACTGGTGTACTCTCGCGACGATCACAGGAAAAATGAACTATTGGCTCAGCGCCATCGCCGTTGTTTTGAAAACAACCGCGATGGCAGTGTGAAATTGAATTTTTGTGTAAATTATGAGTTTAAGTTTATAAAAGGAGCTCTAATTCATTTTCCTTGTCATGCAAGGCAACATGGCATTTGTTTGGCAGGAACGAACTCACGATGTCAAAAATGAGGAAGCATTCAATGATATTGGGTGCCGAAATGCTTTACGAGCTTCTGGGCTACTGAAATTTTTTCTCACTCCACATCTTCAGGCTCAACCTGATTTGTTAGAGTTGCTAATTCGAGCTTGGAACCCAACAGACGAAAAATTCATTATCCATGGCAGAGACATTGAGTTCGATGCTACGGACATATATTTCCTAACCAGATTGTCCGGTCGCGATGAGAGGCCGATTCTAGAGGGCCAACGCATCAGGGGTGAACCACTAGACATGCTGATAGCACGAGTGTGCCCACGGGCACGCAAATCAAAAAGCGAGAAGGTGGCAATTCTGATGGTGGAATACTTGGTTCTTCGTGTATTTCTATTCATGGTGACAAGGGCAGCAGGCTCCCAAGCCCAACACAAGGCAACAAAGACCCAACTCCGATTGGTTCTTGAATGCCTCAACCTGACCATGTACAACTGGGCGGAAGTAGTGACGACCAACATGAAGAGACATCTCACCAACTATCGTTGCAAGGAGGTGAAGAAATTTGGCTATGGGTCTATCTTGATCCCGCTCATGTTGGAGCGGGTGCCGATGCTTCAGTTATAGGATATGGACTTGGACAGGCCCAGACCGCGAGAGACCAGGATCACACGGTGGGCGCATGTTATGCCATGAGGGGGTGGCGGACGAACAGTGTCATAGGGGACACTATTCTGTGAGTGGCTTGATCTCCAGATGATCTTCGTCGAGGACTAGCCATATGCTGGTATGGACTTTCATGGAGACCCCGACATGCAGCTGCCTACTAGCGAGCAGTGGGACGATGGTGGTAAAACACTTGATCACACTATTTTTTGTATTTCGTCTTTTATGATGTTTTTTAGATTTTTTCATGCATATGTCCTAATGATGTCCTCTATGGTGTTTGTAGACATGGGACCAAAGAGGCTTGTGGGACTAGCTCTAGAGGCACGGAGGGATCCACAGGGCATCAGAGAGCTGGCCTTGGCTCCCCCAGCTGGCAGTTCAGTGGAGACAGTGGCCCACAATCTTAAGGGCCTGATGGAGGGGATCCTTGATTACAAGGAGATCGAGGAGGTCCCCATAGAGTACCAGATACATACAGTAGGGGTGATACCCAAGGCGAATCGTCTTTTGAGGTGAGTCACACGAGCGGTGGTGTGCCACAGGGAGCATAACCCACCGCAGTTAGATGCCTAGGTTTTATTTCCTGCTGATTTTTTGGGAGACATGTGTCTCGGATCTACAGAGAGCATAGATTCTATTTAGACATATACACTTATTTTTTGAGCGCCTCGATGCGCCACGTGAGATATATATACATATACATATACATATACATATACATCTACATATACATATACATATACATATACATATACATATACATATACATATACATATACATATATGGTTCATTATTGTGTTTGAATGCTTCTATATGCTATTTTGATTACATGTTGCGTAAATGTCTATCTAATACATGGTTTGCTAATGCATCAGTTAACGTGTTTAATCTCCTTGGAATGTGTTAATATATAATAAAATAAAAATTTATTTCTAACAATTTAACACGTAAATAAAACCTTAAAATCCGATGATCTTTGATGGAATAACGCCCATTAAGCTGGTGGACAACAAGCTGAGAATCCAAATTCACAACCAATGTACGAATACTGAGGTTGATAGCCTCGGTCAGTAATTCGATAACAACACTATATTCAGCGACATTGTTTGTGGTGCAACCCAGAAAAACACCTTGAAGGTCTACTAACTCACCGTGAGGATCGTAGATCACCCATGCCGCAGAAGAAAGATTCCAGGTACTGCGGCAGGCACCATCACCGAAACCAACATAAGGTGTATCAGACATCTACACAAGAAGCAAAAAGACACAATAAGCGGCAATTATGCCTACACACCAAGCCAGACATGAAAACACACACACACAACACACCTGCTGGAAACACACGTATGTACAAATCAGATGCATGGGGTTCATGCATAATATTTTCAGATAAAGCCCATTCGGGGCTTATCTAGAGGGTTCCCTTCGTAATCAATCAGCTCATAGGCCCCTTTTTGCAAGACTCGTTTTACAATATAAGGCCAATGCCACATAGGCTCGAATTTTCCTGTCCCCAACTTATCATTTTCTTGATCACAAAGTAGGACTAAATCTCCTTCAACGAAAGAACGAGGATGGATAGCATGATCGAAGTGAGTTTTCACTCTCTTCTTTTGTGCTTCAATGGCTAGAGAGGCTAGTCAATGGGTCTCGTCTAGCCGCTCTAGATAGAGAAGATGTTCTTCTACAGGAGTAGTGTTGGGGAGTAATTCGATGGCTAATTTCAAAGAAGGGATCTCACACTCAATTGGAAGGGTAGCCTCCAGACTGTAAACCAATTCGAATGGAGTGAACCTGGTGGTATCCTTCACCAAATTTTGGTAGGCCCATAAGGTGGAGAACAACATCAAATGCCAGTTGGACTTGTGCATGCTAATGGTGCATTGAAGCATCGTAACTAAAACTTTGTTGACGTCTTCCACTTGGCCATTGGCCTGAGGATAGTATGGTGTCAAGCTATCATGCCGCAAGCCTAGTTGGGTTGTTAACTCAGTCATCATATGATTATGGAAATGTTTTCCGTGATCAGTGATGATAGCTTGAGGGACATCGCACCATGAAATGACATGATTAAATAAAAATTGCACCGTTGTGTGACCGTCTTCAGATAGTGTAGGCATTGCCTCAGCCCATTTTGTGAAATAATCAATGGAAACGATGATATACCCATGCCCCCCAACCAAGAAAAGGTTACAAGTCATATAATTAGTGCCCCATTTGGCAAAAGGGCCAACGATAACGACAGGGTGCAATGGAGCGGGGGGCGCACGCATCTTCCATTGGTAGATTTGGCATTCATGACAAGAGCGGACGGCAAGAATGCAATCCTTGAAGATAGAGGGCCAAAAATAACCAGCACGGAGGATCTTCTGAGCAGTAACATACCCGGACATATGACCACCACAGGTGCCAGAATGGCAGCCATTTAGGACTCATTTGGCTTCCTCGAATGTTAAGCATCGACAAAGAACAGAGTCAGCACCGAGACAGTACAGGGTGTCCCGAATAATGCTATAAGGTTGAGAATGATGGTGAATCTGTCGCTGAGCATCCTTGGAAAAATCAGGATGAAAAGAGGACGTCTGGAGATAGACAATAATATCCCCGTACCAAGGATCGAGGGTACTAATCAAGAACAGAGTTTCATCCGGAATATGGTCCTCTAACCGAGAGGGCGTGGTAACAGATGGCAGAGAACAAAGAAACTTAGCAAAGATGAGGGACTTCTTAGACTTGGCAGTGGTGAACTTCAAGTCGAACTCTTGAAGGATGACAATCCACTTCGAGTATTTGCCCCCCAGTAACTGACATGACAAGATGTACGTCATCGAGTTGCAATCAGAAATCACCATCGTAGTACGCAAAAATATGTAGTGGCAGAAACACTGGATGGCGCAAACGGTAGCCAATGCCAACTTCTTGACATAGGCGTATCGAGTTTCCATATCTAGTAAATTGTGGCTGAGATAGTAAACGACATGCTCAGTGCCATCATCATCATCTTGAACTAGAACCATGCCAATAGTGGTATCAACAACAGCTAAATAAAGAGTGTAGTCATGGTGATAGTCAGGGGGACGCAACGGAGCAAAAACAAGGAGGGCCTTGAGGTGCTCGAATTAATCTTGTGTAGCAGCATCCCAAAGAAAAGGGGTGTCCCGCTTTAGTAACTGCGTATAGCCTTTGGCCACTTCAGCATAATTTGGAACAAATCATCGTAAAAAATTAACTTTACCCTGCAAACTATGCAATTGCTGCAAAGAAGCAGGGGGAGGGAGATTCAGGATGGCTTCGAATTTAAGGGGATCAAGATGGATACCCTCCCGGGAGATGATGAACCTGAGAAGTCTGCCTGACTCAACGCAAAACTTATGCGGATTAAGTCGGATACAATAGTGTCGAAAGCGGAGTAAAATTTTGTGAAGGTGGGTTGGATGGTCCTGGAGCTTCACTGAATGAGTCGGAAGGCCATCCAGGTAAGGCTGCACAACGTGTTGAATATCATGAAACGCATAAGACATTGCGCGTTGGAAGGTGGAACCAACATTTTTTAAACCGAAGGGGAGCTTTTTATAAGTGAAAGTGCCCCACGGACAGATAAAGGCAGTCTTGTGTTGATCCACAGGCGAAATATTAATCTAGTTATAACCAGAAAATCTGTCCATAAATGAATATATCTCACTCCCAACACGCTCATCAATGAGCTGGTTAATGAAGGGTGTAGGGTAGTTATCTTTGGGATAGGAACGATTAATATCACGACAATCAACACATACCCTAATAGTGCCCTATTTTTTAGTCATAGGGACAATGTTAGAAACCCAATATATGAATGGGATGGGGTAAATGAAGCCAGCCTTAAGAAGCTTTTCAACTTCCGCTTTAATAGCTGCAAACTTTCAGGGATGCATGGGGTGTAGACGTTGTCAAACAGGTTTGGCACCCAGATAGGTAGGTATCTCATGCACCATGATGCTAGGATCAATGCCGAGCATCTCTTCGTAAGACCAAGCAAACACATCAGGAAATTCGCGAAAAAGATCAGTATAAAGTTAAATCTCTTTCGGAGTACAAGTTACTCCAACATGGATGTGCTTGACAATCCTTGGTTTAACAGAGATGTCGATTGGTTGAGTATGTGTAATGTTCCCCATATTCCCTTCAGAAGACACGATGAATTTGGATGGGTGTCTGAAGGGGTTGGGAGAGGAGACAAGGAGCAAACCACTCGAGACAAGTAAACATTTCCTAATGGGTAGGGAGAAATGAGGAACGATGGTGATGATCAAACCAAGGAGGTTCCTCGAAAGACATGGTCTCAATAATCGGTTCATCAGTAGGAAAAATTTCTTTCAAAGGGTCTGAAGAAGCGGCATCTCCAAGCCAAGGGGGTTGAGTGTACAAGTCGAGAACCCTGCTAAATAGAGCAAGTTCAGGGGATAGAGCCGATACAGAAACAATTTCGACGTAGTTGTGCTCGGTAGGACTCAACGACATCTCATCACCCCAGGATTCTATCTAATCAGCAGGAGGAAGAACCCAAGGATCAGAGCAAACAGAAATCATATTAATGGGAGCGATGTTGGGAGGTGGGAGTGAAAAAACACCCATAAGGGCAGGTTCTTTAAAGAGTCTAGCACCCACACTCTCACATGGAACAGAGGTATGCTCCACAAAAGGCACATTTCCATTGGATGAGGAAGAGGCGAAGAAGACAACTAGTCTACTGTGACGATTTTTCCTTGATGATGAAAACGAATAACACGAAATAGGGATGAAGCCATGGCTTGCATGGCATACATCCAGCTTCATCCTAAAGGGAGGTTGTAAGTTAAATTGGCATCAACAAATTCGACCTCCACTTTGACCATCTTCCCTTCTAGAGTAATAGGCAAGCATTGGAGTATACCATAAGGACGAGACTCTCTCCCATTAAAGGCTTCCAAGGTTGTAGGAGACTGGCTCAGAGTCAGAGAATCGATAGCCTTCCAACAAGCAACAGACATTATGCAAGTAGAAGCGCCTTCATCAATGACGGTACGATGAATCATTTTAGAATTGATGATGACCTTGATAAGGAAGGAAAATTGGTGAGGTAGTCTCCGTATATGACTGTCTAGGTCAAAAGTGATCAGGTCCGCGTCGACCGGGATAATGCCACCGATAACCGATAGCAAGGACTTCCTCTACGAGGGCCAACTCTGGAGGACTTCTAATGCGGACATAGCTAACGGAGCCTGGGCTAAGTCCTCAACGATGTTGTAGTGCTGAGCAGCGCGAGCATTAGGGTTGTAAGAAGACTTCCGGAACACGCCTTTAGAGGGAGGTCGGGTGACCACTTCAGTGCTAGGTCGCTTGATATGGAGGGTACCAGAATTGGATGGAGGAGCACTAGAGGGGACCTCAGTCTCCTTCCCGATAGGCGACAGATACTCTTTTTCCTTAGTACTAATGTGGACGAGAATCCTCCTAGCCATAAATACTTGAGAACCAAAGGGAGAAAAGGATTGAGAAGGATGGGCCACCATTTGCATTTGCTGCGAGGGAAAAGGCTCTTTGAGCACAACAGGAGTCCCAAGGGTGCCTTTCAACAAATGACTCACTTTAGACTGCCTGGGGCAGTCCTTAGTATAGTGATCCTCATCACAGATAAGGCAAGAATACTTAGGCTTGCGTTTGGCACCTTCCTCGGGTGGAGGTTTACAAAAATCTTGCTTCGGTTGATCAACCTTATTCTTTCCTTTTTCCTTATTTTTCCCTTTCGAGGCTTTACCTGCCGTGGTGGACTGAATGGTGTTAACCTCGAAAGTGTTACCAGAATTGGATACAACCTGAGAAGTGTTTTCATTCGAAGCATTCGACTTTTTCTTCCCAGGGTTTGCAGAAGATTTCTTAGAGGAAGTATTGACAGATCCAATGACGCCGTCAACAGATGGTGTTGGTGGGGCTTTGGAAGTTTCGGGCCTTGGAGCATCAGGAAAATAATCATATAGTGTATTGGACTAGGAGTAAACCAATTCAAGGTACTAAGCACACGTAATAGCCTGCTCTTCAGTTACACATGCCCACATAGCAATGTCTCGGGCTATCATACTAACAAATGAGGTTGTGAACCAGTTAGTCAGAAGCTGATCGGAAATCCAAAACTTCATCAAATGGCGACGTCGTCTCCATTCATGGATATGATCGGAGATATGCGTGGTTGTGGTCTGTTTTAAGGATGTTATGAGGTGCAAGCCCGTTTCATATCAAATCGGCAACTGAAAATGAGTTAAAAATGCCATAGCCAATGAGTTAAAGTCCAGAAAAAATACACGAGCTAACTCAATATACCATTTAGCAGCAGAGCCAGTGAGAGTCTGTTGAAAAAGGCGGAGCCGGATTGAATAATTAAGCCATGAGTTTGACGAACACCATAGATGATAAGTCATGACATGGGCTTGGGGATCTTCTCCAGCTTTACCGTCAAAGTTTCAAACTTGGGACAATCACTAGGAATTTTAGTTGGAACCGGTGGCCAATACGAATTATGAAGAATAGGATCATTTGTCAGTTTGGACACATCCGATAATCCCAATGTTGCTAAAAAAGGTAATTGAGGGTTAAAGGACATCTGAGACCGCGGGTAGGAGGCAACACCAGAGTTCCACCTAGTTTCTTGTTGCCCCCATTGATTTTGTCTGGACTGATTTAGCCCATAAGGGTTTTGTCCGTAGGGATTTTGTCCATGGGGGTTATAGCTATAACTAGACAATTGACTCTGGATTTTCCCCCCAGCAGTCCACTGATTACCAACTTCGCCTACAGGAGCAACATATGGTTGCTGGAAATTCTAGTAAGGATTCACCTGCAGTTGTTGATAATTTTGGTATGGGGCAAATTGGGTTTGCCCTTGGGATTGCTGAAAACCATAAGGTGGATGGGATCCAAACTAAGCCTGGGAGCCAAGATACGTTTGACAAGTAGGTTGGGATCGGGATCCAACCTGAATTTGAATATCGGATTGGGTCTGGAGCCTAGACTGGAGCTGAAAATCGGGTGGAGCTTGAGAAGCAACAATCATTTGAGTGCCCGGTTGAGCAGGCCCAGACAGATGTCCTTGAGAAGAAATAGGTTAAACCATATGGCTAGAAGGTTAGCCTGGTTGAGGTTGAGGTTGGCCCATTTGCCCAGAAGTTTGAACTTGCTGGGAATTGGGTTGACCTTGTGGAACCAAAGGCTGTCCAGACTGACCAGATGGTTGAGTAGGCTAGACAATTGGCTAGCCTTGTTGAATTTGAGACTGACCAACTTGTCCAGAAGGGTAGCTTTGCTGGGTACCAGGTTGAACTTGTTGAATGTAAGGTTGTCTTGGGTTACTAGAAGGTTGCCCGAAGTACGTGAAAGAAGACCCACTAAAGGCCGAAGGTTGTCCCGGAATGGGTTGTCCTTGTGGGCCGATAGTTTGCCCTAAATAAGGTTGCCCATGGATGGTTTTCCGTAAGACTACTTTCGGTAATATGGTTGACCTTGATAGGGTGGTCCTTCAATATTTGAAGACTGTGCTTGGCCACTGTTGTGGAGGTAAATCCCCTCTGCAGACAGAGGCGATCCCTACTAGCCCAAATGGGGTCTAGCAACAATCAAACAACGCTAACACGCAGGTTCCTAATTGCAAATCAAAGACCGATGATGAGGGCCTACCTGGATTCCAACGCTAATATTTGTAGAAGAGTCGTCGCTCCCATTCCTTTGCTCCGGCCGGTCACAATCCCCACGATCCTCGTGAACGGACACCTGCACATGCAAAGAACAACACAAATACAAGCATAAAATCCAATAGATGCAACTATATATCAATCAAAAAGGATATAACTCAATCATCATTACAAAGACAATAAGAGTGGAACCATAATGATAGTTGTCTATTATTGATAAACAAAGAAGAATACAACCATAGTTCTGACGTCAAATCCTCCTTTGGCTGGGTGATCAGCAGCACATGCCTTGCAAAGCTTGTTGGGAATGGGCAACAAGCCTCTCTCTCCTTGGTTACTTGGATAAGAATCTCCTCATGTAATATTTAGCTTCATGGGAATGAAGAAGGCTTCTTGTAGCATGAGCTTAGCAATTCTCAGACTTTGGGACTTAGAATTTGGAACTTGGAGACTAACTTGTCAAAGGCAAAAGGACAAGCTTTTATAGATAGAGGAGAAGGAGTTAGGGTCATCCAAAAGATTCATGGGATTGGCTTTATCACTTAAAAGCTTCCATGAGAGCTAGAGAACTACTTCCCTTCTATGGAGATTCGAAGCCCAACTGAACTAACTCAAGATGGAATCAGTTCATGAATAGGTTAGGAAGAACCTTCGTAAGTTTGTTTGTTAAAAACTTTACCCAACCGGGATGGCGCGAGTGCAACTCTGAGACAGAGTGCCAGCTGGCGCGCCCTCTTTGGAGGATTTCCCCATTGGCGCGAGTGATACACATTGGAACCACTCCAATGGAAAAAGGGCTATTTTTATGGGTATTTTGCAGAAGGTGTCTTCAAGGCATATGAATTACATACTCAAGGGGATATAATGCAAGTTTTTTCAGGTTATGTCACTTCTCACAGGTCCCGGAATAAGTCCTTGCAGCCATCCAGTGAATGAGTCATGTAATGATCATAATAATCCACAAAATCGCAACTTGGATCTCAACATACAAAATCCAGGGTCTTGCGCTCCATCTCGACCCGAACAAAGTACAAGTTCAAGCATGCGAATATGAGAGTCGAAGTTGAACATGAAAGAACATCGTCTGATTACCAGTCAATGATGAAAACTGTTAGCAGATGCGAGAGGTACCACCAATAATGACAATGGTCGTCAAGGTACTATAGGTACAATCTACGACATGCGGATCAGTGAGCCGACGTCGAACACCCATAGAGTCATTCGATCGGAGGCCAATGATGAAAACCTCGCGTTGAACACGAAGAACCTGCCATTGAGGCATGCAGGCTCCAAGGCACCTGAAGGGAGTCTCTAGGTCAACTTCCTAGATAATGAGCTGAAGTCGATAGGGAGTGACCTTAATCGAAGGTGGGCCATAATGTTTCCCACATCATCGACACGAGACAAGACTGGCTGCATGCATTATAAACTTTCATATGAATACTACATGACAAAAAAATCGCATGTTATCCCACTGATCAGAGAACAAAAGCAAAAATATGAGGATTGGATGAAGGGTAGGTTATATTTATAGAAGACATGAATGCAAATTAATATTAAAAAAAGAGTTCTAAATCGAAATTTGAGAGACTTCTTGGATCTTCTTTGTTTCGCCTCCTCCATCAACCATTCTTGTGCTATTGGACGAAAGGTATGTTATATTTATAGAAGCCATGAATGTAGGTAGGCATGTCATGGGTATAAAAATTGAGATAAATTTCAAATGGAGATGAAAAGGGTAGACAATGGACATATGTTATGGGTATAAACATTGAGACAAATGTCAAATGGAGATTAAAAAGGTAGAAAATGCTTAGCATGAACAATTTGAAAAGATAAACTGGTGTAATTAACTTCTAGATAGTCTTTCTTACAATACCATGGGACAATACCATGGATTGTCAATACAAAAAACATTCTATTCTCCTGCACTCAGGCCGGCCTAGGGGTATACCACAGTGAGGTATACCATGTGACTTCACAAGCATCTGAAGGTACTGGAGAGAACTCTAAATCTTCCAGCTCTCTCCATGCAAGCATCACAATTATCAAAATTAACTGTGCATAATGGAACATAGTACCTTTCTTCTGAGCCTTGCAGCAATCGTCCAAAAATTCTTGGCATAGATATGCAACCCATTTGTATTGAACACCATTAGCGCACTGCGTAGCTAATGAAGTTACCGGTGTAGGGACTTAATTAGCTCGACACTTCCTCATGAACTTTCCAGCCAATATATGTTCTATGGAGCAAATCCCTGGTTGATTGAGTTGATATCATAACCTCACTTCCATTTTATCAGTCCAAACTCCTTCTTCATGTTTTCTTCTATGGCTCTGTCTTGATCTTTCCCCACAAACTCTTTTGTGGGGTTCTTCCCTGGATACGATAGTTTGGGGATTCTCCATATTAGCATTGGATTAATAGGGATCCTCTTCCCCATCCATAGGCATCCATTGTGCACCAACACGAGCAGTTGTCTCACACAAGATGTACTTCCTAGACTTCTCTCGAGTGTGCCACATTCAACATACTCATCAACCCTGACTATGCCAATCCAACCACCCACTTTTGCGGTTATAACCTTTTCACACCACTATAAGGGTAGTGCAATTTTTTTAATTATTTGTTTGGTGTGAACTAAGAATATTTATTTATTTCATTGAAATCATAGTCCATGAACTTTAGCTACGGAATCTTCCCAAGAGTTTCTCTAGTAAATCGCACCGACTCCGATAATAAAGGTGTGAAGGTTCCATACTTTGCGTCCTTCGACTCTTTCACTAGTTTTTCATTTGGTTTTCTTGGTGGGATATATGGTGGGAGAGGTTATGGAAACGTGCATCATTCATTTCCATTTTCCCTTGCTCAACTTCTTCCTCACTATATCTCACTTGTTTGGGCTCTTTTTGAGGCTCAACAAGTCTCTTGTGATGTTTATTCTTCGTTCTCTATTCTTTGGTCGTTTTCTTTTGTAGGGATCTCCATTGCATGTGTGATGTTGCTGCTGCGGGTGATGCTGTTGCAGGAATATCAGCTAATGCTGCTTCAGATGTTGTTTTCATGATTTCGGTTAAGCCCTTCTCACTAAATATATGAATAAATTCTTTAGTCGTGAGGATATTCATGAAAAAAATTCTGCAACTTCTTTGTAATAACAATATTCGAATTCTCAATTCAGCAAAGTTCCAAATCTAGGTGGGATGCAACTTTTATAACAAATCTAAATTTCTAACCCCATCAGTAGCTCAGATTGTGTTCATTAATTGCATATCTATCCCTAGATCTAGTCAATCTATCCTCATGAATGCATATTTCCACTTATTTTAACATTAAATTTCTATTTTAACCATCATATTTTTCTAGCGAACTTCGACGCATCCCCAACTCTAGTAAGCAACCCTTCTACGTCGAAGCTCTCTCTGCAACATAGTTTTTAGTCTAGTGCCCACTTTCAATTGAAGATGGCACTAAGACTCTTCTCATTTATTTAGAGTGAAGCTGTAGGGGTAGGGTTGTCCCTGTACAACTTCAAACTAGTTCCGTTTACTCTTGCTTGAACCAATTCTCCATTAAACTTTGCTAATTGAAATGTGCCTCCATCAGTGATATGCTTGATAATGTATGGGCCCAACCATTGCATATTGAATTTTCTTGGGAATTTTACAAACTTATTGTCATAAATGAGAACAAGGTATCCTACCTAGAACCTCTTTTGCTTAATATGTTTGTCATGCCAGGCCTTTTATCTTTCTTTTTGTACCTGCTGATGAAATCTTGCTATAACTCTATCTTCCTCTGAAGCAAGCGACTGTGACATTATTTCCTCCATTATATTATAATCTGTCATATCTGTAAAGGATGTAATTCTCAAGCTAGGCATGATGTACTCCATGGGCATCACAACTTCTTCCCCCTAAAATAACCTGAAGGGTGTTTGACCTGTTAAATTATTACATGTGGTCCTATAAGTCCATAATACTGGTTGATTCTAAAGTCCCAGTCATCTTTGTTCACATTGCATACCTTAGTAAGTGCATTCTCCAGAATCTTATTAAATTCTTCTACCATTCCATTAGCCTAAGGGTGATAAGGGGTACCCTTTTGATGATAAACTTGGAACTCCTCAGTCAATGCTTCAATAGTCTTATTTAGGAAGTGTGAACCTTGGTCACTCATCAAAATATTTGGACATACAAATCTAGACAACATGTACTCAAAAATAAACTTCACAACAATCTCTACACTATAGTCCCTTACTGGTTGTGCTTCGACCCATGTTTTCAAGTAATCAATCGCTGTAATTATGTACCAGTCCTCTTTCTAGGTGGGTTGATGGGTCAAGCAAAATCAATGGCCCAATTATGAAAGGCCTACAATGTAACTTGTGTTACCAATGGCATATCATCTCTTCTAGAAGGCTTCCTTGTTCTTTGACATACATCACATGATCGACAATACTCCTTCACAACTTTATGTAGTGTAGGCCGCCACAATCCTTCTCTCAAAATCTTCTGCATAGTAGATTTTCTTGCATAGTGTCCACCAGTTGCACCCCCATGAGCCTCTGCTAAAATCATTTCTCTTTCATGTTTAGGAACATATCTGTGCAATATCTCATATGGTCCCATCTTATACAACTACCCTGCTATTAACAAAAATTCAACTTCCTTAACCACTAATTCTTTCTTTTGTTACGTGGTATACTCTAAAGGAGTCATTCATGCATTCAAAAACTTAATGATGTATGTGTCATTTGTAACTATGATTGCAAATAACTACACATTAGGGAGATTATCCTCTATGCTGGTTGGTTCTTCCCATGTTTCTAGTCTTGACAGATGGTTAGGTTCTACATCCAATCTCCCTAGTTTAACAATGATCTCAAAGTCATGTTCCTGGAATAACAGTAACCATCTGAAAATATTTCCTCCCAAGACAGGTTTATTAACCAAATAATTTTGTGAAGAATGATTCGTAAACATTTTAAACTGTGACCCCAAAAAATAGTGTTTAAACTTCTGCAAAGCATATACCATGGCTAGTCCTTCCCTTTCTGTAGTGGTGTAATTCTTTTTTTCTTTAAATAACTTTCTACTTGCAAAAGCTATAGGATGATCAATCTCTCCCGCACTACGTTGTGCCAGTACCACTCCCAAATCTATACAATAGGCATCCACATGGACATGGAATTCCTTATTCCAATTAGGGAATACTAGTATAGGTGTAGCTACCATTTTTTCTTTCAATATGTCGAGGCTATTCTGACATTCTTCATTCCACTTAAAAGTTACATCTTTATTCAACAACTTCTCCATTGGTATAGTGATCTGAGCATACCCCTTGATGAATTTCCTATAATACCCAGTATGTCCCAATGTAGTGTGAAGCTGTCTTACTGTCTTAGGTGGAGGCAAGTTCACAATGATAGCAATCATAGCAAGGTCCACCATTAGTCCTTGCTTACAGACAATGTCTCAACAACATGTTGAAAGGTACAAAAAATATGCACTTCTTTAGATTCAAATAGATTTAATATTGTCTACATGTGTCGAGCATAAGTCTTAAACTTCCAACATGTTTTCTCAACAATCCAAATATTGTCCAATCATCAAAATATACATATAAAAACTTGTGAATGTATTCTTTAAAAGCTATAACCACCGCCCTAGAAAATATATCAGGGTCATTTTTTGATCCAAAAGTCATTAATGTGTATTGATATGAGCCCCATTATGTAGCAAATGTCTAGCACTTCATCTGTGAAAGGGGTAGAGAAGGGATCATGTAGACATGCATCATTCAACTTTCTCAGATCAACACAGATCCCAATTTCTCTTTGAGTCTTCTTCTCTTTCACTACCATAGGACTCACCCATTTTGATTCTTCTACTTGTTCAATCATTCTTGTTGTTATCATCTTATCAAGCTCTATTTTCACTTTCTCCTTATACTTCGGGTTAATTATTTAAGGTCTTTGTTTGACTAGCTTTGCATCAAGCTTAAGGGGAATCTTCATGACCCCTAGATCTCCTATTATACCCTTCATCTCTAAAAACTTATTGGGAAATAGTTCTTGATATTCATGAAGTAACTCTATAACTTTACTGAGCACCTTTTCATCCCAGTAGTCTTCTATTGTTGCAAACTTGGGTTCCATCTCTAATCTTATGTTCACCTTCTTGTTATTCAGTGGCTTTGTTATATCTGGTATCTCTAGCTTAGGTCTAGCTGCTTCGTGGTATCCTTTTGACTCTATTATGTTGATTTTGAGAGGATTTGTAGCCAGCTCGCAGTGGAAAATTTGCAAGGGCGCGACGCATACGAGGTGTGCAGCGCACTGGGAATTGCGTGCGGCACACACAGTTCAGCGGCCCAAAACGGTGCCAAACCACTTCAAAACTTGGAAAAAGCGATCAAATTGAAAGATTTGCAGAGTATCTACCAGTTTAGTGGGTTCACAGGACAACAAAGAAATTCAAGGTACAAGCAGCAGAAATGGCATCAAAATTTTCATCAGATTATGAGGGGGAAACTCACAGTGATACACCTTCAGGAGAACATGCTCCCCAGAGACCTAGGAGTGGTAGACATGTCAGGGATGAACCAACCACCCTCACTGAGTTGCAGGCATGCCCTCTCGCTATGTCTTGTTTCCAGCACTTAGCATGTTTCGAATTTTATCAGAGGGTGGCAAATGTCAGGATTCATCATGAGTTGGCCCGTATTTTTGCACTTCACCTACATGGAGGTCAGTCTATCTTGGCAAGGGTCACTTTCACATTGACACCCGAAACCATATCAGTGGCAACAGGCATACCAAATGTTGGAGAACAGTGGCACAAGAAGGTGAAGGTGGAGAGGGAACTTTATGAGCCTTACATTAAGGCCACTTGTTTGAGTCATCTCACTAGAGTTTTCCCATTCAATTTTCTGAGAGATGAGTATGCTCTGCTCATGAAATTGATCATGAAATACTTCAGTTGTGAGGGGAGATTTTCTTGCCTTTATGCCTATCACATCAGGTTTCTCATGCACTTTACTAGGGTGTGTATGATGAACCTCCCATTTTTCATCTGCGGGAACATAGAGAAAATGAAAAAGTTCATGCAGCACAAGACCCCTCGGAAGCAACTCAACAGTGTATATCACTTCGCTCTTATCCAGATTTTGGTGGATCATCAGTTGGGATTGCAGGGCATTGCTTGGGAGGACTTCATCTCCCGTGACTTCTTCAACGCTCCATAGGTAGTATCAGAGGTCAAGCATGATAAGTGGTCCTTCTCATCAGCATGAGCGCCATGAGACCACTGTGGTGCCATTTTCCATCACATATCAGAGATGCTATCCGAAAGGCACCAGGCATTTCTTTGCAGCAGCAAAGCGAGTGTTATCTCCACCCAGGGTGGAAGGGGCCTCGCTTCCTACATCAGAAATACAGGTACAGGACAAGGGCAAGAAGCCCAAGCATGAGAAGGGGCCTTCAGGTGTGCCACCATGTGAACGAGAGACCGGATTCATTCTCCTTCATGATGATGATGATACCAATACACGTCCACAAAATGCACAACTGAAAGAGATCTTCCACGAGCAAGAGACAGAGATTCAATCCTTGACACTCAAGTTGGAGATGGCCAAATGGAACATCAGGTATTTGGAGCAAAGGAACAAACAGCTGGAAGACCAACATGTGATCATGGAGCTACAGAACATCCGTGAGGATCGCTTAACTGCCCAGCAGAGGAGGATTGAATTCACTTCATTGGAACAACCGGTTATTGATGATCGTGAGTCTGTTCTCGAGAGAGTTAACATGCACCTAGAAAAAATGTTGAACAAGGCTGACGAATACAACACACTGCTGAGACACATGGCTCGTCATTACAGCGCACGAAACTTGAGTTTGAGAGCCCGAATAAGGAGTTTGAAAGCAAAATTGAGGAAGGCCACAAGAAGGGAAAAACGGGAAAAAGAGCAAGACAGGCTTAAAATCTTGGTTGAGGCTTCCTTGGCTCAACATGGCACTCCATAGAGAGCTCCCAGCCCAAATTTCAAAAACATTGGGGCAATTTTGTGTTTTTGGAAATTTTTTGGTCAAAAAACAGGGTTTTTCTCCCTGTGCGTCGCGCACCCTGCGCAGCGCTAAAATTCTAGAGCTCTAAATGAGGAATGGCTTACATATTTGGATTCAACATCAAAAAATAAATCTACTGGTGTCCGAGCAAGAAATTTTGATAAGTTTTGGGTCTCCTAAAGGTCAAAAAACACCCAAAAATGGCCTCTCTGCCACTTTTTGGACACACAGAAAGTAGTCTTGGGAGAATGAAGTTTCAGAGGGGAAAATTAGCTTCAAATTTAGAAATTCTAATTGGGTTGGAAAGTAGACAGGCCAAGATTTCCAACAAGCCCACTTGGGCACATTTTTGACACCTAAAAGTGCCCCAAAATAGCGCGACACAAAGAGAAAAGCGTGCGGCGCACAGAGGAAATTTTTCCCAGTTTGCTCTCGTTTCGCGAAATTTCGGGTCGCGACTTCTCAAAGTGGGCCCGGTCATCAAATCTTCAGTTTTTTGGCACCAAAGGCATCCTTTAAAGAATTTTCTCTCGAGGTGGGCGTCTATCCAAGTGGCAAAGAATGCAAAGGGTCACCACAGCCAAATGTCATGCTTGAGAGCGCTGTACCTGTAGCTGATGGTTGGCTCTCCATCTCCTTTTCGAAATGATTTGAGTAACTTCCTAAACCCTAGGTGTTCCATCTCGTCTCTACACTTTCTATATGTTGTAAGAAAGTTATTTGCAAATGGTTGGCTAGCTTGTAACTTCTGGGAGACTGTGGGAAAGAAACTCTGTTTCTGCACTGTGTATTTTTGACAGAGAATTAATGAAAGGAAGCGGCTCTATTTCATGAGATTCTTGTGGTCGTGAGTGTAGAAAATGTGTTCTTATGTTCCATATGTATCTTGTTATGTTTCATATTTCATTTCATGCTTCATTTCAGTGAAATTTTCTAAGTGAGATTAGGTAGAATTCAATTTATATTGCTTTGCCTGTGGGAAAATTTCATGTGAAGTGTTATTCTTCTGTTGAAAAGGATTCATGCGATCATGCCCTTTTCACTCTCTTCAGCAATCTTTCCATTCCGCGTTACCTTAAGCCAAAATTGTTGCGCTTGCTGCCTACCTTGCCTCACGGAATAATCTGTGCCTTCATATTCGATTCTCTGTTCTTTGCTGAGCGCCAGTCCCATATACATCCCAGAAGCTTGGTCACTTCATAAAATCATTTCCAAAATCCCTTTTCACTTACTAGCCTAAGGTAAATATTGCTTTGTAAGTTATCTCAGACCATTTTTCCTATCCATTCGCTGAGCGTGACTCAGAGAGAGCCCTCTCCTGCTCTGGTAGGGCTAGCTACCAGACTAAGCGTGGTTTGTGGTTACCCTAATTTTTGCCTTCCTTCAGCCTAAGGCAGATTTAGGTGCTAACAGGTTCCACATCAAAAGGACACATGATCTATCTATATACATATAATCTACAAATTGTAAATTGTATTTTGAATGAGTTAATGTTATTTGTAGGCATCACATATTTGAAAAATTGTCATGATTGCATGCATAGAAAAAGACCAATGAAAGAATCTTGTATATGAATCAAATATTGACTTAAGTGTGTTTTTGATTCATCATTATTAAGTATATTGTATAACTTTTGTTATTGAGTGGCAAAAAGTAATTTAAAGCCAGATCATGTCACTAAAAACATATTTACGGGGAATAGTTAGGAGAGTGCCTACTCAATTACAAAGTATATGATTATTGTTAAGAATGGACCTTATGAACCATAAGCTCAATTGCTTTTATGTGAATCAATATTTATTGTTGCATCTGTAATGTGAATTATGAAATTTTTTAAAAGGAATTTGAGTTGAATTGTTAAGTTGTAATGTGAGATAGGTATGTAATTATTTTACGAGTTATTTGGGATGAATTGCGAAAGGTTTTTGATTGTAGCAATTTTAGAATGTGTAATGTGTTAGATATCCATGTATCTTAATTTCCAACATAGAAATCTTAATTTCACAGAAATGTATATAGTAAGAATAATAGCAGTTACAAATCATAGTTACCAACTATGTATGTAGTAAGAATGAGTGCAGAATACAATTGGATAAGGAAAATTTCAATTAAAATTCAATTCTTTAAAATTTAATACTCAGTATTTAAATGTTTAAATATAAACAATAAAATATACATACAGTGCATCTAAAAATTAAATCCCTCAACTGCACGATAATAATACAATTCTCATATAGATAAATCATTTCTCAGATTCACGTGATTCTAAAAATCATGAAACACAACAAATACCATCTGTCAAATTTGATTCCTACCCATTGAGACAGTTTGATAACATAACAAACATTTTTAAATAATGGTAATTCATAAACTAAAATTCCATGCTAGACCTGCTGCACTGAGCGACTGATTGAGACTGCAGTGCCATCAACTTTTTGGTTGCTGACGCAGACTTGAGGAGTCGGGGCGGTAGATGGAGAATAGGGAAGGAATTAGTTTGTGGAAACAATTTTTTGGGTTCATGCAGTGTTTCAAGTTTTCTGGGGACTTCTTCCCATTTGAAAGGGACTACGACGGACGTGAAGGGAGTCACAGGAGAAGGCTGGAGGTCCAATAGCATGACTTGTATAAGGAACTTCGAGGCATGAGATGATTTCAGATCGATGTCGGCATTGATCCTCATGATCTCCTTGGATTCTTCCCGCTCCTCCTCAGATACATCTTGCTTTCTTGATTTTCTTTTCCTCAGATTTCTTGATTTTCTTTTCCTTGACTTTCTAAACGATCAATACGCTGAGGCCTTGGCTTATCGTGCACGACAGAGACTTCTTGGGCTTCTCCATAGCTTCTGAAACAATCAGGGAACATCTCATCCATTAACATCGACTTCATGCATCGACGGTTACTTCCTCGGTTGTGTTCCATCATTGAATTCTTAGCCTCAATGACAAATACGCTCTTGAAAACCTGTGCAGGCACCATAGAATCCCCCTCTTCGGCCTCCAGAGGGAACAAGAACTATTATTGTCATGTAATAGATAATGAATCAAATTCATTTTCATGGTCCTTCAAACCATTCTGAGTGCAATCGACATTGGCTGGGAAGAGCAGTATATTAGAGAGATCAAGTTTTGCAAGCTCTGAAATAGATACCATGATTGGGAATATCCTTTCTTCCCCTCCAGGCTAGAATGGTGCCATGGATTCAACACTCCCATTGCTCACCGTTATTCAAATAATGGCCTGTCATTCACAAACATAAACCAAAAGCCATAGGTTATGCAATGATGTAAGGAAATCTGGTTTGTAATTTTTCTCCTACTCTGCACAGGGACCCAGACTGGTTGCATGCATTATACACTTTCATATGAATACTACATGACAAAAAAATCGCATGTTATCCCATTGATCAGAGAAAAAAAGCAAAAATATGAGGATTGGATGAAGGGTAGGTTATATTTATAGAAGCCATGAACGCAAATTAATATTAAAAAAAGAGTTCTAAATCGAAATTTGAGAGACTTGTTGGGTCTTCTTTGTTTCGCCTCCTCCATCAACCATTCCTGTGCTATTGGACGAAAGGTATGTTATATTTATATAAGTCATGAATGTACGTAGACATGTCATGGGTATAAAAATTGAGATAAATGTCAAATGGAGATGAAAAGGGTAGACAATGGACATATGTTATGGGTATAAACATTAAGACAAATGTCAAAAGGAGATGAAAAAGGTAGAAAATGCTTAGCATGACCAATTTGAAAAGATAAACTGGTGTAATTAACTTCTAGATAGTCTTTCTTACAATACCATGGGACAATACCATGAATTGTCAATACAAAAAAAATTATATTCTCCTGCACTCAGGCTGGCCTAGTGGTATACCACAATGAGGTATACCATGCGGCTTCACAAGCATTTGAAGGTACTGGAGGAAACTCTGAATCTTCCAGCTCTCTCCATGCAAGCATCACAATTATCAAAATTAACTGTGCGTAATGGAACATAGTACCTTTCTTCTGAGCCTTGCAGCAATCGTCCAAAAATTCTTGGCATAGATATGCAACCTAGTTGTATTGAACACCATTAGCGCACTGCGTAGCTAATGAAGCTACCGGTGTAGGGACTTAATTAGCTCAACTCTTCCTCATGAACTTTCCAGCCAATATATGTTATGTGGAGAAAACTCCCTGGTTGATCAAGTTGATATCATAACCTCACTTCCATTTTTCAGTCCAAAATTCTTCTTCATGTTTTCTTCTATGGCTCTATCTTGATCTTTCCCCACAAACTCTTTTGCGGGGTTCTTCCCTAGATACAATAGTTTGGTGATTCTCCATATTAGCATTGGATCAATAGGGATCCTCTTCCCCATCCATAGTCATCCATTGTGCACCAACACGAGCAGTGGTCTCACACAAGATGTACTTCCTACACTTCTGTCGAGTGTACCACATTCACCATACTCATCAAGCCTGACTATGCCAATCCAACCACCCACTTTTGCAGTTATGACCTTGTAGTGCAATTGTTTTAATTATTTGTCTGGTGTGAACTAAGAATATCTATTTATGTCATTGAAATCATAGTCCATGAACTTTAGCTGCGGAATCTTCCCAAGGGTTTCTCTAGTAAATCACACCAACTCCAATAATAAAGGTGTGAAGGTTCCATACTTTGCGTCCTTCGACTCTTTCACTAGTTTTTCATTTGGTTTTCTTGGTGGGATATATGGTGGGAGAGGTTATGGAAATGTGTGTCATTCGTTTCCATTTTCCCTTGCTCAACTTCTTCCTCACTATATCTCACTTGTTTGGGCTCTTTTTGAGGCTCAACAAGTCTCTTGTCATGTTTATTCTTTGTTCTCTATTCTTTGGTCTTTTTCTTTTGTAGGGATCTCCACTACATGCGTGATGTTGCTGCTGCGAGTGATGTTGTTGCAGGCATATCAGCTAATGTTACTTCAGATGTTGTTTTCATGATTTTGGCTAAGCCCTTCTCACTAAATATATGAATAAATTCTTTAGTCGTGAGGATATTCATGAAAAAAATTCTGCAACTTCTTTGTAATAGCAATATTCGAATTCTCAATTCAGCAAAGTTCCAAATCTAGGCAGGATGCAACTTTTATAACAAATCTGAATTTCTAACCCCATTAGTATCTCAGATTTTGTTCATTAATTTCATATCTATCCCTAGATCTAGTCAATATATCCTCATAAATGCATATTTTGACTTATTTTAACGTTAAATTTCCATTTTAACCATCATATTTTTCTAGCGAACTTCGATGCATCCCCAACTCTAGTAATCAACCCTTCCTACGTCTAAGCTCTCTCTGCAACATATTTTTTAGTCTAGTGCCCACTTTCAATTGCAGATGGCACTAAGACTCTTCTCCTTTGTTTAGATTGAAGCTGTAGGGGCAGGGTTTTCCCTGTACAACTTCAAACTGCTTCCATTTACTCTTGCTTGAACCAATTCTCCATTTAACTTTGCTAATTGAAATGTGCCTCCATCAGTGATATGCTTGATAATGTATGGGCCCAACCAATGCATATTGAATTTTCTTGGGAATTTTACAAACTTATTTTCATGAAGGAGAACAATGTATCCTACCTAGAACCTCTTTTGCTTAATATTTTTTTCATGCTAGGCCTTTTATATTTCTTTTTGTACCTGCTGATGAAATATTGCTATAAATCTATCTTCCTCCTAAGCAAGCAAATGTGACATTATTTCCTCCATTATATTATAATCTGTCATATCTATAAAGGATGTAATTCTCAAGCTAGGCATGATGTACTCCATGGGCAACACAACTTCTTCCCCATAAAATAACCTGAAGGGTGTCTCACCTATTAAATTTTTACATGTGGTCCTATAAGTCCATAATATTGTTGGAATTATAAAGTCCCAGTCATCTCTGTTCACATTTCATACCTTAGTAACTGCATTCTCCATAACCTTATTAAATGCTTCTACTGTTCCATTGGCCTGAGTGTGATAAGGGGTACTCTTTTGATGATAAACTTGGAACTCCTCAGTCAATGCTTCAATAGTCTTATTTAGGAAGTTTGAACCTTGGTCACTCATCAAAATATTTAGACATCCAAATATAAACAACATGTACTCAAAAATAAACTTCACAGCAATCCCTACGCTATAGTCCCTTACTGGTTTTGCTTCGACCCATCTTTTCAAGTAATCAGTCGTTGTAATTATGTACCAGTCCTCTTTCTAGGTGGGTTGATGGGTCAAACAAAATCAATGGCCCACTTATCAAAGGCCTACAATGTAACTTGTGGTACCAATGGCATCTCATCTCTTCTAGAAGGCTTCCTTGTTCTTTGACATACATCACATGCTTGACAATACTCCTTCACAACTTTATGTAGTGTAGGCCTCCATAATCCTTCTCTCAAAATCTTCTGTGCAGTAGATTTTCTTGCATAGTGTCCACCAGTTTCACCCCCATGAGCCTCTGCTAGAATCATTTTTCTTTCATGTTGAGGAACATATTTGTGCAATATCTGATATGGTCCCATCTTATACAACTGCCCTGCTATTAACAAAAATTCAACTGCCTTAACCACTAATTCTTTCTTTTGTTACGTGGTATACTCTGAAGGATTCATTCATGCATTCAAAAACTTAATGATGTATGTGAAATGGTCATTTGCAACTATGATTGCAAATAACTACGCATCAGGGAGATTATCCTCTATGCTGGTTGGTTCTTCCCCTATTTCTAGTCTTGACAGATGGTCAGGTTCTACATTCAATCTCCCTAGTTTAACAATGATCTCAAAGTCATGTTCCTGGAATAACAGTAACCATCTGCAAATATTTCCTCCCAAGACAGGTTTATTAACCAAATACTTCTGTGAAGAATGATCCGTAAACATTTTAAACTATGACCCCAAAAAATAGTGTTTAAAATTCTGCAAAGAATATACCATGGCTAGTCCTTCCCTTTCTGTAGTGGTGTAATTCTTTTCTTCTTTAAATAACTTTCTACTTGAAAAAGCTATAGGATGATCAATCTCTCCCGCACTAGGTTGTGCCAGTACACCTCCCAAATCTATACAATAGGCATCCACATGGACATGGAATTCCTTATTCCAATTAGGCAATACTAGTATAGGTGTAGCTACCATTTTTTCTTTCAATATGTCGAGGCTATTCTGACATTCTTCATTCCACATAAAATTTACATCTTTATTCAACAACTTCTCCATTGGTACAGTGATTTGAGCATACCCCTTGATGAATTTCCTATAATACCCAGTATTTCCCAATGTAGTGCAAAGCTGTCTTACTGGCTTAGGTGGAGGAAAGTTTACAATGATAGCAATCTTAGCAAGGTCCACCATTAGTCCTTGCTTACAGACAATATGTCTCAACAATATGTCGAAAGGTACACAATATGCACTTCTTTAGATTCAAGTAGATTTAATATTGTCTACATGTGTCGAGCATAAGTCTTAAACTTGCAACATGTTTTCTCAACAATCCAAATATTGTCCAATCATCAAAATATACCTCTAAAGACTTGTGAATGTATTCTTTAAAAGCTATAACCACCACCCAAGAAAATATAGCAGGCTCATTTTTTAATCCAAAAGCCATTAATGTGTATTGATATGAGCCCCGTTATGTAGCAAATGTCTAGCACTTCATCTGTGAAAGGGGTAGGGAAGGGATCATGTAGACATGCATCATTCAACTTTCTCAGATCAACATAGATCCCAATTTCTCTTTGAGTCTTCTTCTCTTTCACTACCATAGGACTCACCCATTCTGATTCTTCTACTTGTTCAATCATTCGTGTTGTTATCATCTTATCAACCTCTATTTTCACTTTCTCCTTATACTTCGGGTTCATTATTTAAGGTCTTTGTTTGACTAGCTTTGCGTCAGGCTTAAGGGGAATCTTCATGACCCCTAGATCTCCTATTATACCCTTCATCTCTAAAAACTTGGTGGTAAATAGTTCTTGATATTCATGAAGTAACTCTATAACTTTACTAACCGCCTTTTCATCCCAGTAGTCTTCTATTGTTGCAAACTTTGGTTCCCTCTCTAATCTTATGTTCACCTTCTTGTTATTCAGTGGCTTTGTTATATCCGGTCTCCCTAGCTTAGGTCTAGTTGCTTCGTGGTATCCTTCTGATTTTATTATGTTGATTTTGAGAGGATCTTCTTCTTCATCTATAGTAAGGTTATAACACTCCAGTGCATTTTCTATATACATAGCCCAATCAGGTTGTTGCCATGTCAGCGGGGTTACATTCTCAAATATCTTCTTCTTAATTGTCTAAAGGGCCAAATCAATGTACGATAAATCATCCTAAAAGTTGAATGTTAATTTGAAACCATCAACGATCTCTGCTCAGTTCACGGTACCATGTCGAAGCTCTGTTTCTAGGTACTAGTTCTTAAGAATTGTCTCTAATGTATGAATGAATCCATGTGCCCATTTCTGCTATGGGATCTCCTTCCATTTTGTAGTGCATAGTTGGATATGCTTCCTAGGATTAGTTTCATCATCATATTTTATCTCCATCTCTGTATCTATCTGTCCAAATATTATTTCCATCAATATTCGGCATTCTTGCCAACCTCCTATATTAATCTTGTGTGCATTTCACCATCTAACAGGGGTACCTTCCAAGGCTAGCAACCTTCGATTTTATGGAACTTGTTATTCATAATCATTAATAAATGTATTTACATCACCTAATCCTTCATAAGAAGGTAGATTACATACCTCAAATATCATACAATGAATTGATTTGGTAACTCTTTTACAACGCCTTGCGGATAACCTTCATGCACCGTATTCTGCCAGTTCTCCAACTCTTCTTCTGAGTCTGAGGTACAAGAACTATCACACTCCCAACTCAACTTGCCTTCTACAGTAGGGTTAACACAATCTTGTTCCTTCGCTTTCATTTGATATATATTGTTTATGTCAGATGTGCAATATTCTTCTTTGATTTGTTTTATATATCTTACTCCTTCTGATGGATCCAAGGGAACAATTACTCTCATATTATTTCCTTCAAATATCATCTGTCTCTTCTTCATATTAATTATGGCCATTTTTTCAAATGCCCAGTCAAATCCAAGCAATTCAAGATAGGGATTACTGTCATTGAGGATATCTATTACTTCAAAAGCAGTAGTAGTGCGAACTCCTTCAATATCCACTCTGACACCTAATAGTCTTCCTAGAGGGAAGATCTTTTGCTATTTTTCCATCCTTAATTGAATAGGTGAACACTGTAGCTTCAGATTACCCATTAATTCCCATGTATTATTCATCAATTCATTAGCATCAAACCCTAGATCTAGAATAATTTATCAATCTCATACTCTCATATCTGCACACTAAACCTCATCTCTTCCAGTTCTCTTCTGTCGTTGCAAATTATTAACTGTGTGTATATCCATTCATGGTGTTTCTTTGGATGCACAAGAATTTATCAACTCCTAAAGCCCTTATACAACCTTTTGTTCTCTAAACAATTTCATACAAGTCTGCATAAAAGACTTTAAAATAACTACTTATTTGTTGAATCCTCATCTTGTGTTAGAGCTCGGTCCTGTATCGAAGTTGATGACATGTCGCATGTACTTTTCTGATCGGGCTTTGGCTATGCACTAGAGGTTGAAGCTCCAGTATCCATAAAACTTCACTTTTCTTCCATAAATGCTTCTCTTTCTTTCTGAATATATACAAAAAAAAAAAAAATTAACTTTCTCAGCTATATTTCTAACCCATGTACTTTTAAATTCTTTCTTCTCATTTGCTTGATCACTGCCAGTCGCAACTTCATTTCTAGTGAAAATACTAATTCGAGGTGCATCGGTCCTCCTTTCAACAATCACCATTTAAATATTTTGTGTCAATTTTTTATTCCTTTTTTCTTGCATCTTCTCCATAAGTATGACACATTCTTCAATTATATGGTCAAAGGATTTACAGTGCTTACATGTCATTGTGGGATTATGGAAATCTCTCACAAAATGACTTGACTGGCCACAATTATAGCAAATGATCTATCCACAGCCTCGCCCAACTCCACTACCTCGATCCATCAATAGTTCGTAAGCTCAAAAATTATTCTCATCATGTCCTACTAATTTACAGAATTTGCAATATAGATTCCTCGGAGTCTGTACATATTTTTGTAACAAGTAACAATATTTTGAATGATGTTGGCCTCTAGTCGTACATATTTCACACCAAAGGCTAGATCCTTCATTCAAGGGATTCGGTTCCCCACCAACCATGTAATTATTGAATATAGGGCACTGTTCTTTAGAATGGCCCTCTGATCTGCACTTCGTACACCATATTTCTTCTCTAACTTATTTTCTTTTCTTTATGTCGTGTATCTGTTGGGTTAGGTTTTCTAGTTGACTCTGAATATGTTGCATGCCTACATTAGTATCTCATATAGGTGAAGCTTCCAATTTCATCGCAATCTGTAGCGATTTGGCTTGACTTTTTATCTTTAGTTGCATTAATGGCAATCTGATATGTGGTAGCATGATATCTATAAATCATTATTGATTTTGCTGTGGAGCTATGTCGAAGGTTACTTGATCCAATAAAACCTTAAATATCTAATCAAACTCCCAAATAAACTTAGTTGGTCTCTTTTTTATCTCGTTATACTCGGTGATGCACTGTGACTCATACTTCAGTTTCTTAAAATCTCTTATCAGTTTTATTTTAATATATACAAATGTTTTGTTTTGATTATTTGAATACTTCATATACCATGTCAATGCTCTATCTTGGAATGTCATAATGAGCTGTATTTTATTTATATTCTCATCGTTGATCTGCTTTGTTGTCCATACAACTTCACATAAAAATAAAAATTGTTCTCGATCCTCCAATCCAGTTCCTTTGAAAACATGTAGCTTAATATCGTCAACCATATTTCTTCTTGGAGGGGGAAGGGGGGGCAGAGGAGTAAGGAAAAGGGGATGGGGGGTAGGAGGGGGAGGGGGAGTAGGAGGGGGGAAGCCAAAAACACCCTAGATATTACTAGATTCTAGCTTCTGCTAATTCTCAAGCTGGAAGGGTGTATATTGTGAATTTACCTAGGGGTTATTAGGGTGGCTTTCTTCTCTTTCACTTTCAGATCCACTCAAAAGAGGACAATAATCAGTCTCTGTAAATGTCTTCAGATCTTGTCCACGAGATCTCTTTTTGGTATCTACTCTATATCTCTTTCCACTTTGTGTTGTTCCGATCTCTTGTTCATATTTATTCACTCTTCTTCCAAATATAAGTAAACTAACAATCTGATTACATCTGTAAAACTCTCTTTTCACACAGAAGCATCTTAATCCAAAGTTTCATAGATTTTAAATACATACTTTGCAGTCTTTGAAGAATCATCATTCTGCTTTGTTGTAGGACACGGTCGAGTCTATGGCGAACTCAATAATGAATCCTCCTAAGATGCTATCAATCCAAAAATCAACATCCCTTGAAATCCTATTGACAATTCTCTTGAGTCAATGTATCAGTTCAGGACTCCACACCGTAGGTTATTCACATTTAAAAAAATTCTTCCTTTCGGTCAACCTTGATATCTACTCATACAACTTGACAGGAAATGAATCAAAGAAAATCTCATATTGATCTATAAAAATATACTTATGTAACCATGCTTCAGATGTGAGATGAGCATTTCTGTTTTCTTGATCTACAAATTATCGTTCTTTCAGTTCTATCCAGTCTTGAATCTCTTTCTTTGATGGGTGCCACATCCATATATCCTTCAAATAGATCTTGGTCCTAGAAAAGGAACCATTTTTTTCCTTGGTTTTGGTTTACCCAGGTTCGATCTATATTGCGCACACACAAAACCCTCAATCACTGGCCATTTTGGAAATGATCTGCAAGCAGATCATAGTGTCACCAAAAGTGACTATGGAAGAATGCAAAATCCAGTTTTTGCAGCCTTGAAGGATTAGGAGATGTTGTATTATTATGTTATCATATTCTTAGCATTTATAAATCACTTCGTCGCATCAGATTACTTACTTAAACATGCCATATAAAACCATAAACCATCACTGTGCTTAAGTAAAATACAACTGTAATAACTGCTACTCTACAATAGATAATAAGCAAATATACACCTCAAGACACCAAATTATTGTGGTTCACCCCAATGTGGGGCTACGTCCACAAATATTGTTTCTAAGATAATGAAACTTTGAACAACAAACATTTATTGGCCTGTGCACTAAGTTGCATGTTGTTTGCGCACTCAACTGTAGACTCGAGCCTCTGTGCACTCAACTGCAGAGCTTCACCTTCTCTTTCGAATCAAAAATCACATCTATACACCCATAACACTGATCTGGATCTCCCCAGATTATCTTCTTATTATTTTACCCTGTATATACTATTACATCAGAGGGTTACATCATCAAAATACCATTGTCCAAATACCATGGATTCCCTAAAACAAGCAACTATAGTCCCAAAACCATTCATCCCTTACAAAATCATGTGATTTTACAAAAAGGAGGGGCTTCAACCCATCCTGAAGACCTTTCACCGTGTGGTATATTTAATTCTTCAAACCGCGCTCTGTTGCTTCACTGCGCAGTCCACTTCACACTCTACTGCATGCTCTGCCCCACAAAACACAAAGTTTTTTCCAAAATCTATGCCAAGTTGGGTTACACCCAATAATATATGAGATTCATGCTAGTCTAGGACTTCATTACTTATGCGATCAGTTGTATGATTGTGATCCATTGGTATATGTGTAAATGTGATTTAAATTTTGATCTAACCTTTGTGCATGCAGATACTTCCGAAAAAGACATGGATCACGAACTTGAAAGGCTTTGTTCAATTGTGATACAACCAGCTGGGAATACAGGACTATATGTAGGTGACAGATACCTAAGTGGGAGGCATCGACAAAGAGACCTGTGATGGTGTCATATTAATCTTGATTGCTGGTAGTTGACCTGATACAAAGTCCATTAAAGAGACAGGGTGTCCGGTCAAGAGAGTATATGGCCTAGGCTGCGAAGGCTAGGTTTTGCGACCATCGAGAAGAACTGTCAGCAACTCTGAAATGATATAATAACAGATGATCCATCTGTGACAAATGATGAGAGAGTGATTTTAGAGTGGGTCCATGATGAGGTGATCATCATAAAAATAATCATGGTGCATACATGTTCATTCTAGGGTTACTCATGCATTCTTATGGGTGAACTGTTTTGAGGTGGAGAAGATTGATGGGATTTTTTAGGCAAGTCCCATCGGGCTATGATAAGATGTATGCCCCCTTGAGGAGGAAATTTTATATAATGCATGGGCCCTTCCATAATGTCTCGAATTTCGTGGGTCCTAATGCCCCTTGTGCAACATTATAATAAAGGACTAACTCTCCTTTAGTAAATCTCTGAGGGGTGATGTTATGATGAAATGAGGCTTTGACCCTCTTTTTCTGTGCCTCATTATTCTGGGGAGATTCTCATCTGATTTCATTGACAAGATCCAGATGTACCAACCTTTGTTCCAGAGTTTTGGTATCACCAATAAGTTTGATGGTTGAGAGCAAGGTAGGGATCTCGCACTTAATGAGGAGTATGACTTCAACCCCATATACTAGTTGGAAGGGTGTGAACATTTTGGATGCTTTGATTGTTGTGCGGTACACCCATAGGGCTGAAAACACTATGTGGTTCCAATTAGTTTTGTGATTGTTAAACATACGTTGCAACATGTTTTTGAGAACTTTGTTGACAACTTCTACTTGATCGTTGGATTAAGGGTAGTATGGGGAAGAAAACTCATGAGAGAAACCAAGGTGTTGGGATAACTCTTGAAATATTTCATTCTCGGAGTGTTTACCATGGTAAAAAACGAAATTCTTGGGAACAATGAACCATGTTATGACATGGTTAAATAGAAACTATGTAGCAGTTTTCATGGTGTTATTATATGTGGGCATTGCTTTTGCCCATTTGGTGAAATAGTCAACGACAACCACAATGTACTTATGGTTTCCGGATGATAGGGGATTACAGGTCATGAAGTCATTCCCACATTTTTAAAAGGGGTAGCAATGATGAATAGATGTAGGGGAGTGGGTGGGGCTCATATCTTATGATTGTGTCATTGGCATCACTAACATATTTTGCCTACCTGTATGCAATCATGGAAAAGTGTGGGCTAGAAATAACTGACACGGTGGATTTTCTGAGCGGTTACCATCACCGAGAGTTGGTCTCCGCAAGCCCATTGTGGAAATAATTAAAGGCTTTCTCATCTTCTTCATGAGTGAGGCACCTATGTAGGATAGTGTTGATGCCCCTTTGATAGAGGTCATCCCCCAGAAGAAGATAACAAGGGGCTTGGTGGCATATGCACCTTTGATCGTCGCAGGTAAGTTAGGGTTTGAACTTTTCAGTTCATAAGAAGAGGAGGATATCACTTTACTAGGGGTCATCCATTACTACTAAAAATAGATGTTCATCAGGAAGAGCATAATTAACACGAGATCCTTGGGTCTCTGTTGGGAGATCAGTGATGAATTGAGCAAGGATGCATGTCTTCTTTCTTTTAGGAGAATTAAACTGTAAATCAAATTCTTGTAGTACAAAAATCCATCGAGCATATTTGTGGTTTTTCATACAATGAGTGAGCATATATCACATGGGATTAACAGATTCTACTATGGTAGTGGTATGAAGCATGATATAATGTCAAAGATTTTGTACTAAATGTACTAGCGCTAAGACATTTTTTTCTTCTGGTTCATACTTCAATATAGGCCCAGCTAGGTTCTTGTTGATGTAATAAATTATGTACTTCTTGTTATCTCCTCCATCTTGAAATAATACCCCGACGATAGCTACCTCTTATGCTGATAGATATAAGGTATATTCCTTATTGTGGTCATGGTGGAATAATCAAGGGAGCTTGAGATAATGTATCTTGTAAATATTCAAATGATTTTTAAGCTTGATGGTCCCAGTGGAAGGGAATATCCTAATGAAGGAGGCACAGAAAGCCTTGTGAAAAAGTAACATAATTAGGGACAAAGTGTCGTAAGAAATTGACCTTACCCTGCAAGCTTTGTAACTGTTTCAATGTTATTGTAGGTGGTACTTCCTTAATGGCCTATAATTTGATAGGGTCAACTCTAATACCTTGTTGGGAAACTATAAATCCCAGTAGCCTTCTGATCTTGACACATAATATACACTTGAGAGGGTTCAAGCATAGGTTATATTATCAAAATATCTGAAATACCATGAGGAGATCCTCCAAATGGTTAGCACACTTCTGGGGTTGTACTATAAGGTCATCCAAATAAGAGAGGATAAGATGAGCCAAATCATGGAAGATGTAATTCATGGCTTGTTGGAAGATGGTGCCATATTTTTTAAGAACAAAAGGCATAACTTAGTTTGAATGTAACCCAATAGGTTGTGAATGCGGTTTTTTACTGATCCATATGGTGAATTTGGATTTGGTTATACCTAGCGAACCCATCCATGAAAGATAGGGCCTTATGATTGGCACAAATGTCGGTGTCTTGGTCGATGAATGGCACTGGATAATTATATTTAGGAAAAGATTTGTTCAGATCTCAGAAATCAATATAAATGCATATGGTGCCCTATTTTTTCATGACGGGTACATGGTTACAAACCCAAGATGTGTAATCGATAGGATAGATGAACCCAACTTTATGGAGTTTATCGATTTCTTATTTGATTTCTTTTGCCTTCGAAGGATGTAACTGACATTATTTCTATCTAATGGGATTGGCATCATACCACGTGTCAATATGGGGTTCCAAAATGGGGGGACTAATGCCTAACATCTCAGAGTAATCCCATGCAAGAATATCCTTGTATTCTTGGAACAAGAATGTGAATGCAATTATTTCCTCTGAAGAGCATGCTACCCCCAGGGAGATCTCTTTGACTTTTCCAGGTTTGTTTGAAATATTCACCTTGATGGTAGTTGAAATATTTGACATGTTCCCTTCCTCAAATGCATTTGGCATTGGGATGGGATTGTTGAACCAATTGACCTTTCCTGGTGGTAGGAAATATTTTGACTTTATGGCGGAGATATCATGGGTAGGTGCGCTAGTAGGTACAATTTTTGTTTGTTTCTGGTAAAAAAACAAATGATGGTGCATGGCATCCCATGGATATTTTGGTTTCGTCATGGCTTCTATAATATCTTCATCTAAATGAAAAATATTATCTAGCGTTGACTTGGTTGGTGCTAGGCCTTGAGGTTGAGGTTCAAACCTAGTTGTACTAGTTAACAAGAGAGAATATGATTTGGTGGTTGATGTTGTAGAATCAATCGAGGTTGACAACATGCAAATGGGATGGGTCTACACCGTCACTGGTATCACCACTGGTGAGGATGTGTCTACACCGTCATTGGTGTCAGTCTCGACACCAAAAATGATAAGAAGAGAACACAAATCAAGGTTCCTACAGATGAGGAAATCAATCATATATGGTGTTGCGAGTCTTCAACATTAGGTGGTGGTAGAATTTCAGTTATGGTGGGTTGATAATGAGTGGGAGGAATTTCTTTCAGTCTTGTTGGTGTACAAGGGGTAACATTATCTTCCTCAATAGGAGGTTGACGCTAAATCCTAAGCTGCCGAAAATTTTGTAACATATGACATGTCTCAGTGCTATGAGAGGTTCTGGTGCAAATACTGAACAATAGACTAGTACTGACTAATTAGATAATGTGGGTGGAGGCATTGCTCATAGTATGAGATGATGGTGCCTGGTTGATGTCATGAGATGTGACATATTGGGGTGGTAGCCATCTTTGGATCTTAGTATTGGCATGACATGACTTCATAGTGTGGGTTTTCCTCAACGCTACTCTTGCTTCATGAAAATGTGGAAGGTACCGACAATTCCTCGTATGACGTGATTGAGATCAGATGCAACAATAACAATGTATGATTTTCTCTTAATTAGAGAGATTGATTTGAGGAATTTGGACCACTTATCGAAAGATGTAATTAAACTTACTCGATTCATGACATTGATTTGCCAAGTGGTTGGGTTTATCACATAGGGCACATGTGACGAGTGATCTTTTTTTTCAAACGAGCTTAGATTCTTTTTTTCCTGATCTAGATTAATGATGGTGAGAGGAGATGTAATGATGGGGGACTTGCTGAACTGTTAGTGGAACTTTCTACTCAACGACATATAAGATGGACCTAGATGCTTCATTCCCATGTGGTGTGGTGTGATCCAATGGTTCGGTATCTAACTCCATTTTTTTCACGCTTTTCAACATCCCCAAGCACACTTTGTCACCCATGGAAATATCCACTTATTTCAGGATGAATGAGATGGAGACCAAGCAGTTTGAGAGGACTCTTATTGTTGTATATGAGAGGAGTTCTATGAGGTGAGAGGAGTTCTGTGACATATATTGAAGGATGAAATGCACCATTTTATGACACCAATCATCTCCATGCCACAATAGTGGATCTATATTGCACCGAGGGAGCAACGATAGAGTATTTCATTGTAAATAATTGGTATTTCGGGGATGAGTAATGCAAACATGAGATTTATAATTTTATTATGAAAAGAGGTTTGTGCAATGGACACAAATCAAGGATTTCGTCAACCTGAAGAGAGAATAATTCGATAATCACTTGGAAATACTCAAGCATTGTTTTGAAAGGCGATGATGAAATTGGAGGGTTTGATTTTGTTGCCTTGAAAAATAACTATCAATATGAGGGTGTTGGGTCCCTATAATACTAGTGATTACCCCATTACTATTGTAGTTATACCCCTTATTTATATTGATGTACCCATGTAGTGCCCATATTGTTACTATTGTGCCACATAGAAGCCCACTATTGTTATTGTTGTGCCCTACAATATTATTGTTACGTAGGCTTTGATTGTATTGGGACCACTTAGACTCCTATATATAGAAAGGAGGTATTTTCATTTGTATCATCCAAGAATTGTTCATTTATGTAATGTAAATGAGGTTTCCCCCTCGAAGAGGCTGAATTCTAAGGCGTGGATCTCTCTTTTCTATCTTTTTGTGAGTTGGTTTCATAACATTTGGTATCAGAGCTTTGGAGTCTAGGGTTTCGCTGCTCCAAACAGGTCATCATGGAATTTTCGCTATAACTTTTTTTCTGTGACGTTTCAGAAGTCGCAAAAAAAACCCATTTGAGAAGAATTGGCGCTGAACCTTGCGTCCAAATTTCAGAGTTTTTCCCATGATATTTTCGGAGATATGATCTGAGGAAGTTGGTCTTTTTGCAGACTCCGGAATTACATTCAAAACAGGTGACCTGGGGAAAATCGTCATAACTCTCTCTCTGAGGATCGGATTGAAATTTCGTAAAAAGGTACAGAAAGAGGACGGACTGTAGTTTCTTTTGTGTGTGTTTCAAATTCAAAGGTTGAAACAGTGACTCGTGGCACGTCGTACAAGTTCGCTCTACTGAACCAGTCTAAAAGCAAGTCACGGTGGGAGATTTCACATAACTCTTCCTGGGAGAATCCAATTTGGCTCAGACTTGTGGCATTGGAAAGAGGACATAGAAGGCTACTATAGGTAGAAATGTCAGAATTGGAGGATCCGAAATTACAGAGATACATCAGATTCAATATCAGGCTTCTATAAAGTGAAAAAAAAGGTGTGTAGTTTTTTTTAATTTTTGTGTAAGCTTGGTTTAACGGAATTCAAAGGGCATAGTAAAACTTTATTATCGGTAACTGATGCCCCGAGGAAAGAAAATGCAAACACCTAGTAAGGATCCTGAAAGCTCTAGCATGACTCATGAAGAAGAGGAAGAAATGCTACATGATATATCAAAATTACAAGAACAAGTGCAACAAATGTCACGCTCACAAAAGCTAACAGAAGCTAAGATAAGTGGCGTGGAATCTAAGGTAAATGGCGTGGAATCTAAGATAAAGGGAATGGAAGCTAAGATGGATGGCATGGAAGCTAAGATTGACGCTAAAATTGATGGCATGGATGATAAGATGGATGAATTGAAGAAGTTGCTACAAGAAAGGGTCACTAATGGTGAAAAGGTAGTAAAGGAAACTCATGATGAGAATAAAAGAAATGTTAATCATGATTCCATAGACTCTAATGTTGGATCGAAGACTCACCATGTTCCAAAAATCGATGTGAGGAAGTTTGATGGCAAGGATCCCGCCACATGGATATTACAGATGGAGCAATTCTTCGATCTCAATAATGTGCAAAACACACAAAAGGTACGTATGGCAACTTTATATTTGGAACCAAATCAGTTTGTATGGTATCAATGGCTTTGTTCTCGTAAACAATTTATCACTTGGGCAATTTTTACGGAAGAATTGATAGCACATTATGAGGATATAAAAAGCAACACTTTTTTTAGCCAATTGATGAATCTCAAACAAAAGGGTTCAATAATGGAGCACATTGAGGAGTTCCAAAAATTGAACATAAGGATAAAAGATATTCCAGAGGAGCATAGGATTGATGTGTTCATAGGGTCTTTAAAGGATAATATCCAACATGATGTGCGCCTTTGGGAACCTGATTCATTAGAGAAGGCATTCAGGTTAGCAAGAAAAATGGAAAGCAAAATTATGGCAACTAGGAAGCATACCATTCACAACTATAAAGATGGAAGTGTTGTTGCCCATAGTCTTCCACAACCTACAAGGTTGACACCGCAAAAATTGGAAGAAAAAAGAGCAAAAGGGCTTTGTTACAATTGTGATAGCAAATACACAAAAGGTCATAAGTGTGCTGAGAAGAAATTATTCTACATAGATTGTGAAGAGGAAGAAGAAAAGGAGCAAGAAAGGTCAAAAGAAGAGGATATATTCCAGGAACAAAGCCTATATGAAGAACAAATAAATCCGACCATATCTTGTAATGCATTGGCGGGAATTACCACTCCTCAAACCATCAAGATAGAAGGACAAATCAAGAAGAAAAAGGTGATAGTGTTGATTGATTCAGGAAGCACCCACAATTTTATTCATTGTAGGGTAGCAAAAGAATTGAATTGCTTCCTATATCCAGCACCAGAGTGTCAAGTGATGATTGCAAATGGAGGAACAATAAATTTCTCTGGAAAGTGCCATAATATCAAGCTATCCATGGGAGAATATGTATTGACTAGCCCAATGCTTTCCATTCCAATGGGAGGTGCTGATGTTGTACTAGGAGTCCAATGGCTACAATCCTTGGGTACAATAGCTTTTAATTTTCAAGAAATTTTCATGAAATTTTCTGTGGAAGGAAAGGAAGTTGAATTAAGGGGTATTGCAGGGAAACCAGGAAAGATAATCAGCTCTAATGGTATGACAAAGCTTCTAAAAAAGGAGCAAAGGGGTGTAATTGCACAATTATGTTCGCTAGATGTTTCCACATTAGAATCATCTATTTCTCCAGATCTCCAAAAAGTCCTGGACAATCATTCCAAGGTATTTGAGACTCCCAAAGGTCTCCCACCTATGCGTGATCATGATCATGCTATTCATCTGATTCCAGGAAGTGTTCCTCCAAACATCAGGCCGTACAGATATCCCTATGTCCAAAAAAGTGAAATTGAACGTATGGTTGCAGAAATGCTAGAGGCTGGTATAATTCAACCGAGTCAAAGTTCTTTCTCTGCTCCAGTAGTATTGGTGCACAAGAAGGATGGATCATGGCGCATGTGTCCGGATTATAGGGAGCTCAACAAGCTCACTATTAAAGATAAGTTCCCCATTCCTGTCATTGATGAATTACTGGATGAATTGCATGGATCAATTTACTTCACCAAGTTGGATCTTCGTTCAGGATATCATCAAATCAGAATGAAGATTGAAGACATTCCGAAAACGGCATTTAGAACTCATGAGGGTCATTATGAATTTTTGGTCATGCCTTTTGGCCTTACCAATGCACCTTCAACATTTCAAGGTTTGATGAATTCAATTTTCAAACCATTCCTTAGAAAATTTGTGTTAGTATTTTTTGATGATATACTTATCTACAGCAAGTCTTGGAAGGATCATGTTGAACATGTTGACAGGGTGCTACAACTATTGGAAGAGAAACAATTATATGCCAAAAGATCCAAATGTTTCTTTGGAGTCCAGGAGGTGGAATATTTGGGTCATATTGTATCTCATGAAGGAGTTAAGGTAGACCCTACCAAAATTAAAGCCATTAAGGAATGGAAAATCCCCACATCCATAAAGCATTTGCGCGGATTTCTTGGGTTGACAGGGTATTATCGCAAGTTTGTTAAGAATTATGGGAGAATAGCAGCACCTCTAACAACATTATTGAAGAAAGATGCATTTTCATGGACTCCGGAAGCAACAAAGGCCTTTGAACATCTTAAAGAGGCAATGTGCCAAGCACCGGTCTTAGCTACACCGGACTTCACAAAAACCTTTATTGTGGAATGTGATGCTTCAGGAAATGGAATTGGTGCTGTTCTAATGCAAGATGAAAGACCCATTGCCTTTGAAAGTCGTCCAATCAAGGGAAAGTTTCTAAGAAAAGCTATTTATGAGAAGGAAATGTTGGCAATACTCCATGCACTTAAGAAATGGCGACCCTACCTAATGGGAAGACACTTCAAGGTAAAAACAGATCATGATAGCCTTAAATACTTTTTAGAACAAAGATTATCCTCTGAAGAGCAACAAAAGTGGGTCACAAAGATGTTGGGTTATGACTTTGAAATCATCTACAAAAAGGGGAAGCAAAATGTGGTGGCAGATGCACTCTCAAGGAAGGATGAGGATGTGGAAGCATTGTTGTGTGCTATTTCTATTATCCAACCAGATTGGATAAATGAAGCAAGGGAGGAATGGAAGAATGACGAAGAAGTGTGGGCACTTATTCGAAAGCTACAACAAGATTCCAGTACGTCTGATACATTTAGCTGGAAAAATGATTCGTTATGGTACAAAGATCGCTTATACCTCTGTAAGAATTCCCAGCTAAAACAAAAGATTCTTATGGAATTGCACACTTCTCCCTTAGGAGGGCACTCAGGATTTTTAAAAACTTACCACAGGGTGAAGAAGGAATTTTTTTGGGATGGCCTTAAATCAGATATTCATAAGTTTGTGGCAGAATGTTTGGTTTGCCAGCAAAATAAAGTTGAAACAATTAAGACACCGGGTCTATTACAACCTTTATCCATTCCAAGCCAACGTTTGGAGGAGGTATCAATGGATTTTATCACAGGTTTACCCAAGTCTGAGGGAAAGAGTGTCATCATGGTGGTAGTTGACAGACTTACCAAGTATGCACACTTTTGTGCATTATCACATCCATTTAAAGCCAGTACAGTTTCTACTGCATTTATGGAAACAATTCAAAAGCTACATGGAAACCCAAAGATTATTGTAAGTGACAGAGATCCCATTTTCACTGGAAATTTTTGGACAGAATTATTTTCTTGTCTTGGTACTCAGTTAGCTCATAGCTCATCTTATCATCCTCAATCTGATGGGCAAACTGAGATAGTAAACAAATGTTTGGAAGGATATCTTCGTTGCTTTGTATCTGATAAACAGACACAATGGGTCAAATGGTTGCCTCTGGCTGAATGGTGGTATAACACTTCCTTTCATACAGCAACAAAAATGACCCCATTTATGGCACTTTATGGGTATCAACCACCATCCATCACATCATATTTAAGAGAAAATTCTAAGGTTCAGGCAGTGGAACATCACATCGAACATCAACAACAAGTCCTCCAACTCTTAAAGGATAACCTTGTGTTGGCACAGAATAGAATGAAACAATAGGCAGATCAGCATCGCAGTGAAAGAAGTTTTGATGTAGGTGATTGGGTATTCCTACGGCTACAACCATATAAGCAAATGTCCCTCAAGCAAGCTAAGAAGGATAATAAATTATCACCAAAGTATTATGGTCCGTACAAGGTGTTGCAAAAGATTGGTACTATGGCATACAAATTGGAGCTTCCTGCAGCTTCTCGATTGCACCCAGTTTTCCATGTTTCATGCTTAAAGAAGGTTATAGGCGACAAGCTCCCAGTTCAAACAATATTGCCAGAACTTGACGAAGAAGGAAAAATTATATTGGAACCAGAAGCAGTTATAGAAACAAGAACTCGACAGCTACGAAATCGATCAATTTCAGAGTACCTTATCAAGTGGAAGAACTTATCCGCTGAAGATTCCACATGGGAGGACGAGAATTTTATGCAGAAGTATCCTGAACTACTCAAGCGTTGAGGACAACACTTTTTTGAAGGAGAGGGGCATGTTGGGTCCCTATAATACTAGTGATTACCCCATTACTATTGTAGTTATACCCCTTATTTATATTGATGTACCCATGTAGTGCCCATATTGTTACTATTGTGCCACATAGAAGCCCACTATTGTTATTGTTGTGCCCTACAATATTATTGTTATGTAGGCTTTGATTGTATTGGGACCACTTAGACTCCTATATATAGAAAGGAGGTATTTTCATTTGTATCATCCAAGAATTGTTCATTTATGTAATGTAAAGGAGGTTGCCCCCTCGAAGAGGCTGAATTCTAAGGCGTGGATCTCTCTTTTCTATCTTTTTGTGAGTTGGTTTCATAACAGAGGGACAAAGATGATTCGTATACGGAAGAATTGTACGAGTAGGATTGTTTCTAAAATTATATCTATAGGAAAGTCAAGGAAGTACTACAGAGGATCAGTGCAAGTGCAACCAAATTATCATAATGCAAGGAATTTTTCATAGTGTGATTCGATGCTCATCGATGATCAGGCAACTGCAAATACTTATCGTTATATTCAGGTAAAATTTGAGTTACATTCTAAAATATCTAATTTAATTGATTGATAGTCTTTCTTGTGTCCTTGTCTCTCTTAATTTCATTGTGGTAGGATTGGCATGGGTTAAAAAATCAAGCATATCATTGAGTAAAATAGACACCCACATGTCACTACATGTAATTGTGCATACACTTTCTTTTTAATACAATTAGAAGTGAACAATATGATTTGTGCACAACTAAAAATCCAAGCAAGCATGATGAAACGAGTCTTAACATGAAATCAAAACCAAGAATCATAAAATATCAATAAATTTGTGACATGAAATAAAAAACACAATAAAATATTAAATGCTAACATTGTCTATTTAGTGCAAGATACTACTAATATTTCATAATTTTCAAAGATGGTGGATGTCATGAAGATGCGCTTAAGAAAAGTTACTGACTTGAAGATAAGATGGTCAGTGCAACTATTTACTTTAAATAGGCTAAATTTAGGTAATCAAAACAAATTTGAACATCACTAGAAACACCACCCGTGTTTATTTTAAATAGGCTAAATTTAGGTAATTAAAACAAGTTTGAAAATCCCAAGAAACACCACCCCCATTTCATTTTATTTCTAGTTGTACAAGATAATATTGAATAAAATTATGAGCACTGCCATTTAAATTGACCTTAAATAAAATAATAAACAAGGTTGATGCTTTTTAAAGCTATATCCATCTTTAAATATAAGATATGACAATGATGGATCATAATTTTAAAGGCTATATCCATCACCAACTATAAGATAAGAGTTAATGAGATGAGAAAAAGTTTCTCTTGATATAACATGTACGCATCATATTACCTATAACTCATGCATATTGTATCTTATTGTGCATATGTTAATTGTATAACTTCAATCTAGGTATTTTTTTTACATTTAAATTGTCAAATATGTAGAAGTTACATTTCACTAGCTTAAATCCACACACAAATAAAATATCAGAAATATGGCAGGGGAATGAGTAAGCATTTTCACACTAGTTTAAAACTTCCCCTTGGATGGTGAAGAACCAATTCAATGCAATTTTTGGTGGAGTATTAAGTTATTAACTGAATTTTAAAAAATGTTAGTCTCTGAAATGACTGAAAAATGATTTAGAATGTTATATAGAAGTTACATTTCACGTAGTTGTATCTACCCTGATGTAGATATAATATTTCAACTCTATTTTTTTATATAGAAGTTACATTTCATATAGCTATAGAAGTTACATTTCATGATTCTATAGAAGATACATTTACGTGTTTTAGATAGAAGTTACATTTTACATAGCTATATCTACCCTGACATAAATATAATATTCCAACTCTATTTTTTTCACGCTTTTCAACATTTTAAAGATTTGTCTATTTCAATGTCATTATGCAATTAAATTGTTGATATTGTTTAAGAGATCTCCTATTTGCAATATTCTAAATTTTTAAGTTGGATCTTGGGTAGGTTTTTGTTACTACCATATATCATATTTTAAGTATATGGTGTTTTATAATTCACCCAAGAGACTTTAGGAGAAACCTTTAGTTGCATGTTGGTTTCGATTATACATCTAATATTTGCAACCCTTTCCACATGAAGAACCTAATAGCCCATGTTGAACATGAAGCAAGTACCTCAAGAATTGCAGAATATTAGTTATTCTATTTCCATAGGGAACTAGATCCAAAGAAGACAACAACATCTATCATAAATGGCTTTTGTCGGGTTGTATTTAATGAAATCCCACTATAATTTTCTACTAAAGTAAATCAATTGATGAATTTGAAGCTTGAAGGTAGTGTTGAATAGGTTTTGCATGGTATCTCTATAACACTATCTATCTACATGATTCTAATGCCATGAGATGGTGTCTCAATAACACTATTGTCTAGTGATGGGTGCTAGATGTAGCTAGCTTTCTCATGTCCTACAAGTAAATCGTATCATTATATTTCTATGAAATATCGAAATATGTTCAAAGTTTGTCTCAGATAAGGAAATATGTATGTACTCTTGAATTTATCTATGTTGTAATAAGATCAACAATAAAGTTGTCATTGCATATAATTGGGATCTACCATGTAAGTTTACTTCACTACATGAAATTCTTAATTTGTTAGATCCCAACTAGTTAGGGTCAAATTTATTTTTGTTGTAATGAGATTAAGAATAAATTTGTCATTTTAATCACTCAAATCTACCATGTGAAATTTATTCACTACATGAAATTGTTTATTTGTTAGAGCACATCTTTTTAGGATTATGAAGAGTCATATTTCATGAAAATATTTATGAATGCTCTATTCTTTCTCAAAGAATTACATATTACAGAAGGGTGGAAAATAAATGAGATGCAACTGAATGGTTTCTGTTTTAAAATGTGTGGAGGGAGTATAAAAACATTTTCAGTTTCATTCAAATATTTTGGAGCACCCTCTAAAGTTCTTCATTTTCCTCCTAGTTAATTCCATTTCTACTATCCCCATGCTTCTATAAGTTCTTCTCTAAAGTGATCTCTTAACTATCTTGGATGGAAATTGATTACTTGATTGGAGCCCACATATTACAATTTGATTAGGAGCAAGGGATGAGAAAGCTTCATATTCTTCAATATATTCTACAAGTTAAAATCATATCGAATGATTACCGTTGTCTTCAATTAATACGACAATCACGCGAGTATTTCTTAGTTTGAGACCTTTCTCAAATATTTTTTTTTCCTATGAAAGTTATGTTCTCAATTAAAGAAATTAAGGCAAAGGTGAAAATGATGCAATGGAAGGATTTTTTTTTTTAGTGCCTAAGAATGCCTTGCTAATGTGAAGGGCTTGGTATATTCTTGACTCACAATTAGTCACATTTGACTTCTAAGCATTTCCTTTAATTTCATTTTCATTGTGTTTATATTGCTATGCTTGAAGTTGGTGATCTACTATGTGTGTAATAGGAAGTATTAAGTACTAATCACTATGAAAGGTGATATGGATGGATGACAAATTTTAAATGTCCCTACTTGACACTTTAGTATTACATGATCATGCAAAGAAATTATTAATCAATATTAAAGGGAATATTATTAGCGTGAAATTTCTTGGCTTGTCATATAATTACTTCATTTTGGTCCCCAATAGTATATTTGAGGCGAATTTTTGGTTGCTACTTGTGGAGCTTCCCTTTGGCTAAGAAAAACATCGAGGATAAATGTCCATTTCATTGCCATTAGACATCATCAAAGAGAAAATAACCAAAAGGAGTAGAGGACATGGGAGAAATTGGTACAATGAGCGGATAACCTCTAGAGAAACACCACGGCACCATCATTTCTTGTCTATTTAGATTCAATCGAAATTAACTAGTCACAAAAAGTACCTTTTTCCCGAATATTTTCATGTATACATAAATACTAAAAACACAATTTCAGACTAATTATTCAAACTAGTAATTATATGATAGTCATAATTTATAATTAAATAATGTAATACGATTAATATTATAGGACATAACTATAGGGTCTAACTATGAGGGGCATTATGACAATATATGTACACTTATCATTGTATTAGACAATCATCTCTTAGAGTGTGATATCCATCCAATGAAATGTACTCCTAGAGGCCATTATGGGATTGAAATTTTTTCTTTCAGTGGACAAGTGGTAATATATTTTCTTAGGCCTTAGTGTTATGCTTCTGTAAGGTTTTGGCACTACTCACAACTAGCACCTTCATTCAACCAAGTGAGGTACTCATCTTGAAAGGTTGAATCATTTTGTCTCCATAATTAAATATGATGTTGGATAAATCTCATGATCCTAAAAACATAGGTCATAATAGTGAGGAACTTTTACTGTGGGAAAAAGTGAATCCAAATTTAAGGAACATGACTCTTTTAGAACAAGAAATAATGATATTTTTCACACTAGTCTTTTTGTTTACTCTTTTTTTTCACAAGTTATATATTGCCTAATATTTTTTAACTTGTAACTTAGTTGGTATGATTGTGCCTAAGGTTTTGTTGAAGGTTGAACACTAAGTTCGCAAGGTGCTATTTTCTATGGTGACTTTTTATTTTCTTTGTTTATATCTGTCATCTAGCCGCATAGTGGCCACTGTCGATTGTTGAGCTATATGTTGTATAAATATTTGATACTCTACTTTATTTTTATTCAAGTATTCATCGTCTTTCATGTCTTATACTATGCATTGTATCTTCTTTCATTTTTAGGAGAGGAACTCAATATTGATGGTAAGAAGGAGCAATTGAAGAAAGAGGAGAACAATAACACTCGAGCGCCAAATGCAAAATGAGAAAGGTAAGAGAATCTGTCTAGTGATACCCTTACAGCTAATATCTTGCATAAGACATAGTCATAGAGACTGAAGGTCGAGCCTTCAAAGTTGGTGAATTCACTTGCAATGATTTGGCAACATGGTGAGAATGTTTTGAAATGATGAAACAATATTTCATGTAAATTGTAGTCCAACCGATATTAAGTTGGAAACTCATATTGTAATACTTGATATTTTATATAATAAATTTATATGGTTGAAATTATTTTTATTTTCACTTGATACTATGTAGTCGTGTAATTAACGTATGTAACTTTGCAGTATCTCGTACTTTGCATAGGGACCAAGACTAGCTACGTGTGTTGTACACTTTCATCTAAATACTACATGATAAACAAATTTTTGAGATTACGAACAAATCTATTGCTACCAGAACGAAGAAATACCTAAATTATCAAATTTTTGGCAGTTTACAAAAGCTATACAAAGGCAACAGGCATTAATACCCTTCAAAAGAAGAATATATAGAGTTGTGAGAAGGAAAACACTATCAAACAAAATACCTAAGGGTGAAACAATAAATGACACACACTAACACAATGCTCGATAGTGGCAAGAAAATTGTAACCCTAATAAAAATCACGCTACATTGAAATACTGTAGGAAATGGACCTAAACACCTATCAAAATTTATCCACAAGTAGCAAAAAGTCTCTAGATAGTTTTCCTTTTCTTTACTAGCAAAGGGGCCTATTCCTCTTGCTGGGTAGATTTCATCTTGCATTGAATCTTATGAATTCTTCCTAGTTTAGTGGGCAAATTTTGGCCATTTGTACATGGGTATGAATTTGAACTCTTGAGAGTTCTTCCTTTTTATTAAAGATGCTTTTTGTTCTTATGGCTAAAAAATTTCAAGGGTTTATATGATCAAAGCATAAATTTCATCTAGAGTTGAGAGTTTAGTGATTATGATAATGCAGATCTTGATTGCCACCAACAATTCAACAAAGGGAAATGCACAAGTAAGCATTTTGCATGTCCTTATTGCACAAAGGATTTAATGATTATGATAATGCAGATCTTGATTACGGCCAACAATTCATCAAAATAAAATGGGCAAGTAATCATTTTTCATGTCTTCATTTTACAAATCAATTCGCTCCTCCCTAATGTTTCTAGGGTAAGAATGCATGAAATGTTATTTTTTCTTTTCAACTTTTTTTTACTAGTTGATTGTTTGTGTAATGGAATCTCCCATGCCCAAATTCAAAGGGCTTGAGTGAGGCAAGAAAATTTTATAGTAGGATGCAAATATTATACCTTCCTTAATCTTTGATACATGAAATTAAAATTTATTGTAATCATGAACATAAAATCTTTTCTGTTTCATCCTTAGATTCTGATCTCAATGCCTATAATTTTAAACCATGTTCCTATATTTTAATTAGAACATACTTAGATCCATTAAACCTTACAACTCTCCAAAGATTAGGTTGATTTGAGCTAAAAATAAGGAACCTGAATGGCTTTGGAAATTTATACTCAATGCTTACAGACAATGATTAAAAATGGAACATACCAAATGGTGTGATAAATTTTACCCACCCATCAATTTCCAAGACCTTTGCTATTATTCTGAACCTAAACAGAGAGAGTAGAAGAAGAAGAGGAGCCTAGATGAGGTGAACCCTAACCTGTTTGAAACTTTTTAAAAGTTGGGCATTCCCTCAACTAGAAGAAGAGGTAGACAAATGTTGTTGTATATGTTGTTTTTGACAGTGTTTTCATTTCGACCATGCATAGCTAGAATTTATAGGCATCTGACGTTATCTTTTTCTCCTTATAAGAGGTAATTCAGGAGTATCTTGATCTAGTTAAGAAGTATCTTGGTAGGGTTGTTCCTCCTACTGATAACAATTATGCTGCAATGTATTTTTTTAGTGATAGCTCCTTCTATGAAATCCCCAAGTACACTTTGTCACCCATGGAAATATCCACTTATTTCAGGATGAATGAGATGGATACTAGGCAGTTTGAGAGGAATCTTATTGTTGTAGATGAGAGGAGTTCTATGAGGTGAGAGGAGTTCTATGACATATATTGAAGGATACACTGCACAATTTTATGACCCCAATCATCTCCATGCCACAATAGTGGATCTCTATTGCACCGAGGGAGCAACAACAAAAGTATTCCATTGTAAATAATTGGTATTTTGGGGACAAGGAATGCAAACATGAGATTTATAATTTTATTATGAAAAGAGGTTTGTGCGATGGACACAAATCAAGGATTTCGTGGACCTGAAGAGAGACAAGTTTGATAATCACCTAGACATGCTCAAGCATTGTTTTCAAAGGCGATGATGCAATTGGAGAGTTCGATTATGTTGCCTTGAAAAATAACTATCAATAGCAGGGACAAAGATGATTTGTATAGGGAAGAATTGTAGGAGTAGGATTGTTTCTAAAATTATATCTATAGGAAAGTCAAGGAACTACTACAGAGGATTAGTGCAGGTGCAACCAAATTATCATAATGCAAGGAATTTTTCACATTGTGATTTGATGCTCATCGGTGACCAGGCAACTACAAATACTTATCATTAAATTCAGGTAAAATTTGAGTTACATTCTAAAGTCTCTAATATAATTTATTGATAGTCCTTCTTGTGTCCTTGTCTCTCTTAATTTCATTTTGGTAATATTGGCATGGGTTAAAAAATCAAGCATATCATTGAGTAAAATAGACACCCACATCTCACTACATTTCATTGTGCATACTCTCTATTTTTTATACAATTAGAAGTGAACAATATGATGTGTGCACAACTAAAAATCTTAGCAGGCATGATGAATCCAGTCTTAACATGGAAATCAAAACCAAGAATCATAAAATATCAATAAATTTGTGTCACGAAGTAAAAATAACAATAAAATATTCAATTCCACCATTGTCTATTTAGTGCAAGATACTACTAATATGTCATAATTTTCAAATATGGTGGATGTCATGAAGATGCCCTCAAGAAAAGTTACCGACTTGAAGATAAGATGGCCAGTGCAACTATTTACTTTAAATATGCTAAATTTAGGTAATTAAAACAAGTTTGAAAATCACTAGAAACACCACCCCCATTTAAAACTACCTTACATAAAATAACAAACAAGGTTGATGCTTTTAAAACAATATCCATCTTTAAATATAAGATATGACAATGATGGCTCATAATTTTAAAGGTTATACCCATCACCAACTATAAGATAAGAGTTAATGAGATGAGAAAAAATTTGTCTTGATATAACATGTAAATGTCATATTACTTATAGCTCATGCATATTGTATCTTATTGTGCATATGTTAATTGAATAACTTCAATCTGTGTAATTTTTTTACATTTAAATTGTCAAATATGTAGAAGTTACATTACACTAGCTTAAATCCACACACAAATAAAATATGAAAAATATGGCAGGGGAATGAGTGAGAATTTTCACACTGGTTTAAAATTTCCCCCTAGTTGGTGAAGAACCAATTCAATGCGATTTTTGGTGGAGTTTTAAGTTATTAACTGAAGGTAAAAAAATGTTAGTCTCTTAAATAATTGAAAAATGATTTAGAATGTTATCTAGAAGTTACATTTCACATAGCTATATCTACCCTAACGTAACTATAATATTTCAACTCCATTTTTTTACATAGAAGTTACATTTCATGTAGCTATAGAAGTTACATTTCATGTATTTATAGAAGTTACATTTACATGTTTTAGATAGAAGCTACATTTTACATAGCTATATCTACCCTGACATAAATATAATATTCCAACTCCATATTTTTCACACTTTTCAACATTTTAAAGATTTGTCTATTTCAATGTGATTATGCAATTAAATAGTTGATATTGTTTAAGAGATCTCCTATTTGCAACATTTTGAATTCTTAAGTTGGATCTTGGGTAGGTTTTTGTTACTACCATATATCATGTTTTAAGCCTGGGGGCTTCACTCAATGAACCTATGACCTATCGCATGTGTTCATAACATATTAAACAATACCCTTAGTTTGACTACATTTTGGAAAGTGCCCCTAAAAATCACATTATTGAACCCCCTAACAATATGAACCCAATACACCTTCCCAATTTAAAAAACCCCTACTTCCACTAGATATTGTAGGTATCCATTTTTTCATTAACATTTTTTTATACCCATTTATATTTTTTCATTTACCTTGAACTCCATTTTTTATACTTGTCAATATAAAAAACCTTTGCCCTTATATATCCCCCATTATATTATGCCATTTTCCCCTCAATATATATCACCCAATATGAACCCACGTGATATGGTATTGCTCCTACAATGAATCCCCCGCGGTTTTAAGTAGATGGTGTTTTATAATTCACCCAAGAGACTTTAGGAGAAACCTTGAATTGCATGCTTCTTTTCATTATACATCTAATATTTTCAACCTTTTCCACATGAAGAACCAAATAGCCCATGTTGAAAATGAATCAAGTACCTCAAAAATTGGGGGATATCAGTTATTCTATTTCTAGAGGGGGCTATATCCAGAGAAGACAACGACAACTATCATAAATGGGTTTTTTCAGGTTGTATTTAACGAAATCCCACTAGAATTTTCAACTAAAGTAAATCAATTGATGAATTTGAAGTTTGAAGGTGGTGTTGAATAAGTGTTGCAAGGTATCTCTATAACGCTATCTATCTACATGATTCTAACGCCATGCGATGGTGTCTCAATAACACTATTGTCTAGTGATGCATGTTAGATGTAGATAGCTTTCGCATATGCTATAGGTAAATCGTATCGTTATATTTCTATGAAATCTCGGAATATGTTCAAAGTTTTTCTTAGATAAGGAAATATGTATTCACTCTTGAATTTATCTATGTTGTAATAAGATCAAGAATAAAGTTGTCATTGAAAATAATTGGGATCTACCATGTAAGTTTACTTCACTATATGAAATTCTTGATTTATTAGATCCCAACTAGTTAGGGTTGAATTTATTTTTGTTGTAATGAGATTAAGAATAAAGTTGAAATTTTAATCACTGAAATCTACCATGTAAAATTTATTCACTACATGAAAAAAAAAATTGTTAGAGCCCTACTTATTAGGATTATGAAGAGCCATATTTCATGACAATATTTATGAATGCTCTATTCTTGATAAAAAAATTACATATTACAGAAAGGTGGAAAATAAATGAGATGAAACTGAATGGTTTCTGTTTCAAAATGTGTGGAGGGAGTACAAAATCATTTTCAGTTGCATTCAAATATTTTGGAGCACCCACTAAAGTGCTTCATTTTCCTCCTAGTTAATTCGATTTCTACTATCACAATGCTTCTAGAAGTCCTTCTCCAAAGTGATCTCTTAAATACCTTGGATGGAAATTGATTACTTGATTGGAAACCACATATTACAATTTGATTAGGAGCAAGGGATGAGAAAGCTTCATATTCTTCAATCTATTCTGCAAGTTAAAAGCATATCGAATGATTATTGTTGTCTTTAATTAATACGACAATCACTCGAGTATTTGCTAGTTTGAGACCTTTTTCAATGAATTTTTTTTTTTTTCTTTTTCTGATGAAAGTTATGTTCTCAATTAAAGAAATTAAGGGAAAGGTGAAAATGATGGAATGGAAGGATTGTCTATTTTAGTGCCTAAGAATGCCTTGCTAATGTGAAGGGCTTGGTATTTTCTTGACTCAAGATTAGTCATATTTGACTTCCTAGCATTTCTTTTAATTTCATTTTTGTTGTGTTTATATTGCTATCCTTAAAGTTGGTGATCTACTGTGTGTGTGATAAGAAGTATTAAGTACTAATAACTCTGAAAGGTGATACTAATGGATGACTAATTTTAAATGTCCCTACTCGTGACTTTCGTATTACATGATCATGCAAAGAAATTATTATCAATATTAAAGGGAATATTATTAACGTGCAAAGTTTCTTGGCTTGTCATATAATCACTTCATTTTGGCCCCCAATAATATATTTGAGGCTACTTTTTGGTTGTTACTTGTGGAGCTTCCCTTTGGCTAAGAAAAACATCGAGGATAAATTTCCATTTCATTGGCATTAGACACCATCAAAGCGGAATTCACCAAAAGCAGTAGAGGACATGGGAGAAATTCGTACAATGAGCGGATAACTGCTAGAGAAACGCCGAGGCACCATAATTTCTTGTATATTTAGATTCACTCGAAATTAACTAGTCACAAAAATTACCTTTTTCCCGAATATTTTCACGTATACAGAAATACTAAAAACACAATTTCTGACTAATTATTCAAACTAATAATTATATGATAGTCATAATTTATAATTAAATAGTATAATATGATTAATATTATAGGACACAACTATGGGGTCTAACTATGAGGGTTATTGTGACAATATATGTACACTTCTCATTGTATTAGACAATCATCTCTCCGAGTGGGATATCCATCCAACAAAATGTACTTCTAGAGCCCATTATTGGATTGAAAGTTTTTCTTTTAGTGGATAGGTGGTGATATATTTTCTTAGCCCTTAGTGTTATGCTTCCCTAGGGTTTTTACACTACTCAGAGCTATCATCTTCATTCAACCAAGTGAGGTACTCATCTTGGAAGGTTGAGTCATTTTGTCTCCATAATATAATACGATGTTGGATCAATCTCATGATCCTAAGAACATAGGTCATAATAGCGAGGAACTTTTACTGTGGGAAAAATAATATCCAACTTTAAGGAACATGACTCTTTTAGAACAAGATATAAGGATATTTTTTTACACTAGTCTTTTTTTTTCCATTTGTTTTCACAAGTTATATATTGCGTGATATTTTTAACATGTAACTTAGTTGCTATGATTGTGCCTAAGGTTTTGTTGAAGGTTGAATACTAAGTTCCTAAGGTGTTATTTTCTATGGTGGAATTTTATTTTCTTTGTTTATATAGGTCATATAGCCACATAGTGGCCATTATCGAATGTTGAGGTATATGTTGTATAAATCTTTTATAGTCTACTTTATTTTATATTCAAGTATTCATCGTCTTTCATGTCTTATACTATGCATTGTATCTTCTTTAATTTTTAGGAGAGGAACTCAATATTGATAGTAAGAATGAGCAATTGAAGAAAGAGGAGAAAAATAACACTCGAGCGACAAATGCAAAATGAGAGAGAAAAGAGAATCTGTCTAGTGATACCCTTAGAGCCAATATCTTGCATAAGACATAGTCACAGAGACTGATGGTCAAGCCTTCAGAGTTGGTGAATTCACTTGTAATGCTTTGGCAACATAATGATAATGTTTAGAAATGATGAAACAATATTTCATGTGTAAAATGTACTCTAAATGATATTAAGTTGGAAACTCATATCGTAATACTTGATATTTTATATAATAAAATTTATAAGGTTGAAATTATTTTCATTTGCACTTGATATTATTTAGTCTTGTAATTTACATATGTAGCTTTGCATTATCATATTAGATAAACATGCACATAGTATGGCATTTTTTAAAAATTTAGTTGCAAAATCATACTAATTAATTTATGGTGATTAATAATGAACAAATAAAATCAATCTAAAACTACTAAATTAGTAGTTTATATTAATTAATTATGAACATGAATAAAATGATTATATGACTAAATTGGTCGTTTATAATGATTTTGAATGAAATTAAATGGAATGAATAGAAACTACTAAATCAGTCATTTATATAATGGATATGAAAATACCAAAAAAGATAAATGACTACTACAATGATAAATTTTTTATTAAAATGATGACTAAATTTTACATATATACGACTATTAGTAGCTAATTTAAAGTATCTTATAACACGACTAAAATTTAGTCATATTTCTTTGGACATTAATTGGTCTCAAATTATGACTCAAATGTGCATACATATGACTATTAGTAGCTAATTTATAGTATCTTATAGCACGACCAACATTTTGGTCATATTTCTTTGGTCATTAATTAGTTTTCTCCAGGATTCATATAGTAATATATTTTGTTGTATATTTGGTCATTAATTGCGATAATTAATGACTAAACCAATGAAAAATTTATAACCAAATTTATGACTAAATATATTACTAGATGGTAAAATTAAGGAAACCAATTAATGACTAAGCTAAAAATAACTAAAAGCTAGTCGCATTATAAGATACTGTAAATTAGCTAATATTCGTCACCAACTGAAAAATGGTTGTTTATATGCAAATTTTAGTTGTTTTTTAGTAACTAATTAGTCATTTTGTACTAGTGATAATAAGGTTATTGAGGTGATGAATCACTCATTGAGGCTACTCGTGATATGTGTTATATAAATTATGATGACAGGGAAAATAATAAGTTTGGGGGGGAGGAAACCCGACTACACTTTATGATTAACTTCCTTCATTTTGCATGGCTTCCACCTTTAGCATCAATTTTAGTATCAACTCTGCCTACATCAACTTCAACAAATATCAGTCCATCCATGCTTTCATGGAGGTAAACGTTTAGGTAAAATAACATATTTTATTTATTTATTAAAATTCTAAGAGAATGTCATGAAAAACAACTAAGAATTACTCATGCATATTTTTAAACCATTATTTTCATTTCTTTACCACTCCCCATTTTTCATAAGACATCAAAACTTTTAGTTTGGGGGAGGGTGTTTTCATTGCTTTACCTATCATGAATATGTCATTAATACTCATTATCATCCATTACCATACTTATACATTCTGAAAACCTCCTTTATTCCATGTGAGCTATGACATCTATGGCATTATCTTCTACAACCCTAATATTAAAAAACTCAAATTATTAAATGATTTCTCCATGACAAATATTGTTTCTATAGCTAGAATGAATGTCTTACTGATGTTACATAAGAAGAAAGGAAAAAATTGATACACACACAATTTCCTCATAACCACAAATTCTTATACACCAAACAAATATTTTAATAGCATTTGTAGCAACCACCTCAATTTGTTTACTAGTGTAGAATGAGGGCATGCTAGTTCTCTAGTTTGGGGGAGGAATTTCTATGCATGATAGATGTTTTCTCCTTTATTCCTCATTTAAGGCATATGATTTCATTTTTATATAGTGCATAAACTGATTTGCATATATATTTAAAATCGTGAACTAGATTCTTTTGATTTTCTGACGACAAGAAGTTATCATGAAAATGAGAAAACCCAAAAAAAATCAAGCTAAACCAATTTGTAAAATTCCAACAATCACACACTTTCACCTACATCAATTTTGATAATATCTTAAAATTATTGCATCAGATTGCTTTGAATTTTTGAGTAGAGAATCATTAATATAGTAGAAATCGGCCTACAAAATTTCAACAAAATGTGGTTCGCGGTTTTTGAGAAAATGGTTAATGAAGTTTGTTGCTACTTGTATCATATTTTGCTACAACTTCATATACATATTATTGGAAGTTAAAGTGAAAATAGTTAAAAATTGTGACCAACATTTCTAAAATATAATAACCATTGCTTCGAAGAGGCCTTTGGGAAATAGGGTATTTTGTTACATCAATATCATGAGTTGGACAAATTACTTTGGTTATTGTATTACAGTTTTGGTTAGTACAGAAGCATTTGGTTGCATGAGGACATGAAACATATTCATTTTGGTGGAGATGTTGGGCCACTAAGTTGCCTTTATTATTATCTGGTTAGTACATTCATTTCATCTCTTTCTATTGTTCCTTTATCACTCCATTTACCATAATTTCATGTAAAATACCATATTATGCTTAATCATGCTTTTGTGGTTTAGTGATGTTTATTTTCCTTTATTTTTAATTATTGAAGACTATTATGCATGATTTTATCCAAGGATGGTTTATGAATGTATTTGTTATAACATCACTCATGATTATAGCCTTCAATATCTCTTCCAAATTGCAAGTGTGAGCTCCAACTCAGTCAAATATTCCAACTCAGAAATTCGTTAGGATAAGAAGTGATTATTTTTCATTGGATTTTACAGGTAATGGGGATGAATATAGAAATTTTTCAACATGGCTTTTTTGTAGAAAAAACCAATTTAGTTATTCAATGCATAGTTTTCCAAAATATGTGATGGATTGAGAAAAATACATGGTTATTTAAGGATGATTTTTCCTAGATTTGTTGTTGTCGTCATTTTCCAAATTCTCCCAATTGTAATACCATATTTGACTTGTTTTAACTAATTGATGGTGGAGAGATATTTCAAATATCATATTTCTTATTGATATTTTGTAATCAATCTAAAATTGTATTGGAAATCATTATGTAGTAAGTATAGTTGTAATTTTCCCTTTTCTCTCTATGTATTTAAAAGAAGACATAAATAAAAGAGGGTGATGGACAATTGTTGAATTGGAGATAAAACCTAGAATTTTTTTGTATTTATTTTTGGTTTTAATGAAAGGATCTATTAGTGGAATTTCATAATTGTCTACTTGTAATCTGATTTGGGTTTTTGTTAAGGCAGATTGACTCGTGGGTAGTTGGGCCCACTCCCCTGGATGAAGTGTTGCCTTAAATATGTAAAGTATATCCATCAAACAAGTATTGTATTTACATATATTGTAGGATTTTACTTTTCATCTATGATTCCTTGGTGTGAATGAACAATTGTTAATATGAGTTCTGAAGGTGTTCAACAACTCTAATGTTAATATAGTTTGTTGTATCTATTTTATTGTCCCTTTGAATTCATTGTTCTTTGAAATAATAATTGTTGTGAATCTATAATGATTTCTGATTTAATTTCAGTTACTCATTAAATTCATATTTTTGTATGTAAGTTTGATTCAATTACAAATATGTTTTACTCTCAATTCTGCTAACACCTAATCATTGGGATTGGGTGAAAATTTGTAAATAATGTAAATAGTAAATAACGGAAATGAAGAGACATCAGGAGGTGAAGCCCAATAGTCTCTCCCTCCTATATATAACCATGAGTAATATTAATGAATAGACAGAATTTTCATTGAGGAGTTACCTCTTGGCCTAACATGGTATCAAAGCCAACTCCATTTTTAGATTTCCTACCCTAGTAACTCCCTTCTACAATTTCTGTAGTCTTTCCCATTTCTGCAGTCTACCATATTCTTTGTAATTTTGTATCTTCTTTAGTTTTTTTTAATCCACATCTCTGTGGCATTCAAATCACACTGGATGAATGTGGAAGTGTCGTTGTCATGTGAGGAGGAGAAATTCCATCTAAAGAAATTACTTATCGACTCCTTTAAGGACAACTTCCATGCAAGATATTGTGAGGCTGCTCTTCAATAAAAAAGAAAACATCCTCCTTACGGCTTCCAAGATTAGCTGTGACACTAAGAGGGACAAGAAAAGTAAGAAATATTTGGTTTTCTATTGAAATTTCACTCCCTTTTAATCATTTCACATTCTTTCATTCATTCTCACAGAATTTCGCCATTGTCTGAGTGTTTGCCCACTTTTTATTTTTTGTTGTGAACATTGCTCGCATCAGTCGACCGCTTATCCACATTCATAAATGTAAATGTGTGGCATGGTAATTTCGATGATTCTTGAATCCACATTCGATGACTCAAATAGTTCTCTCACTGTGCTGCCACACCATATGTTGTCTCTCCCCACTGCACACGAGAACCATATTGAGGTTTTTATTATAGTGGGGTTGTTCCAGCCTGTTGTGGCCAGCAACAATCCCCCTTCTTATTTGATGTTATTATTAACACTAAAAAAGTGGGGACCCTTAGTCAAAAATTTAAAAAATCAATTAGTGCTTGAATTTCCTTTTTCAATAAAACTTATTTTCATAAGCTCAGAAGAATGTCCTTGAAATATCTAAAAAGCTTAAGTTTTATGGTAAAGTAGAATTATTCCTTAGGAAATATCGCATCGTGAAAAGATAATGGATACCTCCTTACAAGCAAGAGTCTAAGATTGCGAGATCGCGATGCGAAACTACACATTAAGAAAACATTTATCGCATCACATGAAAAACTTTAAACTGCCGATATGCAATGGCGCATATCGCAAATCACATTTCGCAAAAAACAAATTAACGAATGATTGACATATATTGTGCTCCAGTGATTTGCGATATAGCGATATAGAGATGTTGCGATGTTGCGATTTTGCGATATTGTGAATTTGCGATATAGCGATATAGCGAGCTAGCAACCTTGCGATGTTGTGATTCTGCGATTCTGCGATTTTGCGATTCTACGATGATGTGATCTATGATATTGCAAAGAAAATCACAAAATCACTTCATCACAGATATTTCAGGCTTGTGGTTCGAAAAAGTATTTTCCATAAACTGAGACCTAGTTATGTGCTTTAATGCTAATTAATGAGTTAGTTGCCAGTCATTAATGGAATATGGTTTTGTGCTTATCGAAAAGTCATTTCACATAAGGTGGTATATTTTATATGTCTTTGGCATTTAAAGCTTTCCCGTCACCTTTTCCTTATCATCATTCTCACTTCACTTGTAAATTGCAAGAATGGAGAACAGAGAAATATACAAAACAGTATACAGGATATTATGGGGAAGAAAGGCAAAGCTCCGAGCTTTGAATAGAAAGAAATGGCGCCCTTGTATACAGGCACTACCTGTAACAGAGACGCTAGTATTACTACTTGAGAAGGCATGTATAATATACTTGAAGAAGAGAATCCCAAGATGATGTAGGTTTCGGCTACTTCAGGTTCACAAGGGTATTCTAAGGCATCAATTGCAGATTTAGCTTGTTCGTTTTTACACCAGATAGCGGCGAGGCCCAAAATTCTCCCATACACAGGCAGCGCTAACATCAAAAACAAACAATTTAAAACTCAGGGTTAAGAGCTTACGGAATCATTATTTTCACAAAATTTGAGCTTTATATCCGCTAAAAGAAAAATGCGCAAAAGGTGAAAAACGCACCAAGGAAGCCCGAATCAAGAAACGAAGGCAAAAATTCTTGAAAGGGAAAGCTTCTAATTGCTCAGTCATGTGTAAGCCCAGAAATTTGTAAAAAGAATGCTAGAGGTTAAATAAAAAGTAAAACTTCAATCCTAAAACCAGTAGTAATTGTTCGAAACATCTGTACTTATGAACAGCAATTGCAAACAGGCTGGCAGGAAAAATTTTAAGAACCCCCCCTAAATTTATAAATATAATAAATGGGCGAATCTCCATGGTATATAGGAAAAATGGAAGGCGATTTTATCAATAATATAATATGTATATATAATTTTTTGGCGAATCTCTCACCAGGCATGGCGAATATTTTACTCAATTATAAAATCTTGTAAGATCTTGGCGAGTCTTTCACTAAATAATAAAACTTTGTAAAGTCATAGTGAATCTTAGCATAGGCTACATGGTGGTTTAATTCCCCCATTTAAATAGGCTACATTCCAGGTGAATACCATGGGTCAATACCATGTGCCATTTTGGTGAATACCATGGGTCAATACCATGTGCCATTTTTATTTTTATTAATTCTAATATTAGGGTTAATAATGGTTTTTTGCATGGTATTAATAACAATCTAGTCCATGGTATTTGTCCCATAGTATTTTGGCCATAGGTTTCACCTAAATATAACCCATTTTTTGAGTGTTCGTAAATATAAGGTGACTTATGGAGTAAATATAAAAAAATGTTTTATTTGATTTCAGAGATCTGTGGTTTGAGCTTTTTGAATATTTGACCGGAGAATCCACAGTAATAGAATTTTTACACCAACATTTCGAATCCCAAATGGGATCCATCATCAGGGTAAGAGAAAGATGATAAAAGAAGAGCTAGATGGAAGAGATAAATACTCATGAGGGAAGGAATATTAAAGGAACAGCACAGGTCGGCAAGAAAGATTTATAATGAAACCTAATTTTAATTTAATTTTTAATTTAATATCATTTGTTTAATTTTAATAAATTAATATCATATATTAATATCTATAAAACAAAAACTTTAAACTAAAAACAATATTAATATTAATGCCTAAAAAAAACTAATATATATGTTAATATTAATATATAAAACCTAAAATCTATATTAATATTAAAAATCTAAATATATATATATATATATATATATATATGATATAATATCATAAATCTAAATATCTAAATAACATTAATACTAATAAAACCTAAAGACTATCTAACTTAATATTCATGAAACCTGATCACTATATAACTAAGTATTTATATAACCTAAAATCTATCTAACTTAATAATATATATGATAGTATTAATATCAATAAAACCTAATATTAATATCTAAAAGACTAATATATATATTAATATGATATCATAAACCTTAATATAACCTAAAGACTAAATTAATATTAATATCTAAAAACCAATAAAATATTAATATCATAAACCTAAAATCTATATACCATTATTATTATATAACCTAATGTCTATAAAATTTTTATAAAACATGATCCCTATATAACTTAATATTTATATAACCTCAAACCTATATAACTTAATATATATAAAAGTATTAATATCAGTAAAACCTAATATATCAATATCTAAATAAATTAATATTAAAATAACTAAATAAATTTATATTAAAATAACCTAAATTCTATATTAAATTTGATATTAAATTCTAAACTATATTAAAACCTAACTTAATGTCTAAATCATATTAAAAACCATACTTGTAAATATATTAAAAGTAGAGCTTTACTAGAATATAAAAACTTATTAACACAATTAATATTAAAATCAAACCTATGCTAGTATCTATGATAATATTTATATTCATATGTAAACTTATATTAATATCTGTATTAATAACTATCTTACCTATTCGACAACTTACCTGGGGCTGGGCAGACGCTTCTTGACTTCACTGATCAAGGGAAGCCAGCTCCCGCTAATCTCCAAACCGCTGTCTCTGTTCAGATTACGAGGATGCTTCAAGATTTCGAGGGCTTCTCTGATTTTCCGTCTCTGATGCTGCTCTTCTCTTGCGATAATTGATGCGTTTTCTAAGCAGATGTGGTGTTTAGTCTTCGAGGAGTGCTCTGCCAAGGCTGAGGTACGAGATCTTCCATTCCTGATGTCAGCGCCATGTTCTTTCAGTCTTGTCTGGAGGGAGCGACCAGTTTCACCTATGTAGCTTTTTCCACACGAACAATCTATTTTATAGACTCCTTTAAGCTGCTGCTTGTCAATTTCATCCTTAACAGATTTTAAACTTTGTCTGATGGTGCTGGGGGCTGAGAATTGAGTTATAATGTTTTTCTTTCTAAGGATCTTTGCCATTTTATCTGTGACCCCATGGATATAAGGTAGAAAAACCTTACCTCCTTGAGGTTGATCCTCTTCTTTAGGTTTGGGAGATGACAACCTCCTTTCAGCTCTCTTTATGGCTTTCTTAATCTCATGATCCTTGTAGCCTATATTTTTGAAAGTTGAAACTAAATGTCTTTTCTCTTCATTTATATGTTCTGAGTCAGAAATTCGGAGGGCTCTAATGGCAAGAGTGTTCAGAACGCCGAGCTTTTGGGCTGGGTGATGGTGAGAATCCGCATGAAGGTAGCTTTCCGTGTGAGTTGACTTCCTGAAAACTTTATGGCCCAAAGAGCCATCTTCTTTTCTGATGATAAGAATGTCCAAGAAAGGGATGCTCATATTTTCTTCAAGCTCCATAGTGAATTTTATATCAGGGGAGATGGAGTTAAGGTGATTAAAAAACTTGTCGAGTTCTGTTTTACCATGGGTCCATTTTATATTGGTGTCATCGGCAAAACGCTTCCACCAAGCTGGTTTTAAGGGATAAGATTCCAAGGCCTTCTTCTCAAAATATTCCATGTATAAGTTGGCCACAATTGGCGAGAGGGGTGATCCCATTGCTACACCAGATGTCTGTTCATAAAATGTTCCTTGGAATGTGAATACAGTTGACCTTAAGCAGACCTCAGCCATCTTTGCGGTCTCAGGATCAGTGACACCTCTTATAACCTGAATGGCCTCGTCAAGAGGAATCTTCGTGAATAAGGAAACCACGTCAAAGCTCACAAGGATGTCATCCTTATCCATTCTTTCATTTTTAATAAGATTCACAAAGTCGTGCGAGTCTTTAATGAAGGAGTCAGTATTTCCAACCAGGGGTTTTAGAATCTTGGCGACATATTTGTTTACCATACCTCTCGTTTATTTATATTTTTATTAATTTACCATACCTCTTTTACAAATATGGTATTTGGCCCATAGGATTCACTTAAATAAAACCTCTTTCTTGAGCCTTCATAAATAGAACGAGGGTTATGGACTAAATATAAAAAGAGGTTTTATTTATTTACGATACGTGTAGTTTATTTATATTTTTATTTATTTACCATACTTTTGAGTAAGTATAAAAAGACGTTTTATTTATTTACTATACCTCCACTTTACTTATATTTTTATTTGTTTACACCCTTACATGTATATAAGGTGACTTATGGAGTAAATATAAAAAATGTTTTATTTATTTACCATACCTCTCATTTATTTATATTTTTATTAATTTACCATACCTCTTTTATAAATATGGCATTTGGCCCATAGGATTCACTTAAATAAAACCTATTCTTGAAAATGGGCGAATGGATTCACTTAAATAAAACCTATTCTTGAAAATGGGCGAATGGAAGGTTGTAAGTCCTAATTTCAAGGGCTAAATTTACCTTTTTTACCCTCTCCCTTAAAATAAAGTGGGCTATTTGAGGTGATTTGTAAAAATGTACTATGATACAAAATATTCGCCTACTAAAAATTTAAAACCCCTTAATTTCGCCAAAGGGCGAACATTCGCCCCTAAAATTATCCTTGCAGGCTGGAGACAAAAGGCTCAAGAAAAGGCATAATCAATCAAAACATTAACCAAGTTGAATTGAGATTCTTACTGGGCATATTTGGTAAAGCCACATAGCAGTGCATGACTCTCAAGTGTATCATCAATTCTGTCGAGAAGATGGCGCCAGCTCTTGCCGATTCTGTTTTCACAACACAAATAAAGTCGGAAGTTGGCCAACCGACTCTTCTCAAGCAAATGTTGAATGCTTGCGATTTTAAGGATCAGATACAGAAATAGTTAGTTGTTAGTTTTAGATTCAATGTTAGTATTAATTTTGCTTTATTTTTACCTGAAATGAGGACGGTCATTTAAACCACATCATACTTTTTTGTAATAAGTTATTTTTAGATTTATTTAGTAGTATTTAAACCCTTCTCATGCATTTAGAGAAGGGTCCTGAAATTTATCAAAAACTTATCCCCAGAACATGAACTTTTGTATCCTCTGAGGAGGTTTTGATGAATGAATGGAACATGATTTATTGATATATGCATTTAATATCTACTATTGATGTTGCACTTCTGTACTCTTAGTGGATATTGGATTAAGAAGAGATAAATCATTATCGCTTGAAGCTCATGAGTAGAACTAGTTATAAATGGTACTTCTATCTCTTAACTATTTCTGCCTTTGTGTTAAAAGTGATATTCATGTTCAGTTGTTTATATATTGATGCGTGAATGTCTAAGTTATCATTTGGCACTTTTGTGCAGTGATAGCTATTTATTTATGCTTAATGTATGAGTAGCTTATTATGCGATATGCCTTTCACAATTGTTTCGTCTAACTTTTTATACGAAGTGGTTTATCTGTATTGAATTATTTTCTCATAACAGTTGAATGATCTTTATTACCAATTGTTATCTGAAATCATTTTAGATCACATAACAGAAGGATTACACCCCGGGTTAGTGTAGACTTAGATATTTCTGCTTATTAGAATACAACTTGCATGTTATTAGATTAGAGTTAGAATTAGAGCATCTCACTTAGGAACTTCTAGAAGGGAAACATCAATTCTTCACACACACACACATAAATTGGGAAACTGGTCCCATATCCCCAGTCAGACCCACTATACCAAACGGAAAAGGAGCTGCTAACCAAGGTCTGGACCGGGTGGGTATCCCCCTTGTTGTAGACCCAATTTTTGGGGCTTCAACACGGACATAAACGCTTCTATCTCTTGCTATCCTCTACTACCGATCCCACTCCAAGAATGGGAATGGATATATAAACTAGGATTACAATGTGTTCAATGGAGGTGGATCATTATACTAGTCAATGTAAGTGAGGTGGAGTGAGACCAATACCAAAGGATAGTGGGAGATAGAAACGTTTATGGACAAAACAACCCAACTGTAATAACAAATGGAGTGTGGTTCTTTTGTTCTATGGGGAGAGATGACATATGGTGTAGCAGTGTAGTGAGAGACTTGTGTGTGGCCCCGACTGTCATAAGTGATTTATTATGTGCGTTTTTTTTGTATATTGTGTTTTTTAATACTCTGACCCTCTGTTGGCCTCCATATATAACGCTACCTCATTTGTCATATGTTACCTCCTCCATATTCTTCCTCTCCAAATAATACCTCTGTTCTATACATATCGAACTAAAATTTTTACACCAGAACTCCATTTTTTTTACACCAAAACTCCATTTTTTTTCCATCAGTTTTATATATTGGCAAAAAATTAATTTTTAAATTCATTCATTGATCTCTATAGTTTGATTAGTTCTCTCTAGGAAAGATAACTATCCATAATGGTTGTGGAAGATAAAACACACTCTCTTTTTCAATGGGATGTGGAAAGGAGTTTGTGTAGGAGGAGGCGATAATGAACCTACAAAGCCTACCTCATATAAGGAATTTTCCATTTGGGAAAACAAGAACAACAATGCCTATGCCTTGATTGCAACATCTATAAATGAAGAGGTGATTCGCCATATTTCACCATTTTCAAATGCTTTGAATCCTTATATAATTTGAAGGAACTCTATGGCTCACACTCTGAACTTGAATTTGTCCAGTTGATGATTAAAGTTTTCAGTCTTGAATTGCAAAATAATTATCCTCTTGCTTTAGCATCAGAAGTAAGATCTATTATGCATGATATAGAAGTCACTAATGTTCAACTAGCCATTCCTCTTATAGATTTTATCAAGGAACTTTATCCCACTTATTAAAATTACCTTGAGTCATTGCAAGCAAATGGAAACCTCAAAGAGATTACCTTTGACTCCCTTGTGAAAAAGTTTGTTGAGAGAGAAAAGACTTTTGGGAAAAATACAGCTCCTCATTCTTTTGAATAAGTTGTATGTCTTGCACATAAAGATAAGGATCACGCTCAAAAATTTTCTAGAGGAAGAGGTGATCGAAGAGGAATAGGAAGAAAGAATTTCAGAGGCACGGGGGTAGACATTGTCAAGGAGAAAAGTCTAATCTTCATTACATACATTTCAATAGAGATGGATCCTTGGGACAAAATTGAGTAGGAAAGAAATCAAGTGAAAATTAAAATCAATGGTAAAGAGAAAGATAAAGCACATGAATCCATTCACTATGTTGTGGCACATTGTAATATTGGGGTAAATGAAGACTTGTTTAATGTTTCACTTGCTTCTTGGAAAAATGATTGGTTTCTTGATTTAGGAGGAACTTGGCACACGGATTTTAGAAGAGATTTTTTTGAAGAATTTACTGGTAATGTTGATGGAGCAGTATACTTTGTAGACAAATCAAAACTCAAGCCATTAGGGCTTGGCATAATCAAACTCATATTGTCTAGTCTTCCAGAATTTCTTTTGCATGATGTTTTATATCTCCCACAACTGAGGAGAAACTTGTTGTCCTTGTTCCACATCCGCCAGTAAGGGCACTTCATTCATATGTTTTATTGTAAGGTTGAGCTCAGAAAAGCATCAGATCACTCACTTTTCATGATGGGGATAGAAGAAGAAAGACTTTTGAAGCTGCAAGGCCTCTTCTCATGCACAAAAACTATCATACAGTTCTCATTATGATGAAGGTACATTTTCATCAAGTCTTTTATGGCATGCCATATTTCAACACTTGACCTATGACAACCTTCGCTTGTTGAAGAAAAATGGTGTTATTGGTTTATCTAGAATGCCTAGGAAACTTAAGCAATGTGATGCTTGTATTCTAGGAAAGCATAACAAACAATATTTTAGTGATTCACATTCGAGAGCACATAGAAAAATTGAATTCATTCATTCATATTTATGTGGTCCAATGCATGTTCCTTCTGCAAATGGAAATAAATATATGATGACATTTATTGATGATTACACCACAATGTATTGGGTTTATTTATTGAAGAACAAATTTAATTCTTTTCTAACATTCAACAACTTTCATACATGGATTGAAAATGGTGCATAGTCTCATGTTGGCTTTGTTTGCACTGATAATGGAAAAGAATACACTTCAAATGAATTTTAAAACTATCTTCACCAGCATGGGATCAAAAGTCAAACAATTATGCCTTATAATCCCCAAGAGAATGGAGTAGTTGAAAGAATGAATAGGACAATCTTAAATATGGTACATTTCATGATGTTTTTCAAGAATGTAAAATTGATGGTTTGGGCTAATGCGGTTCTATGTGTTGTATATGTAAAGAATAGATTTCCATCTAATTCTATTAGAACCAAGACTCCTTATGAAATGTGGTATGGCCACATTCCTTCGGTAAAGCATCTCATGGTCTTTGGTTCTACCTGTTATGCCTTGATACCAAAGGTATTGAGAAACAAATTTGGTGAAAGGAGTCGTAAGTGTATCTTCTTGGGGTATTCAAATACATCCAAAGCATACTGTCTCTATGATGAAGTTAATAATAATTTTGTTGTATCTATAGATGTAATCTTTCTTGAATCTTTGAAAGTTGACAGTGTTGTTGAGTGGCATCTTGATCGCTTGGATAGATTTGAACATGCAAAAACATTCCAAGAATTTGATAATCATATTCCACATCTTGAAGTGGGGATTCCTATACTGCATCAATATTTGGAATCTTATTTTGAAGTACTCTCTCCCCCACATGAAGTTCCAGCTATTGATGATAGTTTGAGTGATGTGATTGAAAAAATTGGAAGACTCAATCTTGATTCAGTCCCAATTCAATCAATTGAGTAGCCTAGGTGATCTCAGAAAGGTCATCCAAAATGGATGACAAAGACACTTGAAAGTGTTCATCTTGATGAGGTTGGAAAGACAGGAACAATAAATTCAACTAAACAAAATGGAGGTGATGTAGATGATTTTGATTCACCTATTGATATAAATGTTTCTTATGATTATGAATTGAATTTGTCAACATATTTTTAACCAACTTCCTTCAAAGAAGACGCTTCTCATGATGAATGGAAAGAAGTGATGCAAAAGGAGTATGATGCCTTGATAAATAATGGCACTTAGAAGCTGGTTGAACCTCCATTGGGAACCAAACCAATTGGCTACAAGTGGGTCTACAAGAACACATATAAAGTTGATGGCTCACTTGACAAGCACATAGTCACACTTGTGGAAAACGGTTTTGCACAGAAGGAAGGGTTCAATTATGAGGATACTTTTTCCTCCACAACAAAATGGGCTACCATCTAGATGCCCTTTGCCTTGGTAGCTCATAACAGTTGGAAAGTCCATCAAATGGATGTAAAAATTTCTTTCTTGAATGGATATCTGAAAGTAAATTTTTTTATGTCCCAACCAGAAGGAGTTGTTATGAAGGGACATGAACATAAGGTATGAAAACTTGTGAAATCCTTATATGGCATCAAGCAAGCACTGTGAGCCTAGTATGAAAATTTAACTAAGCACCTTCTAAAACTCAACTTCAAACATTATGATCTTGATGATGCAACTTTGTTTGTCAAGAAAGTTGGTAAAACAATTGTACATCTTGTGGTATATGTAGATGATATTTTGATGATAGGGAACAATGAGATCTACATTGCCTCCATAAAGAAGGAATTGAAGAAAGGTTTTGAAATGACTCACTTCATCTATGTTCACTACTATATTAGTATTGAAGTAACTCAACATCCGAAGTATATATTCCTTTCTCAAAAGGAGTACATTGGAGATCTGTTAAATAGGTTTGGCATGGCTGAGTGAAATCCTTTGACTACTGCAGTGGAACGTAACTTAAAGCTCATATCCTGTTACAGATCCATTTGGGCACATCACTCCCATCATCCAGATCAGTGTTTTAGAGCTTATCAAATCCTAATTTCAGTTGCTACATGCCCTAAACAAGTGAACCTATTGAATGCCTCCTTCTGAGACAGTTTCATGGCCTGAAGACATCCTGAAATGACTCCTTGAAGGACTAGAGCAGGTAGCCCCATGTAAGGGTGCACTGCAGAGCAGTTAAGTCCATGCCAAGGTGATCTACAAAGCACTTAGGCCTTCATTCACCTGAGCTGGGTGATATTGAGCAAAATTCACATAGGGTTTGGGGAATATTCTTATCTTTTGGAGTCATCTAGAAGTTTCCCTCACTTATCAACTCCTATGAGCTCGAAAACGGATGAGAAATGAGTTAAGATGCATCCTATCCTCTCATCCCTTCCTCCATGGAACTAATTCTAAGTATGGAAGGCCATTCAATACCACCATTTATGACATAACCTCCTTCATCTCCCTATAAATTGACCACTCATCTAAGTGATTAGGGGCTGGACTTTGATGATTGTAAGGAGATAATGTTAGTTTGAGATTTGAGACTATTTTAAGTGTCGTTATGGTGCCAGAATGTCATGCTTATGATGTGATGTGGACGGAACCAAAGCTGGAGGAGTGACTTCAAATCAGACTTGATGGTTGTAATTCCTTCTTCTATTCAATAAAGTATTTGAACCTTTTTCCCATATGCTTATCTTGTTATATGATGCTTATATGTGTGAATGCATCTGATTCCATTTACTTGTGTTCAATAGATCTTTCGCTTTGATTGGTTTTGTGTCTTCTATTAATGTTTACATGTATTTCTCAAGCATGTTAAGTACGGGAAGGAGCAACAGGATCGATACAGAGGAGACAAGAGGAAAGTGGAACTACAAGTAGGTATTTTCATCTTCTTTGTCTTATCTATTGTTATAGGAAAAGGCTAAAGTTCTTTAAACTGTTGTTCTAGATATAGCTACTTATCTATGGAATTAGTATTTATCAGTAGATACCAAATTCTCCAAAACACATCCATTAAAGGAAAATAATTTGAGGATGCAACAAGCTATATACATCTTGTAGGAAGTCTCAACTACCTGACTACTAACAAACTGAATATTTTATTTTCTATTTGAATCCTCTCGAGGTTTAGGAAAAAGCCTTGTGAGGGACATTGGTCTACTTCAAATAGAGTTCTAAAGTACTTGAAGGGAACCCAAGACTTTGGACTCAAGTATACACAGGTGGGCGACTTAAGCTTGATTGGATACTCTTATTCAGACTTTGATGGAGGCAAAGAAACTAGGATATCTACTTCAGGTTATGTTATGAGTCTTGGATTAGGAGCTGTCTCATGGAGATCAAGCAAACAATCAGTTCCAGTAGATTCCACAACAGAGGCAGAATATGTGGCAGCAGCTGAGGAAAACAAAAGAAATTATGTGGCATAGCAAATTCTGGAATATTTGCAAGTAAAACAAGTACATTCAACTCGACTCATGATTGACAACACCTCTATAATAAAGTTGGCAAAGAACCCAAAGTTCCATGACCAAACAAAGCACATCAATAAAAAATACCATTTGATTTGACATCATGTTGAGGCCAAGATAATCCATTTATGCCATTGTTCCACTAATGAGAATATTGCAGCCATCTTCACCAAATCGCTTTGAAGAGAAAAGTTTGAAATATTCAGAATGATGCCTAGACTCACCAACATCCCTTTAGATTAAGGGGGGGAATGTTGACACCTAATCATTGGGATTGGGTGAACGTTTGTATATAATGTAAATAGTAAATAATGGAAAATGAAGAGACATTAGGAGGTGAAGCCCAAGAGTCTTTCCCTCCTGTATATAACCATGAGTAATCGTAATGAATAAACACAATTTGCATTGAGGAAATACCTCATGGCCTAACAAGTTATATCATTTGCTTTCTCAGTTTTACTTTCCTCATTCACTTTGGTTTTCTAGATTTGAAATACTTTAAGAATGTGCATAGGATATATTTTTTCTCTTTTAGTAGATGCTCAAGTATCACAATAAATCTCATGTAGAACAAATATTAGATGTTGGTAGCTATTTTCATATATTTTGTGCACTTCCTTGAAGCAAACAAGCATTCCTCGGGTTAATAATTAATTTTTAGGTGATTAGTTGTCTTTTTTATTAAGAAAATAATTTCCCCAACACTAGGGGCACTAAGCCCTCATATGCTATGCCTCAACCCCTTGTGACTATGCCTTATTAATATGAGCCACACCTTTTCTAGATATTGGGTTATAGGGATATCTTTTGCAAAACACCATTCTATGATTCTAGGGATCAAGGAGATTATAGGTCCACTTACCTAGCCACCTCATTCTCCAGTATCCAATTATATACCCACATGGCTAATGTTGACGTGTGCTACATCATGTGGCACTATTGAAATATGCCATTTGTCACTCAATGTTACATAGTTTGCCATCTAAAATTGGTAAATATGGGTGGCATGTGTCTACTTCCATGTCACCTACTCCAACTAGCATTCCATGTCACTACTCTATCACTTTCCATGTCATTACTCTATCACATGCCTAGCTAGAATATCCTGAGTAATTAAATATCGAGAAAATAGAAGAACTTTTGTATTGGAACTTTTCCTTTTCATCCAATGGTCTCAGGACCTAATGGATAATCAGCCTTTAGGTTTTATACCTTGTCACTCGATGACAAGACGCTTGACTGGGAGCCAATTGGATTAGGTATCGAACAAAATATTATTTATTAACACCGCAACCTTATGTATTAACATAATTATTAGTATTAACAATGATTATAACATCAATATTACTATTAATAACTTTAATAAGATTAATAATATTAATAATAACATTATTGAAACTAATAATGTTAATGTTAAAACTAAATTTAATAATAACAAATTAATGTTATTTATTTAACAATAATAAGGTAAATGTTGATTCTGAGTAGCACAATAGGTTGAGAAAGGGTTTCGTTAGTAAGGAGACCTATGTTCAAACCTCACTGGGCTACTAAGCATGTGCGTTGGGAGGGGACATCTCACTTACCAAAAAAAAAATTAACATAAACATTATCAATATTTATAATATTATGATTAACATTATCACCCAATAAAATAACGTTAATAATATTATTAATATTAATGTTAATCACATTAATATTATTAATAATATTTTTATTACTTCTTTTTATTCGAAGAAAAATCGTAACTTTCTATTAATAATGAACAAAAGGTTACATGTGTAGATGCATAATTGCATTCAACTATTGTTCCTAAGGAAAATTGTCTATTCTTAAAGCACTCATTGTAGCCAAGATACCCTAAAAATAACCGTTAACTAGTAAAATTGGGTTTTTCCCTTTTACCTTTTCTCTTTTGAACTTTTTGCCAAACCCCAGAGTTTGGAGTGGCCATAATGATGGCTAAATCTTATCCTTCTGAAATTTTTGGCACTTATTTATCTGATTCTGAGCTCTCTGAGACATGTGTTCACTTTTTTACACCTTCTCCTTGGCTTTCACTCTTTTCTCCTTGATGATTATTAGGAATTTGGATCATTTTTTGGAAAGAAGAAAACATTGTATGTTTGAATGGTCCCTTATGCGTATGTTCTCCCTTAGTGTGGGAACCTTGTTGATTTAGAGCCTTTGGTTTTTTCTAACTCTCAACCATTTCTTCCTCTTCATCATACAAAAGAGGTGGATCTATAAATTGCAAGCCCTTTGGCTTTTGTGGTCTCTTCTTTGCCCTTTTTTTTGCGTGTGGAGATGTATTTTGCAAATGCCTTGTCTGTTGACAAATCCAACACCTGAAATAAGTTTTTTCAAAATCTAAGCTTTGTATCCACATGAAATCTCGGGGGATTAGATGGATGTGACCTCGTAAACCTTTTCTTAAGTCTGTCTCCAAACATATACAAGAAAAAGTAAAAATACCTTTCTCCAATCTTTCTCGATCTCTCTTTTGACATCTTCCCAATGAGTTTCCAATTCCTTCTATGACTTGGTGATGCCAAAATGGGATAGCTAGATTATGTAACCTTAACCATACCGACATATTTGTAACTACCATTATTGTGGCATCGAAACCAGGGAACCATGGAGTGATAAAAAGGCCTGCTCTTCCCCAAAACCATGGTCCTTCATTTAGGACATAATCCATATCTTTCTAAGTGTCAAATTGAATCACAAAAAAACCTTTTGCACAAAGATAAATATCGCAATTTTTAGCCCGGTTGAGATAAATCCATTGGTGGAGATCCTCTAACTTGGGCTAGAATCCATTAAAATGACATATAATAGCTATAGCATGAAGACCACTGAAAAGACCACTTACCTCGGGCAAGTTAATTAGCATATATGGAACTTTCTCCATTTTTTCAACTAGGTAAGGACATGGAATTTACAGGTTTGGGGATTGTTGATCTATTGAGACATTTTTCCTTCTCACTGCATCTTTAAACAAAAATAGCCCTTTGGCAATTGATGAGGATTTATTATTCATTAGAGGAGCTCCATCTCATAACCTCAAACTTGTAATTATTGTGGAATTACGCTTAATGCCACAATCTCTCGGATTGAGGGCATATTTAAGTGATTTTCCCGTAAAAACTAGGTTCTAGATATTTTCCGAAATGCCCAACCTTTTATGCACCTTCATATTCAACTCTAATACCAGATCTCCTATGTGCGCCTCTATAAGTTTTGTAATTCCATTTATATCCTTAAAAAAAAATGGAAACACTCTTCATAGGCCTGATCTAAAACTTGATATTTACAACTCAGATTTGGAGTGAAAGTGGCCCATATTGTATATTAAGGATGATGTTTGAATCCTCTAGCTAGATCCATGTCTACAAGCGTATAAGAATAGGGATCTAGAGGCCTCCTACTCCATGCATATTCCACACAATAAACGACCCTCCATGCAACTTCTCCATGGGAAGAAAAATTTTCGGATCTGCAGTGTAGTGAATGTTTTGGTCCCTGATCAGAGGACTCGTTGAGAGGAAAAAAAGTACAAATTGTGAATTTCCATGGTGCCATCCAAAGAGTAAGAACCCAGGAGGGTTCCTATGACATGGTGAGACTGGGCATTACTCCTCACCTTTGGATCACATTTATTAAAGAGCACTGTGGGATGAAACCTCACTATCAAGCATGTTGAGGATGAGGGAATCTACATCAACGTTTTCTCAATTTTTGGGTTCTTGTTGGGTACAACATAGCCTGCCTTGAGAATACTCAAACCTGGGTCAATGATCATTGTTTCATTGTTCCATGAGGATTTTTTGCCTTGAAAATATTTATTTGAAGCATAATACTTTTATTACTAATAATATTAATAATTCTAATAACTTTGTTAGCACTAGATCATGCCACCTTTCAAATTCCTTCCTTTTTCTCTCAAGGGCCTCTCAAACTAAAAATTGAACATTGCAAAGTTCAGAGGCTTCCAAGAATAGAACATTGAGACTATGGGGGTAGGCAGTGTCATTAACAATTGTTGACACTGTTGGGTGAATGTCAATGTAGGCTCTGGTCACCACAAGTAAGTTGGCACACCACACCATACCACAGGCATCATCAAGATTTCATCAACACGTTGTCATAGGCACACCACCATGGGCACTGAAGGCATTGAAAACAAAACTTACATGGAAAGGGTGAACAAATATTAGGAATTCTTGACCATCCAAAGGCTTGGACCATCTCACAGCATGAATGTACGCCTCCTATCATATATACCCACATTCACTAGCTTTCTTGGGTAAAACATGAGCTGAGGGGCTACTATGATAGGACTAAACCTCCTATATGACCTTAAGGAAATGGAGTCGGCAACTTAAGACCTTACTGACTTCTCTTAGGTGCTACAGGACCTCTAGGAGCAACCAAATCCCTCTAGGTGTCCAACCCTTCTCTATTTTCCTGACTTATAGCCACAGTCACTCCCTTGCCAAGGCCTCCAAGTGACTGAGGGCCTCTATTCGCTCTCATGAGCCTTCCTAGGTGCGACTGTAGCCTTTTTCTGCCAGTGACATGCCAACAACTACAAGATTCAAGGTTATTTTCCAGGGTTGGGGATTAACCTCTTCCTAGAACTCTATGAAACTTTTAGAAATCATAAAAAATATGTAGATAATTGTTTTGATAACAAAATTTATGAAAGACTTGACTTACTCTAGACTAATCAGGATTGACATTCCATCAAACACTTGGTAAATATGCAACCTACAAGTCATGAATGCAAGTATAAACATAAGGCATTGAGAAATTATCTGAGGTCTAACAAGAAGGGTCACTGCCTTCTCACACTACTTATTATAACACCAATTAGGTCTTGCATTAATTAGTCATTCA